>CM076572.1:865431528-866631528 GCA_034641835.2 Pinus albicaulis
GGCAAGATTCCGCAACTAAATGAACAAAATCTAAATCAAACAGCAGACACAAAAATATAGTTAAAAACCATGTTAGATGCTCTTTTGCAATTAACATACAATGATATTGAAAACTTGGGAGGTTCAGGTGAGTGAAAAAGGTATAGAAAAGTGTATGGAAAAGATGCAGAATTGAGACTCAACAATTACCGGATCCAAGTCAAAGGAAGATGAGCAAACAGTGAGAGGCTCACTTACATCGGTAATTGAAAACATGGGACTAGTTGCCACATAATTAACCCGTGGCGGGGTAGATACCACTTTAGAATCAGGAACATTTAGGGGTGTCATATTATTGGTAGTCGAAACAAGACTAGGGAACGAAAGCTGGTCTACAGTCACAATATTTCCATTGTGAGGGAAAGACATCACGCGAAAGAGTGTCGATACTACAACTTTCATTGCATAGACATAGTCTCGCCCAAGGAGTAAATTGAAATCCAAGGGGCCTTGAACTACCATAAGATCAATACAGATAGTTTTACCTTCCAAAGTAATAGAAAACTTAGGAAGGATCCCTAAAGGTTCACTAATGGTTATGTTAAAAGCTTTCAGATTCTGCGTAATAGGCACAAGCTGAGGGGAACCCAAAGCTTTCCAAGCAGTTGAGGATAAAATACTAACAGAAGCACCTTCATCTACCTGTGTGCGATGTATGTCCCTACCACCAAACTTCACAACGATTTGGAAAGGGATAGAGGAAGGAAGACGAGGTTCTGTCAGTCTATTCCAATCAAAGGAAAAGACCTCGGTACTTGGAGGGGGTTCTGTAGAAACAGGTGAAATGCCCCCCGGCATAGAAGAATCTGATGTAACAAGAAGAACCTGAGCGGTATGAAGTTCACTCTCTACAAGGAGAATGGGATCGACCGAATGTGAAATCGAATCGACCACTTGATCAACTAATGGATCATCAACCTGAGTGATATGAGTTTCACTCTCCAATGGAAGAGTGGGATCGACTATACTTGAAATTAGATCAATCACTCCGTCAGTTGACGGTAGGTTGGGAGAAATTTTACGGTAACCAGTTGGAAATTCTTGTTGTGGAACAGTAAGGTTTTCCAATAATTTTGAGGCTTCATCCATGTGAGGGAAAATGTGAGTTTGATGACTCCCTTTGCATAACTTACAAGTAAACCTAACTTTACCCTTTTTCCCAGGAACCTGACTATCACTGGTTGATGGATCAACGGAAAGTTGATGAGATTTTTCTGACCATACTTCCAAGACCTTAGGAATACCAGGACAATTGATAAGGAAGTGGTCACCCTTACAAATCCTGCAAGGGTATTTGGGTTTACAATGCATGTTGGAGGTTTCCTCAACACAACTAACACTTACAGCCATGGTTGGTTGGTTGACTTCTTTCTTATCTTGCTTCTTCTTCTTCTTCTTCTTCCCTTTCTTCTTCTTCGTCACCTGGTTACTAGCGTCAAGGCTTTTACCAAGCGAAGAGGAAGAAATGGAGGAAGAAATATTAGGCGAAGAGGGTAAAGGGTCAACATAAGGTTGGTGATGTTGAGATGGTGAACTCTGTTGAGGTGAAGCATCTGGTTGAGGTGGAACAATTGGAGTATTCGGGGCCAACGAAGTTGAAAATAACCATATTGGTAAACCTATTGTAAATCCAGGTAATGACAAAGTAGCCATATAAGGAGGACCAACATTTCCAAAGCAAGGAAAAGTACTAGGATTCTCGTTAAGAGGGGTTCCTTGGTTGGTAAATTTTGGAACAGTTGCCATTATATTCAACTTCAGTGAATTTTATTAACAATTTAAAACTAAAATTAACAATTCACAATTCACACCTAACAATTAAAATTCACAATTCACACCTATGGTCTCTAAAAGTAAAAACAAAAAAATTAACACGTGCTATCAAATCTAGGAGTCAAACCACACACAAACAGTAGATTCCCGCACTAAAAACACTAGTTGGTGATGAAATCCAACATCATAGAATTTTAATGCAGAAATGGCGGTTGTAACAGTTACCCTGACAACTTGCTTAATGAAACAAACTGGCACAAGTTTCTTCACAAAACCATCTCGAGTGAAGAAAACCCCCCAGAGAGTCCAAGTGAGTATAGTCGACGTCTGCTCCAGGTATAGTGAGATCTTTCCTTCACCGTCACCTTAGGAAATAATCTTAAGTTTATGGACACTAAGGTTACCAACAACAAAAAATACAACTGGGGGAACAATCTACGATCTGATTCTACGTGCAAGGGCAGAGTAACAAACCTCAATCCCCTTGAAGGCTCCTCGAAATGGTCAATTCAAGGTTTACCAACAAGTGACCCCAGGCTCCTCAACAATGGTTAATCCGAAACCAGAGATTTTGGGTTCGGTCCCCAGTGGAGTCGCTAATTTGTTGGCCGGATAAATCAATATTGCAGACAAGATCAATCTCCCTAGTGTCAGAAGAAAATCTAGCAAAAAACGAACAACTAAGTTTATCTTTCTCTAAATATATTCATTTTACAAGTAAATGCTATAAAGGTGTCGATCCTACCTTAGATCCAAACGCTTATTTGAAACAATAGTTCTTCCGTCACTTGAAAGTTTCGTCTTTAAAGACCTGTAATCACAAACAAGAAAATATTAAATAGCACCTGTATAAAAAATAATTATAAAACATACATATCATAGTGATCAAGGAATCTATGAAATAAACGATCAAATGACAACTTATTGAAATAAACAATCGAACAACAATTTATTGAGAAAAACAAACTTGATTGTATTAACTTTGAAATAATAGAAGAACCTTACAACCTTAGCCTTGATGTTGAACAGGCCTTCCCGGGGTCTGAAGCAGGAGTTTCCTCTACTTTGATAAGCCTTGCACTCTTCCTCTAGGAGCACATAGAGGTATGTGATCTTTCCTCACAAAAGCTTAGCATAAAGGAGTCTAAATCTCAACAACACTTCACCTCAATCACACACTAAAGCTTGAACTCCCTTTGAGGCTACCCAATGCCTCTTTTTATAGTGCAGATGAGGAGGTTAGGGTTCCACCTATGAAGGGATAGAATCCTCCTTCAAAGGAATAGGCTCCTCACATCAAGGGGTTAGCTCCTTAAGGTGTGGGATGCATGAACCTTACAAGAGCGTACTCACCCCCAAAAAATCTCATCCATAAGCTTCTAGAATTGACCAAAAATTAGCTTTTTCACTTTACTTTCTCTCCCTTTTGACTTTGACAGGGGTACGCAGGAATTACATAGAGAAATTGCATTCTGGAATGCAGGTAAGCTTCACATTACCTGCATACCCTAGCCAGGAACGCAGGTAAGCTTCACATTACCTTTGTACCCAGGGTTTTGGAGTTTTTTAAGGTTTTTCTCCTATTTTTAGGGCTTGACATGAGGATTAAAGGTTGTAAGACTTGCAGAGGAGGTAAGTATGAGTGACAATGAGCTCATACAATCAGAAGAATGTCAAGGTGACAGTTTTTAGTGCAACACCTTGGTATTTCCCTTTCCATCCTTGCTAAGGCTCATTCTTGCACTTGACTATTCATGGCAATGCTTCAACTTCCTGATGACTTCCTCAAGTGACTGAGGCTCATCATACCCAATCTGGTCTCTAAATGCTAATGGAAAACCACTGAAAAATCATTGGACTTTAGCCTTCTCATCATTAATATATGGCACATACCTCAATAGCTGCAGAAACCTATTTGTGTACTCTTCATCTGTCATTGAACCCATATTTAGCTCATAAAATTATTTTTCCTTACTATCATAGTACCTCTCTGACAAGTACTTCTTCCTAAAAAACCTCTTGAACTCATGCCAACTCAAGTCCTTTGTTCTAATGTCTCTGACCCGCTTCACATCTTCCCACCATATGTCTGATTTACCTTTCAAACTGAAGATAACAATTATGGCCTTCATGTTATCTGTGTACTCATGAAACTCAAATAATTTTTTCATTACAAGTATCCAAGCCTCTCCATCTTTTGGTTTCTTCAAGTCTCCATCAAAAGTATGTGGTTTGGCTTTCTTAAATTCATCGATAAATTATCCCCTCTCACTCCTCTTGTAAGGATGATACCGATGAAAATCATGATGTCTATCTGAATTAGAACTAGAATGGTACATGCACTTATCACTCCTCCTCTTCAGATTTTCCAAAATTCTTCCACATCTCACTGTATCATATCTATCTCACTTGTGTCTACCAGGAGACATGCTGCCATATGCCCCAGTAGTTTTTTCCTCTTGTCCAAGGCTGATCCGAAGTGTCCCTTGTTGTTGCAACTCTAACAAGATCTAAAGAAGTGTTGCATTAACCTCTGCTTGTTTCTCTTTTGCATGTATGATCTTTCATTATCTGACTTACAACTCCTTATTTCTTCCATTAGGCTACACAATGTGTCTTCCAAATCAAAAGAGTACCCACCATGTTGCTCATATGACTCATAGGGAGAGTCCTTGTAGTCTACCATCTTTCTATCCATGTTGACCTTTCTCCTGCAAGGCATAAAATGTTAGCTAAACTAAATAACCATAAACCAATGTACCTTAGTGTAATTTAGGGAGGATACTTCCTGCAAGATCAACCAATAAACGTAGTACATGTATATACATAATAATAACAACATATAAACGTGTAGCACAGGGTATATTAGTGCATAAACATCATTATAGTTGGAGTCCAGTCTTCAATGCACGCCCATACAAAATACACAAAATTACCTAATGCATAACCATACCAATGCAACTTGACCACACACCATCACCAAAACATACCAAACACAAGCATAAGTGACATGTAACCAAGTATGAATGACCAATGCATGTTCAGCATATGAAATCACATAAGAAAGAATCCACAGACAACACACAATCATGACCAATACGTGACCTAGCATAAACAAGCAATGCATATTCAACAAGTAACAATATGTAAGCAAGTGTTCATGGACAACACATAAGCATAAAAAACACACAATCAGTCATACACTCATGAAAACATGTTGACAACAGCATCAACAGTCCTCCCATGGCGACACCACTACCACCATGGCCAACACAACACGGATGCAAAAAAAACATACACCATAGGTATGAGAAGCACTTAAGAAATCAACAAAAGCATGACCAACACACTGCCTATCTAGTCCAAGGGTTGAACCATGCTCTTATACCACTCTATAACACCCTCTACCCACATCTACCCAAGTAACCAGCCAACCGGGGTAAAAACATGATGAGATTCAACCTCCTAGGTGACCTTAAGGAGGTGGAACTAATAGAAACATGAAAAATAGACATTATACATCATCCATGAATTCCCCAGGAGCTAACCCAACCTTTCAGGCCTCTTTCCCTTGGTTCACATTGACCATTTCGCCTCTTTGAGCCATATCTATAGGCATAACACTGCATTCTAGCGGCTCGGAGGCTATATCCGCAGGAATAACATTGCAAGCCATCGACTAGGGCCCCAATTTCTCAGTTCTATGCCTGCAGATCTAGGATTCGAGCCACTTTTCCAGGCCCAGAGCCCAGGTCACTTCCCAGAACTTTATGAAAGGTTTTGACATGATAAATAAGAAAAGGAAAATTATGTAGAAGCAAACATATCATCAAGGACTCAGCTAAACCCCTGCTAGCCATGACAAGAGTTTTGTCAAACACGTCACAAAAATTGAATCTACATGTGTGAAAAACATATTTAAGAATAGGGGTCCCATACTTATTTGAGAATCACTAAGAATCATTTCTCCCATACATCATTAGCTGCAATACAATCTACTTTACCATAGATACATTTTTCATTCATTTACAAGTAAAAACATGGATAGAGCCATACATCATCATTGATCAAATACATGCTTATAACCAGCACAATAACCACAGAAATAAAATGGATACAACAACAATATAATCCACATAGAAGTCAGTACATTTTCATACCAAATACCAATGGAATGATCTCTTCATTACTGAATGTAAAAACCAACTGGAGATGGGACTTCCATGTTCCACCCGACCATAGATTGGATGAGACAAATCTCTCTTCAGCCAATCACACTCGTGCCATATTCCAATCATGAATGTGGGACTCATAAACAACCAAAAAGAACCAAACAAGCATGAATGCTACCGGAGTTATCCACCTACACCGTGAGGAATTTTACTGCCTCCTAGTCTCTCAAGAGTTACCGTAATCCACATTTTGAATCAGGGATCACTAGGCCCTCAACCAAGACATACTCTCTAGGCTTTATCATACATCACATCCTAGTACTGCTAGGCCCAATGAAGAGAAATAATCCTCTTGGATTTACCATATATCCCATCATTCACCGGAAAGGATTCCTAGGCCTACTGAGGCACATAATCTAGCTTTACCACAACCCAAAGTCTGGCTCATGGGATACTAGGCAAGTGGTTTTACCATGATCCATAGTTTGTTTCAGGGACCACTAGGCCATGTGTTTGCCATTTCAGACATCCGCCCCACTCAACATTGAATCCATTTGGAAGTCCAACTCAATCGAAGTATGAGAAACCCATCTCATAAAAGTTATACGGAAATGGAAAGGTTATGTTGAAACGTTTTCATGCTTGGAAAAACCCATGCCAAGACAGAAAAGAACCACATGCAATACCATGCATGTCAAATCTAGCAAGGAAATAACATATGCAAATCAATACCTACAAATAATCCTGATGTAGTCGCTTGATCCTGCTCTTCCTTTCTTCCTTTTCCTTTCTTGCTCCAATGTCAAAGTTCTCCAAGAAAACTCTAAGTGACCAAGAGTGAGAGAGATAGAGAATAATGAGAGAGCTCCAAAAATGAACTGAAAAAAGGTGCCAAATAAACCTCAGAAGCCTTTTTATTGAATAGTCCTCTATTTTCTTCATTTTCCATTATTTTCCTTCATTTTCCTCCTCACATGCAACTTGTAACCATTCATCTCCCTTTTCTCCTAATTTCCATTATTTTCATAAATCAATGAGCTAAAAAATGCCATTTTTCCTTTCCAAAGCCTTTGTCTTTTCCTTGTCCAATTTCCTTAGCCATAATAAAACAAATGAAGACCACCTAGGATGTATTTCCCAACATTTAGCTTGGAATAAGTGTCCCATCAACCGTGGTTATTATTTTTTTAACTTTATTACATGTATTTTTCACTAGGGCTATTACATTCTCCAAGCCCTTCGATCTACTCTTATAATATATCACTTAGTATTCAATGGCCACAATTTAATCTCCATCGATGGATAATATTAATTAGAATTCATCAATAGAATTATCTAGAGAAATATCAAACATCCTCAATTAATTAGCTTTAATTTACCACTTTTCCCAAGTTAAACTTGGGAATGATTTTAATTATGGCTAATTAATTTAATTAAGGTGCTTCCTAAGCTTATCTCATGAAAAATTTCTGTTTTTTGGATATCTAGTGTTCCTTATCCTCTTAGCATTATCCTAGACTAGAACACATGTATGATGCTACCATAAAATTTTTGGGTGTGTGTTATATTCTTTCCATGACTAACCCCACACATGAAAGAGGGGGGGGGTTGGTGGCAGGTTCCTGCTTTGTTATGTCGGGTGCAGTAGGGGGGAAGTAGCCCCCTACACAGGGTCCAGGGAAGTGCTCCAGGAAAAATAATTTAGACCCCATATCAGGTGGGTGGACCTACCTATGGTTTTTTGCATGGGCTTTGCACATGTTTTGGGCATGATGGTTTTATGTCCATGGTATTTTGTAGATTCGGTCAAGGGAACTACGGTTATGTTCTAATCCAGGGTTAATGGATTGGGGTTTATGAATGCTTCAAAACGTATATATATGTATTGTAACATTGAAATGAATATAATAAAAAATCAATCTGGTAGTCCCGGTTTTGGGATCCATGGGAAAATATTTGTGTATATTTGTTTTATGTTTATGTTCTCTCCATTGTTTATTTTCTATTTTTAAGAATTTGTTTGCAGGTAATTTTTGTACAGGGTTAAAATGTACAAAACTAACACTCCCTCTTAGCAAGGAAGGTGTTCTACACTATACTAGTCTATTCTCTGAAATAAATGAAATTAGCTCTCCCTAAATATTTCATGAGTATATCTGCAACCTGCTACTATTTGGTAACATGTTGTAGTTGGATTGTTCCACGCTATTGATTTCTGACTTATGTTGTACCTCCTTTTTTCACATCTTAACTAATTTGACTCCCTGCCACTGGAAATAATTATGAAGATGTAATTGGAAAACATTTTCCGTCAACCACTATGCATACTCTAATCCATCTACTATTAAATATAACTAAAGAAAATTTTGATCTATTATGTCACTGCAACTGGCTCTGCAACTGCTTCTTGAGTCATCTAACTACAATTAGCTTTGCACTATCCACTATTCACCTTATTGTGCCCAATTGGCTCTTCTACTATCTCTCATGCATCTAATTGCAACAATATCTACATATTTTGTTAGGCCCCCATATTACTAGTGTAGTCCCTTATTGTTATTAGTGTAGCCCCCTTATTGTTATTTTTTTAACCCCCATATTGTTATTATTGTTCCCTTACATTATTAGTGTTAGGTCGGCTAGGATTATATTGTGACCCAATGGGTTCCTATATATAGAAGGAGGTTTTTTCATTTGTATCATCCAAGAATTGTTCATTTATG
This sequence comes from Pinus albicaulis, assembly GCA_034641835.2. Lineage (NCBI taxonomy): Eukaryota > Viridiplantae > Streptophyta > Pinopsida > Pinales > Pinaceae > Pinus > Pinus albicaulis. The sequence continues at coordinate 865,440,236 of CM076572.1, forward strand.
TAATGTATTGGAGGTTTCCCCCTTGAAGTGGTTGATTTTTAAGGCATTGATCTCTCTTTTATTCTATATTTGGAGTTGGCTTCATAACATTTGGTATCAGAGCTTTGGATTCTAGGGTTTCGCTGCTCCAAACAAGTCATCATGGCCTTTTCTCTATAACTTTTTTTCTCCAAAGGTTTAGAAGCTGAAGTTTTTATAGAGTGAAGCCGAAATCCTGAGGAACGTTGTGTACAAATTTTAGATCTTGGTTCGCAATATTTTCGGAGATATGATGTCTGGAAGTTAGGGTTTTTTCATGCTCCCGAATTTCACCTAAAAAGTTCATCATGGATTTTTCACTATAATTTTTTTCTACAAAGGTTAAAAAGATAAAATTTCTATAGAACAAAGCAGAAATCCTGAGGAACCTCCTGTAATAATTTCAGATCTTGGTTCGCAATATTTCGGAGATATGATCTCTGGAAGTTAGGGTTTTATTCAAGCTCCTGAATTTCATCTCAAACAGGTGACATTGGGAAAATCATCATAACTCTCTCTCTAAGCATCAGATTGGAATTCTGTAAAAATTAATTGCAATTACACGGACTATGGTTTCGTTTGTATCAATTTTAGAGCTGAAGGAGGAAAAATTGAGACATGGCATGACATACAAGTGCGCTATACTGAACCAGAGCATAATTAGGTCATTGTGGGAGATTTAGCATAAATTTTCCTTGAAGTATCCAAATCAGGTCAGACCTGTGGCATTCAAAAGAAGATTTAGAGGGCTACAATAAGACTGAATTTTAGATATTGAATATTTTCAATTACAGAGATAATTCAGTTTCAATATCGAGCTCCTCAAAAGAAAGAAAAAGGTGTGTAATTTTTTCAAATTGCTTAAGTCTTGTTTGAAAAATCATTTTTAAGTGATTCCAAGGGCATATTGAGCATAAATATCAATATTGGGTTCTAAATTCCCCCTAAAAAGAATTCAACACTCATTAATCCCTTAGAATACTCTACTATGACTCATGAAGATGAAGAATTGCAACATGATCTATAAAAATTATAAGAGAAAGTGCACCAAATTTCGCTCTCGCAAAGAGCAACAAAAAATGAAATAGAAGTTTTGAAGAAAGGCATGGAAGCAAAGATGGATGGTTTAAAGAATAATATGGATGGTTTGAATAAAGGCATGAAATCTAAGATGGATGGCATGGAAGATGGCATGGAAGCTAAGATGGATGGTGTTGTTCAAGTCTCAGCAATAGCCACGAAAGTCCCCAAAAGATGAACCGGTCACATTAAAGTTATATGCCAAGTAGCAAATGTCAAATCAAATCAAGCCGAAAGGGAAAAAGGATGGTAAAGCGCACATATATTGACACCAATGGATAAATGGCGCTAAGTAAGGAGAGGCGGAACAATAGTTAACGACTGGCACAAAGGTACGGGAGACATGCCTTTGCAGATCAACTCATATACGAGAGAAGGCCTTTGATTATACATGACGGCAGTACGTAGAAATTCCGGGGGGGTCAAGCCGTGGGGTGAGGACAAGGCCCTTACCCCCGCGGAATTGCGACACGTGGCGGGGCTTCACGGCGGAGAAGTAGTAACAGGGTTGGGCCAAGAGATTATATATCGTGGTGGAGTTAAGGTGGGCCCGCTCAGGTGAGGAAGATAAGCGTTAGTCCGGCAAAGGGGAAGTCCTTCGTGTTAAAAGTGGATAACGCATATGGAACAACGGTAAGGTAAGTCCATCAGGACAGCTGGTACTAAGGCCCGTACCAGTTTTTAACCCGACACGAGGCGCTCACCTATATCTAGAATTACCCAATCCCCACGCGCCACGTGTCTCAGTGTCAGTGTCCTTACGACACTTGTCCTCTGTTTTCTTACACTTTCCCCTTTTAACCTAAACAGTCCTCCCGAATGGTAAAAACTCTCGTATTCCTCTCTGGTAAATTATTTTCAGGTAGTTTTCCACGGCGATTACCAAGTAGGGAAGAACGCCGGGTTTTCCCAAGTCACTGTCACAGTTCCCCTCGTTGTTTTCCCAAGCATTGTCACCCTCTGCTCAGGTAATCCATTTTCCCGTCTTTGTTTCATTATTTTTCCCTTTCTCTCTTTTCCGAATTGTTGAATAACTGCCATGGGGAGAGGGACGCCCAAGAAGAACGAACCTGAAACTCCCCAACTCCATGAGTCTAGAAATCCCCCTGGTTTCGAGCCCCTTCGTGACTTGCAAGCGGGTATCTGTGACCCAAAATACCCTTTCGATATACGGAGCATCAAGCCCCTACTGTTCGGCCGCCACTGTAAAAGTGCCGATCGTTTCCGAGTTGTCGCGTCCGGCTTGTATCACTACATTACCCCCCAAGTCCATTCCTGTGTCGATTTCATTGTCTGGCTTAGAGACTCTTACGATTCACATCGTGATGCCTTCATTTCCCCTCAGGGTAGCATAATCTTCTCCCTTTCTCCCGATATTATAAGGCAGGCTCTTCGTTTCCCTCCCAGTGATGCCTACTTCAGTTTCAAGGATGAAACTTTGCTCGCACAGTTTAATAAACTGTCGAGGGAAGCCCGCCGTGCCTTCATAGCTGCCATAACCGTTGATCAGGCGACGGCCCTACCTCCGTTGGAGCCTTTCCCATTGAGTCTGTTTAATGAAGAGGTCCGACCAGTTCTGTCCCTCATTGCCGGCCTCCTGGGAGTAGGGACCCCTGAAGACATTTCTTCAGTATGCGTTCGATTTTTGTGGCTTATGATACAGAATGGAGTTACACTGGATATTCCAGGTTTCCTGTCTTTTACCATCCAGACCCAATTTCGGGAGCTAGCCAAGGAACGAAAGTTTCGCTTTTGTTCGTTGGTGTTCTACCTCTTCCTGTTCCAGCATGCGGACAAGTTTAATCATTTGGGGCTGGACAGGATGTATTCTGAGAATTCCCAGCCCAGGCCAGTCTTCGACTGGAATTACTCTGTTCGTCAGTTGCCTAGGGGGGAAGGTTATGTCAATTTCGTGAATACCTTCATGTCCATTGCCTATACCATCATTCACGACGTGCCTTCCCCTAGGGTTTTCCCAGAGATGAAGCGCTGGTTACAGGCTGGGAAGTACCAGTGTACCGGCGATTGGTTCCTATCAGAGGAGTATACTGAAATCCGTGTCTATGGAGCCGAAGTAGCCCCCTACCAGCTCCCAGCTTTTCCTGTCCGACGAGTCTACGCCCTTGAATACATCCGGCAAGCCCTCAAAGCTGACCAGCTTCATTTCGTCCCCGCTAAGAAAGGCTACATCCTAAAGCTCCCTGACAATATTGGCCCCTTTGTTGTAAATTCTAGATATGCCCTCCCGATTGTTGAGAAAATATTGCAGAACTTGGATCTAAAATTAGGGGAAAGTTGGGCTTATGACCCACGGGAAATTATTTCAAATAAAAGAAAGAGAAACAGGTCTGCGCCCTACGTTCATGAATCCAGGCCATTTCTGGAGTGGAAGGCTAATTATGAAGTCTGGCCTATGTTTTCGCAGATGGAGATGGACTCATCTGCCACAGGAGAAGAAGAGGAAGTGAACAAAGGGGGAAATGAACAGGAAGCTGGTACTTCCGGAGCGCCACCACCCAAAAGGCAAAGGGTGGCCACTAGTGAAGCCGAGGTCATCGGGGAAGGGATAATTCTGGAGCCCCTCGCGAAATTTGGAGAGTATGATAAGAGCAAGGCAGGGATAGTAGTTCTAAGAGATAGCACCGCCTCTTCTGACTACACTGAAGTCACTCAGGCCATCATCGAGCCTCCAGCTTCGAAGACAAAAGAAAGGGAGCTGACCAATAAAACCATCAGGGACAAATATAGGGCCGAACTAGGAGGTTTTGTTGAGAAATATCACACCAGAATCTCTGCCTCGGTTAATGCAGACACTGAAGACCTGGTGCTTTCCATGGCCGAGGCTATCCTGGACCCGAATTCGGACGTCCCTAGCTACAAGGTGATTGAATTGGTTGTCGACATGAAGAAGGTTCCGGTACAGGACCTGAATGAATTTTTCCAGACGATCTGCGACATGATGAAGGATAAGATTTCGCAGATCACCCTTGCCCTAAAGAAGACAGAGCAAAAATACGACGTCCTGAATAACTCTTTTGCCGCAGAACAGAGTGCTAATCGTGCTAACGCACACCAAGTGCGAGTCCTTAAAGAGCAGATTAAGAATTCAGACGACGGAGGGAAGGGAATGCAAGCGGCATTAATAGCCAAGTTGGAGAAGGATATTTCAGCGGCTAGGAAACGGTCTGGCATACCGGCTTCACATCCGATGCAGACCGATGAACTGGTGCACGTGGAGGAGGAGAAAAACGAGCTGATGGCCAAGCTTTCCAGAGAAAGAGAGGAGAAAGAAAAAATAGTCAGAAGAATGGAAGATCTGGAATGCAGAGCTACCGAGCTGCAGACCCGCTGGGACACACACAGTTGTCATGCAGCCGAGACCTCAAGTGGGACAGGATCAGCAACAGCACAACTATCCACGGCTATGGCTGAGATAGAAGTGCTGGGGAAGCAAACAACGACAGCAAGGCAGAAGGTGGAAGAACTGGAGGGCGCCCTGGCTGAGAAGGTCAGAACTATTGAAGGGCTGCGAAGAGAAGTGGAGGAAGGAAAGAAGACTGCGACTGAGCAACAAAAGATCATCGCTGAGCTGAAGAGTAAGGCGAAGGGAAATATCACCCTGGTCGAGGCCAGAAGCCTGATCTGGTCAGATATAATCATGGCCGTGACTGAACAATGGGAGTTCCTAACAATGATAGGAGAGCTAAAATCTACCCTTCCATACCTTAATAGGAGATTACAGGAGGCCGGGGATAATCTGCCGACTAGAGCCCGCCACGCTGGAATTTATATATCTTTTCTCTATACACTGAGAGCGAATGACGTGGTAAAACATGACATTCCCAGCAGATTTATGGAAATCAATGAATGTCGGAAGATTATAGAAAAAGAGGAGGCTCGATCGGCAGCTTCAAAGGCTCTCCAACGGGTCGATGACATTGTGGAACAGTTCAACAATGTATGGAACGAAATCACCACTGCTGGCCTCCCTTCATGTTGGGAACCAAACGCTCCTGCCGTACTAATACACCCCGACAAATACACAGCACTTCTAGAGGCAGAACGGGATCGGTCAGATCTTCAGATAGGCAAAGGAACTCAGCTTAAAGCTACTACCATCATCACAGCCCTACAGGAGTTTAGTCTCCTCCACATGATCCGGTACCGTCTCCCCACCCACGCAGACATCCACACCTTCGGCGAGGCATTTACCAGGGTGGAGAGACTCTCAGAGATGTCAGAGCCAAATCCAGAAAGCCAGCGGAGGTTAACGCAGTTCCTGACTCAGCATGCCAGTCCTTCCACCGATGTACCTCCTCCGGCGTCTACTACAGCCTCGACCCTACAGCTTTCATGACACATTATGTTTCATTCATGACATGGCCTTAACGGCCTTTACTTTCATTTCAGTTATGTTTGATTTAAATTTCCGAGTGGGCGGTTTTTCCTCCCACACTTGCATTTTTACTTTTACCTTGAACAATGATCTACATTTTGGTTTTAAGTTTGGCCCGGGGCCTGTTACGCATGATGGAAGAGTTGCTTTCCCCATCATGCCATTTTGTGGTTTTGATAATGATTGTTAACAATTTTGAGCATGCGAGAAAGATATTTTCTCAGAAAGTATCTTCTCGATGAAAGGAAGCGAGGAGAGAAGGCTATATAATACAGGAAAAAGAATGATACCGGGTTCCATTTTCTTCAGAAAATTGATTGTATTAGAATTTCCTGTGCGTCTGCTTTGTGAACAATTTGGATACTGCCCGGAGGAGCCCATTGGGTTTCAATAATAAGAAGCTTTACTGTAATACGGATTCTGGACACGGTTGTATGGTGATGTGTGTGCCTCTCTATTGTTAGTTTCATCTTTGCTCATCTCTCTTATATTACATCCTGGAATGTGAGTGTCTTTTGTCTTTTGATATGAATTTATCGTGTTGATACTTATATCAGTAGCGGCTTGATACTTTAAATGGCTCAGGAGTAATATATTGTTCCACTTGCATTTCACTCGTATTTCTACTATGTTGGTTGTATTGAAATGTTATTGACGAAAGCTCTTGGTATGCGTGGATTCTTAGATATTTAAGCCCATTTGTATGCCATGAAGTGCTCCTTAGTATCATCTATGTGACAGCCGATATCCCCTTCTTGCTATACAGCTTCGCTATTGTTTATAATTACTTTCTCTGCCATATGTCGTGAATCTGGCCCTCATTATGTTGATCTGTCTTATGATTGTCTGAAGCAGCAGTATCTAAATATTAGCATTCCATTCGTTCAGCGTTGTTTAAAATGCCTCAAACTGTCCGAAGTTCTGGTTCCATTTTAGTTTGTTTTCTGTTTCAAAAAAAGGTAGTGTAAGAGCTCTGTCACGTTAAGGGATGAAACGTTGCCTCAAATATCCTGCTCTCTACACCTCATAAGATGTCCTAGGCACTAGTCTGTAACAACTCTAGGCTGTCTCTAGGAGTTACAACATCTTTTTGGCGCCGTTGCCGGGGAACGAAGTTGAAAAGATTTAAGTCCCTGGGCCTCGACAAACCCTGTCCACTCTTCAGTTAGGTGAGCACGAAGAGTTGTGAGTTGTACATCTCACGCCCAGCGACTCCCATTTTTTATATTTCAGATAAACCCTATTTATGATCACAGCTCCCCGGCCCCTAAGGTCAGATACTTCACAGTCGAAGACACCTTCTGTGTCTGACCCAGAGCGAATCCTTCACAGAAGAGGCTGGAGAGAAAGACCACCAGTTCATACCGATATTCCTGAGTTTTCCCTCGAAAACTTCTCGTATCTTCAGCCCTCCTCTTCTCAGGTCGCCCAAATACAAAGCTCTAACCCTATTATAAGAGATACTGGCTATTACTCTGATAGCCCTTACCGAGAAGGTACCCGTATCAAAGACGAAGCTGAGTCTAGTTGTACTCCACATTATTCTTTTCATCCTACTCCTGAAGTTGAAGAGGTCAAAGAGATCACTGAAGTGTCTGCTGTTAACAGCCCTATCTCCTCATCAAGTCCTCAAGCCGCTGATCACTATATTCCCGTCATTATTCATACTCAACTCACAACACCTCCTCCACCTCGCGCTGCTCAAGCTCTCATCCTACCTCCGCCTCCCCCGATGGCGAATGTACCCGGCTTTTTACAAAACAGGTATGCCCCTTTACAGCTGCCTGCAGTGTTAAATGATATGCCGCATGACTATTTGAAGATTCTACCCAGATTCAATGGGGAGAATGGTGTTGATGCTCACAAGCATGTTGAAATCTTCTGCTCTTTCGCAGAGAACTTTAATGTGGAACATCTGGATGTGGTTCTGAGGTTGTTCGTGCAGTCCCTTGATGGAGAGGCTAGAAAGTGGTTTAAGTCTCTTGCAGTTGATTCCATCAACACCTGGGAGGCTATGGAAGAATCTTTTGTGAAAAAGTGGGGAGATAGGAAAGATCATGGGGATACCTTAACCGAGTTCAACACCCTTAAAAAGAAACACAATGAAGGGGTATCAGAATTCATCAGAAGATTTAACAAATTGTATTACAGCCTCCCAGCTGAGATGAAACCCCATCAGACCGCCGCCAAGGTCGTTTTTGTAGCAGCATTTGATTCCGAGTTTGGCTTCTCACTAAGGGAGAGAAAGCCAGCCTCTCTTGATGATGCACAGACTGATGCATTAGAAATAGAAGCAAACTTTGTCTCGACTGGTAAGACCAAAGTAAAGCAAGAACATGATACAAGAAGAAGAAGCAAGGAAGAAGTGTCCACTTCAAGTCAGGACAGAGACTCAGCAAGTGACAAGATTGATGAGATGAATAAAATGATCAAGAATCTCTCTAGCAAGTTAGTCAAGCTAGAGATAGAGGCCAAAAATTCCCCACCGAAGAATTTTCAGAACGCTCCTAACAGAGGATTCAATCCTCAATACAGAAAACCACCCTTGCAGATACTGCAGAGGGGGCAGAAGGAGCAACAAGACCAAGTACCACGCCCTTTGTACTTGGAAGGACAAATGGAGGCTTCCCCTGAAGACTCCTCCTATGAACAAGATGAAACATGTCCGATCTTCTCTGACAATGAGGACATAGAGTGTCCTGTGCAAGAAAGCGAAGAGGGAGAACTACAACCTCACTCAGAAGTGAAGGATAATGAATATGCCGAAGAACCAGAAATCGATGACTACTGCAAACAATTTGTCGATTTCATGCAAGCTCAGTTCAATAGGAAATATGACCTCAGGTCCTCCAGGAAAAGGACCCGCACTCAAGATGAAGAGGAAGATGCACCCCAGAGATCAGCACCTGCACAGAAAGAGGCCAATACCAAAGAATCTTCTGATAGAGGTAAGAAGCCCCTTTACCAACCTTTGCAAGATGATAGTCACATACCCTCCTCCTCTCAAGTAGCTGTGTCTCCTGTGAATAAAGTTCCCATTAAAGAAGTCAAGTCTGCCTTGCCAAACAAAGAGTCCAAAGAAAAGGAAGTCCAGATACAAAAGCCCTTGTCTGCCTTCAGTTTGCAAAAGGAACTTGAAAAGGTCAAAATCCCTGTCCCTCTGTCGGAATTGTTGAAGCAGCCTGCATATCAGTCACAAGTCTCCTCATTCATTTCAGCTCCTGAAGTCTCACACATTCCAGAAAGTCTTAATTTGCAAGAAGAGAGGCCTATGGTAGTGTTTGGCCCCCATGTCGAGGAATTGGACCCCTCTACTCCTCCTTTCTATGTTTCCCTAGTAATCCATGATTTACTATTACACAACTGTATGTTGGATTCAGGAGCATCCCACAATTTGATGCCCCTGTCTGTCATGGAGCAGTTAGGTCTCCAAATCACCCGTCCATATAAATACCTCTACTCCTTTGACTCCAAAAGAGTGAAGTGCTTGGGCATGATCAAGGACCTAGCAGTCACCTTGGCTCAGATTCCTGCCAAGAGTGTGGTAATGGATATCGTAGTAGCTGACATCCCAGCTCGCTTCGGCATGCTGTTGTCTAGGTCTTGGGGAACCAGAATTGGAGGGTCAATCAAGCTGGATCTGTCCTACGCCACCATCCCTGTCTTTGGGGGTCAAGAAAGGAGATTGTACCGAGAAACTAGGTTTGTCAAGACAGTCACAAAAGCAGGAGATTCAGTAAACTCCCCAGTTTACAGTAGAGATGGAGATTTTTCCTGTCTAATGTTGGAGGAAGATCAGGAATATGCTCATGAACCTACATTTTGTCAGATAAAGACCGAGCTATCAGAGCAGGACCGTGAATCTGATATCTGGACACTCCACTTTGATGGAGCCAATTCCAGAGAGGGAAACGGGGCTGGAGTGTTGCTTATCTCACCCATGGGTCAATGGGTCCCCCTCTCTTTCAAATTAGAATACGAGGCCACGAATAATGTGGCTGAATACGAGGCACTCATATTGGGGTTACAAACAGCAAGAAGCATGAAGATCCAAGGTCTAAAGGTGATGGGAGACTCAGAGTTGGTGGTGAGGCAGGTGAGAAATCAGTGTCAAGCGAAGCATCCGAGGCTAAAGGCCTATAGGAACGAAGTGTGGGACCTCGTGGAAAATTCCTTTCTGGCATTTAACATTCAGTTTATGCCCAGGGAGTACAACAGAATGGCAGACTCCTTGGCTGTAGCTGCTAGTACATTCCGCCCACCTCAGAACCCTCTTCTGAGATACGAAATTGAGGTAAGATACAGGCCTTCAATTTCTGATAATGTCAAGCACTGGCAGGTCTTCGAAGATGAGGAGCAGGTGAAGAGGTTTTTGGAGACTGTGGGGGAGTTTTCAAACTTAGAGATCGACAATTGTGAAGAGGAAGAAGTCGAAGACATTCCAGGGGACAAGCTAGAAGAGAAGATAGCTGGTCACAGATTCCTACAGCTAAAGGGAAATGTCATTCCTCGAGGGTTGGTACCTCTGGAAAGGCTGTTCAATAAGGATGATGTCCCATTACAGCCAAACAAAATGGTGACTGAGGACCAGGTTGAAGATCTGAATCTGGGCACGAAAGAAGATCCAAAGATTGTGAAGCTGTCGAAGAAAGTCCCAGATGAATATAAACCATTGTACCAAAAGCTGTTTAAAACCTACAAAGACGTATTCGCCTGGTCATATCAAGATTTGAAAACCTTTGATATCGGTGTGATGCAGCACAAAATTCCATTGAAAGCCGATGCAAAACCCCACAAGCAAAAGCTCCGGCAGATCAATCCCTTGTTGTTACCATCGATTGAGCAGGAAATAAAAAAGTTACTGAAGGCTAAAATCATAGTGCCACTAAGGTATTCTGAATGGGTGGCCAATTTAGTCCCAGTACGCAAGAAGAACGGTGAAATCAGGTTGTGTGTGGATTTTAGAAACCTGAACAGGGCATCTCTAAAAGACAACTACCCACTACCAAAGATGGATCATATTCTGCAAAAGGTGGTAGGGGCCTCTAGAATGTCCATGATGGATGGGTTCTCGGGCTATAATCAAGTGGCCGTATTCCCGGAGGACCAGGAAAAGACAGCTTTCACCACGCCCTGGGGAACATTTATGTATGCCAGGATGCCATTCAGACTGATCAATGCAGGGGCTACGTTTCAGAGAGCGATGGACATAACTTTTGTGGGAGAACAGGATAAGTTCCTGGTGGTGTACCTAGATGATATAACGGTCTTTTCAAAGGATGATGTCGAGCATGTTCGGCATTTGCAGAAGACTTTTGAGAAATGCAGGAGGTATGGACTCTCTCTCAACCCTCAGAAATCTTTCTTTGCATTAGAAGAGGGTAAACTCCTAGGACATATAGTAACTAAAGATGGGGTCAAAATCGACCCTAAGAGGGTAGAAGCTATAAACGGTATCTCTCTCCCCAGAAACAAGAAAGAAGTACAGGTATTCCTAGGACGGATAAATTTTCTCAGAAGATTCATTCCCAATTATGCCGAAATAGTTAGACACATCACAGATATGTTAAAGAAGGACAATGAAGTAAAATGGGCACCAGAACCAAGGCAGGCGTTTGCCAGGATCAAGACTGCATTTGCTGAAGCTCCAGTATTAGCAAAGCCTGACTTCACTGAACCCTTCATGATTTTCTCTTTTGCATCACCTCACACGGTGGCGGGGGTCCTACTACAGAAGAATGGGGATGGGTATGAGCAACCCATTGCTTTCTTTAGTCAAGTTCTTCATGACGCAGAGCTGAAATACAACATACTTGAGAAGCAAGCTTATGCCCTGGTAAAGTCCTTAAAGGCCTTTCGCATGTACATTTTACAATCCCATGTGACTGCTTTTGTACCCGCAGCAGCAGTTAAGGACATCCTAGTGCAGGGAGACAGTGAAGGCAGAAGGGGACGATGGATTGCGAAGATACAAGAATATGACTTGGATATAAGGCCCACCAAGTTAATTAAAGGACAGGGGTTAGCGAAGATTTTATCAGAATCGAACCACCAAGCCCTGGGCATCCACTTATCCATGATGGCAGATGAAGCATCTCAGGAACAGACAGGGAGGCCAGAAGTGGAAATGGAAACTCAAAAAATACAGATGAAGTACCTCACTAGCCCCTGGTACAAAGAAATTGTTGAATACCTCCTGACACTCAGCTGCCCACCCAGCTGTGACAAGTCCAAATACAGAGCCTTGAGGCTTAAATCTCAAAAGTACGCCGTGGCTAATGGACAGTTATATTGGAGGGATCCGTCAGGCATACTGCTGTTATGTCTCATCGAAGGGGAGGTAGGGAACATCATAACCGAGTTCCATGAGGGGATCTGCGGAGGGCATTACAGCTGGAGGAGCACAGCCCAGAAAATTTTGAAGGTCGGGTTCTACTGGCCTAAACTATTTGGAGATGTCTTCACTTGGGTTAGAGCCTGTGACAAATGCCAAAAGTTTGCCGAGAAACAGAAGCTAGCCGCTTTACCCCTGATTCCTGTGCACGTTGATGAGCCTTTTAAGCAATGGGGTATTGACTTCATAGGTGAGATCCACCCTCCCTCCAGTGGGCAGCACAAATGGATTTTGACTGTTACAGATTACTTCACCAAGTGGGTGGAGGCCATCCCCGCACGAAATGCTACAGATACAGTGGTCATAAAATTCTTAGAAGAGAACATCATCTCAAGGTTTGGATGTCCTGCCAGAATAGTCACGGACAATGCTCAGGCTTTTAAATCGGTTAAGATGGTGAATTTCTGCCAACAATACAACATCACTCTGGGCCACTCCACAGCTTACTACCCCCAGGGCAATGGTCTTGCCGAGTCATCAAACAAAACACTGGTCAGAGCACTGAAGAAGACAATAAATGAGAACCAGAGAAATTGGGACTCTCAGCTGAAGTTTGCTCTATGGGCAAACAGGATAACCAGTAAAAGAGCAACAGGGAAGTCGCCTTACGAACTAGTATACGGACGAGCAGCTGTATTCCCCATACAGCTGGCTCTACCTGTGGCTCGTTTCATGCAGGAGACTCAGGAAGAAGCCGATGGCACAACTAGAAGAATCAATCAATTGATTGAACTGGAGGAAACGCGCGTTCAGGTGAATCAGAGGCTGGTGGACTATCAAGAGAAGATGAAAGATTTGTTTGACCAGCACACCAAAGACCGGAAGCTGCAGGTGGGGGATTTAGTGCTCCGATGGGATGTACGCAGAGCTGACAAAGGCAAACATGGTAAGTTTGACCCCCTTTGGTTCGGTCCTTTCAAGATCGCAGAGCAGGGAGGAAATAATACATTCAAGCTGGAAAATTTACAGGGGGATCTGTTGGAAGCCCCTGTGAATGGGCAATTCCTCAAACCATACTTCCAATTCTAAAGAAGGCTGGAAAGCCTGACTGTATTATATTGTATAATAGTTGCTATTTCGTTTTGTTTGTTTATCATCAATTACAGGCATGTCATGAAGATCTGTACACGGCACAGCTCTAGAAACTGAAAAGTGTTGTTCAAAGAAGGTCTACAGGCGGTCTGCGTAGTTCTCGACACGTCCGAGGACAAACGTGCCGTCCCCAGGTGGAGCCAATGTTGTTCAATTCTCAGCAATAGCCACGAAAGTCCCTAAAAGATGAACCGGTCACACTAAAGTTATATGCCAAGTAGCAAGTGCCAAATCAAATCAGGCCGAAAGGGGAAAAAGGGTGGTAAAACGCACATATATTGACACCAATGGATAAATGGCGCTAAGTAAGGAGAGGCGGAACAATAGTTAACGACTGGCACAAAGGTACGGGAGACATACCTTTGCAGATCAACTCATATACGAGAGAAGGCCTTTGATTATACATGACGGCAGTACGTAGAAATTCCGGGGGGGTCAAGCCGTGGGGTAAGGACAAGGCCCTTACCCCCGCGGAATTGCGACACGTGGCTGGGCTTCACGGCGGAGAAGTAGTAACAGGGTTGGGCCAAGAGATTATATATCGTGGTGGAGTTAAGGTGGGCCCGCTCAGGTGAGGAAGATAAGCGTTAGTCCGGCAAAGGGGAAGTCCTTCGTGTTAAAAGTGGATAGCGCATATGGAACAACGGTAAGGTAAGTCCATCAGGACAGCTGGTACTAAGGCCCGTACCAGTTTTTAACCCGACACGAGGCGCTCACCTATATCTAGAATTACCCAATCCCCACGCACCACGTGTCTCAGTGTCAGTGTCCTTACGACACTTGCCCTCTGTTTTCTTACACTTTCCCCTTTTAACCTAAACAGTCCTCCCGAATGGTAAAAACTCTCGTATTCCTCTCTGGTAAATTATTTTCAGGTAGTTTTCCACGGCGATTTCCAAGTAGGGAAGAACGCCGGGTTTGCCCAAGTCACTGTCACAGTTCCCCTCGTCGTTTTCCCAAGCATTGTCACCCTCTGCTCAGGTAATCCATTTTCCCGTCTTTGTTTCATTATTTTTCCCTTTCTCTCTTTTCCGAATTGTTGAATAACTTCCATGGGGAGAGGGACGCCCAAGAAGAACGAACCTGAAACTCCCCAACTCCATGAGTCTAGAAATCCTCCTGGTTTCGAGCCCCTTCGTGACTTGCAAACGGGTATCTGTGACCCAAAATACCCTTTCGATATACGGAACATCAAGCCCCTACTGTTCGACCGCCACTGTAAAAGTGCTGATCGTTTCCGAGTTGTCGCGTCTGGCTTGTATCACTACATTACCCCCCAAGTCCATTCCTGTGTCGATTTTATTGTCTGGCTTAGAGACTCTTACGATTCACATCGTGATGCCTTCATTTCCCCTCAGGGTAGCATAATCTTCTCCCTTTATCCCGATATTATAAGGCAGGCTCTTCGTTTCCCTCCCAGTGATGCCTACTTCAGTTTTAAAGACGAAACCTTGCTCGCACAGTTTAATAAACTGTCGAAGGAAGCCCGCCGTGCCTTCATAGCTGCCATAATAGTCGATCAGGCGACGGCCCTACCTCCGGTTGAGCCTTTCCCATTGAGTCTGTTTAATGAAGAGGTCCGACCAGTCCTGTCCCTCATTGCCGGCCTCCTGGGAGAAGAGACCCCTGAAGACATTTCCTGGGTATGCATTCGATTCTTGTGGCTTATGACTCAGAATGGGGTTACACTGGATATTCCAGGTTTCCTGTCTTTTACCATCCGGAACCAATTTCGGGAGCTGGCCAAGGCCCGAAAGTTTCGTTTTTGTTCGTTGGTTTTCTACCTCTTCCTGTTCCAGCATGCAAACAAGTTTAATCATTTGGGGCTGGACTGGATGTATTCTGAAAATTCTCAGCCCAGGCCAGTCTTCGACTGGAATTTCTCCGTTCGTCAATTGCCTAAGGGGGAGGGTTACATCAGTTTCGTGAATACCTTCATGTCCATTGCTTACACCATCATTCACGACGCACCTTCCCCTAGGGTTTTCCCAGAGATGAAGCGCTGGTTACAGGCTGGGAAGTACCAGTGTACCGGCGATTGGTTTCTATCAGAGGAGTATACTGAAATCCGTGTCTATGGAGCTGAAGTAGCCCCCTACCAGCTCCCAGCTTTTCCTGTCCGACAAGTCTACGCCCTTGAATACATCCGGCAAGCCCTCAAGGCTGACCAGCTTCATTTCGTCCCCGCTAAGAAAGGCTACATCCTGAAGCTTCCCGACAATATTGGCCCCTTTGTTGTAAATTCTAGATATGCCCTCCCGATTGTTGAGAAAATATTGCAGAACTTGGATCTGAAATTAGGGGAGAGTTGGGCTTATGACCCACGGGAAATTATCTCAAATAAAAGAAAGAGAAATAGGTCTGCGCCCTACGTTCATGAATCCAGGCCATTTCTGGAGTGGAGGGCTAATCTTGAGGTCTGGCCTATGTTTTCGCAGATGGAGACGGACTCGTCTGCTACAGGAGAAGAAGAAGTGAACAAAGGGGGCAATGAGCAAGAAGCTGGTACTTTCGAAGAACCACCACCCAAGAGGCAAAAGGTGGCCACTAGTGAAGCTGAGGTCATCGGGGAAGGGATAATTCTGGAGCCCCTCACGAAATTCGGAGAGTTTGATAAGGGAAAGGCAGGGATAGTGGTTCTAAGAGATAGCGTCGCCTCCTCTGACTACACTGAAGTCACTCAGGCCATCATCGAGCCTCCTCCTTCCAAGACAAAAGAAAGGGAGCTGACCAATAAAACCGTCCGAGACAAATATAGGGCCGAACTAGGAGGTTTCGTTGAGAAATATAACACCAGAATCTCTGCCTCGGTTAATGCAGACACCGAAGATCTGGTGCTTTCTATGGCCGAGGCTATCCTGGACCCGAATTCGGACGTCCCTAGCTACAAGGTGATTGAATTGGTTGTCGACATGAAGAAGGTTCCGGTACAGGACCTGAATGACCTTTTCCAGACGATCTGCGACATGATGAAGGATAAGATTTCGCAGATCACCCTTGCCCTAAAGAAGACAGAGCAAAAATACGACGTCCTGAATAACTCTTTTGCTGCAGAACAGAGTGCTAATCGTGCTAACGCACACCAGGTGCGAGTCCTTAAAGAGCAGATTAAGAATTCAGACGACGGAGGGAAGGGAATGCAAGCGGCATTAATAGCCAAGTTGGAGAAGGACATTTCAGCGGCTAGGAAACGGTCTGGCATACCGGCTTCACATCCGATACAGACCGATGACCTGGTGCACGTGGAGGAGGAGAAAAACGAGCTGATGGCCAAGCTTTCCAGAGAGAGAGAGGAGAAAGAAAAAATGGTCAGAAGAATGGAAGATCTGGAGAACAGAGCTACCGAGCTGCAGACCCGCTGGGACACACACAGTTGTCATGCAGCCGAGACATCAAGTGGGACAGGATCAGCAACGGCACAACTATCCACAGCTATGGCCGAGATAGAGAGATGTTTGAAGCATAAACAACGACAACAAGGCGAAGGTGGAAAAGAGGCTTGGAGGCGCCACAGGCGAGAAGGTGAGAACAATTGAAAGAGCTGCGAAGAGAAGTGGAGGAGGAAGAGGAAAGAAGAGCGCGGCCCGAGCAACAACGGATCTGTCCCCGGCGGGCGAAGAGTAAGGCGAAGGAAATATCACCGAGTCGAGACGGAAACGTGCGGTCGGTCTAATCATGACCGTGAGCGGAACAATGGGAGTTCCACCATGATAGGAGAGTTGAGAAATCACCTTCCATACCTTAATAGGAGATTACAGGAGGCCGGGGATAATCTGCCAACTAGAGCCCGCCACGCTGGAATTTATATATCTTTTCTCTATACACTGAGAGCGAATGACGTGGTAAAACATGACATTCCCAGCAGATTTATGGAAATCAACGAATGTCGGAAAATTATAGAGAAAGAGGAGGCTCGATCGGCAGCTTCAAAGGCTCTCCAACGGGTCGCAGACATTGTGGAACAGTTCAACAAGGTATGGAACGAAATCACCACTGCTGGCCTCCCTTCATGTTGGGAACCAAACGCTCCTGCCGTACTCATGCACCCCGACAAATACATAGCACTTCTAGAGGCAGAACGGGATCGGTCAGATCTTCAGATGGGAAAAGGAACTCAGCTTAAAGCTACTACCATCATCACAGCCCTACAGAAGGAGTTTAGTCTCCTCCATATGATCCGGTACCGTCTCCCCACCCACGCAGACATCCACACCTTCGGCGAGGCATTTACCAGGGTGGAGAGACTCTCAGAGATGTCAGAGCCAAATCCAGAAAGCCAGCGGAGGTTAACGCAGTTCCTGACTCAGCACGCCAGTCCTTCCACCAATGTACCTCCTCCAGCGTCTACTACAGCCTCGACCCAACAGCTTTCATGACACATTATGTTTCATTCATGACATGGCCTTAACGGCCTTTACTTTCATTTCAGTTATGTTTGATTTAAATTTCCGAGTGGGCGGTTTTTCCTCCCACTCTTGCATTTTTACTTTTACCTTGAAAAATGATCTACATTTTGGTTTTAAGTTTGGCCCGGGGCCTGTTACGCATGATGGAAGAGTTGTTTTCCCCATCATGCCATTTTGTGGTTTTGATAATGATTGTTAACAATTTTGAGCATGCGAGAAAGATATTTTCAGAAAATATCTTCTCGATGAAAGGCAGAGAGAAGGCTATATAATACAGGAAAAAGAATGATACCGGGTTCCATTAGCTTCAGAAAATTGATTGTATTAGAATTTCCTGTGCGTCTGCTTTGTGAACAATTTGGATACTGCCCGGAGGAGCCCATTGGGTTTCAATAATAAGAAGCTTTACTGTAATACGGATTCTGGACACGGTTGTATGGTGGTGTGTGTGCCTCTCTATTGTTAGTTTCATCTTTGCTCACCTCTCTTATGTTATATCCTGGAATGCGAGTGTCTTTTGTCTTTTGATATGAACTTATCGTGTTGATACTCATGTCTGTAGCAGTGTGACACTTTAAATGGCTCAGGAGTAATGTATTTTGCCACATGCATTTCACTCGTATTTCTACTATGTTGGTTGTATTGAAATGTTATTGACGAAAGCTCTTGGTATGCGTGGATTCTTAGATATTTAAGCCCATTTGTATGCCATGAAGTTCTCCTTAGTATCATCTATGTGACAGCCGATATCCCCTTCTTGCTATACAGCTTCGCTCTTGTTTATAATTACTTTCTCTGCCATATGTCGTGAATCTGGCCCTCATTATGTTGATCTGTCTTATGATTGTCTGAAGAAGCAGTATCTAAATATTAGCATTCCATTCGTTCAGCGTTATTTAAAATGCCTCAAACTGTCCGAAGTTCTGGTTCCATTTTAGTTTGTTTTCTGTTTCAAAAAAGGTAGTGTAAGAGCTCTGTCACGTTAAGGGATGAAACGTTGTCTAAAATATCCTGCTCTCTACACCTCATAAGATGTCTTAGGCACTGGTCTGTAACAACTCTAGGCTGTCTCTAGGAGTTACAACATCTTTTTGGCGCCGTTGCCGGGGAACGAAGTTGAAAAGATTTAAGTCCCTGGGCCTCGACAAATCCTTTCCACTCTTCAGTTAGGTGAGCACGAAGAGTTGTGAGTTGTGCATACCTCACCTTGGCGACTCCACATTTATATTTCAGATAAACCTATTTGCAGTCCTGGCTCCCCGAAAGCCACACCTAAGGTCAGATACTTCAAAGTCGAAGACACCTTCTGTGTCTGACCCAGAGCGAATCCTTCACAGAAGAGGCTGGAGAGAAAGATCACCAGTTCATACCGATATTCCTGAGTTTTCCCTCGAAAACTTCCCGTATCTTCAGCCCTCCTCTTCTCAGGTCGCCCAAATACAAAGCTCTAACCCTATTATAAGAGATATTGGCTATTACTCTGATAGCCCTTACCGAGAAGGTACCCGTATCAAAGACGAAGCTGAGTCTAGTTGTACTCCACATTATTCTTTTCATCCTACCCCTGAAGTTGAAGAGGTCAAAGAGATCACTGAAGTGTCTGCTGTTAACAGCCCTACCTCCTCATCAAGTCCTCAAGCCGTTGATCACTATATTCCCATCATTATTCATACTCAACTCACAACACCTCCTCCACCTCGCGCTGCTCAAGCTCTCATCCTACCTCCGCCTCCCCCGATGGCGAATGTACCCGGCTTTTTACAAAACAGGTATGCTCCTTTACAGCTGCCTGCAGTGTTAAATGATATGCCGCAGGACTATTTGAAGATTCTACCCCGATTTAATGGGGAGAATGGTGTCGATGCTCACAAGCATGTTGAAATCTTCTGCTCTTTCGCAGAGAACTTTAATGTGGAACATCTTGATGTGGTTCTGAGGTTGTTCGTGCAGTCCCTTGATGGAGAAGCTAGAAAGTGGTTTAAGTCTCTTGCAGTTGATTCCATCAACACCTGGGAGGCTATGGAACAAGCTTTTGTGAAAAAGTGGGGAGATAGGAAAGATCATGGGGATACCTTAACCGAGTCCAACACCCTTAAAAAGAAACACAATGAAGGGGTATCAGAATTCATCAGAAGATTTAACAAATTGTATTACAGCCTCCCAGCTGAGATGAAACCCCATCAGACCGCTGCCAAGGTCGTTTTTGTAGCAGCATTTGATTCCGAGTTTGGCTTCTCACTAAGGGAGAGAAAGCCAGCCTCTCTTGATGATGCACAGACTGATGCATTGGAAATAGAAGCAAACTTTGTCTCGACTGGTAAGACCAAAGTAAAGCAAGAACATGATATCAGAAGAAGAAGCAAGGAAGAAGTGTCCACTTCAAGTCAGGATAGAGACTCAGCAAACGATAAGATCGAAGAGATGAATAAAATGATCAAGAACCTCTCTAGCAAGTTGGTCAAGCTAGAGATGGAAGCCAAAAGTTCTCCACCAAAGAACTTTCAGAATGCTCCAAACAGAGGGTTCAACCCTCAATACAGGAAACCTCCCTTGCAGATACTGCAGAGGGGGCAGAAGGAGTCACAAGACCAAGTATCGCACCCTTTGTACTTGGAAGGACAAATGGAGGCTTCCCCTGAAGGCTCCTCTTATGAGCAAGATGAAACATGTCCGGTTTTCTCAGACAGCGATGACATAGAGTGCCCTGTCCAAGGAAGTGAGGAGGATGCGTTGCAACCTCACTCAAAAGCGAAGGATAATGAGGATGCCGAAGAGCCAGAAATCGATGACTACTGCAAACAGTTTGTTTGATTTCATGCAAGCTCAGTTCAACAGGAAATATGACCTCAGGTCCTCCAGGAAAAGGACCCCCACTCAAGATGAAGAGGAAGATGCACCCTAGAGATCAGCACCTGCACAGAAAGAGGCCAATACCAAAGAATCTTCTGATAGAGGTAAGAAGCCCCTTTACCAACCTTTGCAAGATGATAGTCACATACCCTCCTCCTCTCAAGTAGCTGTGTCTCCTGTGAATAAAGTTCCCATTAAAGAAGTCAAGTCTGCCTTGCCAAACAAAGAGTCCAAAGAAAAGGAAGTCCAGATAGAAAAGCCCTTGTCTGCCTTCAGTTTGCAAAAGGAACTTGAAAAGGTCAAAATCCCTGTCCCTCTCTCGGAATTGTTGAAGCAGCCTGCATATCAGTCACAAGTCTCCTCATTCATTTCAGCTCCTGAAGCCTCACACATTCCAGACAGCCTTAATTTACAAGAAGAGAGGCCTATGGTAGTGTTTGGCCCCCATGTCGAGGAATTGGACCCCTCTACTCCTCCTTTCTATGTTTCCCTAGTAATCCATGATTTACTATTACACAACTGTATGTTGGATTCAGGAGCATCCCACAATTTGATGCCCCTGTCTGTCATGGAGCAGTTAGGTCTCCAAATCACCCGTCCATATAAAGACCTCTACTCCTTTGACTCCAAAAGAGTGAAGTGCTTAGGCATGATCAAGGACCTAGCAGTCACCTTGGCTCAGATTCCTGCCAAGAGTGTGGTGATGGATATCGTAGTAGATGACATCCCAGCTCGCTTCGGCATGCTGTTGTCTAGGTCCTGGGGAACCAGAATTGGAGGGTCAATCAAGCTGGATCTGTCCTACGCCACCATCCCTGTCTTTGGGGGTCAAGAAAGGAGATTGTACCGAGAAACTAGGTTTGTCAAGACAGTCACAAAAGCAGGAGATTCAGTAAACTCCCCAGTTTACAGTAGAGATGGAGATTTTTCCTGCCTAATGTTGGAGGAAGATCAGGAATATGCTCATGAACCTACATTTTGTCAGATAAAGACTGAGCTATCAGAGCAGGACCGTGGATCTGATATCTGGACGCTCCACTTTGATGGAGCCAATTCCAGAGAGGGAAACGGGGCTGGAGTGTTGCTTATCTCACCCATGGGTCAATGGGTCCCCCTCTCTTTCAAACTAGAATACGAGGCCACGAATAATGTGGCTGAATACGAGGCACTCATATTGGGGTTACAAACAGCAAGAAGCATGAAGATCCAAGGTCTAAAGGTGATGGGAGACTCAGAGTTGGTGGTGAGGCAGGTGAGAAACCAGTGTCAAGCGAAGCATCCGAGGCTAAAGGCCTATAGGAACGAAGTGTGGGACCTCGTGGAACATTCCTTTCTGACATTTAACATTCAGTTTATGCCCAGGGAGTACAACAGAATGGCAGACTCCTTGGCTGTAGCTGCTAGTACATTCCGCCCACCTCAGAACCCTCTTCTGAGATACGAAATTGAGGTAAGATACAGGCCTTCAATTTCTGATAATGTCAAGCACTGGCAGGTCTTCGAAGATGAGGAGCAGGTGAAGAGGTTTTTGGAGACTGTGGGGGAGTTTTCAAACTTAGAGATCGACAATTGTGAAGAGGAAGAAGTCGAAGACATTCTAGGGGACAAGCTAGAAGAGAAGATAGCTGGTCACAGATTCCTACAGCTAAAGGGAAATGTCATTCCCCGAGGGTTGGTACCTCTGGAAAGGCTGTTCAATAAGGATGATGTCCCATTACAGCCAAACAAAATGGTGACTGAGGACCAGGTTGAAGATCTGAATCTGGGCACGAAAGAAGATCCAAAGATTGTGAAGCTGTCAAAGAAAGTCCCAGATGAATATAAACCATTGTACCAAAAGCTGTTTAAAACCTACAAAGACGTATTCGCCTGGTCATATCAAGATTTGAAAACCTTTGATATCGGTGTGATGCAACACAAGATTCCATTGAAAGCCGATGCAAAACCCCACAAGCAAAAGCTCCGGCAGATCAATCCCCTGTTGTTACCATCGATTGAGCAGGAAATAAAAAAGTTACTGAAGGCTAAAATCATGGTGCCACTAAGGTATTCTGAATGGGTGGCCAATTTAGTCCCAGTACGCAAGAAGAACGGTGAAATCAGGTTGTGTGTGGATGTTAGAAACCTGAACAGGGCATCTCTAAAGACAACTACCCACTACCAAAGATGGATCATATTCTCGTAAAAGGTGGTAGGGGGCCTAGAATGTCCATGATGGATGGTTCTCATATAATTCAAGTGGCTGTATTCCCGGAGGACCAGAAAAAGACAGCTTTCACCACGCCCTGGGGGACATTTATGTATGCCAGAATGCCATTCGGACTGATCAATGCAGGGGCCACGTTTCAGAGAGCGATGGACATAACCTTTGTCGGAGAACAGGATAAGTTTCTGGTGGTGTACCTAGATGATATAACAGTCTTTTCAAAGGACGATACCGAGCATGTTCATCATTTACAGAAGACCTTTGAGAAATGCAGGAGGTATGGACTCTCTCTTAACCCTCAGAAATCTTTCTTTGCCTTAGAAGAGGGTAAACTCCTAGGACATATAGTAACCAAAGACGGGGTCAAAATCGATCCTAAAAGGGTGGACGCTATAAACGGTATCTCTCTCCCCAGAAACAAGAAAGAAGTACAGGTATTCCTAGGACGGATAAATTTTCTCAGAAGATTCATTCCCAATTATGCCGAAATAGTTAGTCACATCACAGATATGTTAAAGAAGGACAATGAAGTAAAATGGGCACTGCAACCAAGGTGCTGTCAGATCAAGACCCGCATTTGTCGAAGCTCCGCATTAGCAAAGCCCAATCTCTCACCTAACCCTTCATGATTTTCTCTTTTGCATCACCCCACATGGTGGCGGGGGTCCTCCTACAGAAGAATGGAGATGGGTATGAGCAACCCATTGCTTTCTTTAGTCAAGTCCTTCATGACGCAGAGCTAAAATATAACATACTTGAGAAGCAAGCTTATGCCCTGGTAAAGTCCTTAAAAGCCTTTCGCGTGTACATTTTACAATCTCATGTGACCGCTTTTGTACCCGCAGCAGCAGTTAAGGACATCCTAGTGCAGGGAGACAGTGAAGGCAGAAGGGGCAGGTGGATTGCGAAGATACAAGAATATGACTTGGATATAAGGCCCACCAAGTTAATTAAAGGACAGGGGCTAGCGAAGATCTTATCAGAATCGAATCACCAAGCTCTGGGCATCCACTTATCCATGATCGCAGATGAAGCATATGAGGAACAGACAGGGAGGCCAGAAGTGGAAATGGCTACTCAAAAAATACATATGAAGTACCTCACTAGCCTCTGGTACAAAGAAATTGTTGAATACCTCCTGACACTCACCTGCCCACCCAGCTGTGATAAGTCCAAATACAGAGCCTTGAGGCTTAAATCTCATAAGTATGCTGTAGCTAATGGTCAGTTATATTGGAGAGATCCGTCGTATACCGGGCCGTTATGTCTCATCGGGTAGGGAACATCATAACCGAATTCCACGAGGGGATCTGTGGAGGGCATTATAGTTGGAGGAGTACAGCTCAGAAAATTTTGAAGGCTGGTTTCTACTGGCCTAAACTATTTGGAGATGTTTTCGCTTGGGTCAGAGCATGTGACAAATGCCAAAAGTTTGCTGAAAAGCAGAAGCTAGCAGCCTTACCCCTGATCCCCGTGCACGTTGATGAGCCTTTTAAGCAATGGGGTATTGACTTCATAGGTGAGATCCACCCACCCTCCAGTGGGCAACATAAATGGATTTTGACTGCTACAGATTAATTCACAAAGTGGGTGGAAGCCGTCCCCGCACGAAATGCCACCGATACAGTGGTCATAAAGTTCCTAGAAGAGAACATCATCTCAAGGTTTGGATGTCCTGCCAGAATAGTCACAGACAATGCTCAGGTTTTCAAATCTGCTAAGATAGTGAATTTTTGTCAACAATACAACATCACTCTGGGGCACTCCACAGCTTACTACCCCCAGGGAAATGGTCTCGCCGAGTCATCAAACAAAACGCTGGTCAGAGCACTGAAGAAGATAATAAATGAGAAATCCGTGCAAATTGGACTCTCAACCAAGGCTTTGCTCTATGGGCAAACAGATAACCCAAGAAAAGGGCAACAGGGAAGTCGCCTTACGAACTAGTATACGGACGAGCAGCTGTATTCCCAATACAGCTGGCTCTACCTGTGGCTCGTTTCATGCAGGAGACTCAGGAAGAAGCTGATGGCACAACTAGAAGAATCAATCAATTGATTGAACTGGAGGAAACGCGCGTTCAGGTGAATCAGAGGCTGGTGGACTATCAAGAGAAGATGAAAGATTTTTTTGACCAGCACACCAAAGACAGGAAGCTGCAGGTGGGGGATTTAGTGCTCCGATGGGATGTACGCAGAGCTGACAAAGGCAAACATGGTAAGTTTGACCCCCTTTGGTTCGGTCCTTTCAAGATCGCAGAGCAGGGAGGAAATAATACTTTCAAGCTGGAAAATTTACAGGGGGATCTGTTGGAAGCCCCTGTGAATGGGCAATTCCTCAAACCATACTTCCAATTCTAAAGAAGGCTGGAAAGCCTGACTGTATTATATTGTATAATAGTTGCTATTATGTTTTGTTTGTTTATCATCAATTACAGGCATGTCATGAAGATCTGTACACGGCACAGCTCTAGAAACTGAAAAGTGTTTTTCAGAGAAGGTCTACAGGCGGTCTGCGTAGTTCTCGACACGTCCGAGGACAAACGTGCCGTCCCCAGGTGGAGCCAATGTTGTTCGATTCTCAGCAATAGCCACGAAAGTTCCTAAAAGATGAACCGGTCACACTAAAGTTATATGCCAAGTAGCAAGTGCCAAATCAAATCAGGCTGAAAGGGAAAAAGGGTGGTAAAACGCACATATATCGACACCAATGGATAAATGGCGCTAAGTAAGGAGAGGCGGAAAAATAGTTAACGACTGGCACAAAGGTACGGGAGACATGCCTTTGCAGATCAACTCATATACGAGAGAAGGCCTTTGATTATACATGACGGCAGTACGTAGAAATTCCGGGGGGGTCAAGCCGTGGGGTAAGGACAAGGCCCTTACCCCCGCGGAATTGCGACGCGTGGCGGGGCTTCACGGCGGAGGAGTAGTAACAGGGTTGGGCCAAGAGATTATATATCGTGGTGGAGTTAAGGTGGGCCCGCTCAGGTGAGGAAGATAAGCGTTAGTCCGGCAAAGGGGAAGTCCTTCGTGTTAAAAGTGGATAGCGCATATGGAACAACGGTAAGGTAAGTCCATCAGGACAGCTGGTACTAAGGCCCGTACCAGTTTTTAAACCCGACACGAGGCGCTCACCTATATCTAGAATTACCCAACCCCCACGCGCCACGTGTCTCAGTGTCAGTGTCCTTACGACACTTGCCCTCTGTTTTCTTACACTTTCCCTTTTTAACCTAAACAGTCCTCCCGAATGGTAAAAACTCTCGTATTCCTCTCTGGTAAATTATTTTCAGGTAGTTTTCCACGGCGATTACCAAGTAGGGAAGAACGCCGGGTTTGCCCAAGTCACTGTCACAGTTCCCCTCGTCGTTTTCCCAAGCATTGTCACCCTCTGCTCAGGTAATCCATTTTCCCGACTTTGTTTCATTATTTTTCCCTTTCTCTCTTTTCCGAATTGTTGAATAACCGCCATGGGGAGAGGGACGCCCAAGAAGAACGAACCTGAAACTCCCCAACTCCATGAGTCTAGAAACCCTCCTGGTTTTGAACCCCTTCGTGACTTGTAGGCGGGTATCTGTGACCCAAAATACCCTTTCGATATACGGAACATCAAGCCCCTACTGTTCGGCCGCCACTGTAAAAGTGCTGATCGTTTCCGAGTTGTTGCGTCCGGCTTCTATCACCACATTACCCCCCAAGTCCACTCCTGTGTCGATTTTATTGTCTGGCTTAGAGACTCCTACGATTCACATCGTGATGCCTTCATTTCCCCTCAGGGTAACATAATCTTCTCCCTTTCTCCCGATATTATAAGGCAGGCTCTCCGTTTCCCTTCCAGTGATGCCTACTTCAGTTTCAAAGATGAAACCTTGCTCGCACAGTTTAATAAACTTTCGAGGGAAGCCCGCCGTGCCTTCATAGCTGCCATAACCGTTGATCAGGCGACGGCCCTACCTCCGTTGGAGCCTTTCCCATTGAGTTTGTTTAATGAAGAGGTCCGACCAGTCCTGTCCCTCATTGCCGGCCTCCTAGGGGTGGGGAGTCCTGAAGACATCTCTTGGGTATGAATTCGATTCTTGTGGCTTATGATACAGAATGGAGTTACACTGGATATTCCAGGTTTCCTGTCTTTTACCATCCGGACCCAATTTCAGGAGCTAGCCAAGGCCCGAAAGTTTTGTTTTTGTTCGTTGGTATTCTACCTCTTCCTGTTCCAGCATGCGGACAAGTTTAATCATTTGGGGCTAGACAGGATGTATTCTGAAAATTCCCAGCCCAGGCCAGTCTTCGACTGGAATTTCTCTGTTCGTCAGTTGCCTAGGGGAGAGGGTTACGTCAGTTTCGTGAATACCTTCATGTCCATTGCTTACACCATCATCCACGACGCACCTTCCCCTAGGGTTTTCCCAGAGATGAAGCGCTGGTTACAGGCTGGGAAGTACCAGTGTACCGGCGATTGGTTCCTATCAGAGGAGTATACTGAAATCCGTGTCTATGGAGCCGAAGTAGCCCCCTACCAGCTCCCAGCTTTTCCTGTCCGACGATTCTACGCCCTTGAATACATCCGGCAAGCCCTCAAGGCTGACCAGCTTCATTTCGTCCCCGCTAAGAAAGGCTACATCCTAAAGCTTCCCGACAATATTGGCCCTTTTGTTGTAAATTCTAGATATGCCCTCCCGATTGTTGAGAAAATATTGCAGAACTTGGATCTGAAATTAGGGGAAAGTTGGGCGTATGACCCACGGGAAATTATTTCAAATAAAAGAAAGAGAAACAGGTATGCGCCCTACGTTCATGAATCCAGGCCATTTCTGGAGTGGAAGGCTAATTATGAAGTCTGGCCTATGTTTTCGCAGATGGAGACGGACTCATCTGCCACAGGAGAAGAAGAGGAAGTGAACAAAGGGGGAAATGAGCAGGAAGCTGGTACTTCCGGAGCGCCACCACACAAGAGGCAAAGGGTGGCCACTAGTGAAGCCGAGGTCATCGGGGAAGGGATAATTCTGGAGCCCCTCGCGAAATTTGGAGAGTATGATAAGAGCAAGGCAGGGATAGTAGTTCTAAGAGATAGCACCGCCTCCTCTGACTACACTTAAGTCACTCAGGCCATCATCGAGCCTCCTGCTTCGAAGACAAAAGAAAGGGAGCTGACCAATAAAACCGTCAGAGACAAATATAGGGCCGAACTAGGAGGTTTTGTTGAGAAATATCACACCAGAATCTCTTCCTCGGTTAATGCAGACACTGAAGACCTGGTGCTTTCCATGGCCGAGGCTCTCCTGGACCCGAATTCGGACGTCCCTAGCTACAAGGTGATTGAATTGGTTGTCGACATGAAGAAGGTTCCGGTACAGGACCTGAATGACCTTTTCCAGACAATCTGCGACATGATGAAGGATAAGATTTCGCAGATCACCCTTGCCCTAAAGAAGACAGAGCAGAAATTCGACGACCTGAACAACTCTTTTTCCGCAGAACAGAGCGCTTGTCGTGCTAACGCACATCAGGTGCGCGTCCTTAGAGAGCAGATTAAGAATTCAGACGACGGAGGGAAGGGAATGCAAGCGGCATTAATAGCCAAGTTGGAGAAGGACATTTCAGCGGCAAGGAAACGGTCTGGCATACCGGCTTCACATCCGATACAGACCGATGAACTGGTGCACATGGAGGAGGAGAAAAACGAGCTGATGGCCCAGCTTTCCAGAGAGAGAGAGGAGAAAGAAAAAATGGTCAGAAGAATGGAAGATCTGGAGAGCAGAGCTACCGAGCTGCAGACCCACTGGGACACACACAGTTGTCATGCAGCCGAGACATCAAGTGGGACAGGATCAGCAACAGCACAACTATCCACAGCTATGGCTGAGATAGAAGTGCTGGGGAAGAAAACAACGACAGCCAAGCAAAAGGTGGAAGAACTGGAGGGCGCCCTGGCTGAGAAGGTCAGAACTATTGAAGGGCTACGAAGAGAAGTGGAGGAAGGAAAGAAGACTGCGACTGAGCAACAACAGATCATCGCCGAGCTGAAGAGTAAGGTGAAGGGAAATATCACCCTGGTCGAGGCCAGAAGCCTGATCTGGTCAGATATAATCGTGGCCGTGACTGAACAGTGGGAGTTCCTAACGATGATAGGAGAGCTAAAATATACCCTTCCATACCTTAATAGGAGATTGCAGGAGGCCGGGGATAATCTGCCAACTAGAGCCCGACATGCCGGAATTTATATATCTTTTCTCTATACACTGAGAGCGAATGACGTGGTAAAACATGACATTCCCAGCAGATTTATGGAAATCAATGAATGTCGGAAGATTATAGAAAAAGAGGAGGCTCGATCGGCAGCTTAAAAGGCTCTCCAACGGGTCGCTGACATGGTGGAACAGTTCAACAAGGTATGGAACGAAATCACCACTGCTGGCCTCCCTTCATGTTGGGAACCAAACGCTCCTGCCGTACTAATACACCCCGACAAATACACAGCACTTCTAGAGGCAGAACGGGATCGGTCGGATCTTCAGATAGGCAAAGGAACTCAGCTTAAAGCTACTACCATCATCACAGCCCTACAGAAGGAGTTTAGTCTCCTCCACATGATCCGGTACCGTCTCCCCACCCACGCAGACATCCACACCTTCGGCGAGGCATTTACCAGGGTGGAGAGACTCTCAGAGATGTCAGAGCCAAATCCAGAAAGCCAGCGGAGGTTAACGCAGTTCCTGACTCAGCATGCTAGTCCCTCCACCGATGTACCTCCTCCAGCGTCTACTACAGCCTCGACCCAACAGCTTTCATGACACATTATGTTTCATTCATGACATGGCCTTAACGGCCTTTACTTTCATTTCAGTTATGTTTGATTTAAATTTCCGAGTGGGCGGTTTTTCCTCCCACTCTTGCATTTTTACTTTTACCTTGAACAATGATCTACATTTTGGTTTTAAGTTTGGCCCGGGGCCTGTTACGCATGATGGAAGAGTTGTTTTCCCCATCATGCCATTTTGTGGTTTGACAATGACTTTAAACAATTTTGATCACGCGAGAAAGATATTTTCAGAAAATATCTTCTCGCTGAAAGGCAGATGGAATGCTATATAATACAGGAAAAAGAATGAAATCAGGTTCCATTTCTTCAGAAAATTGATTGTATTAGAATTTCCTGTGTGTCTGCTTTGTGAAAAATTCGGATACTGCCCGGAGGAGCCCATCGGGTCTCAATAATAAGAAGCTTCACTGTAATAAGGATTCCGGACACGGTTGTATGGTAGTGTGTGTGTCTCTCTATTGTTAGTTTCATCTATGCTCATCTCTTTTATATTACATCCTGGAATGCGAGTGTCTTTTGTCTTTTGATATGAACTTATCGTATTGATACTTATGTCAGTAGCAGTTTGACACTTTAAATGGCTCAGGAGTAATGTATTTTGCCACATGCATTTCACTCGTATTTCTACTATGTTGGTTGTATTGAAATGTTATTGACGAAAGCTCTTGGTATGCGTGGATTCTTAGATATTTAAGCCCATTTGTATGCCATGAAGTTCTCCTTACTATCATCTATGTGACAGCCGATATCCCCTTCTTGCTATACAGCTTCGCTATTGTTTATAATTACTTTCTCTGCCATATGTCGTGAATCTGGCCCTCATTATGTTGATCTGTCTTATGATTGTCTGAAGCAGCAGTATCTAAATATTAGCATTCCATTCGTTCAGCATTGTTTAAAATGCCTCAAACTGTCCGAAGTTCTGGTTCCATTTTAGTTTGTTTTCTGTTTCAAAAAAGGTAGTGTAAGAGCTCTGTCACGTTAAGGGATGAAACGTTGCCTCAAATATCCTGCTCTCTACACCTCATAAGATGTCCTAGGCACTGGTCTGTAACAACTCTAGGCTGTCTCTAGGAGTTACAACATCTTTTTGGCGCCGTTGCCGGGGACCGAAGTTGAAAAGATTTAAGTCCCTGGGCCTCGACAAATCCTGTCCACTCTTCAGTTAGGTGAGCACGAAGAGTTGTGAGTTGTGCATACCTCACCTTGGCGACTCCACATTTATATTTCAGATAAACCTATTTGCAGTTCTGGCTCCCCGAAAGCCACACCTAAGGTCAGATACTTCACAGTCGAAGACACCTTCTGTGTCTGACCCAGAGCGAATCCTTCACAGAAGAGGCTGGAGAGAAAGACCACCAGTTCATACCGATATTCCTGAGTTTTCCCTCGAAAACTTCCCGTATCTTCAGCCCTCCTCTTCTCAGGTCGCTCAAATACAAAGCTCTAACCCTATTATAAGAGATACTGGCTATTACTCTGATAGCCCTTACCGAGAAGGTACCCGTATCAAAGACGAAGCTGAGTCTAGTCGTACTCCACATTATTCTTTTCATCCTACCCCTGAAGTTGAAGAGGTCAAAGAGATCACTGAACTGTCTGCTGTTAACAGCCCTATCTCCTCATCAAGTCCTCAAGCCGCTGATCACTATATTCCCATCATTATTCATACTCAACTCACAACACCTCCTCCACCTCGCGCTGCTCAAGCTCTCATCCTACCTCCGCCTCCCCCGATGGCGAATGTACCCGGCTTTTTACAAAATAGGTATGCTCCTTTACAGCTGCCTGCAGTGTTAAATGATATGCCGCAGGACTATTTGAAGATTCTACCCCGATTCAATGGGGAGAATGGTGTCGATGCTCACAAGCATGTTGAAATATTCTGCTCTTTCGCAGAGAACTTTAATGTGGAACATCTGGATGTGGTTCTGAGGTTGTTCGTGCAGTCCCTTGATGGAGAGGCTAGAAAGTGGTTTAAGTCTCTTGCAGTTGATTCCATCAACACCTGGGAGGCTATGGAACAAGCTTTTGTGAAAAAGTGGGGAGATAGGAAAGATCATGGGGATACCTTAACCGAGTTCAACACCCTGAAAAAGAAACACAATGAAGGGGTATCAGAATTCATCAGAAGATTTAACAAATTGTATTACAGCCTCCCAGCTGAGATGAAACCCCATCAGACCGCTGCCAAGGTCGTTTTTGTAGCAGCATTTGATTCCGAGTTTGGCTTCTCTCTAAGGGAGAGAAAGCCAGCCTCTCTTGATGATGCACAGACTGATGCATTGGAAATAGAAGCAAACTTTGTCTCGACTGGTAAGACCAAAGTAAAGCAAGAACATGATATAAGAAGAAGAAGCAAGGAAGAAGTGTCCACTTCAAGTTAGGATAGAGACTCAGCAAATGATAAGATCGAAGAGATGAATAAAATGATCAAGAACCTCTCTAGCAAGTTGGTCAAGCTAGAGATGGAAGCCAAAAGTTCTCCACCAAAGAACTTTCAGAATGCTCCAAACAGAGGGTTCAACCCTCAATACAGGAAACCTCCTTTGCAGATACTGCAGAGGGGGCAGAAGGAGCCACAAGACCAAGTACCGCACCCTTTGTACTTAGAAGGACAAATGGAGGCTTCCCCTGAAGACTCCTCTTATGAGCAAGATGAAACATGTCCGGTTTTCTCAGACAGCGATGACATAGAGTGTCCTGTCCAAGGAAGTGAGGGGGATGCATTGCAACCTCACTCAGAAGCGAAGGATAATGAGGATGCCGAAGAGCCATAAATCGATGACTACTGCAAACAGTTTGTTGATTTCATGCAAGCTCAGTTCAACAGGAAATATGACCTCAGGTCCTCCAGGAAAAGGACCCGCACTCAAGATGAAGAGGAAGATGCACCCCAGAGATCAACACCTGCACAGAAAGAGGCCAATACCAAAGAATCTTCTGATAGAGGTAAGAAGCCCCTTTACCAACTTTTGCAAGATGATAGTCACATACCTTCCTCCTCTCAAGTAGCTGTGTCTCCTGTGAATAAAGTTCCCATTAAAGAAGTCAAGTCTGCCTTGCCAAACAAAGAGTCCAAAGAAAAGGAAGTCCAGATAGAAAAGCCCTTGTCTGCCTTCAGTTTGCAAAAGGAACTTGAAAAGGTCAAAATCCCTATCCCTCTCTCGGAATTGTTGAAGCAGCCTGCATATCAGTCACAAGTCTCCTCATTCATTTCAGCTCCTGAAGTCTCACACATTCCAGACAGTCTTAATTTGCAAGAAGAGAGGCCTATGGTAGTGTTTGGCCCCCATGTCGAGGAATTGGACCCCTCTGCTCCTCCTTTCTATGTTTCCCTAGTAATCCATGATTTACTATTACACAACTGTATGTTGGATTCAGGAGCATCCCACAATTTGATGCCCCTGTCTGTCATGGAGCAGTTAGGTCTCCAAATCACCCATCCATATAAAGACCTCTACTCCTTTGACTCCAAAAGAGTGAAGTGCTTGGGCATGATCAAGGACCTAGCAGTCACCTTGGCTCAGATTCCTGCCAAGAGTGTGGTAATGGATATCGTAGTAGCTGACATCCCAGCTCGCTTCGGCATGCTGTTGTCTAGGTCTTGGGGGACCAGAATTGGAGGTTCAATCAAGCTGGATCTGTCCTATGCCACCATCCCTGTCTTTGGGGGTCAAGAAAGGAGATTGTACCGAGAAACTAGGTTTGTCAAGACAGTCACAAAAGCAGGAGATTCAGTAAACTCCCCAGTTTACAGTAGAGATGGAGATTTTTCCTGTCTAATGTTGGAGGAAGATCAGGAATATGCTCATGAACCTACATTTTGTCAGATAAAGACTGAGCTATCAGAGCAGGACCGTGGATCTGATATCTGGACGCTCCACTTTGATGGAGCCAATTCCAGAGAGGGAAACGGGGCTGGAGTGTTGCTTATCTCACCCACGGGTCAATGGGTCCCCCTCTCTTTCAAATTAGAATACGAGGCCACGAATAATGTGGCTGAATACGAGGCACTCATATTGGGGTTACAAACAGCAAGAAGCATGAAGATCCAAGGTCTAAAGGTGATGGGAGACTCAGAGTTGGTGGTGAGGCAGGTGAGAAATCAGTGTCAAGCGAAGCATCCGAGGCTAAAGGCCTATAGGAACGAAGTGTGAGACCTCGTGGAAAATTCCTTTCTGGCATTTAACATTCGCCTTTATGCCCGTGAGCACAATGTGAATGGCAGACTCCTTGGCCGTAGCGGCTGCTAGTATATTCCGCCCACCTCAGACCCTTCTCGAGATGGCCTAAATTGAGTAAGATACGGTGCCCTTCTAATTTCGATAGTAATGTCATACACCGGCGGTGTCTTCGAAGATGAGGAGCAGAAGATGTTTTTGAGACCGGTGGGGGAGTTTTCAAAATCCAGAGATCGACAATTGTGAAGAGGAAGAAGTCAAGACATCTATGGGCGAAGCTGGAGAGAAGATAGTCAGTCGCATTCTACAAACCTAAAGGGAATGTCATTCCCCGAGGGCTGGTACCTTTGGAGAGACTGTTCAATAAAAACGATGTTCCGTTACAGCCAAACAAAGTGGTGACTGAGGACCAGGTCGAAGATCTAAATCTGGGCACAAAAGAAGATCCGAAGATTGTGAAGCTGTCTAAGAAAGTCCCAGATGAATACAAACAATTGTACCAAAAGCTGTTTCAAACCTACAAAGACGTATTTGCCTGGTCGTATCAAGATTTGAAGACCTTTGATGTCAGTGTGATGCAGCATAAAATTCCATTGAAGGTAGATGCAAAGCCCCACAAGAAAAAGCTCAGGCAGATCAATCCCCTGTTGCTACCCTCGATTGAGCAAGAAATAAAAAAGCTACTGAAGGCTAAAATTATAGTGCCACTAAGGTATTCTGAATGGGTGGCCAATTTAGTCCCAGTACGAAAGAAGAATGGCGAAATCAGGTTGTGTGTGGATTCCAGAAACCTGAACAGGGCATCTCTAAAAGACAACTATCCACTACCAAAGATGGATCATATTCTGCAAAAGGTGGTAGGGGCCTCTATAATGTCCATGATGGATGGGTTCTCGGGCTATAATCAAGTGGTTGTATTCCCGGAGGACCAGAAAAAGACAGCTTTCACCACGCCCTGGGGGACATTTATGTATGCCAGGATGCCATTCGGGCTGATCAATGCAGGGGCCACGTTTCAGAGAGCGATGGACATAACCTTTGTTGGAGAACAAGATAAGTTTCTGGTGGTGTACCTAGATGATATAACAGTCTTTTCAAAGGATGATGCCGAGCACGTTCAGCATTTGCAGAAAACCTTTGAGAAATGCAGGAGGTATGGACTTTCTCTTAATCCTCAAAAATCTTTCTTTGCATTAGAAGAAGGTAAACTCCTAGGACATATAGTAACTAAAGATGGGGTCAAGATCGATCCTAAAAGGGTGGAAGCTATTAACGGTATCTCTCTCCCCAGAAATAAGAAAGAGGTCCAGGTATTCCTAGGGCGTATCAATTTTCTCAGAAGATTTATTCCTAACTATGCCGAAATAGTTAGACACATCACAGATATGTTAAAGAAGGATAATGAGGTAAAATGGGCACTGTGAACGTTGCGTTTTGCCAGATCAAGACCGCATTTGCCGAAGCTCCAGTATTGGCAAAGCTCGACTTCACCGAACCCTTCATGATTTTCTCTTTGCGTCACCACACCTGCGGGCGGGGGTCCTACTGGCGTAAGAATGGGGATGGGTACGAGCAACCCATTGCTTCTTTCGTCAAGTTCTTCATGACGCAGAAATAAATATTTCATACTTGAGAAGCAAGCTTATGCCCCGGTAAAGTCCTCGTCAGCCTTTCGCATGTACATTTTACATAATCTCATGTGATCGCTTTGCACTGCTACAGCGTTTAAGGACATCCTAGTGCAGGGTGACAGTGAAGGCAGAAGGGGGCGGTGGATTGCGAAGATACAAGAATATGACTTGGATATAAGGCCCACCAAGTTAATTAAAGGACAGGGGTTAGCGAAGATTTTATCAGAATCGAACCACCAAGCCCTGGGCATCCACTTATCTATGATCGCAGAGGAAGCATCTCAGGAACAGACAGGGAGGCCAGAAGTGGAAATGGCAACTCAAAAAATACAGATGAAGTACCTCACTAGCCCCTGGTACAAAGAAATTGTTGAATACCTCCTGACACTCAGCTGCCCACCCAGCTGTGACAAGTCCAAATACAGAGCCTTGAGGCTTAAATCTCAAAAGTACGCCGTGGCTAATGGTCAGTTATATTGGAGAGATCCGTCAGGCATACTGCTGTTATGTCTCATCGAAGGGGAGGTAGGGGGGGGGGGGTGATGTTTGTTTTAATTATTTTATAAATTATGTACATTTTAAAAAATAAATTGAGAGAAAAATGTGAGTGTGAGGATTATTGTAAATATTCTATTAATTAATTGAGAATATGAGTGGAATTGAGTTAGATAGATAATTTAGGGATTAGGAATTCCTTAAATGGAACTCAATTGAGTCAAATAAGGGATAAATCTATTTTAGAGTTTGGTTGAGATTTGTGTGGAGGAAATCATGGATTGGAATTAATTCATAATTATGTATAGATATGAGGATTGTGTGAGGATGGAGAATAGAGTGAGGAATACAGTGAGAGATAGAGAGAAATGGTGTGAGAGTTCTTGTGAAGGGCAAGAGCCGGGAGGCAAACCACTGTAATATTTGGCCAAGGAAGGGTTTGCATTTGTAAATTTATGGTTGTATTTTATGCAATTATTTTGTTTACTGTTTGGCTCTCTCTTCATATGTAATTTAAATTGAGTCCAAGTAGAATTTATTGAATATTAAATTGAGGATTTCATGTAAGAGGAACACACACTCTATTATTGTGCGTAAGAATCTGTTTTGTGCAGAATCCCTGCATCTTTTGGTATCAGAGCCCAAATATCACATTAATCTGTGCAGCCATAGACAAGAGATGAGTTAGTGAATTTAATCTTTACAATTATATATATATATATATATATGTCGTAGATGAGTGTGTGAACTGTAGGAACATTTGTGTAGCTGGAAAAAAATGATGGAAAAGGAAATCTTAGATTCGACGACATTGGAACATGTGTAACAAGTGAGTGGCGTGGTTTCAATTTGAAGACTACCAGCATAGGGTGGAAGTTTGTCACGATAGGCTGGAGTGCGATCATAGTGCAGAAGCCACAGTTGGGTGGATGCAAACATGGAGAACATTGTGGTCCACACTATAAAGGGAAAGATGGGAATAAACGATTACAACCAGCATTAAAATCGCATTATGTGGTTTCTAGTAGTGCTACAAGGGTCTAATTGCATTAGCCGAAATTAGAGAAATGCTATACAGTAATTGATACTCCTATGCGACGTCTCATGTTTAGTAGCAATTCCAGTAATGCGGAAAAATTCCATACATCATTTTCTCTATTGAACGACATCCCATATTTGTTAATGATTCCATTTACATAGAAAAAAAATATTACAATCTTTTCCTTCTTATGTGACATCTTACCTATCTAAGTAAAACTGATCTATTAACAAAGGGATAATATTACAACGAGACCGAAGTCAGAGACTACTACCTTAGAGGCAAATTTTTCAAGAAGAAGCAGAGAGAATTTCCATAGCCCACGCAGGGGAACATAGTGAGATATTTCGGAACTTTGCTGAGCAGTAGCCCTGCAAAGACGCCAAAAAAATTCCACAACCAACAGAACAGAGATAGACCCAATAGTTTGGGCAGCAGGAACAGAAGAACCAACAAGCAACAAACCCATTAATCGTCGGGAGACTCCTCCACTATCCGGCACCATCCAAAGGCTTGCATATCACGGGCGAGCGCTTCTTCAGAGGCCGAGGGACCTGGTTCAGCTGGGGCCCTATCTTCAGCCTGAACAAAGCTTGCAAGGAACGACGGAGGCTGCACCAAAGCTCGACCACTTTCCAAGTTGATATTCGAGAACTGGCCGATTTCCGCAGCAGGAACCGCAGGCTGCGAGCTGGACTCCCCAGGCTGGTGTTCCTCAAGAAAGACCACTGAGAAGATAGTTGTGATCCGAGGCTGAGTGAGGGCACTGTCAAAGATGAAACGCGCAGAGCCTGAGGTGGGGACCGAGGTGGCTTGAGGACGCGGCGCTTGGGAGCTCCGGTTCTGACAAACACCATGAATGTGCCCCCTTCCACTACGAGTCCGAGGGTAATGGCCAGTGCCTGGGCCACTGGACGAGGAAGGCGAGATCGAGGATGGGCTGGAGTGACCCCTGGAAGGGCGTCCCTTGGAGCCTCCTCTTCGGCTCCGCATACGGTGTCGCAGCCGAGGCATAGTGAGAGTCGGCAGATACTTGAGAGCAGCAAAGACAGAGCTAAAAGACTGCGGGGGGAGGCCAGAGATCGGAAGGAGACCCTCGGGGAACTGGGGAGGCAGAGCTACACTCTGCACATAACACAACTCCGACCGATAGACCCTCTCCCAGCGATGAAAATACCAACCAACGACACCAATGCAGACGAGAATGAAAGCCGAGGCCAGGTGACATATAACTTGGCGCAAATGGTACCAATCCTTTGAATGCTCAGCGCCCACTCGCACCATATCCATCCTTCTCACGCATAGGAGATCAACCTTCATAACTGCTCCTTTGATGTGAATCGAGCCAGAGCACTCGAAGGTCGGAGCCGTCACTGAGGAGATCAAGTGAAAGCTGAAATTTTCTGATCCCATGACCTCGGTAGGAGCAGTGTATAAATGCTGCAGGCTGTCGCGCGGAGGGAAAATTAACTTTGCGTTGCGGACGAGCAGGTGTCGGCAAGACTCGCCACGCCTCTGTCCCATCTCATTAGCATTCCATCTGTACACCCGCATCCGGGAGAGTAGCATCCCTTTGAATAAGTGAAATGCATTCCATTTTTTGAGCATGATTCTGAATTATATCAAGATCGCCAAAGAGAAGAGTGTGTTCATTATCCACTCCTGTATTGGCTAGGAGGTCGGCAACCTTGTTGCCTTCGCGTTTTACATGTTGGAAGATGATGGCACGATTGGTATGAAGCCAATGTTCAATTGCTTCCAGTCTGGCTTCCAGTCTCCAACTGTTGGCAATTTTGTGCGCCCGGGTCCCATTGAGGAGTTGATTGGCCATGCAAATGAGGATTTGGGAGTCGCCTTCAACTTCCAGAGGATGGAAGCCAAATTGCTGGGAAAGGATGAGACCTTGCCAAAGACCCTCCAGTTCAGCAGAATTGTTCGTATCCCATCCAATGTTGCCATAGTATAAAAGCAGTGACTCTCCCTGATGATTTCTGAAAACACCTCCAAAACCCGCAGTACCAGGGTTTCCCTTAGAGGCGCCATCAAAATTGAGTTTGAAGGTATTTTGAGGGGGAGGATTCCAAGGGAGTTTGCTGTCGGCTTGGCTTTGGGAGGGTCTATGATTGGGCATTCGTTGAGGAAGTTGTATGTTCCAATTCTCCCAAATGGCCTTCTCTGCTGCCAGAGAAGGATAGTCTTCCTGAGTCCAAGTATGAAGATCCAGAGTCTCCTTGAGATTGAGACAGAAGTTGCGCCAGAGGATGTCCAACGGGGTACTTTGATCTTTGAATATGCGCCTGTTCCTTTCTTTCCAGATTGTCCAAAGGAGCAGACCTGGGATCAGTCTCCATAAATAGTTGAGAAGTTCGCTTTGATAAGGGTGTTGATGCCAGAGTCGAATGGAATTAATGATATCATCGGGCCCTCTGCAGTTCTTTTGACAACGGAAGCTAGCTTTCTCCCACAGTTGGATGGCAAGAGGGTAGGAATTCATGAGGTGTTGGAGCGTTTCCTCTTGAGAGCAACAGTTGGGACACATAAATGGTCCATGAAAATTTCATTTTCGAAGGTTGTCCCATGTAAGAATTTTCCGATGCCCCAGTAGCCAAAGGAAGAACGAAACTTTGGGCCAGGTGCCCGGCGCCCAAATTTTGCTCCAAATAGGATCCAAAGGCCTCTGGTTATTGCATAATATTTTGTAAGCCTCTTTGGTGGAGAATGATCCTTTTGGGGTGTAGCCCCATCTTAAGATATCCTTGCCTTCAGAAATTCTTATACGCCTTTTCTGGAGCTCGCTTTCTAAGGCCTCCTTGGCTTGGTTGTCTGTATTTCTGATCAAAGTGTCAATCTGTTTCCATTGCCTGTACCCCTGAGCTGGCTCCTGTGCCCATTGGTGCTGTAATGTTTCATGTTGTTGCTCTTCCCATTCTGGGCTGGGAGGCTGACTGTATATACTAGTGAGTTTGGGTAGTTGCTACCAGCCATCCGTCTAGAACCTTGCTGAGCTGCCATTCCGTATTTCCCAGAAGCTATGTTTTTTGATGAGGTGATAATGTTGTTTGGCTGCATTCCAAATTAGTGATCCTTTTTCCATGGGAGTAAATCTGATGAGCTCTTCCACAGGCCTGTTGTTAGCGTACTTTGCTGTCCAGAGTGTTGCCCAAGGTTTGTTAGGAAAAGAGAGCCATTGCCACCATATTTTGGTGCCCATGGTTTCATTGCTGTGCTGGGGGTCTCTTAACCCGATGCCTCCATTATCCTTAGGCTGGAAGACTGTCGACCAATTAGCTAGGGCCCATTTGTGATGAGTACCTGTTGTTCCCCACAAAAAATTGCGTTGAAGAGCCCTTATTCTTTTCAGAACCCATTTAGGCCTGGCCAAGATGGAGAAAATATAGAGAGGCATCGCCTGAAGAATCTCTTTAAAGATAGAGAGGCATCGCTTGAAGAACCGCTTTAATAAGCACTGATCTGCTGGCTATATTCAAAGTTCTCTGTGTCCAGAGGTTGATACGAGAATCCAATTTCTCCAAAAGAAAACGCCAGGACGTGTGCTTGATTTCAGAGTCAATGAGAGGAGATCCTAGGTATTTATAAGGAAGGGAGGCTATGGAAAAGCCCAGGATGTGAGCGATGGCTTGCTGAGTGACAGGCGGGGTGTGAAAGAAGAAGATCTGCGACTTTACAGTGTTTATACTCAATCTAGTGGCTTCCGAGAAGTCAGAAAGAATGGACTTATAGGTAGAGGCTTCCTGAACAGAGGGATACCCAAAAAGTATGTTATCATCAAAAAATTGCTGATGAGTGATAGGAGGAGAGTTATGGACTGAGAGGCCCTTAAGAAGCTGGGAAGAGAGAGCATGCTTAATGTGACGACCCAGCCCCTCCGCCATGAGGACAAAAAGGAAAGGGGAGAGCGTATCTCCTTGACGAATACCTCTGGAGGGACTGAAAGTTCAAGAGGGAATTCCATTAATAAGAATCGAGAAGAAAGAAGAGGAAATTAAACTTGCAATCCACCGGATCCACATTGGGGAGAAGGCAAAGGCTGAAAGCATTTTTTCAATATAGATCCAACTTAGTTTATCAAACGCCTTGGAGAGGTCGATCTTAAGGAGCATACCTGCTTGTTTGGAGTGCTTCAGAGAGTGTATAACTTCATAAGTAAGAATGATGCCATCCAGAATCTGCCTTCCCTCTACATATCCAGATTTTTCCTGAGAAATAAGAAGGGGCAGAAGCAGCTTCAACCTGTTTGTGATGACCTTGGATATCACTTTATAAATAACGTTGCATAGAGCTATGGGACGAAACTTGTCCGGAGTTCTGATGTTCTCTTCCTTAGGGATTAGGGCGATGAAAGTAGAGTTCAAGGCTGGTAGAAGCCAATGAAGAGTGCAGGATTCCTCAACCACCTACCAAACCTCCTCTTTGATGAGATCCCAGAAGGAATGGACGAAAGTAGTGGTGAAGCCATCTGGGCCGGGGTCTTTGCCTTCCTTTAGCTGATGCATTGCTTGATCCACCTCCTGAGGCAGGATAGGTCTGAGAATAAGTTGATTGTGTTCTTCTGTGATGAGCTTCAGAACATTTTGAGTGATCTTATCGATTTTTGGCCTTCTATCAATTGGGGGTTCTTGATGGACCTCTTTGAAATGATTGATGAATTCCAGCTCAATCTCTGCATGACTTTCCAATCGCTCTCCTTCACAATTCTGAATGAAAGAGATGGTGTTGTGCATTCTTCTTTGAACTGTGGTTCTGTGGGAGAATTTAGTGTTCCTTTCACCTTCCTTCAGCCATCTGATTCGGGACTTTTGCTTCCATAGTATTTCTTCTTGAGCTCTGCGCTCCTCAAGCTGGATGTGAATGAGCTTTTCCTTTTCCAAGGTTTCTTCTATGTGGCCCTCAGCAATGATATTTTGCTGGAGGTCTTTCATTTCCTTGTCGAGAGCTTGCTAAGCCTGGAAGATGTTTTCGAAGGTCTCGTGGTTCCATTTTTTTATTTGAGCTTTCAAAAATTTAAGTTTCTGTTGAAACCAAAACATTTTTGAACGCTCTAGCGAAGGGGAGTTAGTCCAGATAGATATAATGAGGTCTTTTAAAGTGGGGTGGGAGAGCCAGAAACCTTCGAAGCGAAAAGGACACCGGGAATAATTCCCTGGCCGGAGCCATTGGAGTGAGATTGGCCAGTGATCCGATCTAGATAGGGGAAGGATGGAAGCCGATAGATCACCGCCAAGATGAATCGCGCTATCAGATATAAGGAACATGTCTAATTTGGAGGCGATTTTCTGCCTTCCTGCCCTGCAATTACGCCAAGTGTGCATTCCATTGCAAAATGGCAGATCGATAAGCGAGTTGTTAAGAATGAAGTCTTTAAAGTGGCAATTCTCCTGATCTAGTTTGACTCGACCTCCCTGCTTTTCCTCCAGTTTGATAATCATGTTGAAATCGCCTTTGGCTATCCATAAAGGATGGAGTCTATTGAGATTGAGCATTTCTATAGTGTCTAGTAAAGCAATTTTGTTACCTACCTCCTGAGGGAAATAGACACTAGTTAAATGTCTGTGTATATTAGTGCCGATAATATGGAAGGTGGCTTGAATGATGTGGTGGGAGGCATGAATATCTCAGAGTGTGATGGCTTGTGCGTTCCAGGAAATAGTGAGACCACCCAAGGCACTAGACGCATCAAGAGCTACCGTATGACTGCCTGGCCAAGCTCTGGAGAGGATCTGGCCGTGATTATAGCTGTTACATTTAGTTTCCTGCAAAAAGAAGATCTGAGGTTGGTCTTGCTTTATCATATTTTTTATCATACAGACTTTACTGGAGCCGTTGAGCCCTCTTAAATTCCATGAAGTGAGCTTCATAATCCACTAGGGGTGGTTTGCTTGTAATACTTTGTCAGCTTAGAGTATCTGCCTGAGTCCACCAGGATTTTCCCTATTGTAATGGTTCTTTGAAGATCTGTTTTCCTTCCCCGCTTTTTTGAGTCTTTGGCGAAGTAACTTCCATCCCATTGACTGCCCGGTTGTATACCTAGTTGTTGTTGCTGGTAGGCCCTAGAAATGATTACTTCAAGGACATTGAGTTGGTGCTCTGGAATCTTATCATAGTCCTTTCTTTTGCATGCTTGTTCTAATTCAAAAATGTTGAGACCTCTCAAGTCGATACTTTCCGGCTCTTCCTCCATATGTTGAGAGTGGCTGTTGTCTGCTGAAATGAGTGTAGTTTGCAGAGACTGAATTGGGATGCAATCGACATCCATACCATTTGGCTTCCAGTCTAGGTCTTGAGGAGACTCCGAGGGGGTGGATGAGCTTTTATTTAGGGAAGAGGAGAGGGGGGTAGAGCCTGAGGGAGGAGGGGGAGGATTAGGAGAGCTCTTCTGAGGGATGGGCGAGAAATTATGAAGAGGATCATCTATGGCAGAAGCTAGAATCTCAAAGTTGTTGCTTGTGGATGGGGCTGAGGCACCAGTTTGCAAGGGTTTTTTCCCAGTGGAGGTTTTTTTATTAGCTCTTCTACGATTAGAAACTTTGGTGAAGCCATCTTGGTCTGAAGAATCAGTGGGGCTAGGAGGATGGGGTCGAGCATTCAGAGGGCAATCTTGGAACAGATGGCCTAGAGCGTGACATTTGTGACAACGAAAAGGGACATGCTCAAAATCTAAGGGCTG
Source organism: Pinus albicaulis (assembly GCA_034641835.2). NCBI lineage: Eukaryota > Viridiplantae > Streptophyta > Pinopsida > Pinales > Pinaceae > Pinus > Pinus albicaulis. Next base: position 865,483,537 of record CM076572.1, read on the forward strand.
AATCCATTCAAAATCATCATGATAAAGACTTACCGAGTCCGTAAGGGGCTTGTCCAAACGCATGAAGACGCAGATGCGAGCATAAGAGGTGTATCTGTGCAACTTTGTTTCTTCTGCTATTTTTATGAATTCACCCCAGCTTTTACCTATATCTCTTAGCGAATCTTCATCCCAATATTCCAGAGGGAGCGAATACATCCAGATCCAAACTGGGGCCCAGCTAAAGTCCTCCTTGTCGGGGTTAAATCTTTCAACACAATCCCGTAAATACAAGCCTGTTGAGTTGGAAAAGTAAGGGCCTTCATCCATTACTCTAGTCTTGTCTTCTAAGCAAATGAATGTCACAGTGAAAAACCCTTTCGGACCTAACTGTAGGGTGATGTGCCCCTTGGGTTTCCATTTTGCTGTGATCCATCATGTAGGGCTTTCTCATTTGGCCAGAATCCAATAAAATTTCCAATGAGAGCATGGTCCTTCATGTACTGGATTCGTTCATTAATCCTGTGGCTAGGAAGATCAACCTTGGGCCTTTTCGCAGCGATAGGTTTGCATGTCATAGAAGTTGCCTTGGGAATGTCCATTTGACCATTCTCAGCCTACGATTTTTCACTGCTCTTGTCAGGCTGAGCAGTTGAGGCGTTTGTCTTTTCTTGCATAGGAGAATCTGTAGTGACCTCGTGACTTCGTTCAGGGACTTTAGTTCTTGTCATGTTCTACACCTTCTGCCCATTATTCACTGAAAGGGAAGGCTTGGCAGCCCCCCTCTGAGGGTCAGCCATGGACGAGGTTGCAGAGCCTACTGGCTATCGATGGCAGAGGGGCAGTGTATCGTAATAGCGACAGAGGGATCGTTGACAGTGTTGCTGCAGAGATCGAAGAGAAACCCTAGGTTGCAGAGCATTCATCCAGTTTTTCTATTCGCTTTGAATGGATTATTGGGAAGTCTGACCAAATCAAAATATTTCAAATTTATGCAGTTAAATACATCAAAGGAAATATGGGACAAAATCATCCTAAGCTATGAAGGAAATGGCAAGGTAAAAATTTCTAAACTTCAAAATCTCAGAATTAAATATGAAAATCTCATAATTCATAATGATGAAAGTATTTCTAGTTACTTTCTGCATCTAGATGAGATTGTAACTCATATCAAAAATCTAGGTGAATACATAAAAGACACAACTTTAGTAGACAAAATATTAAGATCTCTAACTCCTAAATTCAATTCAAAATTGTCAGTGATTGAAGAAAAGCATGATCTGTAGACTCTCATTGTTCTTCAACTTCATGGGATCCTGACTGCTTCTGTCATGTCTCCCTTTTTCCAACCAAAATATTTTATTTTTTATATATATAGGTGATTGACTTGTCTTTCATGGTTGAATGTAATTCATCTTAATGCACCCTTAATTGTACATGATTATCTTCGATTTATCTCATATGATAATTTGTTATTTAAACTTCCATAAAATATAAGACAACCCTTACATTTTTATAATACCCTCGTTAAGTCATTCTGTCCCATCAATACCTCAATTGAAGTCTTCAATTTCACTACATCCTAATGGAACTTTCGGCCTTTACATAATCCTGATCTTTTCGAAGTTCTTTGTGGGGAATGTCCTACTATTGGAAAGGGGTCTTATTCCCATTACCATGGGTATGCTACATGTATAGCGATGGTGTGAATTACATTTGATAACGATTCATTTTCTCACTTGCATATATATGAGATATAAAAGACCCATAAACGGTCGACAAGTGTAGGCTTGTCAACCTTGATCCTACGTCCCTGTGGCATGAAGAATTAATTTGTTTTACCCAACCCGGGTACCTTGACTTGATACGAGTTTAGTGTGAAGTATACACGTAGATTTATGAAATCGAGTTTTGTATATCAGAGATTCGTGCCAGCTATGGCCTTCATGCGTTTGGGGATTGTCGATTCGTTTTAATTGCATGATAATTTGAATTTGAGTTGTTCAAATGACACATGATACTAAACGTACGATTTTCTACGCTGGAGTTTAATGTTTCTATCTCCATCGGGATTTTCATGAGTCCTTGTCTGTGCGTTTGATTTTATTTCGGAAACCCTAGAATGCCATTCTTATGTTGAATTGACACCGGGCTGATATTGAGCCACGAGCTAGGGTTTCAACCGAACACAAATTTTTCCCAGCCTCATTATCTTCTAGGTTATCCCTTTCATCTCATTATCCTTTCTCATATGCATCTCTGCTTTTCGCTCCACTCCACAAAGTGCCGCAACTCAGGAGGATTTTTCTTTCCAGTGCGTGGTTCTGGCTTTCAGCGGGAAGGTAACCAAGTTCACATCTAAAATTTTTCCTTTCTATGTTCGATATCTTTCAGATTTGATGATGTATATTCTATGAAATTTTCTGTTGGTTGCCAGGATGATGCCTCATCCGAACACGCGTTGGATTGTTTCCCAAGTCCGCAGACTCCAACCCACTGCATTCTATGTCTATGCTTCTCCATTTTGCATCTGAGTTCTGAAGATGTGTGAGGGTTTGAACTTCGACAGACAGCCTGAACGGGTTTAAGGCGAAGTCTCTTCAACGCGTTATGGTTAGTTGAAACTCCCACTGTGTTTATTTGTTGTGATAGATGTGTATATAGATATATAAGAACCAATTGTATTTTATTTTCTACAGATAGCATTCGCTACGATGGATGCCATTCTTCTATTTTTCTTCAGGGTTTCTATTCGTTCCTCGTCACTTATACAGGTAACCCTGGTTCCAGCCATTTCCATATTATACCATATACTAGTTTATCGACTCGATTTTCGGCTTGTGCCTCTTCAAAGGCGTATGGTATTTTTTTTTTCAAGTGATGTGAGCACGTTGGCAAACGTAACTCCCGACCATGCTTGTTTGCCATTTCCTCTGGCAACGACCTAGTCGTTCCTTCGATGCCCTAATCTTCCTTTCAGGGGTTTCGTTTTACTGTGTACACAGTTGATGTCCCACCAACTGTGTTAAGTTTTTTCGTTTTTGCCATTGCTTTACGTTGTAGGGTATGACTGTCAAAGCAGTCAACGTTGTATCAAGACTATATGATACTGGTTTTTAAACCCAAATTGCGCAGACAATGCACCACATTTCTATTCGATTTTATTTATGTATTTAATGTCATGGAACCCATACGAATGGACAATGAATTATGCGCACACTTTGGTTTTATCTTTGAATCGAGGACTGTCATTAGGCTGACCTCGCTCTTTATTTTTCAGTTTATTGGTTATGATACTTGTTCATGAAATCTATAGTCGCGCCTTCCCTCAACGACATATTCTCTCCTACAGGTTTTTGTCTCATTATATAATTTGTGCTGTCTCGCACTAGAAGGATAACCTGTCATTTCTGTGTATGACGTTTATGCACCATATTAGTTACCTTCTGAAATTTCGTTTTTTTTTTATCTCTATTATGTTCTACTGTTCTTGTTGTAAATACCTTGATTTCCCGGTTCAATTCGTTTAGATAATATAAATCTTAGAAGATGTCGGTGATGACTGTGCTACCCACCGATCTAGATTTTTAAGTGTAGATCGCTATTGTAAATCAATGATTCCATGCTTGAAAGTGCTTTCGCATCATACTTAGCTTCTCGTTTCTTCTTTGGAAATTTATCTTGAGGACGTTTAGTAGATAAAAGTATTCATTCAGTTTTATATGGGTTTCTAAAATCATTTCCAGTACAGTTATATGCAATGATACATGTAAGGCATGAATATGATTAAATTTTTCTGCATAGACATAGATGTTTATACACCATTTACATGGTCTAATTCTGTTGTGTCTAGAGATATACTGTTCACTACATTAATAGCATGGGACCTCGTTTCTAAGGGTTAATGGACAACCAATAAATTTCTCCGGATATGACTACTGTATTACAATTTCTGACAGTCCGAATATAGGTTTTCTTCTAGTCCTGCCTTCTCAGGAATTGCATTTTTCTTGTGATAACTAATACTCAAATAACTTTTTACTATGCCAAATACTTCTTACAATTCCAAATTTTTAAAATGGTATTTACAGATGCTTGAACAGTACTAGGAAATTTTGCATATAAAATTTACTTCCTGTATACCTCTATTATCAGATGAGGAATGTATAGATTTCTAGTGCAAGCTATGTTTTTTTGTTTTTTTAATTTAACTATAAATTCTCATATGCACATGCTGATCTGGTTATAGTAATTCTCCTATTGCTCTATTTTATTCTTTCTCATAGAGTGTATTAACATAGGAGCAGCAGATTGAAATAAATTCAAGTATTGTATTTTGTGGACCTATAAGTATCCCTAGATCTGAACAGAGATCGTTTAGAAATTCTAGTGGATTCTATTTCACACAGATAATGTCTACAACTATACAGAGTTCTGAAGGTGAATACCTTCTACTGATTCTGTTAAATGTAGCATTTACAGTATAATATAAGACAAACCTTTATATGTAGCCAATTCATTCTGAATTTAAAGAAATCAACAGATAAGTAGAATCACATACCACTCAGCAAAATGACCAACCTCCCAACCTTAGAGTTCTATTTTTCTCCCAGAACTCACCCCCGAGCTGAGATCACCTCCACCACAGACCAACCTCAATCTGTTTAGGAGTAGCTTATTTAAGCTATTGTTCCCCAAACCATGTTTCTAATTCTGCGTCCAGAATCTCAGGATGCTTTTCTTCCTGTTTGTCTAGGCTTCCCAATTTAGGGATTCTTTAAAGCTGTTTTATGCTTTTCCTCAGCTTTCCCAGCTTTTCACCTCTTCCCAACTACTCTCCTCATCATTGGGGAAATTCAGATTTTTCCTCAAAAATCTAAATTTAAAACTTATTGTCTTTCAAGGATTTTTGAAAGATTGTGGCGAAATATTTGCCTCATCCATCCTCACAGATTTAGCAAATGATCTCATCATCTCATTTTTGGTCAATCTGCACCACAATACTTTATTCATTTCCTCAATAAAATGTTTAATTACATTCACAAAATAATTATCCTTTGGGGTCCACTCCCCTTAGGATGTAAAGTTCAAGTATCTAACTTTCAAAAGAATTCACATGAATTGGGGGCATTACATATTCCCCCTCTGAAAATAAACACCATCCTCGGTGTTGTCATTCAACTACTAGAGTTTATTTTGCAAACAAAAATGGATATTTTTCCATCATTTCAGTCTCTCGTTCCTAGGTAGCTTCTTCAGCAGTAAAGTGCTTCCACTGCACCTTTACTCTTGCTACCGTTCTGCTTCTCAATTCAGTTTCTTCCCGCTCCAATATTTGAAGTGGTTCTGGCAGAAACTCCCCTTCTGGTTCCACCTGTACCACATTCCAATCAACTATGTGAGAAGCATCATGCACATATCTTTTTAATAATGAAACATGAAAGACATCATGAACTCTAACATGGGGTGGTAAGGCCAGCTTGTAAGCCACTGGTCCCACCCTTTCTAATATTTCAAAGGGACCACGGTATCTAGGGGCCAATTTTGCACAACTCCCAGCATAAAGGGTGCTCTTTTTGGGTTTAATATGCAAATATACATGCTCCCCAACTTTAAATTCTCTATGCACTCTTTTCTGATCTGCATAACTCTTCTGGCGATCTTGTGCTGTCTTGATGTTCTTTTGTATCTGTTTGACAATTCCTTCCATTTCTTGTAAAGCATCTGGTCCCAACATTAGTTTGTCTTCTGGCTGAGTCCAGCTCAAAGGAGTACGACACTTCCTTCCATACAGTGCTTCAAACGGACTCATTTTTATGGAGGATTGATAGCTGTTATTATAAGCAAATTCAGCTAAATGTAAGAAATCTTCCCACTTTGTGGGTCTATCCATGACATACATTCTTAGCATGTCCTCCAAAATTTGATTAGTTCTTTCCGTTTGACCATCAGTCTGAGGGTGGTAGGCAGTGCTAAAATTCAATTTAGTGCCCATTCCTCCAAATAATCCCCTCCAAAAGGCTGCTGTAAATTTAGCATCCCTATTAGAAACAATCACTTTAGGGACCCCATGGAGTCTTACTATCTCCTTCAGGAACACATTCGCTACTTGAGCTGTTCCAAAGGTGGATTTCACTGGTATAAAGTGAGCATCTTTGGTTAAAGTGTCTACTACTACCATTACAGAATCATGCTGGTATTTGGTTTTGGGTAATCCTGTAATGAAGTCCATGGAAACAGTGTCCCATTTCCATTCTGCAATGGGCAAAGGGTTCAGAAGGCCGGCAGGATGCTGGTGTTCCACCTTAACTAGTTGACATTCCATGCATCTATTTAAATATTCTGCTACCTCTCTCTTCATTCCTGGCTAGAGCAACTTCCTTTTGAGGGCTGTTAACATTTTCTGATATCCTGGATGTCCTGCATATGGTTGTTTGTGGTATTCATCCAGAATTTCTCTTTTTAAAGACTCTACATTGGGAATATACAATCTGCCCTTATAACAGATCAGCCCTTTTTGGTTTTGAGTGAAACCAGTTTTCTCCTTTTTCTGTAATTTTACCATAAGTGTTTCATAATTTGGGTCTTGGTTTGCTTCTTTAATCACTAATTCTTCTACATCAATCTGAGCACTACTTCCAATATTATTGATATTTTCACAAGCATTTCTGCTCAATGCATCAGCAACTTTATTTTCTTTCCCTCTTATATGTTTTATGTCCATGTCAAACTCACTTAAAAAGGACAGCCATTTGGCCTGTCTGGCATTCAATTCAGTTTGAGAAAAGAAATATTTGAGGCTAATATGATCAGTCATCAATGTAAATCTTTTCCCAAGCAGATAGTGCCGCCACATTTTCAAAGCATGAATAACAGCTGCTAATTCTAAATCATAGGCACTATAATTCTGTTCATGTATCTTCAGTTTCCTGGATTCATAGGCAATCACTGAATTTTCCTACAAAAGAACTCCTCCCAATCCTTCTCTACATGCATCCGTACATACCACAAATTCCTTATCAGGATCTGCAATCTTCAGTATAGGGGATGTAGTAAGTTTCAGTTTTAATTTGTCGAAATTGTTTTGGCATTTTTCGGTCCATTCAAACTTGACACCTTTCCTCTGTAAGGAAGTGATGGGATGTGCTATGGTAGAAAATCTCTCCACAAATCTACGATAATATTCAGCAATCCCCATGAATGATCTAACTGCTGAAACATCAGTGGTTACTGGCCATTCTTTTATAGCCTTTATCTTCTCCGGGTCAATAGCAAGGCCTTGTTTAGAAATAATATGACCCAAGTATTGGATCTTGTCCTTATAGAACTCACATTTGCTAAATTTAGCGTATAGCTGATTTTCCTTTAGAGTTTGCAACACTATCCTCAGGTGTTCTTTGTGTTCCTCTTCACTGTTTGAGTAAACTAAAATATCATCTATGAACACAAGGACAAATTTATCCAAATACTTGTTTAACACACTGTTCATTAGACACATAAATGTGGTAGGGGCGTTTGTCAACCCAAAAGGTAGTACTACAAATTCGTAGTGACCATACCTGGTCCTAAAGGAGGTTTTGCTGATGTCTTCCTCTTTAATTCTAAGATGGTGGTAACCAGTTCTTAAGTCAATTTTTGAGAATACTGAAGCTCCTCTCACCTGATCAAAAAGATCATCGATTCTAGGCAAAGGATATCTATTTTTAATGGTCAACTTATTCAGTTGCCTATAATCAATGCACATCCTGAAAGTTCCATCTTTCTTTTTCACGAACAGCACTGGTGCTCCCTAAGGAGACACACTTGGTCTGATATACCCTTTATCTAGCAGTTCTTGCAATTGCATTTTTAGTTCCATAAGTTCAGGAGGACTCATTCGATAAGGTGCTCGTGAAACAGGTGTTGCTCCCGGCACCAGATCGATTGAGAAGTCAATCTCTCTTTTGGGAGGAAGGTGAGGGATTTCCTTTGGAAAAACTTCCTTGAATTCTCTTATTACTGGTACAGCATCCAGTAATTCTTCTTCAGTTTTCTGTTCTATTTCTTCCACATGCACTGCATAAACTTGGTATCCTTTTCTAGTTGTTCTTTTTAATTGCAATGCTGAAATTTGTCTTACAGAAATAGGTTTTGGTTTCCCTTTGAGGATAAACATTTCCCCTTCCTCATCTACATAGTGCAATGTCTTATCCCAACAATTCATCAAAGCTTTCTTCTTTTCCAGCCAATCCATTCCTATCAATAGATCATATGACCCTAAGGGTAGAATGTTCAAATTCACTTCTGTTCGAAACTCATTTAATTGAATTTCTGTTCTGGGCAGTTTATGTGTTACCTTTCTTTTCGTTCCAGTGGCCAGTTGTACCAACCATGACTGTTGAAATTTTTCAGTTTTTAAGTTACATTTTTCTACAATCTTTGGACTAATGTAACTCAAAGAAGCACCTGGATCAATCAGAACAGAAACAGGTAGGTCAGAAATCTTACCCTCCATTTCCACCATGGTTGCTTGATGTTCTCCTTGCCGATTTTCCAGGGCTGCACTAATAGTTGGTATGTTTCTGGCTATATCATTTACTGTTGTCGCTTCCCTATCTCTCATGAGCATATGAATGTTTCGATGAGGGTAGTCCCTCAAAAGATGGGGTTCTCCACAGCCCCAACATTTCAAGGGCTCCTTCATTCTGACTGTTCCCTCCTTTTTACTGTCTCCCTCTATTGGTTTCGATGCCACTTGAGACTGTGCAGTTTGACTTTCTTTGGGTTTACTAAACCTTTTCCGCTGATGATCTCTGCCAAAATTCTTCAGATAGGCTGGTTTCTGTTTTCTCCCTTTGAATTCATTCTTACTTACCCAACTTTTTCCTTGATCAGTTTTTCCTTTGAACTGTTGGTAACACAATCTAGCTTTTCTAACAGCTTCGTCCATTGTTTTTGGATTATCAAACTCAATTTTCTCCTTGTAAACCATAGGCAAACAATTCAGAAACCTCTGTACCTTTGCCTTTTCTTCCCTTATGTAAGGTACATACCTTAATAGATTGGTAAATTTAGTAACAAACTCATCGATAGTGAGCTGTCCCAATCTAAGCTCATGAAATTCTTTTGCTTTGTCATCATAGTATCGCTCATTCAAGTAGCGATTCTTGAATTTAGCCTGGAAATCTTCCCAAGTAACTGTCTTTTCATCTATGGCATGCACCATCTTTGTCTCCTCCCACCACAAGGTAGCCTTACCTTGTAGCTGGTAGACAGCTAATCTGGCCTTCAAATTGCTTTCATATTCATAAACCTGGAAATACTTAATCATATTCAGCAACCAGGCTTCAGCATCTTCCTCCTTCTCCCCGTCATAGGAGGGAGGTTTGATTTTTCGGAATTCCCCTTGCAATTCCTTTTTTTGCTTATGCTGATGTCGAATAGCATACTCCTCATCAGATTCATCAGTTTTCCTCTTTCTGGAACCTTCGCCTTCTTGGCTGTTCCGTGAGGTTAATTCCTGAATGAGCCTTTCCTGCTCCTCACTGGCCAATGACAATCTGTCATTCTGGCTTTTTATCTCAGCCAATTCTTGTTGCAATTTTCGCAACATAGCCATCATGGCCGCATTGGGATCTGGTTCACCACGCAGATCAACATAAATTTCTCCACCTTCTTCCATTCTATCACTCCACTGTACACTACACAGCACAGATCAGTGAACAGAAAAAAAAGCAAACAACACAAACAAAACTTTTGCTACAGCAACCAAAATTACACAGTGAGTACACAGCAATTGTGAGCACTAAGTCACCAGCCCAGTTTTATAACTTGGGCTCTGATACCATTTGTCATGTCTCCATTTTTCCAACCAATTTTTTTTTTTTTTTTTATATATATGTGATTGACATGTCTTTCATGGTTGAATCTAATTCCTCATAATGCACCCTTAATTGTATATGAATATCCTCTATTTTTCTCATATGATAATTTGTTATTTAACTTCCATAAAATATAAGGCAACCCTTATATTTTTCTAATACCCTCGTTAAGTCATTCTGTCCCATCACTACCTCGATTGAAATTTTTTTTCAATTTCACCACATCAAATTTCAATTTCGGCCTTTACATAATTATAATCTTTTCGAAGGTTTGGGGGTTGTCGTGCTATTGAAGAGGGGTTTTATTCCCTTTACCATGGTTACGCCCCATGTATAGCTATGGCGTGAATACGTTTGATAACGATTCATTTTCTCACTTGAATATATATGAGGTATAGAGGACCCATATATGGTCGACCAATGTATGCTTGTCAACTTCTGTCCTACGTCCCTGTGGCATGAGAAATTAATTGGTTTTACCCAACCCGAGTACCTTGACTTGATACGGGTTCAGTGTGAAGTAGCCACGTAGATTTATGAAATCGGGTTTTGTGTATATCAGAGATTTGTGCCAGCTATGGCCTTCATGTGTTTGGGGATTGTCGATTCGTTTTAATTGCATGATGATTCGTCTCTGAGTTGTTCAACTGTCATATGATACTAACCGTACTATTTCCTACGCTGGAGTTAAATGTTTCGATCTCCATCGGGATTTTCATGAGTCCTTGCCTGTGCGTTTGATTTTATTTCGGAAACCCTAGAACGCAATTCCTATGTTGAATTGACACCGGGCTGATATCGAGCCACGAGCTAGGGTTTCAACTGAACACAAATTTTTCCAGCCTTGTTATCTTCCAGGCTATTCGTTTCATTTTATTATCCTTTCGCATATGCATCTCTGCTTCTCGCTCCCCTCCACGAAGTGCCGCAACGCAGGAGGATGTTTAGCAGTGCGTGATTCTGGCTTCCAGCGGGAAGGTAACCAAGTTCACATTTAGAAATATTTTTTTTTTCCATGGTCGATGGCTTACAGATTTGATGATGTATATTCTATGAATTTTTCTGTTGGTTTCCAGGACAACGCCTCCTCCAAACACGCGTTGGATTGTTTCCCAAGTCAGTAGACTCCAATCCACGGCATTCTATGCCTACGCTTCTCCCTTTTACATCTGAGTTCTGCATATGGATGAGGGTTTTTGAACTTCGACTGATAGCCTAAGCGGTTTCAAGGTGGAGTCACTCTGAATTCGTAATGGGTAAGTGAAACTCCCCCTGCGTTAACTTGTTTGTGATAGCTGTGTATATCGATATATAAAAACCAATTGTATTTTATTTTCTACAGGTACCCTTCGCTACGATGGATGCCATTCTTCTATTTTTCTCCAGGGTTTCTATTCGTCCCCATCACTTGTACAGGTAACCCTGGTTCCCGCCATTTCCATATCACACCATCTACTTGTTTATCGACTCGATTTTTGGCTTGGGCCTCTTCAAATGCATATGGTATTTTTGTTTTCAGGTGATGTGGGCATGCTGGCAAGCGTAACTCCCGACCATGCTCGTTGGCCATTTCCTCTGGCAACGACCTAGTCTTTCCTTCGATGCCCCTAATCTCCCTTTCAGGGGTTTCATCTTACTGTGCCCACAGTTGACGTCCCACCAATTATGTTAAGTTTTTTTTGTTTTGCCATTGTTTTACGTTGCAGGGTATGACTGTCATAGCAGTCAACGTTGTATCAAGACTATATGATACTGGTTTTGAAACTCAAATTTCGCAGACATTGCACCACATTTCTATTTGATTTAATTTATGTATTAATGTCATGGAACCCATCCAAATGGACAATGAATTATGCGCATCCTTTTGTTTTACATTTTTTTTTTTTTTAAATCGAGGACTGTCATAAGGCTGACCTCGCTCTTCACTTGTCAGTTTATGGATTCTCATACTCGTTCATGAAAATCTATAGTCGTCTCTTCCCTCCACTACATATTCTCTCCTACAGGTTTTCTCTCGTTACATACTTAGTACCGTCTCGCACTAGAAGGATAAATTATCATTACTGTGTCTGACATGTTTGCACACCATATTAGTTTCCTTCTAAAATTTCATTGTTTTTTTTATTCATCTCTGCTATGTTCTACTGTTCTTGTTGTAAATACCTTGATTTCCTGGTTCAATTCGTTTAGATAATATAAATCTCAGAAGATGTCGGTGATGACTGTGCTACCCACAGATCTAGATTTTTAAGTGTAGATCGCTATTGTAAATCAATGATTCCATAACTGAAAGTGCTTTCGCATCATACTTAGTTTCTCGTTTCTTCTTTGGAGATTTATCTTGAGGACGTGTAGTAGATAAAAGTATTCATTCAGTTTTATATGGGTTTCTAAAATCATTGCCAGTACAGTTATATGCAATTATACATGTAAGGCATGAATATGATTAAATTTTTTCCTGCATAGACAGAGATGTTTATACACCAGATACATGGTCTAATTCTGTTGTGTCTAGAGATATACTGTTCACTACATTAATAGCATGGGATCTCGTTTCTAAGGGTTAATGGACAAACAATAAATTTCTCCGGATATAACTACTGTAATACAATTTCTGACAGTCCTAATATAGGTTTTCTTCTGGTCCTGCCTTCTTTAGGAATTGCATTTTTCTTGTGATAACTAATACTCAAATAACTTTTTACTATGCCAAAGACTTTGTGATTCCAAATTTTCAAGGTGATATTTACAGATGGCAAACAGTACAGAACACACTGCAAGTACATTCATACTCCTCTATGTGAATGAGAATGTATAGATTTATAGTGCGGAAGCTATGTTTTGTTTTTTAATTTATAAATTCTCATGTGCACATGCGGTCTGCGGTTGTGTAATTCTCTATTGGTCTATATTTATTCTTATCATACATTTATTAACATAGGAAGCGTTTATGGAAATAATTTCCGTGTGTATTACGTGGACCTATAAGTATCCCTAGATACTGAACGAAGATCGTTTAGAAATTCTGGTGAGGATTACATTTCCATGAATAAATATACCACAACTATACGAGTTATGAGCAGTGAATATCTTCTCTTGTTTTATTAAATATAGCATTTACATTATAATATAAGACAAACCTTTATATGTAGCCAATTCATTCTGAATTAAAGAAATCAACAGATAAGTAGAATCACATACCACTCAGCAAAATGACCAACCTCCCAACCTTAGAGTTCTATTTTTCTCCCAGAACTCACCCCCGAGCTGAGATCACCTCCACCACAGACCAACCTCAATCTGTTTAGGAGTAGCTTATTTAAGCTATTGTTCCCCAAAGCATGTTTCTAATTCTGCGTCCAGAATCTCAGGATGCTTTTCTTCCTGTTTGCCTAGGCTTCCCAATTTAGGGATTCTTTAAAGCTGTTTTATGCTTTTCCTCAGCTTTCCCATATTTTTACCTCTTCCCAACTACTCTCCTCATCATTGGGGAAATTCAGATTTTTCCTCAAAAATCTAAATTTAAAACTTATTGTCTTTCAAGGATTTTTGAAAGATTGTGGGGAAATATTTACCTCATCCATCCTCACAGATTTAGCAAGTGATCTCATCATCTCATTTTTGGTCAATCTGCACCACAATAATTTATTTATTTCCTCAATAAAATGTTTAATTACATTCACAAAATTATTATCCTTTGAGAGTCCTCCCCTTGGATATAAATTAGTATCACCAACTTTTCGAAAATTTCACATAAATCAAATTACCAAAACCCGATTAACAATTAATAAACATTAGGAAAGAAAAAATTGGATTCCCAAATTTTTTCTCAATGAAAACTATAACATGGAACATTTAGGGTATTAATAGTAATGGTAAACAAAGGCATATGAGGTAACAATTAAACTTTGAAATGCAGCCTCGGTTATTTTACAAGAAATTGAAATAGGAATCAAAATGCTAAAGAGGGTGTGAAGTGATGGCTATTCATGTTCAGCGTAGTGCATGTGGTTTTTCAATTTTCTGTAATGCACATGAAGTGAGTTTCTAAGAGTGAATGGCCTATCCTTGAATTTTGAGAGGAATATTTTGATATATTTCCTCAAAGGAAGTAGTAATTTTGTTGTTGGTTTATAGTGCCTATGTGTTGGAAGTGAAATTGATATTCTTGGAAAAAATTCAGGCACATAGAAGTCGAATTCAAAATTTTCTCTCGATTCTCGGATGGCACTTCAACCTTCTAAAATCTATGGATCATAAAAAGGGTTGGGTTCGAAGGTTGAACTTGGAATATTACTTATTTATGGAGTTTTTCGTGAGGTTAAAGTTGGCGGAATTTGAAACCCTCAATGATATTTCTAGTTGGAATAACATAACGGGGGAACACAAAGTGGTGGGAAAAATTGATCGTTTCATGCTCTCTGATGAAGTTATCGTCATGGATATTTTTAGAGAGGCGGTCATTCTTCCATGTCTTGGCTCAACCAATGGCTTGTATGGCTATTGAACTCAAGTAAGCCACTCAAAATAGACCCTTCCACTTCTAAGTTTTCTGGCTCCAAGCGCCATAATTTGTGGAGAAAGCAGAAGAATCATGGAGTGAAATTAAATTTAAGGGAATGAATAAGATGCATACCTTCTAGTTAAAATTAAAAGAATTGAAAGAAATATTAGGCTTTGGAACAAGAAATATATTGGATATATTTTGGAGAAGAAATAATTGTTGGAAAGTCAAATGCAAGAGACTTCATAGATAATGATCTTAGAAGGTCGCACTGCAAACCTAGTGTTGGACGAAAGTGCCACAGTAAATAAGTTACAATAGAGAAGGAAACGGAAAGGGATGTTATCGTAGAAAAAATTGAGGTTTTATGGCGAAAGGAGTCTGAGAAGAACTCTATGTTTTTTCACGAATCCATGCTAAAACATTGAGAGTTTAATCGGATTTCTTTGTTCATGGGTGGAGATGGCTCGAGGAAACTTCAATATAATGAAATTGAAGAGGAATTGATTTCTATAAAAGGGATGTAATTTTTTAATGCCCTCATAATTCGAAACCAATTATTAATTAGTTTATGGCATGTATTCAAAGAATTGTTAGATAGGTCTATAATGAAGCTTTGAGGAGCATGATCTCACTCCAAGAAGTTGAGGAGGTAATATTGGTCATGCCTTGAAACAAAGAAGCCAGACTAGATGGTTACAACACATGTTTTTTCGAAGGAATGCTATTGTTTTCTAAGTGTTCATATTCAGTTGATGTAGGGAGGATTGAATGCCATTATTATATTATTTAATTTTCAAGTATAAAGAACTTTATTTCCATTCTTTCAATTGAATTAATGTATTATGTATTTTTTTGCAATTGAATTTTCTCTAATGGTATACGGATTATGTTAAGGTATCTAAATGTTTAGAATCATTGTAATTCTTTAATTTGATGATAGGGGTGAGATCTTTTGCACAAGAACTCGACAACCATGTCAATGGAATGGAATACAAGGGATATGCTTCTCAATCTGACTTAGATGAACATTTTGAAGTTGGATTTGACATTGTATGAGTTGAAATTCCCCATGAATTTCCTAGAACTTAGAATTTGGTTTAGATGATCTAAATTTGTTAGACCCAATAATTTTTTTCACTCTGTTATTTATAAGCCAATATAAGTAAACCGACTACTAGAATTGAGTATATCTACTCCTACACTGACCTAGATTCTGCAGGAAGAATAGATCATGATTATATTTTGAATAAAAAATAATGTAACATCTTTTTTAATTGGATTAAATATTTTATATAAAAAAATCGAATGACTTATGTATAATTATACTTAAATTGCGTAATGATATTTTGTCACTTAAAAATATTGTAATTATCTAATTTGATAATAATAATTATAGCTTAGACTAACATAAGCTAACATGAGGAAATGATTCATAACCTCCTCAATATTAATCAGTCTGACTTGAAATATAATCGGTACATGATTTATATAAAATCATATAAACCATGGAGGAGGCTGTAATCATATGTATATTATTTTACATTAATATATTATCTTATGGCTATGTGGAATAGGGCCCTAATGTATTTCCCTATTTGATGACTTTCACCATGTGTTACATAAGGGTTTGTGCGAACAATTTACTTAAGTTGTATTATCTCTGTGAAAATATTTTGTTTATTGAACACGATATTGGAGTGATAGTGAACTGCATCTTCTCGTTTTTTATTAAAATCCCAATGTTATATTATTGCACCATTAAATGACTTACTTTTAAGTTGATACAGTGATTTTATTTAAATCACTTGCTTTTAAGTGTATAAAGTGATTTTATTGTGCTTGGAGTATTATTTTCAGTTGGAAGCCATTTATTTTGAAAATAATAAATTTGTTTTAAGATATTATCATTTATATAAAATTAGAAGCATATAATTTTAGTTTAATTTTTTAATATCATAAAATAAATAAATAAATATTAAAATTACTATAAATTAGATGTTAAAAAATTAAAAGTTATATTTATCTAAAATATTTAAAAATGAATTAGTTTAATCATTAAATATTTATATTTTATTTTTCATAATTATGTGATAAATTTCTTGATCAAATTATGAATTTTGTTATTTAAATTGCATTTTTTAATGTACAAAAAAATTTAATATTTTCAAAAACTTTTGGGACACTTAAGATATGCAAATCTCAAATTTACCATTCCAAAAAATATCTTTACTAAGTTTGGGAAAAAATCAATAAAAATATTTAAAAAAAGAACAAAATTTTCCAATTGTTTAAGAGTTAAATTATGCATTTTTATATTCCTATAATATGGACTAATAACATAAAATATAAATGATTATTATAGTCCCATAGTCATCAAATCAAAATTGGAAACATCATGTCAAACTAATCATTGCCTAACTCAAGGAGAATTGAACCCATGATATATCAATAGACTAATCATCGCCTAACTCAAGGAGAATTGAACCCATGATATATCAATAGACTAATCATCGCCTAACTCAAGGAGAATTGAACCCATGAAATCTCAATAGGAATACCTTAACCAATTAACCAAACTCTCCGGGCTAAAATAGAAATTACTTTCAACTTAATACAAACTCAATATTACTGCAATAATATAAATTAAATGATAAATTAAATGATTGGTATTAGATATCAATCCATAATAATTATAAAAAATAGTTAGTTTATTATACATGTTACATTGTTATAATTAAAGTAATTATAAAAACTAACTAGCTTATAATATTATTAAAAATTATTATTTATTTTTAATTATAAAACCAATTAATATATAATTTGAACATATATAGAAAAATATTGAACATGATGTTTAATTATGGAAATTTGTATTTATTAGTCTCTACCATGGTAGATATTTTCTCTTAATTACTCATTAGTTGAGTTTTGACCAATATATTATGTAATGTACTTTATAAATTATATATATATATTTTAACAGTATTAAAAAAACCAATAATTGACTAAATTATAATTACATTTAAATCTAATGGAAAAAAATAGGAGATTTTTAATTATGGATATTTATTTTTATTAGTCCCTAAACAATTTATTTGTTTTTTACAACTCATTAGTTGAGCTCTGACCAATATTTTCTCTAATATTTAACTTTATCAAATATATATTTATTTCTTAACCTTATTAAAAATAAAATTTAAAGTCTTCTTTCCACCTTGACACGACAAATGCAATAAAGCATAATAAAATAGCATGGTAGTCTACGTCTTTGCAATTTACTCCAAGATTGGAGTTCTTATATTATCAATATGTATTTTCCACTTATCAATATAAGTAACATGTGTAATTATTTCAATTATATATATATATATATATATATATAATTTGTATTTCACTTTTCTCTCTTTTGGTGTGAAAGAGAAGTGTAATTCTTTGAAATTTTATATTTTACACGTTTTATTTACAAATATTAATATGAAGAAATATTTTTCATAAATAAAATAGTTCAATATCCACATTGAGTGAATTATTTATAAACGGATAAAAATGAATTAAAAAAAATTGATTTTATCCAATAATGCTTCTTACATAGCATATATATAATTCATTCAATTTTTAATATGTAGATCACACATGGTATTTAAAATATTACCATTACCAAATGATAATTTCAATTGTGGTTAAGTAAAATATGTCAATGCTAACTATATAAATCTAATGCGATTGAAATTACAAAATTCTTTATGGTTAAAACATTTGAATGGTGTCTTGAATGCGAGGTAGATGTTTCATTCCATAAATGCTTGGTATGGAGTTGAAAAATGGAATATCGAGAATTATTGTAACCATTTTGATTCTATATTTATTATGTAGGGAGAGGTATGGAATTTTGTGGAATGGTTCACACCACTTGCAATACGATCATTTTAGGTATATAGTGGTAAAGACATTTGATTATGGGTAGCTAAATATGAGAGTGTTGATTAATTTGTTTCATTCCCCACATGGAGTTGACATGTGACATATTGAAAACCAACACAACTTTATCTTAGCTTCAAAAGTGTCCAACACTCTAGAAAAATATTTTCATCTCAAGCATTCAATCCATGTTAATACTTATGGATCCACATTTACTACACATCTTGGTTGGTATAATAAATTGTAAGCCAAAACAACACACATGTAAAGGTATAACATAAATCATAATCTATCCAGTAATATAACTACTCAATAATATCTTCTTGTTTATGTGAGTAGAGGTCTTACCCATAAATGAATTCCATATCTTATTTTATAAAGTTCTAGATATATTTTCCTTCAATGATATCTTTTTGTTTATGTGACTAGAGGTCTTACCCATAAATGAATTTCATAGCTTGTTTTATAGAGTTCTAGATACCTTTCTCTCATTTGTATTTGAAGATGTACTCTATAATGAAGAAACACATGCTCTTAACAATTACAGTTGCTCAAAATTATTTATCTCTCTAATGGTAAACTAGGGTGTAGCATCTAAATTATCTTTACCTATCATGCTAATTAGGTATAGCTTGGGTTCCATTCGATATATATTCTATCTTAGTGATTTATTGGGGAAGAGATGTTCCAAAAAATCGATTCCTCTTGCCCTTGAGCCTTTCTGAGTTATCAACTATATTTGTGGGTTTCACTAAGTCCCACTAGTTTATAATCTCCTAATATATCTAGTGGATTTAATTGAACTATTTAATATAGTATTCGTCATGATATATTCAATTCTATATTAGCTTAAGTTCAAGATTAGCTAAAACCCATTACTATTCCATGTACTATTTCAACTAGCATATTTGAACAAAATATTTTAAGGCATAAATCATCCTGATGTCTGGTTCTAGTCAACTTTGATGGTATTACTAAAGCTACTAGGTTTGTATTAACCATTTTAGAGTGGAGTTGTTCCTGAAATATTTTCTTCTAAACTTAGTTTTGTATTTCTAGCAAGAGTGTTAGATATTATTATGCTTAGCACATCATATTCTTAGTTGGTAGACTTCAAAGAGGCCTTAAGCCTTATGATTTTTTTCCTTAAAATACATGAGCATAGAGACTTTTCTATGTATCTATCTATATAGAATGATGTATCTATCTATATAGAATGATGTAGGGAAATGCATGGAATGCATGCCCGCACTTACATAATGTGTCTAATCAAGTAGATTATGGTGTTTTTTCCTTAAAATACATGAGCATAAAGACTTTTCTATGTATCTATCTATATAGAATGACGTAGAGAAATGCATGGAATGCATGCCAACACTTACATAATATGTCTAATAAAAAAATTAAATTGATTAGTGTATGTTAGCTACATAATTTTAGGAAAAACATAAATAACTAAATACCTACAATTACTTAATTGTAAATAAACACACATCTAAATCAATACGTCTAATAAAAACCAACATATATAAATAACTAAATAAAATATATAAATGTAATTATTTATATTAAATATTATTAAAAATTAAAAATTAAAAAATTCAAATACACTTCGTACCTTCAGACAGGTTAGTTTAAATCTAAACTCCCTTTTATCAACATAAATACCTTTATCACCGTTCTCATAAACTAGAAAATGTGAATCTACCGACACTTATTATTCGCTAAACTTCTAAAGATATAGAAAGGAAATGTGCAGGACAATTAACCACAAATCTACAGCCCCCGTCCTCAAATTCAATAATAGAATAAAGATGGCACATACATTCTCTCAATCCGACATCTTTCTCATCTGAGGTCTAGAATGAAAGGCATAGCGAACTACTTAGTCAAGGACAACTTGCCCAGAACCTGAAATCTATATCGGCATAGGTAACAGATAATCATAACAAGGTGGGTAGGCAAGTCATCCTTGGTTATGTAAATGGCTCTGCCTCTACATGCTAGCGCACAGATGAACGCAAACCCTAACTCTGCTCCATCCTCGAAGTTCGCAACAATAATAGAATGTGTGCAAACACAGTTCATATTTATAGCACGAGGAGATTCCCAGAACGCTAGGGGAAGCAGGGAAAAGAATCATTATTGTGCGATAGATAAGTTTTTTTGGTAGTTTCCGCAGGTGAATGCATGGAAGAGAATCAGCATATTTTATATGAGTTTTAAAAATATCAGTGTGGGCCGGAAGAATCATTTCCAAACTAACGAGGTTTAGGTGTATTGTCCATAATCAACTATTCAACTCGATATTGTATCCCGCCAGCTATATAGTGAACTTTCCAGCCTTCGATGGTGCCAGATCACAAGTCAGAAAATACACAACTGTAGACAAGAATATAGTCACTTTCCATTTGCCATATTTCGCGTGGCCAACGTAAATGATGTGATTGGTTGTGATGTTGCCTACGGTACGGTAGAGCGGTGAGAGGCTCGATTCTCAGTCCCGGTTAAATTACTGTATATATATGGCATGTTCCTACGTGTCTCCTTCGCGTCCAAATATGTACTGTTTGGGAAAATGAATATACACAGATAAATCTTTGTTGTAGGATATAGATTAAGTTACCTTCTGTTCTTGACTTTCGATTAGTTTTTAAGTGTCATTTTTTCTTTTGATTAGTTTTTATTTTGGAAATTGTTTTTTGTTTTATTTTGAGATCTAATTTGTTTAGAAAGAATTTGGGAAGGATTTATTCAAATTGTAAGTTTTACATGTGAATTTTTCAAAATAGAAGTGAAGTTTGATAAGTGAATTTTTTAAAATAGAAATTATTTAGATTTCGTTAAGTCAAAATAAAAATAAATAAAGAAAAGTAATTTAAATAACATAAATCAAAATTAAATCACCAAATTCCAACTAAAAATACCCAATAACTCCAAAAAATCACACTCCAAAACTATTCCTATTTTCTAGTAATCTTTAGGACTACTCCCATACATTTTACCCAAAAATAAAATGTTTCAATTTCGATAAAACAATAACGAATTTTCCATATCTAAAACGGAGCACTCCACTTATCTTCTGGAATCATTTACCCATCTTCTTCAGTCCATTTTCTTGGTCCTGAACTGTCAATCTATAGATTGACAGATACGTTCTTGAACGGACCATATTCTTTCGTTCAATTCCACCATACATAAGGCTATAGCGTCCAAGTTGCCTTTTACGTGTGTGATTCCACAGCTTTAAAGCTATTGGTCTGATACAGCACTCTCTTATCCGGATATATGTGGAATCGCTGGACTTTGAACGTGGAAAACTCTATCCGTTGAGAAGATAACGATAACAATCAGAAGCAGGATACCCGAGGTAAGATAAACATGAAAGCCGATATCAAATACAATTTGGCATGACACTACACATTTTATTTTCTATTCATATGAAATTTTTAATTTCAAAATACGTAATCTAAGAGAGTGATTATTTTTGAAAATTTCACAGCCTCATTTAGATTCATAAATATGTTCATTAAATTTATTATATATAATTAACAATTAAAAATAATATAAATATATAATTTTAACATATACTTTACAAAATATAATCTTATAATCTTGACTTATATCTATGATTTGAGAAAATATTAATGGAGAATGAAAATATGTTATGAATTTGAAAAAACGAAATTTAAAAATTCCGATGGCTCATTCTATTGGAATATGAGTATATATAAAGAGATGAGAAAGATACAACTGATTCAAAAGTAATTTACTACTTATGATTTCAAAAATAAAATAAATAAATTTTAATTTATTGGTATTAAATTAAGTTTTTGTTTTATTGAGAATTTAGTTTTGGTTAAGAGAAATTTATTAAAGTTGTTTTAATCTTCATTTAAATTACTTAAGTTTAAGTTGAATTGTGTATAATTTTTTTTTTTGAAAATTACATGTAAGAAAATTTATCGACATGTTTCGAATTATTTAGTGTGATTTATTAGTAAGATAAGATGAGAAATCTGATCAAGAAACCTCTTTAAATGGATAAAGAAAGCTCCAACTAATCGTTGTAAAATAATGACTAGTTTAACTAAAATAAAAAATTAAACTAAATTTTATCTTATTTTATTTAACTATTAATAAATTTTAATTATATAACATATAATTAAAAGTATTAGTAAAAAACAAATATATATATATATAATTTTAATTATATGTTATATATATATTTGTTTTTTACTAATACTTTTAATTATATGTTATATAATTAAAATTTATTAATAGTTAAATAAAATAAGATAAAATTTAATTTAATTTTTTATTTTAGTCAAATTAGCATTTATTTTATAATGGTTAGTTGGAGCTTTCCTTATCTATTTAAACATGTTCCTTGATCAGATTTCCCATCTTGTGATGATGAATCACACTAACTAATTTGAAATGGATAGACAAAATTTTCTTACATATGATTTTCACCTAAAATGTTTGTACACATTTTATGGATCACGGAAGCCAAATGCTTAAGTTGAATTGTATAAAAACCTTTGATCTTCACTCCACCATTGAAAAATAAAGGAAGAGATTATTTTATAAAATTCTAATATGATAACGAATTAAAAGAGAAAAATAAAATAAGATATTATAAAATGATAATCGACCAAATAAAAAAATTAACATTTTAAAAATATAATAAAATAAAATAGATTAAAGATTATTACATATAATCCTTTAAAAATGACTATTTTTTTCTCGTGAATCTAGGAAATTATTCGAAAACTGAATATAAATTTCAAAATATTATTACACTACCAATTCCCAATAATATTTTATTTTTTTTAAAGTCCCTACTAATCCTCTCTTTTCTCTCTTATTTTTATTTCCCTCTTAAATAAAAATCAATCGCTGTTATTTTATAAAAAGTTTCAAATAAGTTCTTAATGCATACTAAGCAACACTAATCAAATTATATACTGTTACACGACTTCACGAAAGCATAAATTCCAAATCCAACACCGTATGTGTATCTTTACCACAAAATCATATCAGTTGAATGATACTTGTGGTTTAGGCCTTACCACTTCCACATGTTTCAAATTACCACTTCGAAAAAGCGTGCATTTCAGTGGTTTTTTATTTTCAGGCATACGAAGATATCGCAGAGTTAAGATACGCTATACGCCTGACGTAGCCGCCTCTCTGTACCGTTCTTGACACTTTATTGAACGTGGTTCAACTGAGAGCTCGTATAGCTTGAACATACCCGCTCGCGAATCGTGATCCCCATATATATATATATATATATATATATATATATATATGCAGTGGAGCAGATTATTGACTTCATCAAATTCTTCCTGTGCACTTCTATTCTGGCGTGGCACTGTTTTCAGATTGGCAGAATCTGAACGTAAATGATAATATCATTTTTTTCACCAAAAATATGTGAGTACCAATAGAATATTCGCTATTCGGTGGATGGGTTACAATCATCTCCTTTATGAATTCCTAAAATAGTTTCTATGCCTCTACGCTTATTTCTATATAATTCCATTAATCAAAATTTAATTATGATTTCTCCCTTCACGGTTTAAGGGAATGTTATCAGACGTATAGTATATAATTCCATTAATCAAAGCTTAATTAGGACTTCTCCCTTCATGGTTTAAAGGAATGTTATCAGACGTATACTATATAATTCCATTAATCAAAATTTAATTAGGACTTCTCCCTTCACGGTTTAAAGGAATGTTATCAGACGTATACTGTCGAAAAAGGATTTGTAAATATTGTCAGTAGTAATAGACAATTTATTTATTCCGGGAATAATTTGAAATACACTAGAATTGTTTATTTTAAGGGAGTGTAATCCTACAAAGATTTTATAAGAAAAGACAAATGGATGATAAATACAATATAAAAATGGTATGGTGCAACACGTGAAAACCATAACACGTGTCCCTAAAAGCTCACTAAAAGCAAGGTAAATGAAGAAAGCAATTATCATTCATGAGATACAACATAATAAATATTTAAAAAAAAATATAGCCGAGAACAACTTCCACCGCTGCATGTAGGAAAGAACCAACATTTTTTTCAAACATCTTGACGACCATTGTTTAAACATCTTGACGTGAGTTGGTTTGAATATATAGTTGTTTGTTAATTTATGTGAGTATTGAGATAATTGGTATCTAAACGGTCAAAATGATTAGGAAATAGCACTCATTTTGATTACACTATTATAACATGTTTCTTGTTTGCCTAAAACATTTCTAAATAATAACATCAACTAGTAGTGTAATAAATCAACTTACCACCTTATACCATATGTTTCTTAAACATATATATATATATATAAATCTAGATTTAATTATTATATACATAACTTTATTATCAAAAATAAATAAAATAATTAAATAAAATATTTTTAAAATTTAAATTTTGTAACCATATTTCTTTCTGAATAAACTATGTTTCATGGTATTCTGAAAATGCCATATTTCCATGTAATACAATTCGATATTGATCTTACAATATCATTTTTACATTTAATAAAAATATAATGTAAAAAGTCAATATTTACCAAGCGCTGATAGATAGGCATGACAATATGTAAAGATATGAGAAAAAGTTGAGATCCTCGTAACAAACACCCACACACTTAGGTGAAGGAAATAAGTTTGAATTTGGTATTACTCTTTGCCGTGCATTTAGCTTTTCTAGTCACACTAGTTTCCACACACTTAGGTGAAGGAAATAAGTTTGAATTTGGTATTACTCTTTGCCGTGCATTTAGCTTTTCTAGTCACACTAGTTTCCTTCTTGAGTTGAAGGAAAATTTCAAAAGATTTGTTTGATGTGTTAAGGTAAGATGAAGAAATTTGGAGTTAAGTTACCCAGTGCAGCTTTATAGATAGAAAGTATTGTATTAATGAGTTCTTCATCTTGTCGTATATATAAATTTCTTGAGGTGATTCTTTACGTGTTTCCTTTTCCAAGTTTTTGTTTTATTTTATTTGGGATTTCTGCTCCTTGTTGTCTCAATTATTGAAGTGTCTTGTATATTGGTTATTTTTAAGTGTATTGTTTTATTTAAACCTTAGTCCTTTGCACTTCATTTAAAAGGAAATCATTTTAGTCTCACTCACTCCATTTGGACTCTGGTTTTTGGTTTATGTTAGTCATGTTATTAGTAAATTTTTCAAATTAAGGCCCTCCAACACCCTCCCTTGGTGTCTCTTTATTTTTTCTCGGTATACTAGTCCCACTAGTAGTGGTAGGTTGGTTGTACTTCACCTAGTAGGTTTCAACCCCTATCCCCCACATGTCTTTCCTTCCTCCCTTCTCAATATTCCTTGAGTTCACCACCCTTTGGGATGCATGGGTCACGATGGGGTTCAACTGTCCCCTTCCCCACGTTTCCTGTCTACAACAAAGTGATTTTCTTTAATTTATGTTGTTAGTCTCCCTTTAGAAATTTCTAGGCAAATGCACTAGGCGCAGGAAGAGAAGGGTTAGAGAGGAGGTTTTTTTAGATAATGGAATTCATTGACACGTAAGCAATTGCATACATGAGATTGGGACTACTAGTACAAGAAAATTGCATGACTTGAAGACCATGGAACTACACTGGTAAGTGAAACACAATATGGGGAAAGTACTCATTGAATGCTCAAAAACACAATGGAATATTCTCTTATATATTGGTGAATTTCAGAGGAAAATATTCAACTTGATGATAAGGCATCCATTCTAGCAATGGAGGTTATGGATTTGTAACTCTCCATTTTAGAGGAGGACATGGAAGCACCTACCACAATTTAGGAGGACTCGCCCTCAAGTTAAATGTTTATCCTCTTCTTTTTTCTTTTTTCTTTTGTTTAGAGGAAATGATATTATCGCTCATAAGAAAGATAGGAGTCACTTTTTTTCCTTTAATTTTAGACACTATAAAATATTTTATCAATTTTGAGAATATGATATCTTACATTCCCATAGTATAAACGAAAACATTGTTTCTACACTACTACTATAACCTCCAAATATCAGTAGTGTAAAACGATTGTTCTTGTTTATACTCTCGGAATGTATATATACATCATTAAAGGGATTTTTCTCAAATGTATATGTTACAAGGGTTAGGATTAGTGTTTCTAAATGTTAATTAAATTTATGATACAATTCAAGGTCTGGTCGAATCTCCTTCTAGTGCTTAGTGATAAAAATGAACTCCATGGAGAAGGGGGTTGAGCACTATTACCAGGATTAATCCCTCTTATGGACAACAGAGATCTCCCTAGTAGTCCAACGAGTAACTAGAAACAATGATCCATTTGAATACCTCTTTCTCTAGAATCTTTGTATTTTAAGATCATTATAACAGTAAAGTAGAGAGGACATGCTCCTACCTTCAAATCTAAAATTCTGATGTAGAACTTTGTCCTGTCGCTCCAAAGTAGTTCTCCAATGATGAGTAGAACCTGAAATCAAAGAGAAGAAAAATAATCAAAGCATCTGCAATATATAATAATCAAAAAGTACTAATCCAACTTAGTGATCAAGGAATCTAAGTATTGACATCATTCCCTTGAATTCATAAACAAGACAATGAGAAAAAGAGATCCATATGTATTATCATAAATTATAAAGTGCAATCTTACAACTGGATTCCTTGATGTTGTAAAGATTTCTCCCGGGGTCTGAGAAATCGTTCTCCTTTAGTCTGATAAGCCTTCCTCTCTAGAATAACCAGCACTAAGTGATAGGCACAAAGGTGTGATAATCAATGTGTCAACAACAACTCACTAGTATAGAAAGTACGCACTCTATGAACTCTCTTCAGCTTAGAAACTATGTAGTTCAGTTTTTATCATTCATAATCTACTTCAGTATATCAAATATCTATCCTTCAACCTGAAACTTGAGCTCAATATATAGGGAGATTGGGGTAGTTTCAGCTCCATAATGAGAGAGATGGATTCCTCCCATGAAGGGATTTGAGTTCCTTGGATCGAGGGATAAGCTTCATGAATGGAGGGATAAAGCTCGAACCAACGTGACTGTAAAGGCTTCCAGATAGGAGAATATTCGACGAACTAGGATTCTAGAAATTACTTTTTATTTTTACTTTCTTTTCACAGGGATGTGTAGGTTTCAGTGGAAAACAGTGTGGTTGTCGCCGTAGCTAATGGAAGGATCATCCGCGCATGTGTATGGAAAGGCTATTAAAGCCGCACGTGTAGGCTTTTACGGGTTTTACAGAGCTTTTCTATAGTTTCCAAGACTTGATTCAGGAATATGAGTGCTTTTGACCTCTAAGGAAACATGATATGGATGGTGATAGTCCCGTATGAATAGTCAAATGTCAGGGTGAAAAAATGACATGTAACAGATTGCCCCATAAAGTGCGAAGTCTGAGAGTTTTTCTGAAGAGTGAAGTGCTTTATCATTCTAAGATTGGATTCGAGACGCCGGTCCAAAACCTGTAAAAACATTCCATGCAAATATATATCATCATTGATGTAAGTGTTCCCATACTCAGATCAAAACTAACTAAATGTTCTCGTACATATATGGTTTTAGTATTACATCAAAAGTAGAAATAGTATGGGCGCAACCATCCGTCATAAGTAGTCTACTATATCATGAATGATAAAAATTCCTCGCAACATGGATGGTGGAAACTAGATCTAGGGTCTTGATTTATGTTTCTTGAACTAGTACGAATCTATCCATGCGATTGATTGTGTTGAAGTCGAACATTGTAGAAACCACTTGATTATTGGTCAATGATGAGAACCATTAACACATGTGAGGGAAACCACCAATAATGACAATGGCCCTCAATGTACTTCAGTACAATCTTTGAGGTGTGAATGAGTGATTTGCAGTCAAACACTCATAAAATCATTCGATCAAAGGTCAATAATTAAAAAATATCATCGAAGGCAAGAAACCTTCCATTAGGGCATGCAGATCCCAAGGTATTGATAGGATTCTACATTGAATTTCTAGGTAATGAGCAGATTTCAATAGAAAGTGATTTATTGCAGGAAAGCCTACGACACGAAAAAATTAGATCATGTTTTGAAGAAATGTTTGCAAGGACTGACTCAGCGATGGTCGATGTGAATGGAGACAAATGTTTGAAAATAATTGTTTATTGAACTTTCTCTCGAACACATAACGACACTGTAAATGGCTTGGCAACATCTAACCTAAAGCTAATACCTAGAAATTGGCTGAATACTTTCAATATGGTTCGATTAACTAGATGAAGGATTTCCCAACGCAGGTACAAGTGTGACAAAGTGACATGTTCAAGAGTGACATGTTTCTTTCTAAGTTAAGGATGACAAATGGATTATTTTTCTCTCTTTTCCCCCCACAATTACTGGCAAGTACCTCTTTATTTTTTTCACGCTTGAGGAGGATAAAATTTGATTTTTTTTGTAAGATCATCCTTTGGACGACTCCATATTAGTATTAAAATCGAACCCTAAGAAGGAGTGGTTCGGTCCTGTTGTGATCGACAGGTCGTATATTGTTTAATTTTAATGAGTCTAGTATAGGAATAACTCAACGTTTTTTAATTTTAGGAGTCAGAAGAAAAACATAAGTAAACTCCATGGTTGTTCCTTTTCATAAATTTAGTCCATCAATCCCTAAAAAGGATAAAAAATGTAGCAGAGAACTCTATTGACCATAATCAATCAACATATACCATTTTCGTAATTAGTCCAATTTAGTCCGAAAAAGGGGTAAAATTATACTAAATGGACGATTGTTCATTTACTTTAATGAGTTCGAATAGTAAAGTGCTCGATGATATTTTCATGTTTCGACAATATGAAAAGGCCTTCAAAGAGGACTCTAGGGTTTCACTTTTTCTTATTTTTACAGAGCCCAAAAAAGGGATAAAAGTGTACTCGATGTAAAAATAATTCTTTTCACCAAAATCCTGTATCGTGCACAAAAACTGGAAGAATTACAAATATCTGTTCTCAAAAAGTAAAAATATTTAGATTTTTCTTTTCTAAAACTAAAAATAAATAAAATAATAATATTTTATTCATTTAAAACTACAAAAGGGACTTAAAACAAGTCATTTTCACCTTTTTCTTTTTAGAACAGAGCAGAGAGAGCTTTTGGCCAAAAAATTCTGGAGTTGATATCAGAAGAACTGACTGATTATTTCGAGAACCGTCAGAACCAAGTAATCCACATCATCATTGTCTTCATTTTCATCCATTTCATTTCTTATTTTATGCTTTCATGACAATTTTTAGAGGGAAATTGTGTTTTAAAATCCGCCCTCGGGGGTGCACAGGTTTTTTATGCAAAAACTGCGCACCCCGACAAATTTTTAAAAAACAATCATTGGGCCGCCACGAGTTCTGTGTATAACGCGTGTGGACAAACACACTATGCAAACACAAAACCTGCACAGGTGCCGTAAGCTTTTGAAAAACCTAAATTTCTCCATAAAAAAATGGTTCAAGTTTCCTCCAATTGATTTCTAATGTTTAATTTGTTTATTTTCAGGTCTTTAATCATGTTGGAATGGCGAGAATGAAACATGAGTTCATGGACAACGAACCCATGGATGATCCGGAAACCATGCGTGTATTAAAAAATCGTGGCTTATACAAGTTCTGGGCGATTTAGGGTATGAAGGCACAATTTGAGCTGTTGAATTGGCTTGTGAATGCATGGGACATGCAAGATCAATGTTTCATAATGGGGACCACTGACTTGTGATTGAGCCAGAATACACATACTTCCATACAAGGCTTCCTTGTAGAGGGAGAAAAATTTCTTTATTTGGGACAAGACTAGGAGGTCTTCCCACTGCTAGCTACAATGCTTAGTATTGTAGCAATAATTCAGAGCTATAGGATGGTCTCATAGACATCAAAAATATTATGCGACTGGAACTCAAAATCATAGCATGCACAGTCATGAGGTTATGTGGGAGTGAAAATCCTCATGTGGCTACCAAAGCACAAGTGCAGATTGAAGTTGAGTGTTTCGGAGGGATAATATTCAACTGGAGTGAAGGAGTGTTGGAAAATATGAAGGGCAAACTCACGAGAGCCAAGAATGGTAAGTTGAAAATCTTCGCGTATGGTTCCATTCTTATCTCATTTACTCTAGAGAGGATCCCACTCCTTGTGCCTCAACAAACTCTAGTGGATCCTGGAAGTCCTTAGGAACCTCGTATGGTGTGACGGGTAGCATTGATGGCTCGCCATGGTGGCGAAGGTGGTCTAGTGGTTTTTTTCACTCCTCATTATTTCTCATGGCTCAGGAATTAGATATTTATGATTGAATATTTTCGTTATGAAGGGATGGACTATAGAGGTGATCCTAAAACATCTCTGCCACCAGGAGCACAGTGGGATGAGACAAGTTAGTGAATCATTTTGAAGTTTCTAATCTAATTTTTATTTTCTTTTTATCGTCCAATACTAACAAAAAAATATAAATGCAGATGTTGGTTCAACATGACCAACAACGTTTTGTTGCTTTGACAGGTGAGAGGCACAACCCATTGCAGCACCATAGGAAGATACAACAGAGATCTTGGAAGTGATGGAGCACAACCTTGAGAGGTTGAATATTGATGTCCCGAGACAAGAATCGATGATATACCTCTCAGGATTCAGAGACATGTGACTGTTGTCCCAGGTCCACTCAGGAGATTTCTATGGAAGGTGGTGCGAGCCATAGTTTGCTATCATGATCATCATCATGCATAGCCTATGGTCAACTTAGATTGATATTTTTTTTTTTGTATCATTGTCTTTTAGATCATAAGGGGTTTGAACCTATGATCATAGATGATGTAATATTTTTCTGACACAAAATTATTTAACCTAATGATGTTACTACCTTCGTTCTTTGATTATTTTGTTCAACAGTGATTGAATGATGTTTTGATTTACTTGGTTAATGTTGCAAATGTTTATTTAAAACTTGATCAGGTAATGCATCAAAAAATGTATTTAAATTTCTTGAAATGTATTGATATTTGATATAATCAAATTGTCTTTCCAGGAGATGAACCTTCAAACATAATCTTAATAATATTGGTTTTATAATAGCATAAACTCCATATAAATGTAATACAAGAAGTTGCAAAAATAAACTAATGATCAAACCTCGAATACCAAATGTAATGGCATCAGATAATAACTCAATGACTACGCTATATTTTGCAATATTGTTCGTTGTTTGAAAAAGGCATATCCCATGAATAGAGACTAACTCATCAGTGGGTGAATAGACAACCCAAACCAATGTACGTTTGAAGGGATGTCAACATCTGCAATATCAAGAGTAATCAAGATAAGCAGTGAAAATAATAACAGAAAAAATAACTAAACTAGGCTCACTTATATAATCTAAGGAACACTGTTCTAAAATGTAACTAATGTACAAGGGAGATCTTCACATGAAAATTCATGCGTAATATCTCTTGAGATAAAGACCATTTCTGGGTTTATCTAAAGAGACCTTGTCATAATAAATTAATTCATAGGCTCCTTTTGCAAGCACACACTTGACAATATAGGACCATGCCACATCGGTTCGAATTTACCAGCACCTAGGTTTTCATTAGCTTGATCATATACTAAAACTATGCCACCTTCTAAATGAATTCAAGGGTTAACATATTTTTTTAGAGCTTCGGTAGCCAATGCAGCTTTGAGATGAGTCTCATATAACTATGTTATGTATAGAAAGGGTTTCTCCTCTTTAGAGGTAGCTGGTAACAATTCAATGGCTAATTTGAGTGACAGTATTTCACATTCAATGGGTAACACAACTTCTAAACCATAAACTAGTTGAAAAGGAGTGAAACCTGTAGTAGGTTTTGCAGAGGTACGGTATGCCCATAATGTAAAAAAAAACATGGTATGGAAATTATATTTATGAGTCCCAACAATATGTTTAATCGTGGTGGTTAAAACCTTGTTGACGGCCTCAACTTGACCATTAGCCTGTGGGAAATATGGTGTAGATTTATAATGGCATAGGCCAAGTTGATCAGAATGTTCGGTCATCATAATATTTCAAAAATGGCTTCCATGGTCCGTAATGCTACCATTAGGGACACCGAACTGAGTAATCACATGATCAAATATGAAAGTAGTTGCAGTTTTGTAATTAAATACAAATTTAGGCATCGCCTGGGCCCATTTATAAAAGTAATCTACAGTGATAATAATATACCCATGCCCCCCATTTGAGTGAGGGTTACATGTAATGAAATTGATGCCCCATTTTGCAAAAGGACAAACAACAATGATTGGGTAAAGAGGATATGGAGGTGCACGCATATTTCGACCAAAAATTTGGAAATTGTGGCATTTTTGAACCACGATAATACAATATTTGAATAAAGACGACCAAAAATAACCAGCGCGGAACATATTTTGGGCTCTGGAAAACCCAGAAATATGACCACCACACGCTCTAGAGCGACAATTATTCAAAACCCTTTCAGCCTCTTCATGAGTTATACATCGTTGAAACACAAAATTGGCACCATGACAATAAAATTTGTCACCAACAATATTGTATTGTTGTGATTGGTACTGGATTCTCTGTCGATATGATCGTGAAAAGTCTGGGAGAAAGGTTTGGGTCTAAAGATATATAATGATATCACCATACGATGGATTTAAATTACTTATTAGAAAAAAAGATTCATCCACGATAGGATTCTCTATTACTGTTTCAAAGTCAGTGTTGGGAAAATGACACATAAGTTCGAAAAACACTAGTGATTTCTTTGACTTGGACTTCTCGAACTCCAAATCAAACTCTTGTAGGATAACAATCCATTTGGAGTATTTCCCTCGAGAAATTGTATTTTCAATATGTAAATCATCGGTTGTAGTTAGATATCACTGTGGATTTTTGTAACAATATGTAATGACAGAAAAGTTGGACAGCTTGAACTGCTGGCAAGGAAAATTTCTCGACATGTGAATACTTGATTTCCATCGGATTGAGATTTTGGCTTAAGAAATAGATCACATGTTCATTGTTAAATTCATCCTCTTGAACCAAAACCATTCCAATCGTGGAATCAGAGGCATCTAAGTATAAAAAGTAATCCTGGTGGTAATTGGGCGGATTCAATAACGATACATGGGTCAACAAGTTCTTAAGTGCATCAAAATATTTATCGACAATTTCATCCAAAATAAATCGAACATCTTGTTTAAATAACCGGGTAAAGCCTTTCGTTAACTCTACATAGTTCGGGATAAAACTATGTAAAAAGTTTTCTTTCTCCTACAAACTCTAGAGTCTACGAAGAGTGGAAGGAGAAGGTAATTTGATGATAAACTCAACCTTCGATGGATCGACATGAATTCCCTCTTTAGAAACAACAAACCCAAGTAGATTTCCTGATAGTACACAAAAAACACATTTCTGTGGATTAAAATGAATTTTGTAATGCCTACATCTCACGAAGATAACACGTAGGTGCGTAGGATGATCTTCTCTAGGTAAAGAATGAGAAGGTAAGTCGTCCAGGTTAGCTTGTACAATATGTTAGATATCGTGAAATGCATAAGACATAGCTCTTTGAAAAGTTGCACCAACATTTTTTAGTCAAAAAGGTAATTTACAATATGGAAACGCGCCCCAAGTACATATAAATGTTGTTTTAGGTTGATCAATAGGGAGTATGTTGATTTTATCGTAGCCATAAAAACCATCCATAAACGAGAATATTTCGTTTCTAGCACAATCATCAACAATTTGATCGATATAGGGTGTAGGAGAGTTTTATTTCAAAAAATCCTTGTTAATATCTGAATAATCGACACATACTCTGATAATCCCTCATTTCATTGTTACGAGAACTATGTTAGATACCCAATCCATGAAAGGAATAGGATAAATAAATCTTTCTCGTAATAGTGTTTCAACTTCAGATTTGATTTCTATAGCCTTCCGTGGTTGTATTGAACATAATATCTTTCTAATAGGCTTAACATCCGAGTATGTCTGGTTTTCATGAATTAAAATCTTAGGATCGATACCTGGCATCTCTTCATAAGACCAGGCAAAAATATATGAGAATTATTGAAATAGGGATTTGTAAGTTTTAATGTCTTCAATCGAACAAGAAGCACCTATATGAATGTTTTCAATAATTCAAGTTTAATCAATATAGCAATAGGAAATGTTGTAGAAATATTTCCCAAATTTGTCTCAGAATCCAAATGTGTGATCGATGTGGGATTCTGCGGTTCCTTGACATAGTCAATTGTAAATATTGATGAAAAATCAATTTAAAGTTTATCAAGATTAGGCAGAAAATAAGATCGATGATGTAGATCGTCCCATGGTAATTCATCCGATGATAAAATTTCTCGAATACTTTCATCAGTAGCGATTACATGTTGAAAAGGGTCGAGAAATGATGTGAAAGTTGAGCTTGATATAGAGGATTATTCTTCTTTGACCACATTCACTTGATCAATATAAGTTAATGTGGTGTCAGAATATGATTGTACTACTACGTATGCTGATTCAAAATGACTTAAAGGCATCTCGCCATTATAAGAGTCCAATTTTTATTCTCGAGGCACAAACCATGTGCCATCAAATGGCATTGTGCTTGATGTGATCATATTGATATTGGCAATTGTTAGTGTTATGCTGGGTGAGGGAATAGCGAAATTTCCCATGAGAGCGACATCCTGCGTTAGTCCGACACCAAAATATTCGTATGGGATAACCGATTTTTCGACATGCTGGATACTATCTGTAGAAGTAAGTCTAATTTTTCACAATATTTCTTTTGTGAGGAAAAATTATCATCGAAAATAATGATGAAACAAAAATTTTAATTACATAATACCAACTGCAACCCAGAAGAAGCTTGTAATCAAGAGGGGAATCAACAACTTCCACCTATAGGTTTACGATTTTCCTTCTACTTCTATAGGAAAATCCTAGAGTATTTCATATGGATGAAATCCTATTTCGTCAAAGGCTTTAAGGATAGTTAGTAATTGGTTGAGTGTTGTAGAACCAAGGGTTTTCCAATAGTCTAATGACATTATACACGTATATGCTCCCTCATCAATTATAGTACAAAAAACTCTTCTTGATTTGACTAATACTAGAATATGGAAATCCATTTGGTGTGGGATTCTAGGTACAAAATTTTCAAGATCAAAGACCATTAGGTTCGAGTCTTGAGGATCAATAGCTCTAGTCGCTGATAATAGTATTTTACTTCGTGCTATATAGGATTGCAACACTTCTAAGACTGACATTGTTGAAGGGGATATGGCCAAATATTCAACAATGTTATAATTCTAAGCAACTCTCGCATGTGGATTGAAAGCCGATTTTTTAAGTACACATTTAGAAAGTGGTTTAATCACTAAATTAGGGTTAGGTTTCTCGATTTGAAGTGGTTCAGAAACTGAAGGACTTGTTTCTAGTGTTTGACTTGAAGATTCAGTCTCTTTACCAATTATAGGACTCTTAGATCCATATTCTTGAGATCGTGTCGCAACCATGATGTGAGACATCATTAAAATACTACTGATGAATTGGAAGAAGATAACATCATTTTACTATCTTCAGATGTAAAAGGATCCTTCAAGATAGTAGGTGTGGGTGAACCTTTGAAGATTTTGGATACCTCGACCCAATGTGGACACTCTTTGGTATAGTGATCCTCATCACAGATAAGACAAGGATAACGAGGTTTCTGCTTTACATCAGATGGTTTGGTTTTTTTTTATTTCTTTTTATGGGATGTGTTTTGTTTATTTTAATTCTTCCCTTTATTATTATTAACATATTTAGCTTTAGTCATGCATGAATATACAACGTGAATATCAGAATAATTTTCGAGGGAAGAATCCACTTTTGGTGAATCTCGTAAATTTATTATGGGAGAAGTTGGTTTAGATGACTTCTTCTTACTTGTTGTAGTACTAATTATACCAATTACACTGTCTACAGCATGCGAACAAGAAGGAGTTGCAATAATTTGACCTGGGTGTGGAAGATTAGGATTTTTTTCATATAGAGTACTATATTGTGTGTATACAAGTTCTAATTACTGTGCTTGAGCTATGACCTGTTCTTGTGTAACAATGCCTCCCTTAGATACGTCTTCAATGATATTTGGAAGTAATGATTTAATGAACCATTCTTCAAAAATTTTATCCAGAATGAAAACCTTCAGTAAACGTCATCTACGTCTCCATTCATGTATGTCATCTGAAATGTATATAGATGTACTCTTTTTCAATGAAGTTTAAAGTTCCATGCCATTGTCATGACGGACTGGAAACTAGAAGTGAGTTATGAAAGTTGTTTCTAAAATGTTGAAATTATTGAAAGAGCCACGTGGTAATTCGATATACCACTTTGCAGCTAAGCCTATCAATGTTCTCTGAAAAAGTCTCAGTCGAATGAATCATCGATTAAGGAGTAATATGTACACCAAAGATGATAAGTCATCACATGATTTGAGGGGCTTTCTCCTGATTTTCCTTCAAACTTAGGATATCACTGGGCAACTTAGTTGGCATTGCCAGTGAGAAAGAAAGTTAATAAATCAGATAATTCAGAAGACTAGATAAACTGGTAAGTCTAAAGTTGCAATGAATGGTAACTGATGGTTAGGGTCCTGTTGAGCAAACTAATAACGTTGAGGAACAATGCCAGTACCTGGAGGAGGATATCCAGGATAACCTGGAATAGCTTGAGTAGATGGAATTGGAATATCTCTAGGGTATCTAGGGTTAGCCATACGAAACATAGGTTGAGCTAGTATTTGATATGTATAACCAAGGTATGGTTGACCTTGGTAGACTATATTCTGTCTCGTTGGTCCATATTGAAAGTTCCCTTGAAATCGTTGATTCAAAAAATGACCTACAAAATATTGGCTTGTTTTAACTATAGTTGCACCGAGTTGTCCTATAAATATTTGAATAGTAGTCTAGACAATAGGTCCATTTTGATGAGCAGTGACTTGAGGGATTTCTTATGTAACAGTTGATGCATTTTTTTGAAGGGTCGTAGAAATAGGGAGTTGAGAAACTTGAGGGATAGGTGTACTTGGTTGTCGAACAAAATTTTTCATAGTAGATTTTAAAGGAGTACTTGGAGCACTTGGACAAAGCTGATGACTACTAGGTACATATACTTGAGGATTAATTTGAAGTGTAGGCTGAACAGGCTACTGGACTTGGGTATAACAAAATTGTCATGCTGGCTGACCAGGTTGATTATAAGGTACTTGTACAGTAGGTTGAATTTTTTTTTGATTCAACAATGGGTTCCACACAGTATTAATGCCTGGGAAAGGAGCTCCCATTAAAGTTTGCAGTGCATAAGGTTGACCATATCTAGGTTGAGGTATTGGAACATAAGTTTGATAATTTGTTGGATAAGTTCCAGTAAAATGTTGACCTCCTTGAAATTACAGTTTCTCTTGATAAAATTGTTGTCCTTGAGGAGGTTATTATACTTGAATAGGCTGTGGTCCTGGCATATGGTACTGCCCTTAAGGAAAATATCCTTGAGGAGTATACTGCCTCCCAGGTGGTAAATTGCCACCTTGAGAACCAGTTGAAGGAATATTTCCAGTCATCATATGGACTTGTTCCATTGTCAAATTTTTGGTATTAGATTCATTAGGACCAGTTGATTGTTAATATTTTTAGAAGAGGGAGATGATCCTGAGAAAGTATCAGAGAGAAATTGGTATCTAGCAGGAACTGATGGACCACCATAAAAAATGTTTCTGGTGATGAAAAAAACATGGATGACTCACCTGACATTCTTGATGAAGACATGTAACTACCTCTGGGTATAGAGTAAAAAGGAATGTGACGTGGTGAATAATTGATACCAATTCTATGTAGAAAGTCAGGAAATTATTGATGCCAAGGATCTGGTTTAAAAGGATTTTAAGGATAAATCGGTTCACTATACCTTAGATCTAAATATTCTTGACACGAAGGAATTGTGATCTCTTATTCCGTGTCATTAATCTCTTCAATACTAATCAGGTTAGGAGAAATATTTTCAGTAATGTAAAGCTTCACTCGAGGTGAACGAGGACAACCACAAGTTCGGGATATGAACTTTGAATTCTACTTAGAAGAATTAGATTCATATTCAGGTTTAGATATTTCAGGTTCAATGAGTTGAGTATTTGATAACTCACCGGTAGTAGACTCAGTGATGATTACTTCAGAAATTTATGTTTGTTCTTGATTTCTTCCTACTGTCTAAGGTTCATTAACTTCATAATTGAGATTTATTATTACATATGTTTCCCCTTCTTCACTAGACCTGGTTCCTGATTGTTGAAATCTTTCAGATTTAATCTTTTCCAATTGACTCGGTATATACACAGGAGGTTTCCCTGCATTCTATGAGAGTTTCTCGGTAATTCAGCCACAGTTAATTTTTACACATGAAATCAAAAAGTATTTCAACAAAATACACCTAAGGTCGATAAGAAAAAAATAAATTGAACACATGCCTACAAAATCTAAGAGACAAACCATGCATAAACAATATGTTCCACACTAAAAACACTAGTTAGTGATGAAATCCAACGTCGTCAAAGTTCACGTGAAAAACATGGTGGCTGGAATAGTTACCCAGAAAACCTGATTAATGAAACAGTTTTGTGCAACTCCATCCAGTTATTTCATATCAAAGTGAAGAGTACCCTCTATAAAGTCCTAGTGAGTCTAGCCGACGTCTATTCTAGGTACAGTGGGACCTTCCCTCCACCATCACCTTGGGAAAAATCCTAAATATTATGGTCACTAAGGTCACCAAAGGAGACAAATGCACCTAGGGGAATATTCTACGATCCAATATACATGCAAGGGAAGATTATCAAGCTCAATCTCATTGAAGGCTCCTCGACATGGTAAATTTGAGATTTTCCAGCAAGTGACCCCAGGCTCTTCGAAAATAGTTAATTCTAGGTTTACCATTTGTATTACGTGCACATCCTATATATTCGGCAATGAAATAGGTACAATTACCTTAGTTGGTCTGACATGATCTCGTGCTTGACTGTTTTAAGAAGAGCTTCCTAGAGTACACATGCAACAATTGGATTTCCCTACTGCAAGATTATACTTGTTTGTTTTAACTGTTTTGGAACGTTTATTACAACCTATTCCAAAACACGAGCCTAAGCTATATTGGTGGAATCAGCACTAGAAAATGTAAAAATGTCTAGATTGATCTTAGTAGGTGTTGTAATAATTTGGTTTTTATTTAACAAAAAGGGTATGGAACTGAAACTTTGATGATGTTGTGACCCGGCGCGAAATAATCTAAATGCACTAATATGACAAATGCAACTCTTTCTTTTCAATTAATTATATTTAGGAGAAATTTGAGAGATTTATTGAATTTAAAACACAAACTTCCTCATTTGTAAAAAAATATCCTTTCTGAAAAGAAGACAATTTCATTAAGAACTAAATTCTAAATGTGATCAATTTCTCTTTTCGCATAAAATTCCATTGACAACCAAGTCAAAAAATAAAATTTAAACAATTAATCAATTCCCAAAAGAAATCAATTCCTAAAAAACCCCAAAAATATAAATTTCAAAATCAAAACAAAATTCTCAAGACACTAATACATTTAACTGAATCACTATCACACTGAATCAGTCACTGAATTATACACTGAACCCATCACAGATCACTAAAGTAGTTACAGATCACCATATAACAGTATCATCACAATTCAACATTTCTTTCTAAAATTAGTTGAACCCTACTAGTACTGTCAAACGCTGATTATCATGAGAGAGACATCATCAATAGAGAAAAAAAACATAATATAACTTATCGAAAATAATTAAAAATCCATATTTTTTGGAAACTCTTATAAAATTCTTATCGTGTTTGACACATGCGTATAGATTTTTAGCTTTCGCATAATGTATAAACAACTCCCTAGAAGAGTATTCACGTATGTACGTGACCTTTCCAAAGAAAACTTGCATACATATCTGTAGTCATTGAGTCATTCCTTCATTGAAACCAAAAATCATACCTTATAACCCTTATTGTCACATGTTCATGCTATAATATCATTACCATTACTGATCTATCATTGTTATTCATAATCGTAAAAGATCAAGCACGCATGTTCATTAGTCTCTAGTATGCTTTCGGATCTTTCAAATCTAAAAATTCTCCATGCTCCTTGGTGCACACGTGTTTCAGATGAAATAATTCATCAATAACCCATAAATTTCACACCTAACACTTTTATCTCTATCTCCTTATATAGCTTAGACCTTAGCCAATACCTTGGGCTAATCCCTTAGTAATTACAGTGGTATTCTTTGATGGGATCAAATATCCGTTGTCACACTCATTGCTATGGGCCAATACCATGGTAAAAACGTTGTTATTGAGGATACCATGGTGCAAAAACTGTAGGCGACTTTTCTTCACTATACTCGATATGTATGTGGCCTTTTGTCATAGGACCCATGTATACTTTCTCACACTTTCTATTTACCATTATTTTGTCTCTAAATTAATATTTCTTTATCTATATCACCTGTAGTCTCTGAATAATCATCATGTTCACATATTTATCAAGTAGGTTTCCATCAAGAAAAAAACATTAATCTTAATGCCAAGAATCTCCCCCTTTGGACTTGATGGAAACCACTTTTGTGTTTTGTCACCACCACCTGTAAATGCTTGGAAACACATATGTAAGGAAACCAAGATAAGTACCAAAAATTTATTCTCAAAACACCAAGCTACTATCCCCCTTTTAAATAAAGGACAAATTATGAGCTTTGTAGCTTGGATGTACTAAATAGGAACATTGTATACTGATCATTATCCCCATGAATATATACTAAATCCTCTGGAAGATATCCAAAGAAGTACATGACTCTATGACTTGACCATATATGGTATTTCTTATGACTGAGGACTTATTCTTAAAGAAATCACCCAACACATTGGGGTTACATGTTTTACTCAACATTACATCAAGTGCCCAAAATAATGGGAATATACACATAAATGACTTGACCTCAAAAGTCCAAACATGACTGAATATTAAAATTATTAAATCATGGGCCTTTACATGGCCTTTACATCAAGAGAAAAATATGACATTTATGACAAAAGCTAAATACCTCAATAGTGAGGTAATATGGCCATGATAGTCATCAACAAAAATCATACGCCATATAGAATCTTACAACATGTACATCATCATCATGAAGTAAGATAGGGAAATATATCATCAGTCTTCAATAATATCTATAGATGACCAAATATGTAATGATTTCAAGCATCAACAAGCAGTTATAGTAGCAACATATCAATAACCATCCTCTTGATTTCATTAATGTAAAAAAAAATCATCATTTAACAAGTATTGCTCAAGTAGCTATAATGAAAAAAATGTGCCATTACAAGCATAACAACCCCCCCGGACTAAAAATGTGTCAGTTATTCTCTCGTGAGGCCTTATCATATCCATCTCAACAAGAAGTAGAGAAATAAAAGTAGTAATATCATATTGGAACAATTGATAAACCATCATAAGATAATATCATTTCTAAGTAGAATATGAATATCAACATACTCTAATCAATTTGCATTAGAGATAGAAGAGAATAGAACAACCAACTAAAACATATCATAAAATCTCCCTGATGTTGACCCACTATTTCATCATCATAGAGAAACATACATGACTTCCTAGATCAAAACTCACGTATAGACATGGCTATTCTTCATGTGATCCATGTACAAAAAGTAAAATGTAATAATCTACAGTCTCAAATCCCCCTCAACATGAAATATCTATTAGAAAAATTAATAGAGTGATGAAGTATAGATCATTCCTAGTTTTTTTCTTGGATATTCAAATGAATAATGTGGAATTTGGTTTGTAAATATATGTGCCACGTGTTCCTTTGAGGGAACATATTCTAGTTTGATTTTTTTCTCAAGCACCTGTTATCTCAAAAAGTGATATTTGATTGGAATATTCTTGTTCTTTGAGTGCGTGAAAGGATTTTTAGAAATACTTATGGCATT
Organism: Pinus albicaulis; assembly: GCA_034641835.2. Classification (NCBI taxonomy): domain Eukaryota; kingdom Viridiplantae; phylum Streptophyta; class Pinopsida; order Pinales; family Pinaceae; genus Pinus; species Pinus albicaulis. Next base: position 865,525,926 of record CM076572.1, read on the forward strand.
AGTATTATCACAAAGAATAGGTATAGATTGTGGACAACTGATATGAATGTATTGTAATTTTTGCGTCATCCATAGAAGTTGAGTACAATAAGATGTAGAAGACACATATTCTTCCTCAATAGTAGATAAAGTGATCGAGATTTGTTTTTTTTGAACCATGATACCAAGAGAGATACTAAATAAAATGCTCCTCCACTAGTACACTTCCAATCATTAATATGTCCATCCCAATCTGCATCTATGTAAGCATGTAGTGAAATGTTTGTATTTTTAGGATACCATAGACCAAGTTCGTATGTTCCTTGTAGGTACTTGAATATTATCTTAACTTCTTGGAGACGGGTTTCTTTAGGACTAGATTGAAATCGTCCAACAATCTAAACTGCATGCATAATATCAGGTCATGTGCCTATAAGGTGTTAGTGTCAGTTTTTTCATCCTGCCTCCAGTTATCCAATAGAATCTTATCATGTATTGCTAGGGTCCTATTATCACTCTAGTAATTCTGAAGTTGTGTTATTATTGTTTTTAGTCAAATAAATCTAGAGGTAACCACAAACCTACTTCAAACTCTAGGATCTAGCCTTCCTAGGGTTCAGAGAGGACTCTCTCTTTAAATTTTAACTTTTTTTTAATTTGTGAATATTATGCTAGTTATGAAAGTACAGTTTTGGTTTTTTTTTTATAGATTTGGTGGGAAAAATCACTTGAAAGGATGGATAGTGGGAAATATATTTTTCAATTGGGCTATGGAGTCAAAATCAAGCAAAGAGGACTAGCATCAAGGGAAAAAAGGTCAAATGTATTTAGGGCAAGATAGATAACCCTTGGAGATCTAGGAAAGTTGCTTTTGTGAGGTGGTATGATCGGGATAAAGGGCACTTAAGAATCCTTAAATCTGGAAAAGAAAGTAATAGGAAGAGATCTAACGAGAGAGGGAGCAATTAAGGGTTCCCTACACTGGAAATCTAAGGAAAACATATAAATGATAACTAGTTAAAAATAGGGTGCTATTAACAAATCCTGTAGTAATGCTCCTAGTTATACATTCAAATTTAGCATAAACATAAATGGATGCATGTAAAAAAGAAAGAAAACAATGATAAGTGAGGAAATACTTCACTCCAAATAGCTCATCACAGGAATCCTGAAGTATGATGCCAATTTGTTTTGATCCAGACTTGCTTCTTGAATTTTGACACACAAAAGCTTTGAAGTCCAAGAAGAAATGACTATAACAATCCCAACAATTTTATTCCACCAAAAATACTTCTAAAGATGAAGTATTTATACATAATGTTTTACATAATATCCTAGAAAATTTCTAGGAATTATCTTAGGAAAATGAAATATATTTACAACAATAATAGGGACAGCTGCTTAAAAAATCAGCAAGCGGTCCTATTTTATCCAAAAGAAATAGAAACAATTTTGAGGATAGGAAGCAGCTAGCTACCTTGGTATCCTCCTTGCTGGCTTTTATATATTTTTTGAATCTGATCTGCCTTTTCTGATACTCTTTCTCAAATACTCTTTATTCACTGATACTCTCTATACTGATACTCTTTAACCCTTAGTAAAAATGTTTACTACTGTAAAATATGTTTTGACTGTTAAATTAGAAAATAGTTTTTTCGTTTTCTTTTCATCTGCTTATTTTTATCCTTCACTGTAAATCTGTGAGTGCTTGCCAATCCTCATTTTTATGGATTTTAATTTTCTTTAATTTCCTTAAGTTTTCATCAGATTTTGTATATCTAGCAAAGGTTGGCTTGATGACAAACAAGTGTTTGATCTCATGTTGTAAGTAAAATAAATCTTCAAAACTCTTAAGTAACTCTTTTACTATTGCGATGCCTTGACCTGTTGGCTTATTTACCTGTTCCTTGGAAAATTTATTATCTTCTTATCATAGTCATTTTGAGGCATCAATTTATCATTAATAATCATGATATCAGGAATTCATTTTTGTCTCAAACTTGTGAACTTAACCATGAACCTGGTCATGCCAGTATTCATGCCTTCACAATTTTCTTCCAATTGTCTCATCAGATTTATCTTTTTTGTGACTTTCCTAATTTCTAGGATACTTCCAGTTCTGTCTATGATTTTAAGTTCTTCCAACTCCTGTTTATTTTTTCTGTAAAGGAAATTGATTAGACTTACATCTTGTTCTAGCTTGTCAGCCAAATAATCTTGAGTCTTTTGAATTTCAAATTGGACTACTAGTAATAATTCGCTTTGCTAAAAAATTACTTGAATTGAAGGCCATACATCATGGATGGATTCAATGATATTATTCCAAAGGTAATTTTTGATGTATGATATCTGATCCTTCAAAGTTAATTCTTTTTGAAACTTTTTTATCTCTTCACTCAATTTGCTGGCATTTTGTTCATGTGTATTAGCATTTACATGAGATGATTTATTTGAATTTTCAAGATTTTCAACCATTTTTGTCAACTTGTTAATCTCATTTGTCTTTAAGGACATCTCTTCCATTGCTTTCATTATTTTTCTGGCATCATCAGTAGGTTGTACTGCTATTGTAAAAGATTCAGTGGCTAATGTTGTGGAAGAAGTCACTGGCACTTCAGTAGCCAGTGGTTCTTTGGGTGCTAACTTTTCTCCTAAAGTTGAAGGCACTGCTGCAGTGAACCACTGGCTACTTTAGGAGAAAATTTCATTTGATCATTTCATCTTTTTCATTCTACTCCTGTATGACTTCTTTTTTATGAGGATGCTCACTTTGAGGAAGTTTGAGTTGTTTCCTTAAAGATGCTATATTATAATTTTTCTTTTTCACCAATAATTCTGCTGCTTTGATATTAGTAGGATCATATCCACTTGTAAAACTAGTTCTTCCAAGGCTTTTATCCTTAGATCCTTGGCATACAATGAGGATTTGTCCATCTTGATTTGGTCTTGCATGTTGGAGATTGTATTTTGTACCTTTTGAGCACTCATGGATTTATTTGTGATAGTAGAATAAAGCATCTCTGAAGTATGCTTGTGGAACTCAATTTGATCAAGAGCATGGATTTTATCTGTCTCGACCTCCAAATCAACTTTCTTATAATCAACCATTGTCTTAGGATTTTTGACTGTGGGCTGCAACACTAGCATGATTAGCTTTTTATTAGAATAATCAAAAGTACAAAGGAACCTTTTTTGTATAACAGGAGTCTATTTTATATATTAAGAATAAATGTTATTCTTTATCTCTTGATTCTTCAATTTAATCTGCTTATATTTCTCTTTGATATCCAAATCCTTTTCCTCAGTTGCCTATGAGGAAATAGCTTCCATGGTTTGTTGTCTTTCCATTAACTGTGTGTATTCATTGTTGAGTTGTTCTTCATTCTGATTTTTAGCATTTGGCTCATTTATAATCACAGTAGCAACATTTATCTCTGGAAAATCTGTATTAGTATTTAAAGGCTTTGTTTCTTCCACATTTATTGTCACTTTACCTTTGCTTGATAAATCTAATGTGGGCCTTTTATTGAATATGATTTTAAATTTTGTTTTTGTTGTAGTTTCTTCCACATAGGCTCCTTCTCCCCTTGCTCTTTCAATGGAATTCTCTGGTAGATTTGCAGTCTCTAAGGTATGAGTAGAATTACCTTTGTTCACTGCATATATTAAGGTGTTTTTGGTCCATTCAATCTGATTGAAAAAAATTTCTATTTCTAGTTTGGCTTCATGAATAAAGGGTGTTAAATTTCATTTAACCCTTAGCTTGCTCAAGATCCCTTGTGGATCATAGTTCCAACGGAAAATCTCTTGAAATTTATATTCCAATAACTGATTAGCTACCTCTTTCTCTGCATCCCTGTGATTACATATGAATGGCTCAATCTGGTTCTTAAGTTTGAATTGGGTATTCTTCTTAGCTTCCATGAAGTTTATTGAATCAGAGTTCAGGATCTGCCTGATATAATCCAAGGCAGAGATCCTCAATGAAGGATATTTGGGTAATTTGTAAGGTAACAAGTTTGACCCAAAGACTTTGATTTCAGTACATTTCTCATAAAAATACCAGTCACCAAATTTACTCTGCTCTGATAACTACAATATCTTTTTTATTTCTTCATTTACTCTTGGCTGCTCTGTCTTGGTCAACATTGTGATCACTGAATGTAAAAATAACTCTGAAAACTTTGTATAACTGAAATTTTTACATTCTTTCCTGAGCATGGATGTCCAAAAGATGAAAGATAGAGGATTTCCCTCCATATCATGTTTTTGGAGAGTGATTGGAAAATTATTTGATTGGAAGTATAGAAACATATGGAAAAGGTATGAGGTATATTTGAATACTCCCTAAATTTTAAAATTGATCAATTGATAATGAATATTATCAGTAATGAAACCAGCATAATAAAATATTGAGGGTGCTTGACTTGGAGAAAAGGTGCATAAGAATCCCAAGATGGACTCATCAGTTTGTTCCTTAGTAAAATATCCAAGGATGAAGGAAAGCATGGAAATCACATGTCTTGAACCTTCATGGAATTTAGCAGTAGAATATGGAGGATTTAGCTTAGGAATTTCTACATGCAGAGGCATAAATGTCTAAAAAATCATGAACCTTTTAGGAAAATCTAGGCCAATATATAGCTTGGTGAGGGCCTCTATAGACAAGGGGACTGCTTGGGGGTAAGACTGAAGATGCAACATCTGGTTAATTGATTCAACAGTGATGGTAAAAAGCACATCTTTACTGGATTTTACAATGGCTCTTTGCTCTAGAACATAGTACTGCTGACACAATCTAATAACCTGCTGACATGGGTGAGTTAATGGGACAACATATTTATGAAAATGAGATTCCCAGATATGGACTTCTTCTTGATCATCTAAAGATTTTTCAAAACACCAGTTATGGATATCTAGCAGGTTAAATTCAACAATGAGATCTGCTATTTTATAATCAGTATCAACTAGTGGGATGTGTTCAATATCAGCAACAAGTGGTTGTAAGGGATTGACAACAATAGAAGTACTTGATGTCATGAAAGGGGTAGGTTTAGGTGCTTTAGAAGCTTCAGTCTTGCTCACACTCCTTTTTTAGGCATTTTGATCTACTTCTGCAAGTTTAGACAGTTTGCGGAAGCAATTTACTTTAGCAAAGGGTTTATTGGACAAATTTTGCAAAGTATAGGCTTTTCTCTGGGTTTTTTGTGCAATTAGGCCTGTTAAAGATATTTTGAGGCTTTAGAACTAGTTTAAAACATAAAACGAGGGTTTCCTTAGTACTTGACCGAGAAACAGGGCTAAAAAACTCTTTTGAAAAGATTGCAAAGGCTTAGCATACCTGTAGAGGTTTTTTGGTTCATTTCAGAGCTTGAAATAGATCACTAACCTGTGAAAAACTCATAAATTTCTTCAAAATAGTGTGCCGTAGTAAAAATAGGGTTTCTGGGAAAAATTTCCCAGATCTTGGCCTGTTTTCGGAGCTTTTGGCAGTTTCCTTTCAATGTATTCTTAAATTCTAAAATGTTTTTGTTGTTTTAGAGGTCCTTTAAATCGATTGCAGGTTCCAATTTGAGAAAAATACCTTTTGTATGAAGGTATTTGATCTTCGTAATGATTTCTAAGGTTCTGGATGAGTTGATGGCCTCAGTAGCTTATCTGGAGAAATATGAAGCTCCTTGGCACTCTTCACAGGTTTCAGGGCAAATTATGCAAGTTTTGGGCATAAAAATGGTGGAAAATGGCTTAAAAAAGAGTGTTTTACAGTTGGGAAGGTAGTGGAGAGGGTTAAACGTGCAAGAAGGGTATGAAATGAATGTATTTTTGAATGTTTATTAAACATATTAGTTACATTAATCCGGCATTGAATGTAGGTCGCAATGGTGGGAAGGACGGTTTCGGGATTGAACGGAATAAAAACCAGTGGTTTTCACGCGGAGTTGTGGTGGTAAGTGACTTCATCTTGACCCCACATGATCCAGTAAGAAAAATCCACATGGAGGAGAGATAAAATTGTGAAACCACCCATTTCGTGCAGCTTTAGCATTTGGGTGATCATGCATCTCTTCTGCGCGATTTCGGATGATAACTGTCGGATCTGAAGTTCATTGTGCGAACGGTCGGGATTAGTTTGGGAGTTACATTTGAAATGGGAGTGGGACCAAGATTTTTTTATAAGCGATGGAAAGGGCTTAAGCTTTATAGAGCCGTGTTTTAATAAAGTTTAAGCCTTTACGAGCATATAATATGTGGCGGGGGGGCTTAACATTTATTTAAAACATTTATATCATGTTTTAATAAATGCATATGGGTGCGATAGTATTTATATTATATAGTTTAATCAACCTTTGAATAGTTTTCAAACTCTAGGGGGCAGGTTTATTTCAATAGAGATAGGTTTAAACCAAGGGGTTTGTAGGGGGGGGGGGTTTATTTGCGCACATGGAAATAATAAACTTTGGTCCAAACGTAAAATAATGGGTTTTGGGGGGTTAATTTAAATATACGGGCTTTAATATATACGGGAGGGTAAATTAAGTATGTTAATAAAAATAGGCTAAATTTAATATGAATAGGGTAGTGAAATGGAAATAAAACACATGTCATCTCTAAGTAAAGTGTAAAAATATAGCATTTCTCATATTTTATATTACTTCAGTTATACTTATGATAAATGCATTTTGAGGGTTTTATGAATGTTTTTTGAAGGGAATGAAGTTAATTATTTTAGATTTACAATTTTACTAAGTAAACAATGCGTTTTTCTTAGGAAAAAGGGGTTTTGATGTATGAATAAAGGGTAAATGTTGAGAAATGTAGATTTTAATGTGTTGAGAAATGCGTTTTTCTCTGAGCCTTTTTTACTGATAGTTTAGAACACTGAATTCTTGTAGGGGAGGGGAAATTAGTAATTTTTCCCGATGATGTTTTATTACATGATTATTCAACTGCTTTCTACCTACCCAAATTTATTTCTAACATTTTTTTCCTCATTTTGTAGATGCATTTAGGCTTGCAACCTTAAAACATTTTTCTTTCAAAGCATAAAAATATCTAAATCTATCTTATTTCATTCAAGGGCTCAGATTAAACTGTTGAGCTCCTCATTATTCTCTACCTATCTATTTATTTGTCAAGTTTAAATTGTTTGAAAAATCTTTATTCTCTATCTAAAAACATGAAATTGAAAGCATGACAAGTTAAGATTAAACTATTTAACTGATCATGGATTATGGCATTTATTGACACTGCACATAATCATTATTCCTGTAGTAAAAAATAAAAGTAGTGGCATTTGGACTTGCTCACTTTCAAGTCTTATTTCTTTTTCTTTTTGGGTTTATATTTTTCTAAGTCCTTTGATCTTTCTTTTAGGATTTTTTACCCTCTTTTTGGCTTTTTTTACTATTTTTCATTTTTTCAAAATATGGGAAAATAACTTGCAGAAAGCAAGGTATGTACATATTTACAAGACTATCAAAGTCAATTCAAAATTTATGAATCCTATTATTATAGGACCCTAACAGTGGCTCCACATGGGGATGACATTTCCTAGTGAAATATCAAGAACTTTGAGACTAGTAGCCTTGGGAATTTTACTATGATTACCTTTTAAATGTCTTCTGATATCTGCAATTTATTCATACTTCTGATATTTACCTATCAAAGCTTAGGGCCTTCTCTCCAGGCTTGAAATTTTTTAGGGAAACATCCAATCAAATCTAAACTCAGCAATGTATATGTGCAATGATCAAAGTGAATAAAAACTAAATAGTTGTTAACTCAGGAGAGTAGTAGTTCTTCAACATTCTACCATTTACTGGTCCTTCTTGCAGATCTGTCCCATCCATTTTTTCAAAAAGAAAGCATTATTACCTCTATATACATAAATCACATAAGGTCCTTTCCACAGAAAATCAAATTTTCCATGTTTCCCTTTTTCTTCTCTTCTGGAATCGCACTTTAATACTTTATCTCCTATGTCGAAATCATCCTCTTTACTATTTTTATCAAAAAAATTCTTCATTTTATCCTGAATGACTTGAGATTTTATGTAAACTTCTTCCCTTGTTTGTTGCAAGTGAATAGTTTAATTGATCCTTCTTTGAATGTCATTTGTTTCAACTTGTAACTCTTGAATAATTTTCATCACTGGTACACCTAAGGAGGATGGAAAAACAACATCCATTCCATAAACAAGCTGGTAAGGGGAAGTACCAATGGATTTTTTAGTAGCAGTTCTATCTGCCCATAAAGCATTTACTAACTTCTTATTCCAAGTCTTTTTATTGTCTTCAAGTAATTTTTTGATGATATTTACACGGCTCTTGTTTGAGGATTTAGCTAGGCCATTACCTTGGGGGTAATATGCAGTAGAATGAACTAAGGTAATATGGTATTTGTGGCAAAATTCAATGATTTTCTTTGATTTGAATGCTGCTGCTTTGTCAGTAATTATCTTTTGGGAACATCCAAATCTTGAAAGAATGTTGTTTTCTAGGAAGGAAATAATGACAGTATCTGTGGATTTTCTGGAGGGTATGGCTTCAATCCACTTAGTAACATAATCAGTGGCTGTCAAAATCCACATATGTTGGCCTGAAAAAGGAGGATGAATTTCAGAAATGAAGTCTAAACCCCATTGTTGAAATGGAATTTCAGTTGAAATAGGCTTTAAGGGGATGGGTAATAATTTCCTCTTACTCTAAAAAATTTGGCACTTATGACATGAAGTTACATACTTTTTGACATCAGCAAAAAAAGTAGGCCAGTAAAAACCAGCTCTCAGGATCTTGTCTATAGTATTTTTCCAATATAGATTTCCTCCACAGTCACCTACATGAAATTCTTCAAGTATCTTGTCATCTTCTTCCTTTAATAAACAATTTAATAAAATCCCACTATGATCTTTCCAAAAAAGGACATTATCTAAAATAGAAAATCTTACCACCTTTAGTTTTAAGAATCTGGCTTTGGTTCTTAACAATCCAGGAGGAACTTGTAAGTTTAGGAGTAAAAATATGATATCTATATACCAAGGTGATTCTGAGAAGGCTTCATTAATCGTTGGAGTTGCCATCTCTTCCTGATCATCTACTTGGGAAATAAAATTTATGTCTAGGGCATTGCAGTTAGATTCAGCCATAAGTCTGGCTAATCCTTGACCTTTGATGAGTTTTGTAGGTTTTATCTCTATTTCATATTTTAAGATAGTGGAAATCCACTTACCTCTTCTTCCATCAGGACCATCCTGAGTAAGAATATATTTTACTATAGAATTTGGGAGAATCTAGGCAATGATATGAGAGTAGAGAATATAAACTCTGAAGTCTTCAATGGCCTTAACCAAAACTAGGGCTTGTTTTTCCATAATGTAGTACTTCAAAGGGGCATCTCTAAGGATCTTACTAAAAAAATATATGTGTTGTTCAAATCCTTGGTCATTTTTTTGCAGTAAAACTACAACAATGGTGTGTTCTGAAGCAAATGAAAAAATTATAAAAAATTTCTCAAAGTCAAGACTTATTGGGACTAGAGTTTTGGTTAAGGCTTGTTTGATGGAGTCAAATGATTTTTTAGCCTCTACAGTCCATTTAAGAACTGAATCTTTTTTTAGCATGTTATTCAGTTCTCTAATTATCTCAGCTAAATTAGATGTGAATCTTCTTAAAAAATTAATCTTACCTATAAAGGTTTGTAATTATTCGATTTTTATTCGTGGACTGATGTTCAGAATTGCTTATATCCTAGCAGGATCTACTCTGATTTTTTCTTTAGAAATTATGTGTCCAAGTAATTTGCCTTCCTCTAATCCAAATAAACTTTTCTTAGGGTTTAAAGAGATGCCAAATTTCCTACATTTATTAAAGACTTGTTTCAGATGATCCAAGTGTTCATTATCAGTTTTTGAAAACATGGTAATGTCATCTAAGTAAATTACTAAGAAATCATATATTTCGTTTGCAAAATCTATGTCCATATCCCTTTGAAAGGTTTCCCTTGCATTCATTAGACCAAAAGACATTTTTACATATATAAAAGTGCCCCAAGTAGTAGTAAATGTTTCTTTTCTTGATGTTATTTTTGGACTAAACCTGGTTGTATCCTGAGAAACCATCTAAAAGTGACATCCTAGAAGAGCCAACTACCCTTTTTTAATATATAATCCATTTTAGGTAAAGGTAATTATCTTTCAAGGACACTTTGTTTAGATTCCTAAAGTCAACACATAATATAATCTCTCATGTTTTCTTTCTTGTTGGAACAAGGTTGGAAACCCAATCAGAATATCTAATTGGTGCAATGATCTATGAATCATACATTCTTTTCACTTATTTTTCTATCAAAGGTAATAAAACAGGGTTATTTCTTCTCAACTTTTGTTTAAATGGCTTATGATCTTCTCTTTTTGGAATTTAATGTTGGATTATGTTGCTATCATAGGATTTGAGATCCTCATAACTCCAGGAAAAAACATTTTCATATTACTTTAAAAGAGTAATGTATTTTTCTTTCTCTTGTTGAGGTAATGTTTTGGAAAGTTTGATTATTTTGGGTTTTAAGTCTATACCAATATTGCATTCTTCAATATCAGATATAACTAGCTCCATTTTAGGTTTTATAGATACCTCATTTGAGTCAAAAAGATCTTTTGGGAGTTAAACCTTTAGGTAAGAAATTATCCTTAAGATTCAATATATCTGATTCATCATCAACAATTTCTTCAATCTCTACTTTTTCTAAGCTATCTATATCTGTTTGGCTAAATCTAGTTGGTTTATCAAAATGTATTCTATTTACATCTAATTTATTCAAATCTATATTACAATATAAATCTTGATTTATAGTACAATCTGAATCTGTCTTACAGTTTTGAAATTCACCTTCATTGTTCATAAACTTGTAAATCTATTCATTGTGAGAAAAAAATTGCCAATACTTGAGATTTTCTAGAATTAGTGGCCTACGTTTGACTTCAGCAGTATATCTGTGATTAGGTTGGAATGGTAAATTGCATGTACTAGAAAAGATTGCTAGACAGTGAGCTTGTGTATTTTGTTTTCTAGGTATAGCATCAAATTTACATTCCAATAAATCACCAGTGAAATCTATGACAGTGTCTCTATATCTTCTTAGTCTAGAATTGTAAATAGAATAAACTCCATTTAATTTTTTTATGATCAACTCTGAATCTCCCATGATTAATATTCTTTTCCCTCCCGAGTTCCTAATGATTTGGAGTCCTAGGATGAGGGCTTCATACTTAGCCATATTATTGGAACATTTGAAATTGAGCCTGAAAGGATGGCCTTCTGAGTGATTAGTCTCCATGTTGGTTATCCAAACTCCTGCTCCTACTCCTAACTTATTTACTGAACCATCAAAGTCTAAATGCCATAGAGATTCATGAAAGATATTATCATTATTTGGCACTTTATTTTTCTCTATTAGTTCTGTTTGGATTTCATTAGTTTCAGAGCTACATAATACAAAAGAATCAAGGTCAGTTGGTGTGGAGTAAATTGGGTAATTTATAGATCTTTTAGCACTACTGACCATGTACTTCATTAATGTTTCCCTATATAAGCTTTTAGGTTGGCCAAAAACTGATATAGTAGCATAAGACATGTCCAATTGTAGAGATCCCTATAACTTTGCTCCCCATGAGAGAGAAAGTAACATTCCATATTTAGGTGGGACATCAGCTACTACAATGTCCATTAATATAATTTTACCAGGATATTGAACTAGTGTTACACACAAATCTTTGATTAAACCAAGGCATTTAACTTTACTTGAATCAAAAGAGAACATATCTTTGTATGGCCTTGTGATTTCTATATTAAGAGTTTCCATTATGGCTTTAGGCATTAGATTATGGGAAGCTCCTGAATCTAGCATGGCATTGTGTAAAATTTTATCATGAATGGTAATACTGATATAAAATCGAGGAACTGCTCCATCTACATGTTTTCCATTCACATCTAGGCCAAAAATCAACTATAGCTGATCATCATTTAGATTTATGGAATCTTCTCCATCATTCATATTTAATGTTTAAGTTATGGTTGATTTATACAAGTCATTTTTTACCAATTAAGTCAAAGGAATTGGTATTTTTAGCTTTGCAATTTCAGATTGTATGTTGAATGTAGGTTGAGATTTACTGATTTGAATCAATTCTTCTTTAGTAACAGTCGTTTGTGTTGGTTTGTCTTGTTTTTCTACAGTTATTTTTTCATTTTCAATTGGTTTAATATTTTCTGGTTGTGTTTCTTGTGTTTTACTACTCCTAAATTTCTTTTTAGGGATTGTTTGTGAATCAATCAATTTTTTGTCAGACTTAGAATTATCAACAAGTGTTTTTGAGGTAACATTTTTTGGATCTACTGATTTAGGATTAGAAGAAGGTATTTTATGTTCTCAATTTGTTGTTTTAACAGAATTAGAAGCTTTAGCAGCAGTAGATTTCTTTGAATCTTTTGCAACTTGAGAAACTTCATCAGTAATATCAACAATTTTAGGGCTTGATGCATTTTTAGGACTAGAAATGTTTTGGGAAGAGCTAGAGTTTTGCTTATTTTCCCTTGGGAGAATTTGTAGAAATTTTGTTTTGGGAGCTTCTACTATTTTCTGATCTAAGTTTGGGAAGTTTTATTGGTAGAAGACTCATTTTTTTTCTTATTTCTAAGTTTATATCGACTGTGTATTTCATTTATAGCATAATCATAACTTTTTTTATAACAAAAGGATTCACTTGAATTTAATTTGAGTTGTTGGACTTCAAATAATTCTTGATCTTCCTGAGTGAGAAAGATAGTATTATTATCATCTATTCCCATTAGATTTATTGCATCATCATCATCATCATTATTCTGAGAACTTTTAGCATAATTCTCTTGGAATGGGGGCCTTAATGTTTGGTCTGGGGCCATTTCTTTTTCTTTTCCTAAATTTGTGTTTTTTCTAAAATTAAGATTTTTGATTTGTTATTGGTTATCCCAATGAGGTCTTCTCTCTATGTTTTCCAGTCTATCCATCATCCTCTCTAAGGTTTTAGATAACATATCTATTTTTGTGTCTAAATTGGCAGTGTCTTCTTTAATGGTCACTCTTATTTCATTTCTCAGTCTAGCTTTTTGGGATAAAATGTTTACTTATACAGTAACAGCATCTGTTTGCATTTTTTCTAATGTCTCTACATCTCTTTTCCTTAATTGGTAAGCCATATCTGCATAAAATCCATCAGGGAATTTGAGAAGCACAGAATAAGGAGTGGATTTAAAATTTGCAGGGATAGAATTATAGACACTATTATATCTAGTGCAGTAGTCTTGGACTGACTCATTTGGAGCTCTTTTCATCGAATAAAATTCAGACAATATTTGGAGGGGATTATTTTTCTTTTCCCATTTATTTAGAAACAATCTATGAAACACAACTAAATTAGTTACACTACGAGCAACTAGATATTTAAACCACCTCTTAACTTCTCCTATCAAAGTTTATGCAAACAGCCTCATTTGAACGTCTGAGTCATCAATCTCATAAATTTCAAAGAAGTCTGCCATCTTAGTAATGTGTTGTTGAGTAGTATAATTGGTAGTTCCATCTAATAGTGGTATTTTATTTTGATAGTCTTGAGGCATGTCATGAAGCTGTTGTGGCAAGACTAGGGGAGCATATCTAGCAGGCATAGCTTGAAGCTTATCTTGGCTGGGAGGTAAATTAGAACTACTTGGAGTTGTGCTAGAAATGATAGCTGATGAACTAAAAGTTGTATTTGAAGTGTTGGGAAATGAAACTGGAATGTATATGGAACTACTAGGGAATGAGGATGATGAATTTAGGAAATCAAAAGGCGAACTAATGGATATATTGGATGAAGTGAGTGGTGGAAATAGTACTCTACGTTGTAAAGGTAATCTAGGGATAAATTGATCTGTAGATGAGCTGGTAGTGGAATTTAGAAATGATGCAACAACATAAAAATATGAATCTCTAGCTGGTATTATTGTAGTATGTAACTGAGAAACTCGAGGTTTGTTTGCATAGGTAAAAAATTGAGCTAATTCAATAGCTTCATAAATATCTTTGAGAATAGTAACATTAAGTTCCTCAATTTTAGTCTGATCTTCAACTTTCTTTCATTTAGAATTGACTGTAATATTTTTCTGTCTTGTATTCAAGAATGAAGTGAAAATAGGGTCTAAAATAGTAATTTTAAGATCACTTTCATATTTTCTTCTAAATAAAGAATGCTCAAATTTCAGATCAAAATCAATATCTCGCAGACTTTCTAACTCCTGTGGTAATGAATTGACTCTTTTTAATGATATTTCAGCCTCTAAATTTTCTAACTGTTTTTTCTTTTTACCAATTCGGTCTGGGTTGTCTACTATAACAACAGGCTGAGGTTTCGGGTTAGACCTGGTATAATAGACTTTCCTAGAAGCTAGAATTACTGTTTTCAAAATACAAAACTTATAAAAACAATCTTAAAGTAAAAGGATGTATAAAATTATTAGCCTTATAACTTGTTCTGGTGTGTCAACCAAATTAGTTTCAATCTTTCGAATTTCCGCTTAGGCTGCTAGTAATAATTCTCTTTGCTAAAAAATTACCTGAATTGAAGGCCACACATCATGGATGGATTCAATGGTATTATTCCAAAGGTAATTTTTCATGTATGATATCTGATCCTTCAAAGGTAATTCTTTTTGCAAATTTTTTAACTCTTCACTCAATTTGCAGGCATTTTGTTAATGGTATTAGCATTTACCTGAGCTAATTTATTTGACTTTTCAAGATTTTCAACCATTTTTGTGAACTTGTTAATATCATTTGTCTTTAAATACATCTATTCCATTGCTTTCACTATGTTTCTGGCCTCATCAGTAGGTTGTACTGTTGTTGTAGAAGATTCGGTGGCTGATGTTGTGGAAGAAGTCAAAGTGGTTCTTTGGGTGCCAAATTTTCTCCTAAAGTTGAAGGCACTACTGCAGTGATAAATGGAATGACTGTCAAAATCACTGGTTCTTTCACTATCTCCTTTTCTTGGACAAGTTTTTCCATCTTTATTTCCATTTCCTTAACCTGGGATGTCAATTGAAGAATTAAATTCATCATTTCATATTTTTCATTCTTTTCCTATATCAATTATTTTGTCTGAGGATTGTCACTTTGAGGATGTTTGAGTTGTTTCCTCAAGGATTCTATATCCTCATTTTTCTTTTTCACTAATAATTCTGCTGCTTTGATATTAGTAGGATCATATCCCACCTGTAAAAATAGTTCTTCCAAGGCTTTATCCTTAGATCCTTGGCATACAATGAGGCTTTGTCCATATTCATTTGATCTTACATGTTGGATATGGTATTTTTTAGCTTTTGAGCCCTCATGGCTTTATTTGTGACAGTAGAGTATTTGATCTCTGAAGTCTGCTTGTGGAACTCAATTTGATCAAGAGCATGGATTTTATCTGTTTGGACTGCCAAATCAACTTTCTTATAATCAGCCACTGTCTTAGGAGTTTTGACTGTGGGATGCAACACTTACATGATTAGCTTTTGATTGGAATAATCAAAAGGATAAAGGATCATGTTTTTTATACTAGGAGTCTGTTTCAGATACTGAGAATAAATGTTATTCTTTATCTCTTCATTCTTCAATTTAATATGCTTATATTTCTCTTTGATATCCAAATCCTTTTCCTCAACTGCCTGTGAGGAATAAGCTTCCATGCTTTTTTGTCTTTCCATTAATTGTGTGTCTTCATTATTGAGTTGTTCTTCATTCAGATTTTTAGCATTTGGCTCATTTATAATCACAGTAGCAACATCTCTCTCTGGAAAATCTGTATTAGTATTTAAAGGCCCTGTTTCTTCCACATCTATTGTCACTTTACCTTTTCTTGGTTTCTATTGTAGTTTCTGCCACATAGGCTCCTTCTTCCCTTGCTCTTTTAATGGACTTCTCTGGTTGATTTGCAGTCTCTAAGGTATGACTAGTATTACCTTTGTTCACTGAATATATTAAGGTGTTTTCAGTCCATTCAATCTGATTGACAAACTTTTATATTTATTGTTTGGCTTTATGAATAAAGGGTGTTAACTTGCATTTAACCCTTAGCTTTCTCAATGTCCCTTGTGGATCATAGTTCCAAGGGAAACTCTCTTCAAAATTATATTCCAATAATAGATTAGATGCCTCTTTCTATGCATCCCTGTGATTACATATGAATGGCCCAATCTGGTTCTTAAGTTTGAACTGGGTCTTCTTCTTAGCTGCTATGAATTTTATTGAATTAGAGTTTAGGATCTGCCTGATATACTCCAAGGCAAAGATCCTCATTGAATACTATTTGGGTAACTTTTAAGGTAACAAGTTTGACCCAAAGACTCTAATTTTAGTATATTTCTCATATAAATACCAATCACCAACGTTACTCTTCTCTAATAATTGCAAAATATTTTTCATTTCTTCATTTACTCTTGGTTGCTCTGACTTGGTCAACATTTTGATCACTAGATGTAAAAATAACTCTGAAAACTCTGAATAACTGAAATCTATACATTCTTTCCTGAGCATGGATGTCCAAAATATGACAAATAGAGTATTTCCCTCTATGTCAATTTTTTGGAGAGTGATTGGAAAAATATTTGATTGGTAGTATAGAAAAATATGGAAAAGGTAAGAGGTATATTTGAATATTCCTTCAATTTGCAAATTGTTCAATTGATAATGAATATTATCAACAATGAAACCAACATAATCAAAGATTACTGAGGGTGGTTGACCTGTAGAAAAGGTGGATAAGAATCCCAAGATGGACTCATGAGTGTGTTCATCAGTAGAATATACAAGGATCAAGGAAAGCATGGAAATCACATGTCTTAAACCTTCAAGGAATTTAGCAGTATAATATGGAGGATTTAGCATAAGAATTTTTACATGAAGAGGCATCAATGTCTGAAAAATCATGAAACTTTTAGGAAAATATAGGCCAATATATAGATTGGTGAGGGCCTCTATAGAAAAAGGGACTGCTTGGGGGTCAGGTTAATGCTGCAACATCTGGTTAATTGATTCTACAGTGATGGTAAAAAGCACATCTTTACTGGCATTTACAATGGCTCTTTGCTCTGGAACATAATACTTCTTACACAATCTAATAATCTCCTGACATGGGTGAGTTAATGCGGCAACATATTTTGGTAAATGATATTCTCAAATATGGACTTCTTCTTGATCATCTAAAGATTTTTCAAAACACCAGTTATGGATATCTAGCAAGTTAAATTCAACAACGAGATCTTCTATTTTATAATCAGTATCAGCTAGTGGGATGTGTTGAATATCAACAACAGGTGGTTGTAATGGATTGACAACAATAGAAGTGCTTGAAGTCATGGCAGGGGTAGGTTTAGGTGCTTTCGAAGCTTCAGGCTTGCTTGCACTATGCTTTTTAGGCATTTTGATCTAGTTATGCAAGTTTAGATGATTTGTAAAATAAAATTACTTTAGCAAAGGGTTTATTGGACAAATTCGGCAAATTATAGGATTTTCTTTGGGTTTTTTGTCCAATTAGGCTTCTCAAAGATATTTTAAGGCTTTAGAACTAGTTTAAAACAGAAAACAAGGGTTTCCTAAGTACTTGACTAGGAAATAGTGTTGAAAAACTCTTTTGAAAAGATTATAGAGGCTTAGGGTACCTGCAGAGGTTTTTTGGTTTATTTCAGAGCTTGAAATAGATCATTAACCTGTGAAAAACTCATAAATTTCTTCAAAATAAAGTGCAGCAGTAAAAACAGGGTTTCTGGGAAAAATTTGCCAGAGTTTGGCCTATTTTTGGGGCTTTCGTAGTTTCTTTTCAATGGATTCTTAAATTCTAAAATGTTTTTGTTGTTTTACAGGTCCTTTAAATCGATTGCAGGTTCCAATTTGAGAAAAATACCTTTTGTATGCAGATATTTGATCTTCTTAATGATTTCTAAGGTTCTGGCTAAGTTGATGGCCTCAGTAGCTTATCTGGAGCAATATGAATCTCCTCGAAAATCTTCACAGGTTTCACGGAAAATTATGCATGTTTTGGTCATAAAAATGGCAGAAAATGGCTTAAAAAAATAATGTTTTACAGTTGGGAAGGCAATGCAGAGGGTTAAATGTGCAAGAAGGGTATGAAATAAATGTATTTTTGATTTTTTATTAAACATATTAGTTACATTCATCCGACATTGAATGCAGGTCGCATCGGTTGGAAGGATGGTTTCGAGATTGAATGGATTAAAAACTAGTGGTTTTCGCGTGGAGTTACAGTGGTAAGTGGTTTCCGCTTGAACCCACGCGATCTAGTAGGAGAAGGCCATGTGGAGGAGAGATAAAATTGTGAAACCACCCATTTCTCATAGCTTGGGCATTTGGGTAATCGTGCATCTCATCTGTGCAATTTTGGATGATAACCGTCGGATCTAAATTTCATTGTGAGAATGCTTGAGATTATTTTGGGAGTTGCATTTGAAATGGGAGTGGGACCAGGACTTGTTTATAAGCTACAAAAAGGGCTTAAGCTTTATAGAACTGTGTTTTAGTAAATTTTAAACCTTTCGGAGTATATAATATGTGGCGAGGGGGCTTAAGGTTTATTTAAAACATTGATATCATGTTTTAATTAATGAATATGGGTGCGATAGTATTTATATTATATAGTTTAATAAACCTTTGAATAGTTTTCAAACTATAGGGGGCGGGATTATTTCAATAGAGATAGGTGTAGACCAAGGGGCTTGTAGGACAGGGTTTATTTGCGCACATGGGAATAATAAAATTTGGTCTAAACGTAAAATAATGGGTTTTCGAGGGTTAATTTAAATATAAGTGTTTTAATATATACATGAGGGTAAATTAGGGATTTTAATAAAAATAGGTTAAAGTTAATATGAAAAGGGTAGTGAAATGGAAATAAAACACATGTCATCTCTAAGTAAAGTGTAAAAGTAAAGCATTTCTCATGTTTTATATTACTTCAGTTATACTTAGGATAAATGCATTTCGAGGGTTTTATGAATGTTTTTTGAAAGGAATGAAGTTAATTGTTTTAGGGATACAATTTTACTAAGTAAACAATGTGTTTTTCTTAGGAAAAAGGGGTTTTGATGTATGAATAAAGGGTAAATGCTGAGAAATGTCATTTTTAATTTAAGAATTCAATATTTTTAACTAACAAGTCATCGAGCCTTGGGTTCGGTCCCAAGAAAAGTTAGAGAAATGCTCTGAGCCTTTTTGACTTATAGTTTAAAACACTGAATTGTTGTAGGGGAGGGTAAATTCGTGATTTTTCTCGATGATGTTTTATTACATGATTGCTCAACTGCTTTCTACCTACCCAACTTTATTTCTAACATTTTTTCTTCATTTTGTAGGTTCATTTAGGCTTGCAACCTTAAAAAAAATTCTTTCAAAGCATAAAACTCTCTAGATCTACCTTATTTCATTTGAGGGCTTAGATTAAACTGTTGAGCTCCTCATTATTCTCTACCTATCTACTAATTTGTCAAGTTTAAATTGTTTGAAAAATCTTTATTCTCCATCTAAAAACAGGAAATTGAAAGCATGAAAATTTAAGATTAAACTGTTTAATTGATCATGGATTATGGCATTTATTGACACTCTGCACATAATCATTATTCCTGCACTGAAAAGTAAAAGTAGTGGCATTTGGACTTGCTCAATTTCAAATCTTATTTCTTTTTCTTTTGGGGTTTATATTTTTCTAAGTCCTTTGATCTTTATTTTAGGACCTTTTACCCTTTTTTTGGTTTTTTTTTTTTTTTCAAAATATGGGAAACCAACTTGCAGAAAGCAAGGTATTTACATATTTACAAGACTATCAAAGTCAATTTAAAATTTATGAACCCTATTATTATAGGACCCTAACAGGCCCCATTTTGAAATTTTTGTCATTCCATTAGGTCGTCATGCAAAAATTTGGCCACTAGATGTGGATCTAGGTTTGATTTCACTCCTTCCAAAATTTTATTAGTTGTTGGCTCATTTAACCACTTTGTTGAGTGTACCATAATTCATGAGCTATCATCATCATTACATTCAGTTTCATCATGTTTTCATTCAATCCAGAGCCTCTGTTAGGTCTTAGGGTATCCAAGGTCATCAAATCATCATTTCATGCAATAAAGTCCAACAACTAAAGGAGTGATAGTAAATAAATTTCGTGAGTAAATTTAATTTGTAAATTTGATTTCAAAGGAAAATGTAATGTTATGTTCCTAATTTGTAATAAGTACTTCAGTGTTCCAAGTAGCTGCAATACTCAAGGTTCCATCAGAAAATGATCAAGGTTCAAAAATGCCATTCAGTGTTCCCAAGCCATAAAATCATGAAGTTCAAAGATCAAATTCAAAGGTTAAATTTAAAAATCAATGTAAGGTTGATTTGAAAAATGGAAATGTGGGTCCATTGTTTATTTAATGATATTTCTCCAAGTATAAAAGGCCCTAAAAGATCAAAATTCATTCATTTTCACTATCAAGCATCGAGCTCTCCAATTTTTCCCAAGCAAAAAAACAAATTTTCCTTAGAAAAACGAAGTTCTAACTCCATCTCTATGATTTTTCCACATGCGCTGTACTTTTTGCAATGGCTCCATTGTGCTTCTCAGAAGAACGTTGTGCTTTTTTTAGAGCTTTGCTGCGGCTTTCTCAAGCTCGCTGCACTTTTTGCAGAGGATATCCATGGCCTTAAATCTTGTCTCCAAAGGTTCTATTCTACAATCAAAGGTTTATAAACTCATTTTCAAGTAAGTTACATCTTCTAAGCCCTTCCTTTCAACTCATGGTAATAATTTTATGGTGGAAATCTCTCCTTTACTATCCATAATATGTTCTACTTATTAAAACCTAGTTTTCATAGTTTACAAGATTAATTTGTTTTTACCTAAACCCATATACCTCCCTCATACTATAATTCATCCCCCTGTACCATCACATCACCTCATTCCCCATTATTAAGATATATTCTCTAAAACCCTACCCCTACGCTGCACTTTTATAGGTTGCTAGACTACCTCCCTGTATTTGAATTTCCTACCCTATCTACTTATCATTTCAACTCCCCATCACTTCCATAAGCTTACTAAATCTCTTATACCCTTCCCAAAAATTTCCCTAAATTATCCCAACTCCCTAACTCTATAATCCTACTCCCTTCCCCTTCCCCTTCTTCCATAGGTTTTCTAAGAAAAAATAAGCATAATGGAGGCAGAGAGAAACATCATGGAGGAGGAGAGAAACACCACAGAAGAAGAAAATAAAACATACTATAAAGGAGGGATAATATTGAGACTAGAGCCATTAGACACTAGGGAATTGATTTCATCACCCTTAGCAGTCAAATGTTTCCAGCATGTAGGTTGTTTTGAGTTCTATGAGATGGTACAAAGAGTACAAAGCCATCTTACTTTGACCAGGGTTTTCATCACCAACCTACAAAAATACCAAGTGACCATTGCAAGGGTGACATTCACTATTTCTACAAACATCATTGCAGCAACAACAAGGATACCCAATGTAGGGGAAAAGTCGTTCAAAAATAAATATTTGGATGCCGAGCTATATGAACCTTAATTCAAAGCGCCATACAATGACAACATGAGGAAAATATTTCCTTCTGGTTAGTTTTCTAATAGTTTTTTTTCCCATGATGAAGATCATCATGAAATATTTCACTTGTGAAGGTAGAATCTCTAGGTTGTACAACCATCACATTAGGTTGCTCATGCATTTCACTAGGGTGAAATTGCTCAACCTTCCCTACTATTTGTATAGGAACATTGATAAGATGGCGTACATATTGAAAAATAAAGAGTATGAGCTTCCAATAAACAATATCTCCCATCATTCACTCATCAAAATAATTGTCCTTCATCATCTCAAATAGTTGAAAATTTCATGGGAGACTTGCATTGAGGAAGATGTCTTGACTACACCACCAAATCAGCCCGTTAGACCTATTCCACCATCAGTAGCAGTTTTTGAAAAGCAAACTATGTTATCTGGAAGGGCTATAGTGAACAAGACTAAAAAGGAAAAAGAGGTCAAAACCTATCGGAGAGGACATAGGAAAGTTTTTTCTCCAAATATTATGGAAGTGGCCTTGCCTTCTACATCAACAAAATAGGGATATATCAAAAGCAACAAGAGGTATTTTTTCAAAAGAAGGAATTACTTCATCATGAGGAAGAAAGGGAGTTTGACCTAGTGGAATTGGAGGTCCAAGATGATACTAAAACCTCAAACCTGGTTATCGAATAGAAATATGCCAAAATCAGAGATTTATAAGATAATTTGGCAAGAGCAGAATTTGTCATCTCCTTCCTTGAGCAAGAAAATAAACAATTGAGTGAAAAACAAGTACTCTTGGAAATGGAGCTGTTAAAGGCCAAGAAGCAAGATGTCAAAGGTAAATCAGTGATGGAAAATGATGAGTCTGATGAGGATGAGGCCCAAATCAATGAGAAGAGACCAAAAATAAGGGGCCTTAAAAGAGCATTGGAGCGAAAAAAACATGAGGCATAAGAACTCACCTTTGAGGAAAGAATTGTGAGAGTTGAATTAATTATCAGCGAGAATTTTAGCTTGATAGAGGGAAAATACACTTGAAGAATCTCCTTCATAAGACCAAAAAGGATAATCAGACGCTAAGCACATGGTTGATCACTATCACACCAGAAACAATATTTTCAATGTCAACGTAAAGAAATTGAAGGACAAGGTTAAGGAAACCCTAATCAGCCAAAAGGAGAAGGGAAAAGTTGAGTTACTTGATGATGCCTACTTGGTAGCTTGACATACTTCATCAGCACCTCATCCATCATTTTTGAACATTTTTGGGCATTTTTTTTGTTTTTTGAGAATTTTGGTCAAATATTTTAGGTTTTTTGCACACTCACCCTACAAAAAGCACAGCGTGGGGCATGCTACGCTTTTTTTTTAGGCCTCAAAATGATAAAAAAATATGCACAGATAGATATATAATGGTCTCTACATCAAGTTTTGACTACTGGAACTCCAAAAATTGAGCTTTTGACAGGTGGAAAAGCCCAAAAACCTCCTAAAAAACACCTTTCTGCCTCCTTTTTCAGCCTCACGCTATGCTTTTTGGCTAGTATTGGGAGATTCAATTTTTTAGGAAGTTAACTCCATCATTTTCAGTACTTGAGGAAATTTTTGAAAACTAGACAGGAAGAGATTTCGAATTATCTATCTTGGGCTCAATTTGGACTTCAGGAAGGTAGTCTAAAGGTTATTTGAAGGCCCATACTATGCTTTTTACCAGGCACACTACGATTTTTACAAGCAGGTTGTACTTTTTACAGAGTGCTGATTTCTTCAGAATTTTCAGTTTTTATCAGTTGATTGATGGATTCTAAGGATATTTACTGATTTAAATGAAAAAAATTAAATGTAATTATGTATTTTTATAGTTACTAGAGGTAGATACACCACATAAATGTGTAATTTTTGGTCAAGTGAATCGGTTTCATCAAAGATAGGGATGATTTTGTTGACCTCCCTAGTCATTAGGATTCCAGTTGAGGACTTCGGGGAACAACTCCACAAGTCATGGATTCTACCCCTGAGAGTGGGAGAAGTCTATTTTCATATGTATTTGTCATTTTCTTTCTCATTGCAAGGGTTGGATGTTGTGTAATTGATCTTTGAACACTAGTGTAATCAGTCATTTTTGGCAGGAACTAATAGACAGAGTTGCAGCTGTTTTGGTGGGATTCCTGTGGTAATGGGTTTTAGCAGTGTTGCCTCTTATGTTTACATATGCTTGAGTGTACTATGATTTCCATATTCATGCCATCTCTCAATGTAATTGACTCCTAAGTTAGATAAGCAGAATTCGTTAGTTGATGCTCTGTTTTGGATGAATTATTATAGTTGTGTTTCATTGTCTTCTCATTAAAAATAATTTATGATTTTCATGCTCTTTTCCGAAACCCTATCGGTCTAATCCACTCAAATTGATAACTGAATGTGTTGAAGTATGTTCCTACCTTGCCCCATTAGATCTCGTCAATTCTGATCATTTTTTCACTGACCTAGTTCTTCCCTGATCTAATTCACCATCCAACACCCAAAATAAATTGATAAATACTCTAGTGATACTATACCTAGCCTAAAATCCTCATTATCCAGTCATTTTGATTGTGATCTATTGGTGAGAGCCCTCTCCTTCCTAGTAGGGCTAGCTAAAAGGCCAAAGAGGTATGTGGTTACCTTTGATGGTATCCTTCTCAATCGTCGAAGATCCGATGGAGTGCTAACATAAGTAGAGTAATATTCCAATATTGGACCTATATTCTGGCTGATTCACTAAAGGAGAATCATCATTTTGACTAATATTACATCTTGTTACCATTGGTGTGCATACATGTTTGCAATATTCCATTTCATATTTCTTCAAAATCAGCTTCAGGTACTTGATTTATAAGAGATATACCATTCTTTGTTTGTTTAAATTGAAGACCAAGAAAGTATGTTAGTTCACCAAGTAGTTAAATCTCAAATTCTTGTTGCATAACAAAAGAAAATTATTGACTCGTATATTTTACATTAACTCCAAATATGATGTCATCTACATAAACTAAAACTATCAAATGTTTATCTTTATTATATTTGATATATAGGTTTCTATTTGTAGACCATTTTGTGAAGACTTGTTCTTGAACATACTTTTCAAGATGATAATACCATGCATGAGAAGCATGTTTTAATCCATATAGAGCTCTCTTAGGTTTGAAAACAATATTTTTATCATTTCCTAGAATGAATTCTTCAAGTTATTCAATATAAACTTCTTCTTATGTATCCCCATATATAAATTAAAATTTAACATCCATTTGAAATACCTTGAAGTGATTGAAACATGAAAATGCAAGAAACATTCTTATGGCTTCAAGTCTAGCTACTAGTTCAAATCTTTCTTCGAATTCTATTCCTTCTTGTTGAGCATAGCCTTTTCATACAAGTCTTATTTTATTTCTAAGTACTTATCCATTTTGATATAATTTGTTTTTGAACACCCATTTTGTCGCAATAAAATCTTCATCATGAGGTCTTGGAACTAACTCCCATGTATGCCTCTTTTCCATTTGATCAAGTTCTTCATTCATTTCCTTAATCCAAAATTCATATTTTCTTAAATGATTTACATTTTTAGGTTCAATTATAGATAGTAGGGCTAGGTAGGTAGAAGTTCCAACAAGGGTTCTTCTATTTTGTACTCAAACTTCCTTTTCACATAGAATTTGAGATTACACATGATTTTTCTCAACATACCTTGAAGGAGCATTTTTTGATGTTTATGTGTTTTTGTTTCCTTCTTCGGATGTTTCACTAATTTCTTCTCCTGTGTCCTTTTGACTAGTATTAGGAAGAGGTTCGTCCTCTGTTGATGCTTCCCTTTTGGTACATGTATATGGTTAATAAATCACAAAATCTATGTATTAAAAAATCCCTTGAATTCTTTTATTATATCATTTATATTCATTGTTTCTAGAGGAGTATCCAAAGAGGATTCCTTCATCAGTTTTAGCTTTAAAATTTTAAGCTTATCATAAGTATTCTTCATGTAACATTTTCTTCCAAAAGCTCTAAAATGTTTGACAGTTGCAGGCTTACCAAACCATATTTCATAAAGTGTTTTATCATTCTTTACTAGAACATGGTATTTTTTAAGGATATTCATAGTTTTATGGGTTTATTCCCCCCCGAAAGGTATGAGGCACTCTGCCTTCATCAAGCATGGAACATGCAATTTGTTGAATTGTTATGTTCATTCTTTATTCCACTTCGTTTTGTTATGGATTTTTAGCTATAGAATATTTCCTTTTAATGTCATGATGCTCACAAAAGTTGAAAAACTCACCTAATATAAATTTTCTTCCTTTATCAAATGTAAGACATTTTATTTTAAAATAAAACTCATTTTCTACCAGAGATTTCAAAACATTGAATTTATCAAATTCTTTATAATTATTATTCAATAAGCCAATCCAACACATTATTGTAAAACCATCAATGAATAATATGAAGTATTATTCACCCCAAGGAGACATATTTCTCATTGGACCACACAAATCAGTATTAATAAATTCAAGTGGATTACTTGAAGTGACTTCTTTTGCATTAAACTAAACTCTGGTTTTCTTACTGAAGTGACATGATTTTCATATGTTGTTCTCTGGTAAATATATGTTATGAAAGTCAGGTAATGCTCCCATTATTCTTGACTTTTGTAGTTGAGTGAAGCTTAAATGTCCAAATATTTTGTATTTGATTATGGTATGGTTTTGAAACTTAGTGGGGCAGTCTTTGGAGTAGAACACAAGGCCTATGAATCCCTCGATCGATGAAGGTGAGATTGCGGTAAAGCTAGATTGTGCATACCTGAGTGGGCCTAGGAATCCTCAACTGATGAATGGTGGGATATATGGTAAATCATAGAGGTGTGTGCCCTAAATTAGGCCCAATAATATTATACTGGTGAATGGAGGGATATACGGTAAATACTAGAGGGTGGAGCCTCGATTAGGCCTAGGAATCATTGACTAGTGAATGGTGGAATATACGGTAAATCATAGAGACTCGAGAAAGACAAATTCATGATGGTTTAGTTGGAGATATTTGGAGACATCCATGCTTATATAGGCCTAGTGATCCATGGACTAGTAAATGGTGGGATTGGGGTTTAGCCTAGTAGTGTACTTTTATTGTTTGGCCCTAGGAATCCCTTGGTGGGATTTTGGTAAAACATGAGGAAGCATTGATTGGTTTTGTTGTGAGTCCCACATTCATACTTGTAATATGGAATGGGAGTGATTGACTAAAATAAATATTTTCTATATCCCAATATATGGCTGGGTGATACGTCGAAGTCCCTGACTAGGTTGCATTTTTCATATGCTAATAAGAGTTTTTTTCCTCTTATGTATTATGTGTAAATGTGCTTGTCATTATGTGATATTAATAGTTTTTATATAACTGTTATTATGTTGGTTATATTTTGGTTTTGAGAATGGTTTTATGAGTGATATTTGTTATGGATCTCATTATGATTTGTTTAGTAAATGAATAATTAACCAAGGTATGAACTAATATATGGTAATGCATCTATTATGAGAGGACATCAGTTTTTCTTAGTGATTCTCAAAATAAATATGAAGTTCCTATACTCAGATGTGTTTATATGACCGATAGATTACAAGTTCATGATGTGTTTGACATAATGTCTTCCATGCCTAGTCCTTTTCAAATCGGGTCCTTGTTACAGTTTTTCATTAGAGTCCTTGTCATCATGTTATTTCTCATTTCAGAAGTTTAATGAATTTCTCGACAGTGCTCTGACTCTTGTCCATAAAAAAGTGGCTCAAAATCTAGGGTCAATGGCGTAGAAATTCCTTAAAAATGATACAATCACATGGATGCCTTGTTGTGCATGTGACTAGAGGTTTTCAATCACACAGAGGGCTTGTCATCAGTGTGACTAGGGAACCAATTCATAAAAACTACAATTCATCTAAGGAATTCAACTCTTGGAAGGGTTATTTGGATCCTGAATTTCATATAACATCTGAGGAATATTATATTGGTCTTGTATTGTCGATTCCAATTCCTTAAGGTGGCTTAGGAGGTTGAATTATATCATAGTAACTCTTCGTCACATAGTTACCCCAGTGGACCGATTATCTTGGGTAAATTTTGGAGGAGGGTGTTACTTAAAGTAGTGTTGGAAACACAAATTGGAAACAAGCTCAAGTGTTTATTGTTCATAATTATCTAAATAATGATGTGCATAGTACGAATAATAAAACAAGAAAATTGTTGATTTAGTTTCCAAGTTTTTGTGGATTGTAACAACTAATCATCATAACACACCATAAATCAAATCATAACCCAAGGAATAGGTGTTTAACATTCCCCTCTTAATCCAAAGGGATTTATCAAAAGCAAAGAATAAAAGCTAAAAATGTAAAAATGCATCTAAGATAAGAGTTGAATATCTCTCATAAATTGTTTTCAACGATGACCACAAACCAAGGATGGTGGTTTTTAAGAGAAAACAAAAAAAAATACCAAAATTTGGGATAAATAAAAGGTCTTAAGAAGTGAACTATCATAGTGGTTCCTCAAATAGTCCAAATTTGCAACTATCAATGCAGTTCCTGGTAGCGTATAATTCTCATGGAGCATAAATCAAAACAACAATATCTACAATTATGAATCTTATTTATCAACTCTAACTCTAGGTTGTAGCAATAGAACTCTGATTATCTGTGACTCGGGATCACTTGGTAAATATTCAAGCCTGAATCAGACCATTAATTCCATCAGTTCCCCCCTTGTTAGGTACCGGGTTAGAAGATGAACTACACTTCAATGCAATAATGGTCAATACTCTCGAACATATCCTATGGTATGTCTTATAAATATTCTTGGTTTTTTTAGATCAATTACAATAAGCAATCCATCCAAAATCATTTTTCTCTCTTGGAGTATTCTTATGCTTGAAACATTTGTTTGATTGATGATTCTTCTCTCTACAATGTTCACAAGGATGAATATAATAACAATGATATTTCTCATTTCCAACTTCTTCACAATATTGATCTCTAACAATTTTTTTGGAACAACATCATCCAAATATACAACACTATGAAATTGTATAGGGTTAATAAAATCAAGAACATGAAAAGAAACATATTTATCAAATCGAACACCAGTTTTATTTTTGTTGTGCATGATGTCCTCCTAATTTTTAATGAATGTATTGGGAACTGTATGTTTCACATCTGTATCCAAATTACCCTTACATACCCTTTACTTGTTGGAGAACTGAGTATGAATTTCAACTTCATCCAAATTTTCTTCTGAAATGGTATGATCCATCTTCGATTGCTCCTGAAATCAGACCTGAAAAAAGTTTTTGGAAACAAAATAGGTTCATATTTACAACTCATCTTTAGTTTTCATTATTCATCCGTTTGTAATTTTAAATTTGTTTGGAGAAATTCAACCATCTCTTGTGTATTTTACAAGCATGTTTTAATTTCAAAAAGAGATTCCTTGTTAATTTGGATTGTTTTATGAATAGTAGATATCATTAGAACATTTAATAACCATATAAAATTATTAATTCTCGCCATTTATTCCAACTTAGTATAAAAAAATAATCAACGTTTAAAAGGTTTATGTGCCCACTTACAATAAAATATAGAAGAGAATATGTAGTCAAATTTGACAAATAAAATGACCATGTTTCAAAAGAAAGCACCACTCTGATAGAAAAAGGTTTTTTCTCATACATATCCTCTTGCATTTGAAGTGAATAAACTGAAATTTTATCAATTATTAACCCATGTGAAAAATCTCAAAATAGTCATGGAGATCCACTTGTCTTGGAATATTACCATCACTTTAAACTCCAAATTAATTAATCTTACAATTATCCAGTTTTAATTTTCATTAGGACCAAAATAAACCATTCCTTTTTTTGTTAAATTTGAAAGATATTGCAAAATCCTTATATTTTAAAACCATCCGAAAATTTTAGTCAGAATATAACTAGACTTGATTTGTTCAGACATGATCCCTCTATATAATTCTTCTTGAACATACACCATTAAAATTAATTAATATTAGTTACGCTCCCCTATAACATTCACCATTTTAATGACACCAACTCAACTAAATTTAATGGGAAAGAATCAGAAATATTTAATAACAAAGTAAAAGAAAAAAACCCTTACCAATGTAAACAGAAACACTAGTGGCACTAAAATATAGTCACACGTATGTGAGTTTTGACATATGCAACAACGATCATTGTTGTGGCCTTATTGGGAATCAAGACATTTTAGAAAATCCAATCACTATAGAATAGTCAATAAATGAATTTAGAATGAATCAAATAATGAATATAAAACCTAATTTTTATTCCTTTTATTTTTTTCCAAAGATAAAACTGATCAAACCCCAAATTCTAGATTTCGTTAGCATGTGCTAAGAAATAGTAGAAAATTACTACTCTAAAACCCAGAAATTCAAGAATTAGTGAGCTAGTTAATCTACTAGATGCTTGATCTCATGAAGTAAAAATTATATTAAGTAATTTTTTTATTAAATTTAATGTTTTTATGACCAAATACAAGTGAAACAAAATCATACTAATCTCAATAAAATTTTCAAAAAAAATAGTGGAAAATTACTATTATTTTACTACAAGAGACTTCTAGAAATTCTAGATTTATGAACTAGTAAACTAATTCAAGTATATCAATGATGAATATTAATTTCAAAAGTTATTATAAGGATTTATAATGATTTTGAATGATTAGATATCCTGAAAAACAACTCACTTCAATAATTTAAACAATATGACATATAATCAAAGAATAATGAATAGTAAATGCAAAAATGAGAGATGCAAGTGGAAAAAACATTCAAGGAAAGTAAATAAGTGTAAAATAAGCCTATAAGGCTGCTAGGATGGAAATTTCCAAGGATAATAATATTAATATGAATGAAACCCATATTTTAAAGTTAAAAAATGGCACCAAACTTCATTATTTGAATCAATCCAACTACATCCCTACTAGAAATTAATGTCGAGATGCTAAATAAAAATTTTCCTTAGAAGAAGACTAATAATTACATGCCCCTAGACTAAAATTGGAATTGGTACCTCTAAAAAGTGTTTAGGAAACATTTTTCTTGGAAGGAGGCAACTTGCGCCTCCAAAAGCCCTCAAAAAGAGGATATGGTTCCCAACACTAGGAATCTTGATTAAACGATAGAGAACACATTCCTAGATTTAATAAATCATTGGAGTTCCATAATTTGTCAATAATTTCCTAATATTCATGTCATTTATCATCCAATATTGGCCGATCTTGTATCAAGGATCAAGTCCCTATTTTATCTCAGCCTCCAAATCTTCATAATTTTCCTAATATTTTCACAATTTTCTACATAAATAAATAATATTAGGCACACATGCAATTATCTCTAAACCATCCTAATGAACATATTAAAGATACAAATCTGTCATCTAATGAAAAAAAAGAGTTTTAATGTGCTAAAGGATGGTTATATGGGCCTTAATTTATGTCTAATTTGGAGTTCCATCGACATACGCCCCTATTGAAAGTGTTTCTCATCCTCTGAAAAATCTAGTGACCTAACTGTGCCTCATTCATGGCCTTGGTGGCCTCCTTAACAAACAAAGCTACCTAAGAAGGAATTTTGGCACATATTATCTTGATACATCCTCTTCCTCTTATTCTCTTGCTTCTTCTATAGATCCACTATTTTCGCCAAGTTCTAATTAGGCTTGCTCTTGTGTCTTAAAAAAATTCTCCCCGTTTATTTCCAAAAAAAATTCCCATGATACAAGTTTTTGAAAATGATCCCCAATGTATATGATAATTGACATACTTTATGATTTTGTGGACTCTCTCTAATTGGAGCCACCCCCCCTCCCCCCATGATTTTCACTGCGATTCTCCAAAGTTTCAAAAACAAGCACTCCCAATATGCCTTCTCTTAGATGTCCATGTTCATATCTGTCACATACCTCGCCTTCAATTTTTTTTTTCCCAATTCTGGTTCAACTTAAGTGTTATTACTACATAGACACCTTTTTACTGCCATACTACATCTATTGTAAATGAATCTCAGACCAAATGACTCTTATGAAATGCCATTATACACTTCTCTTGTCTATATAACATAACTTAACCCTCCTCTCATGATTCATTAATAATGTTTCTTTCATTACTTAGGACTCCTGCAACAAGATTCCCTTCGTAAATCGTATAACTGTATTAAGTATCTAGTTATAATTATATGTCACAATTTTAATGGTAAGAGTATTTCATTTTCATTTATATTCTCCTTACTCCTACGTTGCTACCATGGTTAGATTATTGTTTGGGTCGTTATCTATATGGTTCTATTTTTATATCATTGATTTGATATTCTAAGCCATGTCGCATTACTACGCAGGTGTAGTTTCCCTTGCACTTGGCATTTATTCCTTGACGTTAATGGCATTGGCACGTTGGTTACTCATAAACCCTATAATTTTCTTCCACGAAATTATGTCGACTCGGTACCTATCCCAGCCTATGCCAATCTGGCATGCCGAGAGGTCTTTTACGTATGGCTTGAGGTTGCTCATTTAATATTTATGGTACATCGCATTTACATGTCTATAGTGTAGTTCGGCGTCGGGTCCCATTTCTTTATCAATAAGCATTCATTTCGATCATGTAAGTTTGTGGTGGAGGCTATGAGTAATATTTTTATTTCTCTTGAGCCCCAGTAACAATTGTATTTTAATTCCTTTTCTACGGATCTGAATTCAATTCACGCGTATCAGTACGTGCTACTTAATTGTATTCCCAGGCTATTGTACTCCTGCCATTATATGTTGATCCGAGTCTCCGGTGATGGATGGCCACCACGTGGATGGTGGTATCTCCTTAGGGTTTCCCCGCTCGTTTACTATTTCAGCTGTTTACCCTGTCGTTTACCATTTCTGGTGTTTTCTCTACGAAGGCTATCTTCTCTGGTTTGTTCGTGGAGAACTGATCGTGAGATTTTGCCTATGGTTCTCATAATCATGGCCGACCCTTAGCGCAACTTATTATGGTAAGTGGTCATCCAAATTTTTATTGTAAGCCTTTGTATCAATACTGGTATATAATGGTTGTTAATCTTTTTACGCCCACTCTGGAATTTTTTTTCCATTTTTTTTTGTTGGACATTAACTATGCACAAGGGTTTAATGGCACTGTCGACTCATAATACGTATTGGTTTATTTATATCCTCCAAAGGGAATGGTGCTAGGATTACTGATAACAGTGCATATTAACACTCTCACCAGGCTTCGTATCGTCAGTCATCGACAACCTAAGTCTATGAGCCAAGGGTAAATGTTTTGCCTCTCTTCGCAGCACTCTATTGTTTATTTATCGAACCATTGACTTACAAATCATCAAACTTTAGTTCTGAATTCGTGTCCCTTGTTTATTATAGGTCTCGTGTGGATGAAGAGAGGTTAACTTTGCTAGGTCATGAAATTATCTCTTCTAGTTTGGTTTGGAGTCAACCGTATGGTTTAATATCACATTTTCTAATGATGTCTGGTTTGTTTGACTCACAGGTGTTGGTTACGCTAGCCATCATCGCATTATCCATTTCCAGAATTTTCATTTGCCTTTCAGTCCAATAGGCTTATGACGTTCGTTTCTTATTCTAGGTTGGTTGTGCATTGAATCTTTTCGTCTAGCAAGCTTCTTGAAGAAAATGATATCTCTCTATCTTAGGAATTGTAATTTCCTACAAAATAATTTTTTTTTGTTTTGATTCTCTACAAAAGAGAAAGTTGCTAGTGGGGAGAAAGTTACAGGCACCGGGATTAGTAAGTCCGATTATACTTCTCTATTATTGTTAATTTAATTACAGACCCGTGACTTTCATTTATGTTTTTCTCCCAGTGGGATTTAGTTACTTATTTCTCCTTACGAATTTGCATACTCTGGAGAAGTCGACACATATTTTTGCTATTAGTTGGTTGGTCAATAGTTTCTTCCCTCTATGTTTAAACTTATTATGATGCTGGTTGATTAGTAGTAGTAACTCCAGAATATAAATGTCTATACCCATGATTTTCTCGTAAATAATTCTTGTCCATTGGTTATTTATTTTTACATGTGATACTAGACTTCCGTTGGCAATTGCTATCATACACAGTTTATTTTTAATACATGTAAAAGGTCTGGAGGTATAGAAAAACTGTAATCCTATACAAGACTTGTTTTGGTACATATGAAATGGATCTCCACACTGTTCATACACTGCTATATTTCAGAAGTAGATTTATTTGTAGTTTTCTAGAGATAATATACTATATGATTTATTTAATTTGTTCCAATTGTTCAGACATGTACATATATTAAGATACCTCTGGAGAGTATTAATATGATTTCAGTCCACATGTGTAATTAAGATTCTCGCATAATTTCACACTACTAATATCTTTTACAGCACTTTGCCTCCCTTTAATGTCAATATAGTTAAGTGGAAATGACAGTCTCTGTACATTTTATTTCCTTTTCTGTCACAGTTTTCAGTCTAGTAATTGTGAGAATCTGAAGTAGATTTAAAATTTGAAATGCATCATGTACATATTTAAATACAATTGTCTGCATGTAAATTTTTTTGCACCCTGCAGGTTACTATGCCTCTATATGCAGAGTTCTAAAGCCAATTTAACTATGTAACACTATCCATTCTGGTGACAGGTTCTCTTCATTTTAACTGTAGAGTTTTTCTTTGAACTTTCTTACTTCCCTAGGTGACACAAAATAATAAATTCTGCTCTAATTAATTCTACCCAACTTTTATTCTATACTTCTAAATTGTCATACATTGTCCTATCATCTAAATGAATAGGTTGAAATATTTCTAGTTCCAATTACTTTCTATTTCGTATAATGGTGTTTCTTCTGTTTACTTCCCAGTTATATGTTAACCCAGAAGAAGATTAAAGTTACAATTATTCTAGATTATGGGAGTAGTATAAATCT
The DNA here is from genome assembly GCA_034641835.2 of Pinus albicaulis. Classification (NCBI taxonomy): domain Eukaryota; kingdom Viridiplantae; phylum Streptophyta; class Pinopsida; order Pinales; family Pinaceae; genus Pinus; species Pinus albicaulis. Next base: position 865,560,584 of record CM076572.1, read on the forward strand.
CCAGATTTAAATGAATAATAGGTTTAGAGATTCTGGTTGATTTTCCCCATAATTTCCTGTTCCTATAACTATGTAGAATTAAGAGGATGGAATTCTTCTAATAATTCTGTAAATGTATGGAATACCAGTTTCAGTATTTAAGAGAGAATAACTTCTACAGTTCTTAATCACACTACCCATTCACAAGAAATTTCAATCGTTCATAAACATTATGGCATACCACTTCTACAATTGACTAGTCCTCCCAACCTTAGAGTCATTTTGTCTCCAAAACTCACCCCCAAGCTGAGATCTCCTCCTAGAAGAGACCAACTCCAATCTGTTCTGGAGTAGCTTATTTAAGCTCATGTTCCCCAAAGCCTGTTTCTAATTCTGCGTCCAGAATTACAGGATGCTTTTCTTCCTGGTTGCCTAGGCTTCCCTTATTTAGGGATTTTTAAAGCTGCTTTCTGCTTTTCCCAGCTTTTTACCTCTTCCCAACTACTGTCCACCTCATTGGGGAAACTAGATTTTTCCTCAAAAATCTAATTTAGAAATAAATTCTTTCAAGGATTTTTTGAAAGATTTTTGGGGAATTCTTAGCCTCTTTCCATACCTCATGGATTTGGCAAGGGATCTCATAATTCTCATTTGGTCAATATGACCAAAATTATTTTATTTATTGTCCATAATTAAAAATTAATTACATCCACAAAATACTTATTCATGGGGGTCCACTCGCATTAGGATTTAAAGTTCAAATGTCTAGCTTGAAAGAAAAACATAAACTAGGGGTGTTACATATTCCCTCGCTGAAAACAAACACTGTCCTCGATGTTGACAACTAATTACTAGAGTTCATGCTAGAAAATAGATATGGATACTTTTCCATCATCTCGGCCTCTCTTTCCCATGGAGCTTCTTCAGCGGTAAAGTGCTTCCACAACACCTTTAGTCTCGCTACTGTTCGACTTCTCAATTCAATTTCTTTCTGCTCCAATATTTGAAGTGGCTCTGGAAGGAACTCCCCTTCTGGTTCAACCTGTATCACATTCCAATCAACAATGTGAGAAGCATCATGCACATATATTTTTAATAACGAAACATGAAATATGTCATGAAATTTAACATGGGGGAGTAGGGCCAGCTTATAAGCCACTGGTCCCACCCTTTCTAACACTTCAAAAGGCCCACAGTATCTAGGAGCCAATTTAGCACAACTTCCAGCATAAAGCGTGCTCTTTTTAGGTTTAATTCGTAGGTACACATGATCACCCTCTTTGAACTCTCGATGCACCCTCTTTTTATCAGCATAGTTTTTCTGTCAATCTTGTGCTGTCTTGATGTTTCTTTGTATTTGTTTGACAATCCTTTCCATTTCTTGTAAAGTGTCTGGCCCCAATATCATTTTATCTTTAGGTTGGATCCAACTTAAAGGAGTATGACATTTCCTTCCATAGAGTGCTTCAAATGGACTCATTTTGATGGAAGATTGATAGCTGTTGTTGTAGGAAAATTTAGCTAAATGAAAGTATTCTTCCGATTTTGATGGCCTGTCCATCACATACATTATCAACATATCCTCCAAAATCTGATTTGTTCTCTCTGTCTACCCATCTGTCTGAGGGTGATAGGCAGTGCTAAAATTCAACTTAGGGCCCATACCCGCAAATAGACCCTTCCAAAAGGCTACTGTGAATTTAGCATCCCTGTCTGAAACAATTATATTTTTTCATTCCTGGCCAAAAAAATTTCTTTTTCAAAGTTGTTATCATCTTCTGATATCCAGGATGCCCTGAATATGGCTGTTTATGATATTCATCCAGGATCTCCTTTTTCAAGGACTCTACATTGGGAACATATAATCTGTTTTTATAGCAGATCAGTCCTTTTTGGTTTTGGGTGCACTCAGCTATTTCCTTTTTCTGCATTTTTAATTGCAAACTTTCATAACTTGGATCTTGATAAACTACCTTTTTAACTAGTTCCTCTAAATCAAAACTAGCACTGGTCCCAATGTTGCCTATGTTTTAGCAAGCATTTCTGCTTAGTGCATCAACAACCTTGTTTTCTTTTCCTTTGATATGTTTTATCTCCATATTGAATTCACTCAGAAAGGACAACCATCTGGCTTGTCTGGCATTCAAATTTGTTTGAGAAAAGAAATATTTGAGACTAATATGATCTATCATTAACGTGAATTTTTTTCCAAGGAGATAGTGTCGCCACATCTTTAAGGCATGAATTACAGCAACCAATTCCAGATCATATACACCGTAGTTTTGTTCATGCTTCTTAAGTTTCCTACTCATATGCAATAGCATAATCTTCCTGCAATAGGACTCCTCCCAATCCCTCTTTTCATGCATCAGTGCACACCACAAACTCTTTATCAGGATCTGTAATTTTCAGTATAGGGGCTGTAGTGAGTTTTTGTTTTAGTTGTTCAAAACTATTTTGACATTTCTCAGTCCACTCAAATTTGGTGCCTTTCCTTTGTAGTGAAGTTATGGGATATGCAATTGCAGAAAACCTTTCCACAAATCTGCAATAATAACCTGCAATTCCCATGAATGATCTTACCGTTGAAACATCAGTTGGCACTGGCAATTCTCTAATAGCCTTTATCTTTTCAGGGTCAATGGCCAACCCTTGTTCATAAATAATATGTCCCAAGTATTGAATCTTGTCTTTATATAATTCACATTTACTGAATTTGGCATCTAACTGATTTTCTTTCAAGGTTTGCAAAACTATCCTCAGCTGCTCCTTGTGCTCCTCCTCACTTTTGGAATAGACTAAAATATCGTCTATGAACACTAGTATGAATTTGTCCAAGTATTTTTGTAAAAAATTGTTCATTAAGTACATAAAGGTGGCAGGGGCATTTGTCAAACCAAAAGGTAGGACTATGAAATCATAGTGGCCATACCTAGTTCGAAAATTTGTTTTACTAATGTCTTCCTCCTTAATTCTGAGTTAGTGGTAACCAGTTCTTAAATCAATCTTAGAAAAAATAGAAGCCCCTCTTACTTGATCAAACAGGTCATCAATTCTGGGAAATGGGTACCTATTTTTAATTGTCAACTTATTCAGTTGACAGTAGTCAATGCACATTCTAAAGGTTCCATCCTTCTTTTTCACAAACAACACCGGTGCTCCCCAAGGAGACACACTCGGTCTGATATAACCTTTATCCAGCAATTCTTGCAATTTCATTTTCAGTTCCATGAGTTCAGGGCGGCTCATCCGATAAGGGGCTCTAGAAACAGGTGTTGCTCCAGGCACCAAATCAATTGAGAAGTCATTCTCTCTTTTGGGGGGAAGATGAGGAATCTCATCTGGAAAAAATTCCTTAAACTCTCTTACTACTGGCATAGTATCCAACAGGTTTTCTTCAATTTACTGTCCTAATTCTTTGACATGCACTGCATATACTTGAGATCCTTTCCTAGCTGTTCTTTTTAGTTGTAGTGCTGATATTTGTCTTTTAGAGATGGGTTTCGGTTTTCCCCTGAGAATAAAAGGTTTCCCTCCTTCATCTATGCAATGAAGAGTTTTATCCCAACAATTCATCATAGCCTTTCTATTTTCCAACCAGTCCATTCCTATCAACAAGTCATATGAGCCTAAGGGCAGAATGTTTAAATTTACTTCTGTCTGAAAATCATTTAATTTCATTACTGTTTGAGGTAGCTTATGAGTTACTTTTCGCTTGGTGCCAGTGGCTAGCTGGACCAACCAAGACTACTGAAAATTTTCAGGTTTGAGATTACATTTCTCTACCATTTGTGGACTAGTGTAACTCAGAGAAGCACCTGGATCAATTAAAACTGTAACAGATTGGTCAACAATCTCACCTTCCATCTCAACCATGGTAGCTTGGTGTTCTGCTTGTCGGTTCTCCAAAGCTGAACTGATGGTGGGTATATTTCTAGCTATATCATTCACTGTGGTAGCTTCTCGATCCCTCATAATCATCTGAATATTTCGGTGTGGACAATCCCTAAATAGATGAGGTTCTCCACAACCCCAACATTTCAGCGGTTCTCGTATTTTGACTACTCCTTCCTTCTAATTTTCTCCCTCTATTTGTTTTGAACCCACTTGGGACTGAGCAGTTTGACTTTCTTTGGGTTTGTTAATTTTATTTCGCTGATGATCCCTGCCAAAGTTCTTCAAATAAGCTGGTTTCTATTTCTTTCCCTTGAGTTCACTCTTATTTACCCAGCTTTTTCCATGTTCATTCTTGCCTTTAAACTGCTGGTAACATAATCTAGCTTTCCTCACCTCTTCATCCATAGTTTTGGGATTATCAAACTCTATTTTCTTCTTGTACATAGTAGGAAAACAATTCAAAAACCTTTGCACCTTTTCCTTTTCTTCACAAATATAAGGAACGTACCTTAGCTGATTTGTAAACTTGGTGACAAACTCATCTATGGTCTGTTGTCCCAATCTGAGTTTGTGGAACTCCTTTGCTTTATCATCATAATATCGTTCATTCAAATAACATTTTTTAAATTTGACTTGGAAATCCTCCCAAGTCACTATTTTTTCATCAATGGCATGGACCATTTTAGTCTCCTCCCACCATAAGGTCGATTTACCATGCAACTGGTAGATAGCCAATCTAGCTTTCAAATTGCTCTCATATTCATAGACCTGGAAATACTTAATCATATTCAACAACCATGCTTTCACATCTTCCTCCTTTTCTCTATCATAGGAGGGAGGTTTAATCTTTCGAAATTCCCCCTGTAACTCCTTTCTCTGTTTAGACTGATGTCTAGTAGTGTCATCTTCTTCAGAATCATCTGAGAATTTTCCCTTTTTCCTCTTTCCAGAACCTTCGCCTTCTTGGCTGTTCCGCGAAGTCAGTTCTCTTATGAGTTTTTTCTGCTCCTCATTGGCTAAGGACAGCCTTTCATTATGACTTCTTAACTCAGCTATCTCCCATTGCAACCCATGCAACATAGCCATCAAAGGAGCATTGGGATCTGGTGTGTTATCATTATCACGTAGATCAACATAAATTTCATCTCCTTCAGCCATTAACCTTCCAATTCTGGTACCACACTGTACACTAAACAAAACAACATCAGTACAGAATAAAAAAAAATTCTAACAGAAAATAATTTATACAGTGAGCACAACAACAACCTAGTTTTGCTGACATGGGCTCTAATACCATTTGTCACATACGTCGCTTTCAAATTTTTTTTTTCCCAATTCTAGCTCAACTTAAGTGCAATTACTACATATACACCTTTTTACTTCCATAGTACATCTATTGTAAATGAATCTCAAACCAAATGACTCTTATGAAATGTTATTATACACTTCTCTTGTCTATATAACCTAACTTAACCCTCCTCTCATGATTCATTAATAATGTTTCTTTCATTACTCAGGACTCCTCCAACAAGATTCCCTTCGTAAATCATATAACTATATTAAGTATCTAGTTATACTTATATGTCACAATTTTAATGGTAAGAGTATTTCATTTTCATTTATCTTCTCCTTACTCCTATGTTGCTACCATGGCTATATTATTGTTTGGGTCGTTATTTATATGGTTCTATTTCTATATCATTTATTTGATATTCTAAGCCATGTCGCATTACTACGCAGGCGTAGTTTCCCTTGCACTTGGAATTTATGCCCCAACGTTAATGGAATTGGCACGTTGGTTACTCATAAACCCTATACTTTTCTTCCACGAAATTATGTCGACTCGGTACCTATGCCAGCCTATGCCGATCTAGCATGCCGAGAGGTCTTTTATGTATGGCTTGAGGTTGCTCGTTTAATATTTATGGGACATCGCATTTACATGTATATGGTGTAGTTCGGCGTCGGGTCCCATCACTTTATCAATAAGCATTCATTTCGATCATTTAAGTTTTTGGTGGAGGCTACAAGAAATATTTTTATTTCTCTCAAGCCCCAGTAACAATTGTATTTTAACTCCTTTTCTACGGATCTGAATTCAATTCACGCGTATCATTACGTGCTACTTAATTATATTCCCAGGCTATTGTACTCCTGCCATTATACGTTGATCCGAGTCTCTGGTGATGGATGGCCACCAAGTGGACGGTGGGATCTCCTTAGGGTTTCTCTGCTCGTTTACTATTTTAGTTGTTTACCCTGTCATTTACCATTTCCGGTGTTTTCTCTACGAAGGCTATCTTCTCTAGTTTGTTCATGGAGAACTAATCGTGAGACTTCGCCTATGGTTCTGATAATCATGGCCGCCCCTCAGCGCAGCTTATTATGGTAAGTGGTCATCCAATTTTTTATTGTAATCCTCTGTATCAATACTGGTATATAATGGTTTTTAATCATTTTACGCCCACTCTGGAAATTTTTTTTCGTTTTTTTTTGTTGGAAGTTAACTGTGCACAAGGGTTTAATGGCACTGTCGACTGATAATACATATTGGTTTATTTATATCTTCCAAAGGGAATGGTGCTATGGTTACTGATAACTGTGCATATCAACACTCCCGCTAGGCTTCGTATCGTCGGTCATCGACAACCTAAGTCTATGAGCCAAGGGTAAACATTTTTCCTCTCTTCGCAACACTCTATTGTTTATTTATCAAACCATTGACTTACGGATCATCAAATTTTAGTTCTGAATTCGTGTCCCTTGTTTATTATAGGTATCGTGTGGATGAAGAGAGGTTAGCTTTCCCAGGTGATGAAATCTCTCTTCTAGTTTGGTTTGGAGTGAACCGTATGGTCTAATATCGCATTTGCTAATGATGTCTGCTTTGTTTGACTCACAGGTGTTGGTTACGCGAGCCATCATCGCATTCTCCATTTCCAGAATTTTCGTTTGGCTTTCATTCCAATAGGCTTATGACGTTCGTTTCTTATTCCAGGTTGGTTGTGCATTGAAGCTTTTCGTCCAGCAAGCTTCTTGACGAAAATTATATCTCTCTATCTTAGGAATTGTAATTTCTTACAATTTTTTTTTTTTTTTTTTTATTCTCTATAGAAGAGAAAGTTGCTAGTGGGGAGAATGTTACAAGCATCGGGATTAATAAGTCTAATTATACTTCTCTATTATTTTTAATTTAATTACAGACCCGTGAGTTTCATTTACATTTTTCTCCTAGTGGGATTTAGTTACTTATTTCTCCTTACGACTTCGCATACTCCGAAGAAGTCGGCACATATTTTTGCTATTAGTTGGTTGGTCAATAGTTTCTTCCCTCTATGGTTAAAACTATTATGATTCTAGTTGATTAGTAATAGTAACTCTAGAATATAAATGTCTATACCCATGATTTTCTCGTAACTAATTCTTTTCCATTGGTTATTTATTTTTACATGTGATACTAGACTTTCATTGGCAATTTCTATCATACACAGTTTATTTTTAATACATGTATAAGGTATGGATGTATAGCAAAACTGTAATCCTATATAGGACTTGTTTTGGTACATATGAAATGGATCTCCACACTGTTCATACACTGCCAGATTTCAGTAGTAGATTTATTTGTAGTTTTCTAGAGATAATATACTGTATGATTTATTTAATTTGTTCCAATTGTCCAGACATGTACATATATTAAGATACCTCTGAAGAGTATTAATATGATTTCATTCCACATGTGTACTTAATATTCTTGCATAATTTCACACTACTAATATCTTTCATAGCACTTTTCCTCCCTTTAATGTCAATATAGTTAAGTGGAAATGACAGTCTCTCTACATTTTATTTCCTTTTCTGTCACATTTTTCAGTCTAGTAATTGTGAGAATCTGAAGTAGATTTAAACTTGAAATGCATCATGTAAAGATTTAAATACAACTGTCTGCATGTAAATTTTCTTGCACCCTGCAAGCTACTATGCCTTTATATGCAGAGTTCTAAAGCCAATTTAACTGTGTAACACTATCCATTCTGGTCAAAGGTTCTCTTTATTTTAACTGTAGAGTTTTTCCTTGAACTTTCTTAGTTCCCTAGGTGATACAGAATAATAAAATTTGGTCTAATTAATTCTACCCAACTTTTATTCTATACTTCTAAATTGTCATACATTGTCCTATCATCTAAATGAATAGGTTGAAATATTTCTAGTTCCAATTACTTTATATTTCTTATAATGGTGTTTCTTATGTTTACTTCCCAGTTATATTGTTAACCCAGAAGTAGTTTAAAGTTACAATTATTCTATATTATGGGAGTAGTATAAATCTCTAGATTTAAACCAATAATAGGTTTAGAGCTTCTGGTTGATTTTACCCATAATTTCCTGTTCCTACAACTATGCAGAATTAAGAGGATGGAATTATTCTAATAATTCTATAAATGTATGGAATACCAGTTTCAGTATTTAAGATAGAATAACTTCTACAGTTCTTAATCACACTACCCATTCACAAGAAATTTCAATCATTCATAAACATTATGGTATACCACTTCTACAATTGACCAGTCCTCCCAACCTTAGAGCCCTTTTGTCTCCAGAACTCACCCCTGAGCTAAGATCTCATCCTAGAACATACCAACCCCAATCTGTTCTGGAGTAGCTTATTTAAACTCATGTTCCCCAAAGCATGTTTCTAATTCTGCGTCCAGAATTATAGGATGCTTTTCTTCCTGTTCTCCTAGGCTTCCCTTATTTAGGGATTTTTAAAGCTGCTTTCTACTTTTCCCAGCTTTTTACCTCTTCCCAACTACTCTCCACCTCATTGGGGAAACTATATTTTTCCTCAAAAATTTAATTTAGAAATAAATTATTTCAAGGATTTTTTGAAAGATTTTTGGGGAATTCTTAGCCTCTTTCCATACCTCATGGATTTGGAAAGGGATCTCATAATTATCATTTGGTCAATATGCCCAAAATTCTTTTATTTATTGTCCATAATTAAAAATTAATTACATCCACAAAATACTTATCCATTGGGGTCCACTCCCCTTTAGATTTAAAGTTCAAATGTCTAGCTTGAAAGAAAAACATAAACTAGGGGTGTTACAATATCTAGGGTTTTGGTGGCAAATATGCTCAAAATAAGGCATTTGAAAGCTATATATACTTTTTTGTAGCACATTGCCTTATCTTGTAGAAAATATGTTTCTTCTTGTAGTAGCTTGGAGGGAGATTAATCCTTAAATTTACTTATTATTTCCTTCTAATTATTCCTTTTATTGACTAGTTGATTCCTGAATTGTTATTGGGGTTGCTAAGGGAGGTTGAGGCTTCCCCTAGTTGATTATAGTGCTTCTCCTTATTTTGAAATACAAAGGGACTTGTTTTGGCTACCTACCATTGACCTTGACTAGTGTACTTAAGGATCGAAATGTGGAAACCACTTCTTATTTAATGTTTCCATTTGAAAGTCTTGTTTTATATTCTTGTATCCTTCTATTTGAAAGACTAGAAGTCCCTCCCAATGATTCTACTTCCATCTCTAGTTTTCCGTCTTCCTTCCCTTCAATTATTCAATTTTGATTTTAGGAATTATTTGTTAATTATTAGTTTATGGACATCTAGGGACTCATAGAATATATGAGAAGAATGGTGTTATTTATTTTGATCATAGTTAGGAATATTTGATGCAAATTTAAAAATAAATTAACTCTTCTACTAGCATATTATTGCATAACAAAAATCAAGGTTTTTGGAAAAAAAACTTTTAGTGGTTTCCTACATGATTCTTATAGAAAGTAGAATTATGTATGAAATTGTATAGAAAGTGAGGAGGGAGAATACCACCTACCCTTATTAGGATTTCTTTTTTATATTCATGGTGGTTTGAGGAAAATTCTTGAGGGTTTGTATTCCTTTTCTCCTGTTAGTTCAATCATGTAGCACCTTCTCTATGTTCCTGTAGAAATTCAAGTATTCCTAAAGTAGTCATGTATAGTCCTATAAAATCTACAAAATAAGCCTATAGATCTTCTGTAGCACCCTGGTAGGCCCCTGGTAGCATATAGATCGACCTTATATGATGTAGTGGGCCTATATTACCATTTTTGGAATGAAATCTTATTAAAAATGAAATTCTTTTTCAACCCTTATTCCTTTTGTTGTTTGGTGGTGGGCTCAATGTGTTTGATGAATTTTCCCACAACTACCACCTTCTTAAATTCTCAAATGCATTGGCCCACTCCTTGTAATTATCATCCTCCTCTTCTTACTATTTTCCACGTTGCATGAGTGAGGGATTTATTTCCACTTAAGTGTTCGAGGGTGGCTAAGAATGTTGCTAACCTTAAACCTACACAACACTCTCTTTTACATTATTTTTTTTTTTTTAACCATAATATTCTCAAGAGTAGAGGTGCAAGATTGTGAATACCTACCTAGTGGTTTATTGCTAATGTGTTGATCCTTTGGTTGCATGGCAGATCCAGACAAGGGTGAGGTTGTTTCTTAGCAACTTCTTAGAGGTCATTTCTTTGTCTCCCTTTCTTCTTACAATTTCTAAAATATAATATTTTTTTATGCTTTATATTGGCTAATATTTTGATGATGAAAGTCCTTCTATATTTGGGTGTTGTTCTTTGGATCAAATGTTGTTTCTTTTGGGTAATCAAATACGCTTTGGAGCTTGTATTTGTGGTCTTATTCAAGGCATTCCTACTTCAGAAATCCCCGTGTTTGATATACTACATGCATGCTTATTCTGTTATAATGATGATATTCTATCACCCTACCAGAGGTCTTATATCTACTCAAAATAATGGTTTTAAATCCTACAATGCTCCATGGTGGCTAACTTTTGGACCTAGTTCTGGAACTATAGTCTGGCAGGGGATGGGCATACTGCTACAAGATTGTGTGTCTTCCTGGGAAATTCATATAAATCCTACTAGAATCATAACTTCCTTTAGGTTATTCATCGAAAAATACTGATAATTCATGAGTAACCTGTTGAGAGTGGTCAAAGGTATTTTTTGTGATGGAAGAGATTGAAGAAGGGCTGAAAAGTAGTGTTTTTGTGGGAAGAGGTGTAAATTAGAGTGGAGAGAAGGTAAAGTGGTGTGGAAAATTAACAATGAGGCTATGGTGGACCCATCCTCTTGTTTATATATGAAAAAAATTATATTTGAACTCGTTTTCTATGTGGATCACATTGTCGTAGAGAACTTGGACAGTCTTGTAGCGATACAGGATAGTCATGTAGCTAAATTTTCTAATTCGTATCTCTCAATTGGAATATTTTTTTCATTTGAATTTTTTTAACATGTTTTTTTTTTTTTAATATTAAGCAATGGGTGCATGAATGTTGAGAAAATATAAAAATGGCTATAGATGATGGTGGCCAATTTCTCCAAAATTGTGAACTAGAATTTTCTGAAATTTCTTGAGCATGATATCATCATCCTTATGCATATATCCATTAAATAAATAAGACAATTGATGCATTATTTTTAAGATATGGTAAAAACAACTTATGCCCCATGTATTTTGACAACCATATAGAAAAAAAAAACTTTCCTATAGCATTTCATAACATCAAGGAAAATGAGTGGGAAAGGCTTGGGAATGATGGGAAATGTCATAGAAATGGATGTGGGTGATGGATTGACATGGTATCTGTCTGATTGGAAAATTTGGGAAAAGGGGTTGAAAGCCCAATTTGACTTCCATTGAATAGGTTTTTGAACAACTTTTTCCTTTTGGTGCTAAATTGTTGTTGTTTCCTGGAAAGGTTGGAGAGCACATGCATTCATCAGAAAAAGATACATGGAGCAAATAATTTCTTCCTTTTCATATTTCATTTTTTGTGTTTCCTAGGCCTACTAGCTGCCTCAATGAGGTTTTTAACTAGTACGTATACCTTGCAGTCCTAAAGCAGGTCTTCACCTAGGATCTTTTCCATTTTTTTTATTTCTTTCATTCCAACCCACTAACCACATGAAGGAGGTTTTCAATTAGTGATTCAATCTTAGGCACCTCAAAATATGTTTTCACCTAATATTTTTTCTTTTCTCTCATTCCATTCTTTTTTCCATTATTTATTTATTTTTGTATCCTACTCTACTGTAAAACATAAAATCTCTTTTGAGTATAGGAATACTTCGAATGGAGCCATGTTCACATTAAAATGGAATATAAGCTCATTTTTAGGATCAAAATATATTCTTTGACATGTATCTGAATGTGAGAGACCAATGCCTTTGAATGAGATGATATCAAGAATTGCTGAAGAAGAGTGCATTGTCAGAACTTAATGATTTTTTTGGACCATATTTCAATATAGTTGTGATTCCCTCGGTCCACTTTCACATTTGGATATATTTTTGTGTCCTATTATACCACGACATTCAAATATTCCTATTTTTGTTGATTATTCTCTTGAACACAAGGATGATCTAATGGTAAACATGACGGAACATTCTTAATCTTTGGTTCCAATGTCTACCCTTCATTAAGTGTATCCCATGATAGTTTTATCTCCTCATTTAATTATTCTCTTTATAAATATTGTCCATCAATAAAATCAAGAGAATTGTTTTTCAATAATCTACCTGAGCTAAAATGAATACCATTTAGAGCAAGAGGAGTGGTTTGGAAGTATTGTACCTCAAAATTTTAAGTGGGTTGAGCTACTTCATTGTTTGGGTTTGTAAATGGTGCTACATGCAGTTGAGTGGGAGTTGACCTTTGAGATGGATGAGGTTGCCGATGTGGTTGTGGTGCAGGTGGATGGTATGGATGGGATGGAGTTGGTTATGGATGATAGTGACGAGAATAGTGTGGATTTCTCGCATAAGGTCCTTGCCAACATTTTTTCCAATATTGGTTTGGGGGTTGAGATGACCAAGGTTGAAAAGGAAAGGATGTGTTCCAATTAATATTATATGGTTTTTCATAACCTCTAAATTGTGAATTAGGTTCTTGCACCATGTTAGGTTAACTAGGTTTCCATGGTCCTCTTGGAGTTACATAACAGAGATGCTTTGGCGAATTATTTCCTCCACTTCCCTTCTAGTAAACTTCCTTCAACATTGGTAATGACGGGAAATATTTAGTAACATGTTATTATTCATGCATAACAAAAATATCAACATCATATTTTTTCCCATTTTTCATTCTTAACGTTTCTACTTTTTCACTTACATTTCTCAGAATTTTTTCTTTAAAGCTATCAAGAAAATTTCGAAGTTCATCCTCACTTATCGATCTTGATGATGATGCGCTTACTCTTGTATTTCCACTTGATATGCACTTTCACATTTCACAAATTTCTTCAAATGATAATTGGTGTACATCACCTCTACTTATGATATCAATGAGATCAATCCACTCATGCCTAGTTGTTCTAAGTAATAATTTCTTTAATGTGTCAAATACTAAATGATGTAATTTTTATCTGTTAATATTATAGTTGAACCTCTGTATGAGATCCTCAAGGATATCATCCTCTTTTTGATCCATTCCAAAGGTTTATTTTCTAATATCACACTCTTTATATTTTTATAGAAATATATTTTGTAGAACATTCCATTATCTTATTGAATTAGTCACTAAACTCATGAACCATTTAGGGGTTCTATCCTTCAATTTTTCCGAAAAAAATATCAATTTTTGAGTTTTATTAAGTAACCATAAAGTCTAAAAACAATTTCATATTTAAAGAGAAATATTTCTAGATCCTCTGACCTCATAACATCAAAGTTGGGAAGGAAATAAGGAGGTATGTTCTTCATATGAACATTGATGCCAATATCTACAATGCAAAATACAATAGGATATTCTTCATTGTCATCATCTCCAACCATTTTTTCTACTGTCTCTAACACCTCTTCTTCTTATAGCTAAAAATTTGATGGTTATGTGGTTCTTACTACACCACATGATCAAATCAGAGGGTTTGGTGTTGAAGAAGTAATTTTTTGCTTATGATTATTTCTTTTGAATAAAAATTCTACTGCAATGCAAATTATTATTTTTTAAATTAAATATGCCTAATTCAATTTTGTTTTTGTTTTTTTTTTTTTTAAAGAAATTAATCAACTAGGGAATAAAATAATGCATACTTTGACTCTTGCCCGAAAACAACTCCATAAAGTGATTAGCCCCAAAATTACCACAAAATTTTTGAAAATCCTTAGGCTATCGAATTAAATTATCAACCTTGGGTTTGTAGAAAATTAAGAGGTGTCAACACTATATGTGCAACATGCAATGTGTTCTTCCTTCATTGATGTGATGTAATGGAGTGAATGTCATGAAATCAAAGCCCAAACTAATTGAAGAAATGGAAATGACACTTTATTTTCAAGAAATGGAAATCATGCTTTCTCAAGTGAAAATTATAATCCTATTTTCATAGATGTAAATGTTATACTACTTGAAAAAATGTAAACACTAAGCTACTTGCAAAATATAAATGTTGCATTGAAAGGAAACCTAGTCTATTGAATGGAAATGATAGTTCTTGAAATAGGATACCTGGCTTAAGATTGCAAAAAGAAAACTAATTCAAATTTCATGAAGGAAAGATAATCTAATCACTAGATTCCAAATAGGTTACATCCATTTCTAGGTTTTATTAGATGTGGCAATCAAAAAAATCATTATTGTGCTATCCAATTCATAAATGTGTCCACTAACCCAAATTATAGAGTTGAATTTCAATAGAGAAAAGTCAAGGCGTAATAGGTATTTGGTCTTATGAAACCATGGATTCAAATCCTAGGCATCATGATTCAAGCCTAAGAGATAAAAACTAAGTTTTTGGAGAAAATTTGGTCAAGTTTACATGTGTTATAAGACTGCTACAAGATTATTAATCCTCAAGATAAATTATCGAATTCCCAAGAAAATAAACTGAAGATTAGATGAGATATAATTTTTTTTAAGCATGACATCCTAGAACTCAATTTCAAGAAAAATCACTCAAAAATACCCCTACTGACATGTGTTAAAAATAACAGAAAAATACTACTCTAAAAAATAGAAATTCAAGAATTAGTGAGCTAGTTAATCTAAAAAATGCGTAAGGTAATCAAGTGGAAATGATATGGGATGAAAAAATTTATCAACTTTAATGTTTTCATCAAAAATAATAATGGAATAAAAGAAAAATAAGATCATTGAGATGCTCTAAAAAATAGCATAAAATTAGTACTATTTTTCTACAAGGGACTTCCAGAAATTCTAGATTTGTAAAACAGTAAACCTATGCAAGTAGCTCAATGATGAACATGAATTTTTAAATTTATTCTAAGGATACATAATTCTTGTGACTCGATAAATAACCTGTAAAACAACTCACTTCTTTCATTTAACCAATATGACCTATAAAAAAAGGAGCATGGATAATAAACGCATAAATGAGAGATGCGGGTGGAAAAGACATTCAATGAAAATAAAGAAATTATACACTAGGGTTCTAAGGCCCTTGGAATGGTCAAGCCTAAGAAAATTCAGATTCCTATGAAGGAAATTAAGATTTAGAAGCTAAAAATGGCCCCAAACATCATTATTTAACTCAATCGAAGTACATCCCTACAAGAAATGAAACTGGAGTTCCTAAATAACAAGTTTTCTCCACAATAAGACTAAGAATTGAATTCCCCTGAAAAACATTGGAATTGGTACTAATAAAAAATGATGAGAAATAATTTTCCTTGAAAGGAGTTAGCTTTTCCGTCCAAAATTTCTAAAAAAGTGGATTTGCTTCCCAACACTAGGATTATTCATTAAATGGAATGGAACACATTCCTAGATTTTCTCAATCAATGGAGATACAGAATTTGTCAATAATTTCATGATATTAAGTTAAAATTTTATCTAATATTGGCCCATCCTATAGGAGGAAGAAATTTTGTAGATTATCTCAGCCTCCAATTCTTCAAAATCTGCCAAATATTCTCACAATATTATACAAAAGTAAATAATTTGGCAAAAGTATGCAATTATCGCTAAACCTTCCTAATGAACATATTAAAGCTAAAAATATGTCATGTAATGAAAAAAGAGTTTTTTAACGTGTTGAAGGATGGTTTACCTTCATTTATGTCCAATCTGGAGGCCCACCTATATATATATATATATATATATATATATATATATATATATATATATATATATATATATATATATATATATATATATATATATATATATATATATATATATATATTTGTTTTGTTCATGTTTATGTACTTAAGTTTTATGTTGGTGTTGATGTGTACGTTGTTAGGTCACGTTAGATATGTTCATTTAATGTGCTTGAAGATAAATGTGTATGTGATATAATTTATTTGACATAAGATGTATATTAATTTGAGGATGTTTGTGGTGACCATGTTAGATTAAAATGTTTTTTTTTTTCTAATTAGATTTCATCATGACGATGAAGCCATATTAGATTATTAGATTTGTGTGCTAACTAATGGCGTTTATTTCTGTTAGAGGTGTATATAATTTGATGATGGTAGTTAATTTTATTTTTTTATCTTAGATCATGTTTATGTTTGTTGTATGGTTATCACCATCATATTTATTTTTATGAAGTAATATTTATTATATTTTTTTTATTGGTGAACTTAATCAAAATTTTATATATGAGATTGCATGAAAAATGACATAAAAAAAATGCAAAGATATTTTTACATGTTACAAAGTTTAGAATGGTTGAAACTATTATTCTAAAATTAAAATGAATAGTTTTATATTTCTTAGATAGTTCATTCATATTCATTCTAACTTAATTAGTAAAATGTTACAATACTCACAACGAAAAATTAATTAAAGGTAAAATAATTTACTTACTTCTTAGTAAGACCAAAATGTGTAACTCATTTAATTTTTAATATAAAATATTATTAATAACAAATTATTCAAAAATAAAATGTAACCAATGAAAACTAACACTATCTATGATATATATAGAGATATAGAAAACCAATACTATAGATCCATTTTGATCACAAATATATACTCCTGGTATATCCATCATGAAGTTGGATCTGTATTGGTTTATAAGATTCAATATATTGGTAAATTTAAAAATCATAAGTCAAAATTATTTATATTTAATCTACATTTAATATAACTTTAAAAAAAATCTATTTTTATAAAATTTAATTTATCACTAAAGTTATGATATTTTCAATCAATATAAATTTAATATTTATTGCAAATATTAGGAATATAAATTATAAAATTCTCTCTAAAGATGAGGATCAATAAATGTAGAATAGGGCTTGTGAAGTTACATGTAGTTCGAGATTTTCTCTATTGGAAGTTCTCCCTTAAATAGGAAACTAAACTTTTTTCTAGTAATAAAGATATAACATTTTGATTTTATTTTGATCTTTAATTTCTATTTTACTAGTTTAATTTTAACTCATTTTAATATTTAATATGAGTTAAATAATACAAAAATCATACTAATTTAGATTTAAACTTTTGACAAAAGTATATTTGATTATTTCCTAGTGAACAACTCAAGAAATATTATTTTTTCCATATACTTATCACGAGAGTATCATTAAAATTCATGTTTTCAAATTTCTCCAAGTCAATATTACATCATGTTCACAATGATAAAGGCATGTCTACTTTAAATAATTTACTTATAAATACATAAAACTAGATATTTCTTTTACATAGTATAAATACCAAAGAAAAATGCATCACTGAGTATATTAGAAAGTCAAACAAATGCCTCTTAATAACCATTACATTATCTATCATTTAATTCTTAGCCATAAAATATTTATTATTTCAACTTTGATTTATAATCAATATTAAAAAGAAAATTCCTCGGGATGCGGATGCATTTTAGGCTTGATGGGACATGGCACCCTACGTGTCTCCCGAAGGAGCTCACGTGGGGTGGCCATATGGCCCTCTGCATAGGATTGAATGCAGTCTTAAATTTGCCAGCTCGAACAGTATTTAATACCTCTACCTCGACGCCCATGCAACTTCATATGGCGGTTCACTTGGCAATGGAATTCGTTCTGGATAGTTAGGATGGTTATAATTGTAGTGGAGGCTCCCCGCTTCCTCTTAGCGGTGCTTTCCCTCCCGGATTTGCTGAATCTAGCATAAGAATGCATACTGGTTGCCGTTACACCTTGCTTGCTTGTTTTGAGCCGCTTCCCGGGTACCATTTCACCCACAATCTCTTTTGTAGTTTCAATTCTCCTTATTGTGCTTGGGCGGCTCATTTCAGTGGTTTTACTTCTCCGCGCTGTGCTCGGTCGGCTTCTTTGAGCAGTGTCAACTCCCCTCTCTGGGCCTCTCTGTTCTTTGTCTGCCACCTCTATGGAAGATTTCATCACACCGCCTCTGCCTCCATGCCGCGCCTCTGCCACCGTATGCGGTGCCAGCGAGGCACTAGTCGGGGTCGTGGAGCTCGATTTCTCCCTTTTGCAAGTTATGCCTCGGGGTCCTCCTCATCTGATGAGGCGCTGGACCAGTCTTAGGATGCGCAGAGGTTCAGAAGACGAGGCCGTCATGGTGAATCTGTTCATTTTGAAAGGAATTTCACCCCTCCTGCTACTAACCCCCCAATTGTGCAATCCCTCCTATTTCTCTTGAGCTTGCAAGCCTCCCTATTCGTCAATCCTCCCAGCGGGCTGATTTTATTTTTGAATGCTCCTCTAACCGTCCCATTATTATAGCCTTTATCACAGTAACTATCCGTGAAGAGTCCCCTCTCCCTGAACCGACCCCTGCAACTTCTTCCCTGCCCCCTCCCGTCCCCAGCTCCCCCAGAAGCTCGGTATTGCCTGCAGACTTCACTCTGTCTTCCATGGAGGCGCTGCGCAAGGTGGAGGCAGACATTAGAAAAGAAGGTGATCTCAAAGGTGTAATGGATGATAGCAGTGATGATTATGGTTGCAGGATTGTGGAGGAATCTCTGACTCAGGCTCATGAACCGTGATACTAACAGCTCTCAAACTGTTCTGGTATTTTTGACCAATTACTATTGGAATTTTCTGTTCTTTTGCTTTAACGCTCAGCTGGAAAGGTTGACTGCTACTGTCTGTATCTTTTTCTCTATTATCTTGTTAAGTATGAACTGTAGACCAGTTTCCCTTACAAGGGCGGTCAAAATATTTTTGTTAAAAGGACTGGTTTCCCTACAAGGGCAGTCCAGACTCTCTTGGACAAGCATGATTATCAATCCCAGTGTTTAGGCTCTCATAGCTAACACTGTGGTAGTTTTGTATCAGTAATATTTATACATAATAGAATTAGTTTTACTTAGAAAAAAAAAAAATATTAAAAAGAAAATTCAAAATTATTCCATTATCCATGAAGAAAAAACTAAAACCTCTCATGAATCCATGTAATTTCATTTGTTTCTCGTATGGTTCATAAAAATATGCAATAACATTTTATACATGCGTAAGACCAACTTTTAGTTTACATAATGTTGTAATAATTGTAATTCAAATATGGTAAACATGAATTGATCTCTCATGTCAAGAATTTAATCTTACATATTAATATACAATTTTTTCATTGTTCATGTCTTCATAGAGTTACTAGTAGATGATTTATATTGATTTTGAACTAAATGAGAAGAAAAATCACGTGAACTGATTAATAAACCAGTAAGTATCTAAATCAATAATAAATCTTTGATGTTGTTTATAAATTCACAATTTTCCCATTTTGCTTATGTTTTTCTCATCTTCTTATTTGAGAAGGATTGTGACTTTGAATTTTTATTATAATATATATTTTACATGATATGAAATACTTAATTTTAAGTTGAAAATGAGTCCAATACAAAATAAAGTGTATAAACGTTTTTGGATTTTACAAATTATATAAATTTCCAACTAGACGAAGAAAAAATATATAAATAGCGACATAAAGAAAAAAAAAACATACAACAAGAGTATAAATCATGAAATAACATAAGTACATACCATTCTTTGTTTTCATGACCCTAATTATATTCCTCACTTGGCATGATAACATTGTTTTTCTCAAAAATATGTTTTGATATTAGGTTGTGTGTTAATACGAACCATCAATCTCTGTCCAACACATATGTGTAAAACAACACCCGGTTGTAGTGTTTGAGGAAAACATAAGGCTCCCCAAATTCATGCCACAACTTTCTAGAGTTGATAGATATCATCCCACTATCACGATATTACTTTACATCATTCGGATAAAAAGTGTCCCACTACTTGAACCTAAAAATAACACATTGGAACGAGAAGATGTCCACTTGAATGATCTCTTGTATCTTTCCAACGTAACCTAATATCCTCTGCATTAGGTTTCTATCGTGGTGGCTAGCACTACTAGATTGGTCAAACTTGAATTCCACTCCAGAGTCTATTGTAATTCATCTATCATGGACATCCTCTGTGTGAAAATGATTTCACATATGTCCAAAGAGATGACAACAAATGTACCAATAAAAAATTAAAAAATCACATTGTCATGTGTCTAATAAACCGACCATAATTAAAAATAGAAATAGAAATATATATATATATATATATATATATATATATTACAAATAAAAGGTGAAATATTAAGTTAAAATGTACAGAAAGATATTATAATTATCGAGTTTCTACACCCAATCCCTATGGTTAGGGCATCCCTTTTGAATCTCGGTAACAATAGATATTCCCTTTTGAAATACGGTGCATTTTTATTATAATATATATTTTACATGATAGGAAATACTTATTTTTAAGTTAAAAATGAGTCCAATCCCTATGGTTAGGGAATCCCTTTTGAAACTCGGTAACGATAGATATTCCCTTTTGAAATACGGTGCATTTTTATTATAACAGATATTTTGCATGATAGGAAATACTTATTTTTAAGTTAAAAATGAGTCCACTACAAAATAAAGTGTATAAACGTTTTTGAATTTTACAAATTATATAAATTTCCGACTAGACGAAGAAAAATTATATAATTAGCGACATAAAGAAAACAAAAACATACAACAAGAGTATAAATCATGAAATAACATAAGTACATACCATTCTTCGTTTTCATGACCCTAATTATATTCCTCACTTGGCATGATAACATTGTTTTTCTCAAAAACATGTTTTGATATTAGGTTGTGTCTTAATACGAACCATCAATCTCTATCCAACACATATGTGTAAAAAAACACCTGGTTGTAGTGTTTGAGGAAAACATAAGGCTCCCCAAATTCATGCCACAACTTTCTAGAGTTGATAGATATCATCCCACTATCACGATATTACTTTACATCATTTGGATCAAAGGTGTCCCACTACTTGAACCTAAAAATAACACATTGGAATGAAGATATGTCCACTTGAATGATCTCTTCTATCTTTCCAACGTAACCTAATATCCCCCACATTAGGTTTTTATCGTGGTGGATAGCACTACTAAATTGGTCAAACTTGAATTCCACTCCAGAGTCTTTTGTAATTCATCTATCACGGACATCCTTTGTGTGAAAATGATTTCACATATGTCCAAAGAGATGACAGCAAATGTACCAATAAAAAATGAAAAAATCACATTGGCATGTGTCTAATAAACCGGCCATAATTAAAAATAGAAATATATATATATATATATTACAAATGAAAGGTGAAATATGAAGTTAAAAATGTACAGAAAGATATTATAATTACTGAGTTTCTACACCCAAGTCCATGAAACGTGTCGATAGTTCCTTCTCAAACATACAATCAATCTCATCTATCTCTTGATTCCACCATGGAATGTTAGCCATATTAATCTCCTTTGTTGTGATCCAACATAAAAATGCAAATAATTTATGTATGCCACATTATAGGTCTTTCGAAAAGTCATTGTTCACATGCCCATGCATGAGTAGAGGATAATGAAACTACACAATAAATATTATATAATACAAAAAATAATTATAAGTTATCCCATTACGTAAAAATAAAAAAATCATAATAAAATCATGTTTTTGACATACATACTCTTAGAAGGTTCAAATGATCATGCAATTTCAAACCATAAAAATTGTCTTCCATGATGAATTAGCACCATAATTAATAATCATATAATTAAGGCACCCTAACACTCATTATAACCTCTTTTACCAAATAAATATGACCTTTATTTAAAATCCATAGGAAATCACCTTCTTTGAAATAACAAGTGGGACCAGCCTGTCCTCTAGTTTCTCGTGTTGGCCAATGTTTCTCTCTATTATTGGAAGAAATAATATTTCTCCTAACATCCAATGTTCCATTTTATTTCATGATATATTCCTCCATAAAGAAGATTAATTTCTTTTAAATATATGCATGGAATATAGTAAGTGGGAAATCTTAAGTTTCTCCAAATATGGGGGTTCATAAAAGACAAATTCAACCTTTTCACCTCAATGGGGAATTTATCAACATAGGTGTCGAAAAAGTCTATATCATCAAATATATTTTCTCCATTTGAATTTAACATTTCTCTAAACTCCTTCTCCTTCTATCTCTCATATGCTCTAAGACATTCATTTGGTGTCATTATTGCAAGCCTTTGGGTTCTCCCTAGTTTACTATTGAAATCAAATGTTAATATTTTTCTAGGGTGTTCTTCTAGGAGGGATACATTGGAGTAGTCATACACTGACTTTCATAGGTGGTAAAACTATCTGGCCTTTAGAAAAGGTCCACAACATTAACATCCATGATACCCATTTTTTACGAGACCTGTGAATTATTTTATACAGAATGACAAATTAGCTACCATGAATATCATAGCAAATGTAGTAAAACAAATTAATATGTGAAAAAATAATTTTACATATATAAACATCTCAATAAAAATTTAATTTACCATATTAAACTCCTAAAACCTGATAATTAGGTATGGTGTAAGCACATATGCCATACAACATAAAAATCCTCTTGGTTGCAATGGGTCTTGATACATCATACACAAGTATCCCTTCCCATAATTCCTTCAGTTCATCTACCAATGGTTGTAATTAGACATCCATATTCTTCATTTGTATTCTACCTGGGATGATGAGAGCAAACATAAGATATTAATTATTCACATATAATGACAGGGGGGTATTGTTATTAATCACTACTATAGGACTAACACAATAATTAGTATTATAGAGGAATATGGCTTTATGCCATCAATGACTATGCTAAGTCATAGACTTCGTGCTTTATCCTTGAATTTTTTAGGCCATGTATGCTTTGTATGCTTCATGGCTATTGAATCTATTGGGGTTCACAAAACACCTGACTCATTTTTTTGGTCAGTCATGACCTCCCCCCATCATACCTATTTCTCTAGAATGAAATATCCTTTGAATCCTTTGGATTATAGGCATGTGCCTTCATATATTATGAGGAGGACCTGTGATTTACACATTTCTTTATATGATGGTACCTATCATGGCCACATTTTCAACATATCTCTTTGTGTCCATATTATTCTCTATATATAATACAATCGATTAGACATGCATGATGTGATATGTACTCAAAAACAAACATTTTCAACAACTGATTTTCCTCTTCACACCTACCCTACAAGAAAATTTATCTTAGAAGAAACTTTCTTAGAATAACCTATAATTGGCGGGGAATATAATTGTACAATGTCAATATTTAACACTCATAAAATAAATCATTTTTAATGTTGATTGCGTGACAATATTTATCAAAATATAAGGTAGCTGATCGATCATGCAGGTGAATTTCCCTAATATTGTTGAGAAAAATACATTCAACATGCCAAGTTTTTCTTTCTAGTTGTAAAACAACATCTTTGTCCCCAACTAAGTAGAAATAGTTTTTATTCCAGGTTCAAAGGAAGGCATGGTTGAAGAATATTTCACAATTTCAAATAAGGTATCAGTGATAAGAGAATCATCCCCTAGTGCATCGTTATGGAATGCATCTAACAACATTTCCTCAATGGAAGTCGTATCCTGTAAGTAATCATCCATGCCAACCTCTATTCAGTTGCCTCCATTTCTAATTTATGATGAAGAAATACTATTGCTAAATTCATTCCTAACTAGTGAATCTGTACATAGTGGGAATTGAATAGGTAGTTGATTCCACCATTGTTTGTATGCTCCCTCTATGAGTCTTGATATTAATGTTGACTTCTCTCAAGATGAAATTGTAGTGGGGTGCACTAGAAGATGGTAGGTGGGCCTCTCATCATCATTAGAATCCTAATTTCAAAAAATATTGAACGCATTAGTACAATATCAATGATACTAGTAAGAATTTCAATGCAGTAGGTTTGTTGAAATTACATTATACCAAGCAATTAATATCATTTTTGATAAAGGATTGTGGTGAGAAGTTTCCATGTTCCAATTGGCATGGCGAAGATACTATCTATTTTCATCTACCAACAACTTGCGATATGATTCTCCTGGTAAAATCTTTGGACGTTTTTTAAATGGAGGAATACTTTATGCATCTAAACTCAATTCTGAATCAATATCCTACAAATTTCGATACTTTTTAAATTCAAATTTACATCGATTGAAAAAATTATACAATCAAAATATAAATAACAAATGAACTTTCTAGAGATGGAAAGGGAGAACTTCATGAAGGAATTTGATCAGCAAAAATGAACGAGCTGGAATTTGAATAATTGTCCATTTGATATTATTGATATTTTTTGCATGTATTTGAGAAAAACCAGAAATAAAATTTTGTGTGCATTATCTAAAATTAATTTCGAAAACCATATAACCACAATCTGAATTTCATTATAGTTTTTAAACCATTTTCAATAATAAGGTGACTTTAAGTTAAAAATGTATACTATGAACTATTGTAATTGATGTGGATGAATCTTAAAGTATAATTTGAGATTAGTATGTCCATTTATGTGAAAATAAAAATTCATAGAACTTTAAACCCTAACAGTATGCTTATCAGAACAAATCGCACCGATGCGTTCAAATAATATCTGCACCAGTTTCCAACATTACGATAAATATAGAATATCTTATCATATCGGTGTTGTTGTAAAAAACCACACTGATGTGCTTAAATGAAAACAACATCAATATGCACCTCTTTTCAGGATTTTGAAAATAATAATGAATTATACCATCTCAGTGCTCTTCAAATAATTAAAGCATCTATGAATTTAAATACAAAATATACCGTTGTTTTAAAATATTAATCGTACTTTTTCAAGATTTAGAAAAAAAAAATCAGTGAATTGAAAAAATTTAGCACCCCAATAATGTAGCTGTGTTTATCTTGGAAACGCACAGGTTCTCCTCACTATCAAATGCATTAATGCTTGGATAAAGTGAAAAAAAAAATTATTTCTTCTTTTTTTAAATTAAAAAATGAGGGGAAATTGACTTTTTGAAATCTAATTTAATAAAGTCATCTAATAGTAAAAAGTTATTAACTATTTCATTAATTTTCACAACATTTGAAGGGATTTATTTTCAAGAGAGACATACTTGGAGCATCGTGTAGTAGTAAAATACTTTGGAGTAGTATAACTATTCATATTATCAAAAACTTAAAGGTATGTAGATTCACTCAAAACCCCGCATAGAAATTTTTTTAAAATATATTCTTGATTTTACTAATAAATTTTCTTACAATTGATGTTAGGTTTTAATTAAAAGAGAGATAAATTGCAAGAGAGACATCGTGGGATCAATATGGAGTAGAAAAATATTTTAGAACCACAAAAAGATCATAATTCGAAAGGTATGGTGATTCACTCAAAATCATGAATAGAAAAAAAAATAGAATTTTACTATTTAATTTATTGTTAAATTTGTTTACAATTTATGTTAGATTTATTCACAATTCATAATATATATATATATATATATATATATATATATATATATATATATATATATATATATATAACCCTTTTGTTATAAAAAAATTACTATTGATTTTACTTGTAAAATATTTTACCATATGTGCCTCTTTAAATTTAATTAAAATTCAGTACATATGTTAATCCTTGCTTCTTCTTAATTATGTGATTGAAAATTTTCACCTTAGAGTTTTAACTCCCTCTACCACCTTACAATTATGGTTTTTCATTTTAGGCATTTTAAATTTAATGGGTTTGTCGAATTTCTATATATAGGATGTTTGACATGTAAAGTAGTTATTTATTGAATTAGATCCAAACCCTATCGGTCCTGTTTATTTTTTACAAAAATGGAGTATGTTTATCATTGTGTTAATGTAATACAATGCATTGGTGCCCCTTCTGTAATAAAATGCACCAATGTATTATAACACTCTTGATTTTTTCAAGTGTATTAATCAGTGCACGAGGTGTAATATAATGCACAAGTGCATTACTTCCAAATAGAATTGTTAAGTCTTACTGGTGTATTTATCATTACAAATTAAATTGTCATAATTTAAATTATTTTAAACCATGAATTTTATGTGACGATGTTGAAAAATTAAGCATCGAGTGTGTTTAATGGAAGAAACACACTAGTGGGTTTATTCAAATAAGTGCACCGGTTACAAGAGCTGTTTGGCTGAAAATTATTTGATTTATGTATAAAATATATTTAATGCCTTCTGTATTGAATGGTACAAGTTTTATATAGATAAAAAAAATTCTGGGAATGTGTCAAGTAAAAAAAATATTGATTGACACAATGATAACACATAAAAAAAAGCATATAAAGAAAGTTATTTGTAAATTATTTATAAAATTAATATGAAGATGATGATGATGATGATGGTTAACATCCACTCAGACCAAACTTTATTCTATCGGACCTATAATTTTCTTAGTTCTTAATTGTCTGGCTTCTCGTCTTTCTTGGCAAGATTGGTGTTGTATCTTTCTTTTTCTTCTCTATGGTCTTCCAACTTCCTTTATCTTGCGCCTCCTTCATCTCTTCTGATTCTTCAAACATTGGTGTCTTATCTTCAGGATCTGGGCGATCTTCTTTGCTACTAAATGAATATTTATTTTGTGTGATATTCGAATCCTCATAATTGTTGATGCTTGAGGGGCTGTCGAGTTTGTTTTTTTGTTGTTGGGCAGGGCTTTCCCCCTGCTTGCCTTGAGGATTATTTATTTCTTTCCTGATTTCTTACGATTCAGAGTTTTCTGGAGAGTATTATTCCTTGATGACAGTGTAATGTTCCTTTTTTTCTCCTTCCCACCATGTAGATCTATAGTGATTCTTTGTAGCAAAATTTTTTTGTGAGACTTTTAGGCAATTTTTGGCTAGATGTCCTATCTCAAAGCAGAATTGACATCTGAAGAGGACACTTTCGTAGTCGATTTTCTAGTTCCATACATAGTATTTTCTTGTTAGGATTATTTCCGCTAGGAATCCAGTGCTGAACTCCATTTCTACACAAATACATGCATAGGTTAGTGCATGTCGTATTAACTATAGTTAAATATGTATTAAATATATTTAAGTTTAAATAATATATATTGGTTAGTGTGTGTCGTGTAGAGCCAGAAAATGAAGAAGGTTGATAATATTATTTGTAATATAAGTGAAGACAAGTGTAAAAGCGTGATAGAAAATTTTCAGAAGGATTAATGAGGTGAATTAAAAAATATTATTCAATATGAGTTATTTTTTTTTTTAATTTTCATTAATAATATACATAAGAATATTATCTAACATGTTTCAAATAATCTATTAATTCATATATATTTAATTTTCTATAGGGAGAAACAACGAAAGAAAATATTAATGTCATTTTAGGAAAAGAAAAATTATAGAGCATGTAAATGATAATTAATTTGTCTTTACCTCACCTAGACTATTCTTAGAGGTTAATGAAAGCATGATTTTTTTTACAAAAATATGAGGGTTCTAGTGGAACGAATGTATATATGTACTTTCCACTTATAATACAAAAAGAATGATTCATCAATAACAATAACAATCTAATGATTCTAAGAACCAAATTATATCTGAATTATAGGAATTGATTCTAGAGAAATGGTGAATGAGACATGTCATATTTGCAATAGCAAAAGCATATAACAACAAAATAGAATCATTCAAATTGTAATATTTCTAATTAAAACGATTTTATAGAATTATATGTAAATATTACTAAAAACCATTTATTTATTAATATCATTTTTTTATATTTAGTTTCTCATATCTATATAAAAATAGTTTATTATATTCTTTTAGGAAAGTTATGAAATCATAAATGATCAACAAGCTCGTATGCAGAACATGCTAGTAGGAATGTCCAAAAAAATTTACAAGGATATGGTCAAAGAAATAAATATAATTTCATTACAGGAGGAGTCGTCTCAACAAAAACATGCTTCAAATGTACGTAATCATGAATGAATTTGTAAATATAAAGAAATAATTTAGCATTAAATATTAATTTTTAAGTATTTTCTTGCAGAAAACAAAATAAAATGGAACTCATTAGGCACATACAATAGAACAGCAAGGAAGAAAACGGTTTATATCAAATTTTGTGAGTAATTGCTAATATTTCCTTATAAAAGCTCAAGGTTTCATTGTTATATATTTTAAGTTGTTTTACAACAATCATCCTTGAATGTCTTCAAATGGGTGCTAACATATAGAGAAGAGACGTCAAAATAATTGATTGACATTGGCTTATATATGGGTTGTGAGTATATGTTGGCATACAAAAAAATAATTCTAGAATTTGTAAGTATTTCTATTTTTCTACTTCTCTAAGTTTAAAACTAACAGAACAATTGTTTTTTATATTAAATCTATGATTTATAATGGGGTTTAAAACATGCAAGAAACAAAGCACGGAACTACGCCAAAAAAATATTTGTTGCAACAAGGCATGAGACTTGGTTTTGAAAGCATGTGTACAATTTATGACTCACTTCTTGATATGATATATTTCTATTCAATTTACATTTATTATATAATTTTTTCAATTTTCATTATTCTCACCAATGTAGTACTTTCATTACACTTTATTTTATGTTTTCATATGGAACAAGATTAAAAATACAAAAAAAATCGATTCCATCAACAAAACACTCATACAAAAAACCCAATTCATGGAAGTAGCTTGAGCATTGACAACAGTTCCAGCGAAGAATGATGATCTATTTAGATATCAATGTAACCTGTTGTATTTTTTGAAATAACTATGTGTGAAAATAAGATATTTTTCTTAATGTGATGGACATAGTCTCCCAATTGAAAGACAAGGGGTTACAAAAAACAATCCCATTTTGTATGAAAACAAGCCTCTTATTTATATATAATAAAATATATTTTAATGTATTTCGTTGTGTTAATAATGTCACTATGAAATGTTACAAAACTAATTAAATATTATAATGAAGAGATGTGAAATTTAATAATTTAACAAATTAATCCAAACATCATATACAAATGCACTAAACAAAGTTTAATTTATATGAATATTCTTATAAGTTATATGTCAATTTTTTCGATGAATAGTGGATTTGAAAAATGACAATATTTGCATTGTCATAGGTCGATGTTTTGAAAAAATATAAAATCTTTGTAACAACTCCACTTACCGTTTTTTTTTTTTTTTTTTTGTAGTGATTCTAATAACACTCAAAATTCTCTTTCGACACTTTCTTCATTTAATATTGTCACCTTGTACAACCTTACAGATTGTCCAAATTTGTTTTCTGTCATTACCATTATCTATTCCTTTAATTTCATGTTTTACTTTTACGAACTACATTCCTTACAAGGAATGTTTTCAAGTTGATCTATCTTATTTCTTTCACAAGGATTTCCTCTTTCTTTGATTTCTATACTTATTTTTTCAAAGAACTTGGAATTTAAAGTATACCTTCCTAATTTTAATTCTTATTCCCAATAGGACCAAAATTTATTTTACTTATATTTTTGGAATATACTTTCCTCTTTAATACCCCAAAGTATATATTAAATTTCTTATGGTTAAATTTATAACAATTTATATATAATTTACACATTTATACATGTATATAATCTCTTTATACATTAATCATTTAACAACCTCTTTATATATATATTACCACTTATATATATACATATCAGTCACCCTAAAGCATATATGCATTTTCCACTTAATTCTATTCCTCTATACCTATTTAAAAATTGGAAATATTGTTTCTATATATATACATATCTCACCACCTCTATAATATATATATATATATATATATATATGTGATGGGCCTCGTATATTCACATGCTTTCATCATGCAATATCACTGTTCATACCCTAAAATCCTAGATTTTTAAACCGTGTTGTATTCTAATTCCATAACTTGCCATCAAATGATACCATGGCTGGTTATCATTAGTTTTCTTAGATTTTATATGATCAAAGATTATTATTCCATGATTTTCTAATGATGGTTTCATTAAGTTCAACTGTCGTAGGGTTCCATCGCCGAAATTCTTCACAAGTCATAGAGTACGAAAATGGATAATTTACGGCTTTGAGACTTTCAACATGCTTCTAGAGATACTAAGAGAGTGTATTGTAAAAATTGATTTTATAATACCTTTCCATAACTTGGATTTGACCCAAGTCACTCATGCCAGTCTCTAGAAGGAAATTAGCAGATTTTCCCAAATCTTCAATAAATTTCAAACTGTAAACTTTCACCTCAATTTTCGTGCAATTGAAGGAGAATAAAGAAATTTTGGAACATGGGTTTTGGTCCAGTATAACAAATTTATTACATCTAAAATGGTTTTCAAAAATTAATTATGGTTTGGGAGATATGCAGAGTTCTTAAGGACAATTTATATAAAAATTCGACTATTCCAGATTTGTTAAAATCTCCCAAACAACACTGTTTTGGATTTTTTGTACTTGGCAGTAGAGTTCCAGATTCGTACTCATGGATTTTAATGGTAAAATTAAATCAGAAAGGGTCCATATCTATGAGCTCAATGATTCTAAGGAGAGAACCTCTAGATCAGCGCACTGTCGGCATTCTATTGTTAGTTTTAGTTATGTTATGAATGGCAGGAACAATATCACAATGAGATTGTGAATTCTAGGATTGAAATTTATTTTTTGAATTTTCCATGTAGAAATTTTATTACTATTTTATATGTAAGTGTATCGCCTATAAAGGCCAGTACAGGACTGAGATAGGGGGGGTGAATTGGGAGATCCGGATCAAGCGAAAATGCATATACATATCCAACATCGAATTTGCCGAGGACAAGAAATTGTAATGGAAGCAGCAAATGATGTATTTTTTAATTGATGTTTGAATCGATGTTTTATTAAATTTACTAAAATTCTGGCTTTCGAATTTTTCTTTGTGTAAGCGTTATGATTATTATTTATTTCTAAGCGTTGAGTTAGTTTAGGACTTGCTCCAGGAAGTGGCAATGATCCACCGCAACCTGGAGTTGAGTCCCACGACCAATGTAGATTATAGGAACTGTTTTTCACTGCAATGCGTAGGATTATATTTGTTTTCAATTGTTTCCTAAATAGGATTTCATATTTCCTAATTCTGTACTTAAAACATTATGTTGTTTTCCTTGAATTTGAAAAGGGACAAAGAGTCTATTGTGATAGAGTCTTTGTGCATGGAAGGAACATGGAGTAAAATATTTCTGAGCACATACATAAAATTTATGTCCTGTACCTTAGAATAGAATAGGGTGATTTCGCATTTATGCTTAAACGACTTATATCGTGATCCACTGAGTGAATTTTTATTTTGATAAAGTGTGGTGGCTTGCACTGGATTGTAAAGCATGAAGTCTTGAACATTTGTCTATTCATGCATTAAATATTAAGAATAAATTGTTGTGTGAGAGTATTCATATAATGAAATAAGTTAAAGTCGGAAGTGTGTCTCAATTAGACAATTAGATTTCATTTGAGTTTCGAATAGGATTGAGTAATTTTTCGTAGAGTTGTGAAGTTATTTCATTAGAGTACAATAGTTTCCTTGCAAGAAGCATTAGGGTGATTTATTATATTTACGATTTGTAAAAAACTAGATTTGGTGCATTATCATTTAAAGATTGAGTTTTGTTTTCTTTAGGTCACTGGTCAAGCTAGGTACAGTTCTCAAAACAGAATTAATTTGACTAGTAACGATAGGTGTCAAGATTTCCATTTCTGCAATTTAAATTATTTGATTTGTTTTTTCTACTTTACGAATACCTCTTTAAGCTACTAAATTATCATAAGATAATTTAGGTCTAGTCCACACAATAGAGTGAGAATTCGTTCTCATTTTTGGTACCTTAGCCTATTTTCAAGCATTAAACTATGTGATCTATATTTTCAATATGAATCGATCTTTCACCTTGTTTGAAGTTGTAGATCGGGCTTCCCTTTTAAATAAAATAGCAGAGGATTTATTAGTATCGAGCTTGGATAATTTTTTTAAGGGTTTCATTTTCATAGATTAGTCTCTGTTATAATACAAAGTGAAGTTTTGAAGTCATTCCATTTTAAAGTAAAGAAGTTTGGTTCTTAGAATTTCAGTTTAGCATCCTTATAAATAGATTCTTATTCTCTTTAATAATTCGAAGTTTAAAACCTTGCTTAAGATTGTAGCTGAAGTTAATTTCATTGTGCCTTTGTTTCGATAGGATTTTATTTTGGTTGCATAGAATTAGAATAAGGATTGAGTTAAGTAGATTTCCTTCTGATTTCTTATATTTTAAGTGGGAGTTTTCTTGGGTAATAGCATAATGTATTTATAATTTTATACTTAATGACCATCAACAAGGAAACTTACATACTCTGACCATTAAGCTGAGACACAAATGGATTACAACTTGCGTTTATGACCCCCGTATTGATAAATAATATTGAGAGGTTTAATCTGACAATTAAAACCCACAAAAAAATGTTGCTTACAAAATCTATTTGGATGCACTTATATACTACCTATACCTACCTAGACACCATTATACTGAAGGTAAGGTTAGGTATATGTGAAATGGTTTAACAACATTCACTATATTGAAACATATAATTCTCGCTACAACCTTTAATAACTTTCTATTATTACTTTATATATCATGGCCATATCAATTGCTACTATTTATATGAGGTGATAAGAATCTCATGGCATTAATAATTTCTTTTCAATCTGGAGATATTAGAAATCCTTATTGACGATATTTCTACCATACAACATTTAATTCTTATCATTTCGTAATTGTTGCCAAGTTAATGGCCCTGCACTCTCACCTGATTTTCACATGTCTGTGTACATTATAGGATGTGTGTGGGGTGGATCTCCCTCCACTTCAACGGTGACGATATACTCACAGTTAACATGGCCTTTGAATACCTTAGTGTTTTTTTTTTCATTGTTCATTTGTGCAATTCATTTTGCCAATGTTTGAATGGAGTGAATAGAGAATAGAGGACCCCTCTTCTGGTTTTTACATTGGATTTCTATGCATTATTGTTGCATAATGATACAAGAGATATTAATTTATGTTTCTCTTCACTCCCTGTGGTCTAATCCCTCGTTCAGGTAATAATACTCACGTTTCTCAATTCATAATATTATTGAGTTGTCTTATCGACCTTTCCTTTGAATCTCTTATGTGAAGGTAGCTATATTCAACCTACTTTTGATTCATTTGATTACTATTAGTGTATTTTATTTCATCTCTCTTTCTCAGTAGTTTAGATATGAATGACACTGCTTTTATAATATTCTTGTTAACAATGTTTTTATTGTTTGCAGGATTGTTTATGACCGAGCTCCCATTTAGTTTCTGACCACATTACCATTTATGTCTCCAGCAACCCTACGGGGTGAGAATAGGTAAGACTCTACATTCCTTTCCCTCTTGTTCCTGAAATGTATTACGTTCCTTCCTAAATTCGATCTCATATAGTTCGAAGTGTTATTCGTAGTTCAATTTAATATTCGTAACATATTAAATTCCCCCTTTTCGTAATTGTATATCTGAGTTGAGTCTAAAATTTAAAGTTAGTTTGGTTTTCCATTCCGAGATTTAGTAATTCTTCCCAAATTTCATTTATGCGTATGTTCGCACAAGGTTTCAACCCTATTCTTAATTTCCCTTGTGCAATAGACTGGGTTATGAGTTTCAATTGAATTTACAATTCATTAAAATCTAGTTTTCAATTAAGAGGGTTAATTAGGAATTTTCCCTAATTTTACATCTATTCGAAAATTACTAATTTGTTTTTCTGGTTTCATTATTCCAATCCCTTACATGGGTCTACTTAGTGATTCAATATGTTTATGTATATTTTATTTTATGATTGTTTTACCAGCAAATTTGAAAAGGATGCAAAGACCCTGGTATTTAGATTCCCTTGACTTTATAATGACATCGTGTTATTTGTTCACAACGTTTGTATTTTCAAAATTTAATTAGTTCATTATAACATAAATTTGATATTGTGTATTCTATTTTCTTTCTGTATATGTATATATGATGGAATTACCTTTTGCGTTGACATAGAACAGTTGGAAATATGAGGAGTTGGTTCTTCTTTGTTCTATTTGCTTTCTATATATGTATATATGCTCGAATTGCCTTTTGCGTTGACATAGAAGGGTTGGAAATATGAGTCCGTCTCAGCTTCATATTCCACCAATTCTTGTTATTTCCTTTATATTGGTGAGGCTTGTGTTAGTTACTATTTCTACACTTTTTCAGGAGTTTATGACTTGTTTATTTTAATTTCATGTTAACATAAGTCTGCTCTATTTCTTTGAATTTTTAATTAAAAATTAAAAATTATTTTTAATTTCTACATTATATTGTCTTTAACAATGATTGCTAAATTATCATTTGTAATACGTTTGTACTGCCTCTCTATATAATTTAAACATTGTATTATCAAATTTATGAATTGAATTTGATTTTGTTTAACTTTGAGAATTAAACTCCTTTTATACTCAAATAAATTAGAGTTTGTTGAATTCAAAAAATTGATTATAATTAATAATTAAAATCTCTTCTTCTATCTCTAATCCTCAAAAACCCTTTTTCCAGATTTCCGTAGTTTCCTCAATTATGTCGAGATCCACCATACATGGCTATAGCCATCCTCATAGGTAATTAATTACTTACCTCTATTTTATAGTTACTTACAGTATTCACATTCATTCAGTCTCTTTTAATTTTCTTTACCTAACATTTTATTTATGTCGTGTACACGAGGAAGTTCCACCTTACTGGTACTTAGACAAGTATAATTTTTATTATTGTTACTTGACAAGTATAATTTTTATTATTGTTACTTTCCAAATTATCTGTCTTTTACAAATTCCTTTCATCAATTATTAATATTATTCTAACACTTCTGTACATACTGCATTGAAGGTATGTCAAAATTCGTGATTTTTCCATTTCAACACTTTAAGTTCTACTATGAGGAGACCTGACGACACCTTTCACCTTCTTACAAGTCGGTCATCCAAATATAGAGGGTTCAACCACTTCTATACCCTGTTTACCAATTTCGAATACATACTCTGTAGTTCAATTATTTAGTGGATAACTCTAAGCAAAAATGTAATTAACTATTGTAATTATTATTTTTAACTGAATTGTAAAATGTTATTATTGTCATCTCTATAAGAGGAAGTTCATATATGTAAAGAGTTTTATATGAAATTTAAATAGGTTTGTGATTAGAACATATTGATCCCAATATTCATAACACAGAAATTAATTATTTTATGACAACATATTAGACTCGTAGCGAAATGTAAATCTAAAGTATCTATTTCCTCATTCATATTTGAAATTTTATTCTTCAATTTTAAAGTTTAAATTTGAATTGTTTATGCATCAATTCAAATATTTGCTTATGTTTATGCTAGTTATCTAAACTATAACCTGTTTAGAATTTCCCATCTTTTCAATAATTTACTACTCTAGTTATGGTTGAATTATTTGTTTATTTGTACTTATACTAAAATTATTCATATGGGCCTAGCAGCAGATTTAGGCCCTTCCCTAGGGTTTAGAGATTTTTCATGTTGGTCCTAATATTCAGTTTAAACGATCTAACCATACATAAATTTTAAATGTACCAGCTATTGTTAAAATTATGTTAAATACATATGAAAAATACTTGTTTCTAAAATCAAGAGACTATTACACATAATTTATAAAATACGTGTATAAAAATTTTAGACAAAGTTCATCAATTACAACCATATCTACATACATCATAATTACATAAAATATAACAACAATATAAGACATAGCCTCACAAAATGTGCATACCAATCTAGTAAAGACTATTTTTCACCCAACCTTGAGCTTAATCCACATCTCCCCCCTAGTAGAGATCAATTCTTCCTTACTGTAGACAACCCCTTGTGTAACTAGGAATATCTTATTTAAGATTTCTTTCTCTCAACATGTTTCCATAACCACGTCCAGTTAATTTTGGATGTTGTTTTCCGTTAGCTTAGTGTTTACTTTTGTTTCTTCCACGAAAACTTCTTTAAAACTAAATTTTCCACTTTCTAGTTTTATTCTTACCTCTTCTCAGTAACTTTCCACTTTACTGAGATTTTTATTACATCTTTTTCTCCCATCTAATAAAATTTATTTTATTTTATTTTTCTCCAAGTCTTTTTAGAGAATTTTGAGAAAGTCTTAAGAATTTATTCCATCCTCATAGATTTTGACTTCTCAGTCTCAATTTACTCTGTCTTTACCTCACGGTAATATTTCCACATATATATATTAATTTTCACAATTAATATATTTACATATTTATTTCTAAAATCCCTGTGTATTCTCTATTTATAGAATGCCGAAAATAAATTTATTACAATCTCATACAAAAAACAACATTTTCCATAACATAAAAACACACAAGTGTGCTATATTATATACAAACACAATGACAATATATTTTTTGCATGACTAGCATCGATATTAGTTCTTCCAACACCAATATTATTTGTAATTAAAACCCATTTACTTTTTAATTCTTAACACACTATTAAGAGTATTGTAATTATATAATTTAATTTAATGACAATGATTATATCTTGGACATAAAATGATGCAATGTTTCATAGGTCCTCAATATTAATCATATTGATTTGTATCTTAAAACATAAGAGGTACATAATTTATATAACATTATAAATATCATATATAAATCATGGAGGATCATTAGTTGATGCAGTCGTATTATTTTACATTAATATATTGTCTTATGGATTTGTCCACTATAGCCATGAAGTATTTCCCTATTTGAGGATTTTGACCATGGCCATGAAGTATTTCCCAATTTCTTGATTTTGATAAAATATTTTTTTTGGCAAAGAATTTACTTAAGTTGTATGAAGTATTTCCCTATTTGACGATTTTGACTGTGGCCATGAAGTATTCCTAATTTGATGATTTTTTTACCATGGCCCTGAAGTATTTCCCAATTTGTTTATTTTGACAATATGGTACATAAATATATTGAATTTTTTTTTTTTTTGGCAAATAAGTTACTTAAGTTGTATGAAGTATTTCCCTATTTGACGATTTTGACCATGGCCATGAAGTATTCCCAATTTGATGATTTTTTTACCATGGCCATGAAGTATTTCTCAATTTGTTGATTTTGACCATGTGGCACATAAGTGTATTGATAAAATATCTGTTTTTGCAAAGAATTTACTTACGTGGTATGATCGGCGGGAAAATATTTTGTTTATTGAACACAATATTGCACTCCTTGTGAACTACATCTACTCGTTTTTTTATTAAAATCCAAAATCGTAACATTATATTATTGCACCGTTAGATGACTTACTTTTAAGTTGAATGGAAACTATTGATTTTTGAAAATATTATTTTTTTAAGTTATTACCATTTATATAAAATTAGAACTATTTATATAAAATTCAAAGCAAATAATTTCTTATTAATTTTTAAATATTATAAAATAAATAAATAAATATTAAAATAAATATAGAATAAATTCTAAAAAATAAAAAGTAAGTTATAATTATTTAAAAAGTTTATTAGAAATATATTTTTTAATAATTTTTTTTTTTTTTTTAAATCAACAAAATATTAGAAAAAAATACCAAAAAAATACCGATCTTTTCACATTTAAAATATGCATTTTTATATTCCCTGATATGACATGGACTAATACCATAATATATAACTAATTATTATAGTCATTCAAATAGTTAAAATTATTGGAAGCAGTGCCTATTGTGTATTAACCAATTGAACTAATTCTGAGAGCTAAAATATAAATTTTGTTTAGCTTATGAAAAAAATAATATTAGTGAAATAATATAAATTAAATGATTGGTATTAGACATCAGTCCATAATAATTATAAAAAATAAATAATTTATTATACATGTCACATTACTATAGTTAAAATAATTATAAAAACTAATTAAATTACAATTTTATATAAAATTATTATTTTTTAATTATATATATATATATATATCTCGTGGAAATTTATATTTATTAGTCTCTAGAGAGATTTGATTTTAGTTGTTCATTAGTTGAACTTTAACCAATATATTCTCTAATATAATTTAATATATATATATATATATATATTATTAAAAAAATCAATAACTAACTAAATTATAATTTTATTAAAACTATTATTATTTAATTATAAAAATAATATATATATCTTTAAAAAACGGAGAAAAAGATTCTTAATCATAGAGATTTATCTTTATTAGTTCCTAAACAATTGATTTATTTTTTATTTCTTTTTAGTTGAGCTTTGAAAAATATATTCTCTAATATTTAACATTATGATGATGATGATGATGATGGTTAACGTCCACTGAGACCAATCTTTGGTCTATCGGACCTAAAGAAAAGAGTTATTTAGTTTGATTTAAGATTTTATTTCTATGCTCAAAAAGCTTGGAGAAAAGCCTCCCGAGCTCACTACAATTTTGACATCTTAAAAGGCTAAGAAGGTCAGTATTGCAACAAAGATTATGAAATTGAGCTCTAATGTGGTTGTACGTGGGGCACTCTAAGAGGAAGTCATTTTCATCTTCGATGTTCATATTCTCACAGATATGGCAGATCCTTTCCATCCATGGTGTTTTAGGAACTATCAAATGTCTTGTTTCACTAGTTTCACTATGAGTCTATTCTCACGGAGATGGTAGATCCTTTCCATCCATGATGTTTTAGGAACTGTCCAACGACCTGTTTCACTATGGATCTCATGAGAGTTCGTTCTAATCTTGGCTATATTAATTTTCTTCTTTGAGCTAGTAAAAATAGAGAGATAATTTTGATCTTCTAAGGTGGGGTTGATGACATCCTTATAATATCTTAATTTTCTTTTAGCTGCTAGATCTTTCTCACACCACATTTTTTCTTTGAACTTAGAAGTAACAATTTTTTTTTAATGTTATTAATGTTTTGAAATGCAACATTCTCGTCGATATTCCAATGGTCTAACCAGGCCCTGGTGTCTTTATACTAACCTCATTTAAATATTGGGTGGTTTTGGCTAGAATTTAAAGCTAGCTTAGGAAGTCTACGGTCTTCTATACTAGTGAGCTTGTGCTTGTACAACATAGTCATAGCTAGGCTCTTGATAAGGGAAATACCCACTTCTATAATGAGAATAGGATAGGGTGTATTGCTTTTAATTTAAAGATTATAAGTTATAAAATGCTTCTGGATATATATATATTTTAACATTTTTAAAAAAAATCAATTTTAAAGGTCTTATTTCCGCCTTCACTACAAGCATAATAAATATCTATGGCACACTCAGCATTTGTGCAACTACATTTGCGAGAGGGTATGAGAATTCTTATATTATCAACATGTATTTTCCACTTATAAATATGAGAGAGATGTGCAATTATTTCAATTCAATGATATATATATATATATATATATATATATATATATATATATATATATATATAATGAGTATATGACACATGTTATTTGAAAATTTACCATTACCAAATGGTCATTTCAATTGTTGTTATGTAAAATATTTCAATACCAACTATACAAAATTAATGAAATTGAAATAAAAAAATTACTTATAGTTAAAACATTTGAATGGTTGAATATAAGGTTGATGATTCCATCAATGCTTTGTATGGGGTTGAAAATTGGAATATCAAGGATTGTAGCAACCATTATGATTGTATATCTATTACTGAAGGAGATTTACCATTTTTTTTTTAATGGTTCACCCCACTTGGAATATGATCATTATACGTGCTTGGTATTCAAGACATTTGATTATGTGTAGCTAAATTAAGAGAGTTGATTACTTTTTTTCATGACCAACTTGGAGTTGACATATGGCATATTCCAAACTTACATAACTCTATCTTAAGTACAAAACTATCAAATAATCTAGGAAAATATTTTCATCTCAAGGGATTTCATCCAAGTTAATACTTGATGGATCAACGTTTAGGACACATTTGTTGGTATAATAAATTGTAAGCCAACCACACACACATGTAAAGGTATAGCATAAATTGTGAATCATTAAAAAATATAACTAATGAGTGATATATTCTTGCTTATGTGATGAGAGCCCTTACACATAAATTGATTTCATAGCCTAGTTTATATAGCTATAGATACCTTTTCCTCCTTTCAATTTGAAGATGTACTCTCTAATGAAGAAACACATGTTCTTAATAGTTAGCGTTACTCACAATTATTTATCTCTCTAATGTTAATTAAGTTTAGTGAGATGTATCATCTAAATTTTATTTACCTATCATGCTAATTAGGTATAGGTTGGGTACCATTTGATATAAATTTTACGAGAGTGATTTAAATTAGGGAAGATATGTTTCAAAAAAACGATTCCTCTTTGTGATCTCAATTGGTTTGAATGAACAATATTAAGATAAAGATCACCATAAGGTTTCTATTTTGAGCGTAACATATGTTTTAATCTTTGAGCCTTTGTGGGTTATCAGCTATATTTGTGGATAGATGGTTTAAACAAACAATTTCAAGGTGAATCTTCTCATGAGTTATCTAGTTCTAGTGTTTGATTTTCACTGAGTCTCACTAGTTTATAATCTCCTCATATAGTTAGTGGGTTTAATTGAACTATTTAATGTAGTATTCATCATGAGATATTCAATTCTACTTTAGCTTAAGTTCGAGATTAGGTAAGTCTCATTACTATTCCAAATACTATCTCAGCTAGCATATTTGAACAAATTATTTTAAGGCATAGATCATCATGATTTCTTTTGTTCTAGTCAAATTTGACTTAAAAGTGGATGGGTCCCCCTAAGTTGCTAAGTATTACTAAGGATGAAAGGCTTGTATGAACCATTTTAAAGTGGAGTTATTCATGAAAAGTTTACTGGTAAACTTAGCTTTAAATCGAGCTAGGGTGATAGGTATTATTATGCCTAGTACTTCATATTATCAATTCATAGACTTCAAAGATGAGAGCTTTACCATATATTTTTCTTAAAATACATGAACATAGAGAATTTTTTATGTATCTATCTATATAGAATTATATAGGGAAATGCATGGAATGCATGCCCACATTTGGGATAATGTGTCCTATAAACAAATTGAGTAGATTAACTTGTGTTACCTAAGGAATTCTAGCAAAGACATAATTATCTATACACATGTTTACATTATTTAATTGTAAATTAACAAACATCTAAATTAAAACCTTTAATAAAAAAAAAAAATAGAAATCTAACGTATCTAAATATTTAAATAGCTAAATAAAATATATAAAAAATTAGCATCTAAGTAGCTCAATAAAATATATAAAGCTAATTTTTTATATTAAATAAATAATTAAATATTATTAAATATAAAACACTAATAAATTCAAATGAAACCAAAGTTAAAATTAATATCAACAAATAATTTTTTTATTAAAAATATAATAAAATAAATAAATGTAAGCTTTTCTCTTTTCCTTGTGCTTTTTCAGAATCTATCAATACACTTCGTACATTCAAACCGGTTAGTTTAGATCTAAACTCCCTTTCATCAACATAAATACCTTTATCACCATTCTCAGAAACTAGAAAATGTGAACCTACCGGAGTATGCTGGACACCATTTTTTCGCTAAGCATAGAAAGATAAGTATAGAAATGTGCATTTCAGAATCCATCAATACACTTCGTACATTCAAACGGGTTAGTTTAGATCTAAACTCCCTTTCATCAACATAAATAGCTTTATCACCATTCTCAGAAACTAGAAAATGCGAACCTACCGGAGTATGCTGGACACCATTTTTACGCTAAACATAGAAAGATATAGTACAGAAATGTGCAGGACAATTAAACAGAAATCTACACACTCCTCTTCAAATTTAATAATATAATAAAGATGGTACATATATTCATTCCAATCCGACATCTTTCTCATCTGCGGTCTTGCCTGAAAGGCACAGCGAACTACTTAGTCAAAGGACAACTTGCCCAGAACCTGAAACCTATATCGGCATAGGTAACAGATAATCAGAACAATGTGGGTGGGCAAGTCATCCTTGGCTATGTAAATAGCTCTGCCTCTACATGCTAGCGCACAGATGAACGCACACCCTAACTCTGCTCCGTCCTCGCAGCTCGCAACAATAATAGGAGGTGTGCAATCCCATTTCATATTTATAGCACGAGGAGATTCCGGAAATTCTAGGGGAAGCAGGGAAAAGAATCATTATTGTTTGATAGATAGTGTGTTTTGGTTGTTTCGGCAGGTGAATGCATTGGAGAGAATCAGCATATTGAATATGAGTTTTAATAATATCAGCGTGGGCCGGAAGAATCATTTCCAAACTCAAGAGGTGTAGGAGTATTGTCCATGATCAACTATTCAACTCGATACTGTATCCTGCCAGCTTTATAGTGAACTGTCCAGCCTTCGATGGCGCCAGACAACTCAAAAAGCGCAGAACTGTACACAAGAATATAGTCATTTTCCATTTCCCATATTTCGCATGGCCAACGTAAATTATATGATTGGTTGTGATGTTGTCAACGCTACAGTGGAGCGCGAGAGGGTCGATTCTAAGTGAGGGAAAATGAGAAAGTCTTTTTTGTTTTATTTTGAGAGTTAATTCGTTTAGGATTTATCAAATTACAAGTTTGATAGGTGAAGTTTTTCAGATTAGATAGTTTAATTTTTAAAATAATTGTGCTCTAAGTTTTTTTTAAAATAGAAAATCTGCACATGAAATAAAAAAATCAATTTAAATAATACAAATAAAAATTTGATTTTCACCAAATTCCAATTAAAAATACACCATATCTCCATAACGAATTATTCACTTAAAAGCAATTCCCCATCCATAACGAATTTAGATATGCCAAATTCCAATTAAAAATACACCGTAACTCCATAACGAATTATTCACTTAAAAGCTATTCCCCGTCCATAACGAATTTTCCATATCTAAATGGGAGCACTCCACTTGTCTTCTGGAATCATTTATCCAGCTTCTTCACTCTGTTTTCTTGCTGCTGAACTGTCAATCTATCAATTCACAGATACGTCCTTGAACGGACCATATTCTTTCGTTCAATTCCACCGTACATATGGCTATAGCGTCCACGTGTGTGATTCCACAACTTTAAAGCTATTGATCTGATACTGCACACTCGCATTACCATAACGCATCTCTTATCTAATATGTCGAATCGCTGGACTTTGCAGGTGGAAAACCCCATCCGTTTAGAAGGTAACGATAACAAACAGAAATAGGATACCAGAGGTGAGATAAATACCAGCATAGATCCATCTAACTCCGGATCTATCATGCGCCGAGAGGGATCAAATCTCTCGAGGTGCAAACCTATTTTTGAGTGCAAAACTTGAGGAAAGGTTTGCACCTCGAGAGATTTGATCCCTCTAGGCGCATGATAGATCCGGAGTTAGATGGATCTATGCTGGTTCCAGTCGGTGGCATCAACGTCACATTTTTCAGATTATTAAATTTTCTGTATATTTTTGAGATGTACATCATACTTTGAAATTTTTAAGATTAGAAATACAAATTCTAACAAATGTTATTAATATAAATATGTTTGGTGATCTTAAAAATAAACTAATTAATATATTAAATAACAAATACACCTATCATATCATTGAAATATCAAATACACCTATATTAAGCCGACATTTATTTTTCAGATTATTAAATTTTTTGTATATTTTTGAGATGTACATCATACTTTGAAATTTTTAAGATTAGAAATACAAATTCTAACAAATGTTATTAATATAAATATGTTTGGTGATCTTAAAAATGAACTAATTAATATATTAAATAACAAATACAGCTATCATATCATTGAAATGTGATATGAAGAATATATTGAAAAATACATGAAAAATACATAATTTATTTAGTATTTAACCTTAACCTGACTTCTTCTTCTTTTCTCTTAGAAACACCGGCACATTTTGCCATCTTTTCATATCGATCATATGGAAATGGTGGTTGAAATCGAAGACCATCCAAAGATTTAACTCGAGATATTGTAGTAAAAGTGAGACCTTGTCGCTATGTCATTCCAATATCAATAGTTGCCTTTTCTAGTGTCAATCCCTAGGACTTATGAATTGTTAATCCCCAAGCAAGTCGCAATGGAATTTGTCTAT
This sequence comes from Pinus albicaulis, assembly GCA_034641835.2. Classification (NCBI taxonomy): domain Eukaryota; kingdom Viridiplantae; phylum Streptophyta; class Pinopsida; order Pinales; family Pinaceae; genus Pinus; species Pinus albicaulis. The sequence continues at coordinate 865,605,106 of CM076572.1, forward strand.
TATTGCCTCTTTCAATAGGTATAATAGGAATAGTATGAGGGAATAATTCATCCCACGCAACTCCGACATAGTTATCAAATGTTACTAAAACATATGTAGGAGGATTAGGAGGTGATGTTCCAAGATTATACACAATATCTTCAACTACTCCAAGAGCACCATTGACAAGTCCTGCATTAGTCCATAAATTTGAAGTTAGCATAACCCGAGCTCCAACAGCAAGAAGGACCTCATTATCCAAATTTTCCTCATCTGCTTCCATGTTGTTGTTGTTATTTGATCTTGTAGCAACACTACGTGCAACAGGGTGATTTAGGGATACCAAGCAACGCTTATTGTGATTGTGCACATCATCATTTGTTGCAAACAAATGTGTAGCCTTATTAAATGACTCTTTTGTTGAAGCATCTAATTTGGAATCTGTACGTGTCATTAGTACTTTCCAATCTTCTATTGTTGGAATTGCATCTCTAACGTTCATTAATAAATGACGAAATAATCTTTGATCAGTGCTCTGTCCATCTTGCCTGTATACTGTATCAAGAGTTACAACAGTTGTGAATAAATTCCATAATTCTTTTGCATGACCTTCACATGCATATGCAGGTCTATCCATAACAGGAGGTAGTTGTCCCAAATCACCAACTAATATAATTGATATACCTCCAAACGGGACTTCTTTTTTATGAGGAAAAGCTTGGCGAAGTCGAGAATCAATATGTGTCAACAAATTTCTCCCGATAAAACTCATCTCATCAATAAGAATGTACTTAATATGTTTCATCTCCTCTTGTAAGGTAAGCAAACGTGACCCTTGTAAATCAATGAAGTTCCTCACTGGTATATAAAGAGCAGAGTGTATTGTCGATGCAGATATGTTGAATGCTGCAACACCGGTAGGGGCCAAAAGAAGCAATGGGCTCTTATGAGGAAGAGAGTCAGTTTCAAGTCTTTGTTTTATTGCACCAATCAAGTAAGACTTTCCAGTACCTGTTGTCCCTTCGATAATCATGAGCAACTGTTCTTCCTTGTCATCTTTGTAATGATCAAGAACTACATTAAATGCTCTTTTTTGCTTTTCTCCTAAACTTTCAAATGAATATTTTTTTGATGATTCAGTAGTAACAATTGCATTCACTTTTTTCTTATCAGATATGAAGTTCACTGCACATCTTGATGTCTCTTCATCAACAAAGCTAGAGCTCCAATTTGTCATAACATCACGATCCCTAAATCCAATCATGTCAAATTCGCTCGCATGTATAAACTTATTCTTATACAAACCTGAAATAATCTCCCACTCATGTTGCTTAGAATCATTTTGTACATGTAAATCATCTTCATCCTCATCTGGACATTGAGCTGGATCCTTTGAAGGTATTGGATTACGATCAATATGCCAAGGATTATATGAAAAATTTTCCCAATTTTGTATGATGTCATCATCTCTAGAACCAATATCTGTATGAAAATCATGAAACGGCTTGTACAATACTAATTCAGACCAACAAAACTCAACAAAACTATTATTTTCGCGAGGGGGAACTGAATGAAACTTCGGAAATACGCGTACAATGGCTGCATTAACTCGTGGTAGCCATTTCTCATCATGCGGACGTTTGTCATATGACCAAGATCTAGAAGCTTCTATCAATGAAATGTGCTCCATACTCATGGGTCTCTTCCTATATGCATCAATAAGAGAATTATCATTGTGGTCATTATTTTCATCAACTTTTACTTTTTTGAAAACATTTATCCCAACATTCAAAACAATGAATGTACGACTACATTCATTAAGAGGAAGCTCCAAAAGCATATGACATGTTTCTTGTGCTCCTATATCCCTGTCAATGATAGTCTCACACAATAATGTTCTATATGCACGTGCTGCTGGTTCATTTGGATTTTGAATAGAGGAAATACGCATCAACATATCATGGAAGCTTTCAGACCCTTTTTCTGCTTTTGATGCATATTTTGCTATGTAGTTAATCACAACATGCCTAGAAAGAACAGGTTTCCAATCCATATTTGCATGCCACATCATCAATGTTTCACGATTATGTGTATTTAATCGATCATCATTTCGTCTAGGTTCATATATTTTTTCTCCACTCTCATCAACATAAAGTCTTGACATTTTGCATAGCTCCCATGGTGCCTTATATCTACACACCAATTTTCCACCCTTCTTTCTAAGGCATGACTTCTCATTACAGGTGATGTGGCGCTCAACACAATTGAGAAGTTGTTCATAGTCCATCATCGGATCAGAATGAAATATTTGTTCAGTGTTCTTTAAGCAAGGATGATCATCATCGTTCCGTTGAATAGGCATCTTTATTTGATATTCATTACGTGGATTGAATGCATGGACAGATCTATCAAAGTATTCTTTTGCAAATCTAACTTGATTCGGGTCATTCCAATTCAATTTTTCCATATTGGGAGCATCTTTTAGCTAAAGAAACCCATGGACATGTGGAGATCCACGATGTTGCCATTCATAACGACACCAAAAATCTGTAGCATGATGAAATTTTGAAAAAATCTCATCTCGAAACAATGTATGTCTTAAATGCGCATAACTTGCTACAATGTGAGGATTATCAATGACATTCTGGCATCTCCATTTTCTTGCTTCCTTTGGATCTGTAGGAGAGGTACCTGGCATTAGTATATGCAAATCAGGCCATTGCATATCTGCCACACTTAGTGTGAAGAATATTGTAGGAGATCCAATTTGTTGTACTAAGTCACATAATTCGCCACGACATTTGCTCCAATATGCACGTGTACCTCTTAGAACATGTCCAAATCTCATCAATCTATCTGCAATTTTGGAATTAGGAAGATTTTGCAAATGCTCTCGTAACTCATCAACTGTTGTAGGTAGTTTTGTCATATTTTTTTTAACAAATACTGCAGAAGACGCTTGAGCACGATGTCTCATGATGATATTGAGTAAAAAATATCTAAATCGAGGATGTCTCCCAAACCTATTATCACGAAATCTGAGGAGATGTTTTTCATACTCATGAAGATGCACGTTTCTTTGTCGTGCTTGTAACCAATCAGCTTCTCCTCTAGGGAATAATGTTGGAAATGCCATATCAAATAACCCTTCAGTATTGTACTCATTTATTGGAGATGAACCAATTCTAGGCCAATTAATGACATTTGTAGTTTCACCATCTAGTTGGTTTTCTTCTCTATTAGGATTATCTGCCCATGCACGAATAAGTTCAATTTCCCTAGGTGCATTTGGAGGCCTTACAGCAAAAGAAGTTGTATCATAATCATCTAAAGCATCTTCATGACCTGGAGCACCTTCTAACAATGTAATGTCTATGTCATTGTCCATATCAGGTAGTACAACAGAATTGATCATATGTGACACATTTGTTGTTTTTTCCGGTAACTCGTCCACCGCATGCATATCAATTCCTACACCTTTATAATATGGATCATTTTGAATCTGATAAAGTAATGCATCGAGTACCTTTTGCCTTCTAACAGTGAAATCATAGCTTGATCCTTGTTGACCTTTTTTTCGCACCACCATCATTAAATCCAAGTCTTTAATATGTCGAGGCAATTTATTGGCAACATCTTTAACATCTTGAGGAAAAATAATTGTGTGTCCTCTATATTTGTATTGGCCACCTATAGAATGCATTACCTGCAAAATTGGACTTGCTCTTGCTATCAACATTTCCTCAACTTGTGTAAGACTTCCAAGGATCAAAGGCTGCAACCCCGGATTCATATGATTTTGTAATGAAAATCTATGTTTATTACCCTCTTTTTTACATCTTGTACACATTGGACCTGTCTTTGTAGTCACCACTTGAATTCTAGGATACGACTCCTCACACACATGGCACATTTGAGGATGAGATAAATTATCAATTCTTTCACGAAATCTTTTATGTGCAATAACTTCATCTTCCACTGGTACATTGGAAATCATTTCACATTCATCGTCACATTTCTCCATTGGTTGATGATTTTGTAGATTCATACCTATAGGAGAATGAGCCTCAATTGTTGGCCCTAGATCACTATGACCTTCAATTTGTCTTTTTCTATGTGAGCTTACATATTGCTGTCTTTGTTTTCTTCTATGTTCTTCTTTTTCGCCCTCATCCATTTCTTCAAATTTCATTCTTTTTCTTTGAGCGCTATTTATTCTTTCTGCTTCCCTTTCATCCTCATTTTGCCTTTCTCGTTGCCGCCTTTTTGTTTCACGTTCCTTCTTTCGTTGTTCTTCCCTTTCTTCATCAGTCATATTTTGTCTTCGCAATCTTCGCTGCTCATTTCTTTCTTCCCTCTTCTGCTCTCTTTCAATTTCAATTACTTGTTTCATAATATTTGATCCTTGTCTTTTAACTCTTTCTCTGTTTACACTTCTCATTTCTTCAATATTGTTATTATTAGTTTCTCCATTACTAGTACCCATGATATTATAATCCTGTACAAAAAAACCAAACACATAAATTAACCATATATATATATATATATATTTAATACCTAATCACAGAATATCAAATATCTAACTACAAAATATTTAATACTCTTGTTATGTCTAAACACAATTTACAATATTTAATACTCTTTCTATATCTTTAAGGCAATTGCAGTACACCTGCAATATTGTAAATTTACAATTAAAACCATGATGGTTTGTGGTGATTCGCAAAGAGACAAAATATATATTGAATTATTTCAGAAGAAATTTGCATTCAACCATTTTTAAAAGAAAATCAATTAAGTGAAATAATAATCCACACTTGCACAATAATAAAACATATTAATACAAATCCAACTTTATAGACATTCATTTTTGAAGAAAAAGTAATGTATTGATCCAATGTCTTGAACTTCAATAATTTTGGCACTGTTCACTGCACGTATATTCTATACATGACAAAATATATTTTGAATCAATACATTACTTTGATTTGAATGAAAAACCATTGTTCACTGCACGTATATGCATCGATACTATTTGCACCACCATATCTATTAATTTATCACTACACGTAATTTAATAGATTTGCACTAATACTATTAAATCAATATATATTTTGTCATGACAAACCACTGTTCACTGCACGTATATTCTATACATGACAAAATATATATTGAATCAATATTGAATCAATGCATTACTTTGAATAATTTTGGCACTGTTCACTGCACGTAATGTATAGACATTCAAAATTTCAATAATTGTATTGAAATTTTCCGTCCCACCACGTGAACTAATTAACCGAATTCCGATCTCATTTATTTGTTTGGACATGTTAGGTTAAGACTGAAATTTTTGGTCAACTTTTTCCTTTCATTATTATTAAACGTATCTCCTACTGAGATTTTTGTATACGGAAATATGAAAAAATGTTTTGTCTTCGAAATATTTCTAGGTATCCCTGAGGAGAATGTGAGAGTTAATCCGTTTTAATGTAACAATTGCACAATACCTTATAGTTTAACGACAAACGTATTAACGGAGGCGGATCATGCGCATATAGTATATTTGAAAGGTATTATGGAAATATAGTTTAACGAAAAACGTAACAACGTAACCAAAACCCTAACGAAAACGAAAGCCGTTACAGAGCTCTGCCATGAATTCGTGCTCTCCCAGTTTCTGCGCCATAATTGGCAGGAAATCCTCGAATTCTGCCATTATTGTGAATGCTGAAACCCTAATCGAAACCCTCAATTGTGTCGCAGGCAAAGGAGCTTAAAGATTGAAGTGTGTTGTGAAATTGGGAGGGCATGTTACATTTATATAGCTTCAATAACCGCCGTGCGAAGAGACCCAGCCATGAATTGTACGCCGCAAGAAATGGTGGGGAAATTGCAGAGAATCCAGCGTTGTCATCTGGCAATCTTAAAGACGAAGTCGGTGTCCAGGGGAGATGGTTTTCAATTGTAATCACAAAGTTGGAACTTGGGACTTTCGGTGATGAGTGTGGAAAACGTGTGCATGAGGAGAATTCAAATGAAGTTCCAACTAATTGTTGTTATGGGATGGTGTCACTAGAAGCCGGGAGATGTTGATCAGATAAATCCTAATGAAAATGACAACCGCAACGAAAATCATAGTATTTAATTTCTTGCATTGAATTGTTCGACTCACCTCTATACGACTCAGAACCGCTCCACAGAAACGCCCCACAGAACCGAACCGCTCCACAAAACCGCGCCACAGAACCAAATACGACTTCGATCGAGCTCCGGAGGTTCCCGTACGAATCCCGCCACAGAACGAAATACGACTATGTTCGATCAGAGCTGACTTGTTTTAATTTTTTTTGGTTTATTTATATAATTATTAAAACTTATTTGTTAAGCCGACATTTATTTTTTATTTTTATTATTTTAATTTAAAATTTGAGCCGACATTAAGGACGTGACAAACCTGACATCGGGGTCATACTGGGCTGTAGATGCGCCTCTCGGCGCAATGAAAGAGGATATGAAATGCAATTTGGCATGATACTACACATTTTATTTTATATTCCTATGAAATTTTTAATTTCAAAATATGTAATCCAAGAAAGTGATCATTTTTAAAAATTTCGTAACCTAATTTAGATTCATAAATATGTTCATTATATTTATAATATAAAATAAAAAATAAAAAACAATGTAAATACATAATTCTAAGATAATTTCTAGATTCATAAATATGTTCATTAAATTTATAATATAAAATTAAAAATTAAAAATAATGTAAATAGATAATCTTAACATGTACTTGGAAAATATAATTGTAACATATCTATATTAGAGTACTGAAAAAAGATTAATAGAGAGAGTGAAAATGTATTATGAATTTGAAAACAAAAATAATACGTTTTTTTTTTAATGTGTGTGGCTTTTATTTTATAGGAATATGAGTATATTTATAGAGCTGTCTAGAAAGAGGTGGTGTCCTTTGTGCTTAGAATAGTGTGAGAGTTGATACTGAGCGTGGCAGTGGAGCGCTCGCTCAATTGTGAAGCCTATCTTGGAACTGGGAGAAGGATTGTGATTTGAAAGTGAAATTACTAAGAGCAGTTCGTGTGGAGAAGCCTTGGACAATGTTGAGTATGTGTGTTTCTCTACATTGTAACCTCTAGCCTAGTTCGTGAGAGGTGCTGTTGATCGTGAAGCCCAAATTTTTAACGTAGTGGCCTTGTCAAAAGCAGTTATTTTTCGTGCAGTGCTACCCTGAGCAAGGATTTCCGCTGGTGAGCTGTGTCCAGAAATTGGGTACTCAAGGACTGGGTTGTGTCTCCTGTTGTGTTGTTTCTTAGTAGCTTAGGAAGATTGCATCTAGGGGGCGTGTATGAGGAGGCCGAGTGTCCATAAATGAGTGGGACAATGTTTGAAAATGATATTTTCGATGATACTTTTGTAGAGAGCCCATTTGGAAGTATTTTTGGGCCGGGTAATATTTTCTATTTAGGTAGTATTTTTGAATCAGAAGAAATATTTGATAAACAGAATGACTATGAATATTAGGAGTTGGAGTCTATTCCACATGTTCCTGTGATTACTGAGAGCATAACTTGCTTCTCCCATAATCCAATTTATAGAGATTTGATTGGATCAGTTTCTAAATGATATTGTTCAATGGTTGCTCATGTTTGAAGGTGAGTGCATTTTGGTAGATGAAGAGGATCATGTCGATGGTCATGACTCAAAATACAATGTTGAGTTTGTGCAACTTTGTTGCATACCATATAAGGGTCTTTCTAATGGAAAGAGGGGAGAGCATAAATTGGATTACCTTATTTTTATTGTTTGAGATGTTGCTTTTTATTCCAATCCTAAAGAAGTTGTTGATGTAAGCAAAGAGGAGGAACTCGTAAGGAAACAAAGAAAGGTGAAGATGAAACTGCATCAACAAATAAACAAGCATGGACTATTTAGCATGAAGGGAAAAAATGAAATATATCATTGTAAGCCTAACTAAGACTTAGACGAGCAGGAAAGTTAATAATTAAGGTCGTAATTAAGGAGAGATGTTGGAGTCTTAATCACTCCCACTGCTCATACGACATCAATGCACTATTAGTTGGCACAATAGTTATTAGTCGGCAGAAAGTGTAAAAATTTAGGTGATAAAATGAATTCTTGTCTGCCGAATTCACTATTGAATCTTCGACGCACTCCTATATAAATTCTTGTGTTTGTAATGAATTTATTAAGCTCACTTTTTTTATGATTCTTCATTTTTTGTCAACATGTGTGCGTAAAGCCTCACTAAACACAAGGTGAATGAAGAAATAAATTATCGTTCATGAGATACAAAATAATAAATATTTTAAAAATATATCGCTCACGACAATTTCCACCGCGACATGAAGCAGGAGAGAAGCAACATTTGGAGAGAAGCAAATTTTTTCAAACATCTAGTTTGAATTTTATATATATATATATATATATATATATATAATGTTGCATATAATTGTTATTTTATGTTTAGAGGGTGAAATCCCGAAGTTGGGAAACACTTTTTGGTGGATGGATAGAATTTGGGTGAAATTTTTAATTTCTTGTCTGAGAAATTAGTCAACTCCATTTCTCGACCAAGAGTTTTTAAAACTGTCATCCGAGAGATTTTTAATGTTTCACCTGAGAGTTTGATTGGGGTAAATCGGAGTAAAAATACTCTTGGATGAGAGTTTTTTTAACCCTTGTCCAAGAGTTTTATTCTTATAATAAAACACCAAAACTCTTGTCTCGTTCAGCATTCTTCACTGTCATTTTCATTTTGGAGCCATCGTTTTCGCAGACTGGAGCTGTCATTTTGGACTGGAGTTGTTTTCGCTGAGCATTCAAGCCATCATGATTCTTCTAGCCAGGTAACTCTCTTCATTTCTTTCACTTGCTTGATTTTCTGAGCCAAATTGTACAAATCCAAAGATTATTAAATTAAAAGGAAGATTGAGAAGAACATGAGCAAGGTTCTTCACTATTATAGCATACTGCAAAATAATCCCTTCACTAGTCCTATTTCGACTTGTAAGAAGAAGAAACATCCGCCTAAGGCTAACCCTCCTCCTAAAAAGAGCTTAAGTCTGAAGCCTACTTAGGTACTACCTTTTCAATTCTTATTTTTTTTGGAATCCCTTAATTCATTCCTAACATATAGAAAACTTCTATTATCCAACTGCATTTTAGTTAAAAACACTATAGGCTAAAATGTTATTGCTATCGTGCGGACTTACTATAACACGACTGGAACAATGACATCATACTACAAAATAATCTCTTCACTAGTCCTAATTTGACTTCTAAGAAGAAGAAACAACCACCTAAGGCTAACCCTCCTCCTACAAAAACCTTAAGTCTGAAACCTGCTCAGGTACTGCATTTTCAATTCTTATTTGTTTTGGAATCCCTTAATTCATTCCTTACATACCAATAACTTTTGTTATCCAACTGCATTTTAGTTAAAGACACTATAGGCTAAAATGTTATTACTATCACGCGGACTTACTATAACAGGACTGGAACTCAACCACTGACCTTCACACACATATGGTGTATGCATATATATGTATGTATTAGTGTGCTCTTGTATGAATGTATGGGCATACTTTGGGGGACGAACATACTTTGGGGGATGGGCATTGTAGGGAACATCCCCTTTCCTTGGGGCATACGTTCTCCTGCCCTAGGACATTGCGTGGAAAATGGGGGACATTCAGGGAACTTACCCAACATCTATAGTGACAGCTAGTGATAGTTACTGATAATGCGTAGTCAAGGATTCCTACTTATATTTTGAGACCCTTGGAGACCTCGTTAACCTCGTTTTCATCCCTTATTTCAAACACTCATGGAGATTCAATGATGTTCTAGGCAACGTCATTGGGGAGGGTTTCACTTTCATATATTGGTAAGGTTCTAAAGTGAATGATGGTGGTTGGGGCTTGTTAGCTAGGGTTTCTTGGAACCATTATTTCATTTTCAAGCAAGATTTAGCTAATGGAAAGAATAGAGTTTTAAATAGGATGGTGGCTCTTGGTAGGCCAACGACAGGATTTTTCATTCACTTTAGATTCCTTCTTGCATCTCAAATGAGGTTTTTATCCTAGATCTAGTGATTTTTTTGGCTTTTTTTAAGACCATTATCACGGTGTTCCTTCTGCATGATGGTCAAAGCCTCTAGCATCATCTCTACAGTCACCACTAGAATCCAAGATTGATTGTGAGTCCCCTAAAGAATTTTTTGGCTCTCATATGGTGGAATGTAGCTTGAGGACATGAAATTCCTCAGATAATAATGCATAGTCAAAGATTCAAATTTACTGATTTTGTATAAATTCTTGACGTGGTTTAAAAAAAAGAAAAAAAAATGGAAATATAGATCCATATTACTCTTGAATCTTTCAAATATCGATAGATTTGCATTAGTGCTTTTCTTGATCCCTCTTGGTGCTTATTACATCTGGGTTGAAGATGGATATTTGCTAGTATATATACAAAATGGTGCTCATGGGAGAATGCTTTCCATATATAAAATAAATGAAATCCTTTAATAACACCTAGAGTGAAAAAACATGTTTTGACAATTACATAAAGTCAATGAGCAACTAGAGTGTGTTGGGAATTACATCCTCAATGTTTCAGAAATACATTTCCAAGAGTGTCTATAGGTTGGGTAACTCTAATGTAATGAGGGCTGATGTTGTCAGTGGACTTGACTCTGTGGTCATGGATATCAGAGCTCAACCTATGATGTGTTAATGCATTTGTTAAGTGGTGTTTCATTGCCACTAGCATTGTCAAAAATAAAAATTTATTGGGCTTAAAGAAAATTTCCCACAAATGGCTATCTAGTACCCCTTAAACAATAAAAATATTTACCAAATCCTTCAAAACGTATAGTATGTGAAAGTATAATGGCTCAAGGTTTGGGATAAACATAAAGCAACATTGGGTGGTGGATCACCATGGCCCTTGGTGGTTAGGCCCCAATCATCCACAACAATTTTAGGGATAACAATAATTGGTTCCCATCCATGATTGGTAGGTCCAACAGGTTTATTGGCTTTTGGTATGACGAGACCAATTTTTTGAAAACCAAAACCAAAATCAACTAGTTAAGGGTTCTACCAAACAAAAACAAGAAAGTGGCCCATATAGACTAGTTTTTGAACCGATTAACTAAAAACAACATAAAATATTAAAAAAATAATTAAAAAATACATATTAATGGACTTCAATGTAAATCCAAATAATTAGACACCAAATATGCAAAGTTTAGGAAATTGCAATGCATGGAGTTTTTTCTGTGGTTGGGTTTTTTTCCACCCAACTTCTTACCAACAAAAACATAGTTAGATGCATTATCAGTGATAACCTAAACAACATTCTCCACACCCAGCTTGAGGACAATCACATTCCATAGCTAAAATAACAAGTTTGCATATTTCACCCAGTTAGATGCATTTATTGATCTCAAAAACAAGGATCCTTGTGTGAAAATAAAAAAGGAAATTAATCATGGTAACAGACTTTCCATCATTCCATCCATTTGAGAAAAAATCGCTTTTTTTCCCAATGATTTTAAATCTCTATAAACTATTCATTTATGGATTGAACAATTTTTTTTTTAATCTATAAAAATGGCCTTTGAAGCTCTTACTAACAACAACTATGAACTCTAGAGTAGATTGCTAATAAGCTGAGTAGGAACTATTGAAGGCGATATCTTCATCATACCACAATTTGGCCATGTACTCATAAGCACATTCCGTGTACTTATTCTAATGGTTTCAATGGTGGGTTGAGTGCAACTAGTAGTGGTGGAGGAAGGTGGACGAAAACCAACAATAAGCTCTCTCATTTGTGGAATTGAAAGTGAAACTATGGGATGCTTTTCATGAATGGGAGAAACATGTCTAAAGTGTTCCCTAACAATTATAGAGTTAGAGGAGGAACCTTGAAAATTATGGATACATTTCTATACAATCTCTTTCCTTTTCTCTACCTTAGCTTGCATCTCTTTTTAGGTGACCTTTTTCTGATTTACATTTCCGAATAAGGGTTTTACTTTTCTTTATAATTTCTAGATCCTCCATAGTAAACCTCTGTAACACCCCTAGTTTATGTGTTGGAAATTTAAAACTAGACATTTGAACTTTAATCCTAAGGGGAGTGGACCCCAAAGGACAAGTATTTTGTGGATGTAATTAAATATTTAATTTCAGAAAATGAATAAAATGACTTTGTGCAGATTGACCAAAATGAGAATTATGAGATCACTTGCTAAATCCATGAGGATGGATAAAGGCAAATACTTTCCCCAAAATCTTTCAAAAAAATACTTGAAAGAATTTCTAAATTAGATTTTGAGGAAAATCTAGTTTCCCCAATGATGTGGAGAGTAGTTGGGAAGAGGTAGAAAGCCGGGAAAAGCATAAGGCAGCTTTAAAATTTCCATAAAATGGGAATCCTAGGCAAATAGGAAGAAAAGCATCCTGATATTCTGGACGCAGAATTAGAAACAGGCTTTGGGGAACAACAGCTTAAATAAGCTGCTCCTCAATAGATTAGAGGTTGATCTGTTCTTGGAGGGATCTCAGCTCGGGGGTAAATTCTAGAGATAGACGAATTCTAAGGTTGGGAGGACTGGTCAATTACCAAAGTGGTATGCTTACAGAAATTAAGAATAGTTGAATATTTAATTGTGATGGAACCAACTAGAGTTATTTATATTTGTTTTTCTGAATTTTGAATATTTTTCCATACATTTATAGAGTTAAGAAAGGAATTAACCTTCTCATTTCTGCATAGTCGTAGGAACTAGAAAAATAAGGAGAAATCCTCCAGAACCTTTAAACCAACCTTTAAGTTTAAATATGGAGATTTATAGTACCTCAGAATTCACAAATTTGTAACTTTAATCTGCTTCCATGGAAAATGGAATACATTTAGTCCACACTGTAAGGAAATTTATAAACCTATAGACAGTGAGAAAGTAAATGTATAGAGGATAGAAGTATTCATTTAATTAATTACTAAGTGAAGAGCAGAGTTTTATAAAAAAAATTCAACAGCTGTGCATTTCAACATTTAAAATATTTTATATTTCCTTTAATAAGGATTGAATGATAGAGAAGGAAATTTTAGTATTGCATATCTGTCTTAAATAGCAAGGAAATGAAACAAAACATAGCCTGCATCTTTATAAATAACTAGGAAAGGAGAGTTATGTATGAAAGATATAGGAGTAACCCATAAGAAAACAGAAGGAGACCAAATTGGAATACATGATATGAAAAGTTAGAAGTGTATGGAAAACTATAAACAAAGTAGTACCTGTACCTTATACATATCTAAATAGATATATGTATATTGAAGAATGGAGTACACAAACATCATCCAGATATATATATGTATGTATCAGTAAAGAAATTTAGTCTAAATATGGATATATTGGGACGGTTCTATCATGAAAAATAAATAGCAAAATAATTTAGATGTATAAATAGGGAACAATTTAGATTGGCGTACAAAGCTTTCCCAATGGAATTACAACTTCCCAGAAATCCTGAGAGTCTCCTGTAGGAGTCATACAAAATATATATATAATAGATAGCCATGAGTCACTGCACAATTGAAAAAAACAAATCTGGCTATAAAGAGACATATATACCTTGCAGTCACTACTAGGATAAGCATTCTAAAGGATGAATAACTCATTATTCTTAAATCATATTAATTAACACTCAACAAATAATGTCATGTGAGGCAGCATGAGAAAATCCATAAATTAATAATCTGTAGCTTCTTTGAAATTATTATGGAAAAAAAAATATCAGTTACGAAGAATAAATACTTTCTGTATACAACCAACACAAAAAAACTGAGCCCTCTCGAACCAGAGTCTTGTAACAAAGACGATGTTCCCATTCCAGAATTTTAAACAAATCAAAGAGTACTAGCATACGACTGAAAATCATTAATATTCCGTCTCTGACAGAGTCTAGAACTTCAATAGACATTGTTTAAAACCCTAAGAAAGTTAACGATTTTGAATAAGTGAGGCGGAACAATGCAATGAGAGGATAGCTCCCCTTCCCCCATGAGTATACCAACCTGAAACACCAAGAGCCGCGATAATTAGTGCCAAATGACATGACTTATCTCAGGGCTCACCAAGAACGAAATTCACATGGCGTCTACCATACCTGTAGACATACATATAGGACAGTGGAAATTTTTTTATGGAAACTAATAGAAGGAATTATATTAAGAATGAAAGAAAAATTATACCAAGAAATAAATCATTACCTGACAAAGGAGATCCTCACTCATTCCAACATATTCTGCCACCGAAATAGAGGTAGGACGTAAATAAATCATAAAACAGGAGGTAATAGAGGAAATAGAAAAACATTCCAACTGATAGAATAAGCCAATCGATTCTTACCTAGCCGGATAGAAGACGTGTGAAATCAAACCACTTTCGTTCCAAGGCCAAAGGACAAGTAGGAGTATACCCTATTAAGAAACGCAGGCATGTTGGCATCACGCATCGTAGATAGTCATCAAATGAAATCGAGAGGGTGGCGAAGAAAAAAAAATATATACAGGACGAAGAAATCACTAAAAGGTATATGGGTAAGAAAATCCAACTCCAGTTCTCTTTTAGTAAGTAGACGTAGAGCACGAAAGGGCGTAAATAAAACTTAGGTCAATTAATGTCATTTGCATGTATTACAATGCTCAGAATCAATAACAGAGTCAAAAGTTATCACACACGAAGCTTACAAGACTTTACTTGCATTGTAAGGCATCGACAGAGTAATACAAGCCTGGAGTGTATGAAGTCTTGCGTCTCCAGCACATAGAGGCTCGGCACCATGAGTAGCGAGAAAAAAAAACCAAATGAGGGATGAAAGAACAGTTTCAAAGCTTTAGTGCACGAGTTATACCAAAATCCCAATTCAAAACCCTAATGGTACAATGAAATCTCAGTCGCCCAAATGGAAAAATATCCATGGTGAGTCCACGGATCAAAAGGACGGAAGATGCAATTAAAAGAGTCGTTCGATATTAAATTTACCAGCTATCAAATGAAGCCCACGGCATCTATGCTTGTGTGGTATTGATTTCCTAGGTTCCAGAGTAGTCTGGCGTGGCAATGATCAATGCCAAGTTGGATCCATAATGCACGAACGTGAATGGAATGAAATATGTTTCCAATCAATAAAAATTAATAGATAACCTTATACGTGATGACCTGGAGACTGGTAGAACGTATCAATTACAACAACAAAATAAACCGACCTTGCAAGGACGCCGTACTTAGAAAATGAAGCTTACACGTCTATCTCTACATACAATTTGACGTGCACAACATATGCAATAAACATGTGATGACGCTGACTCACACATGGTGAAAATCGTGGCTCCAAGTTCAGTAAATAGCCATACGTTCGATATGTATGTGGATATGAGATCATCGAAATAAATCAAGTCAACATTCATAAACATTGGGCCTAATACAATGGGGTTATAAGGTTAGGGTATATTGGTTATCATGATTGATGTGAATATAGTATTCGAACCCCAAAATAAGCCTAATAGTTAGGTTAATACCAATGAATGCAATGATATCAATACGAATGTGAGATATAAGTCGACAAGGATAACTTTTTATGGTAAGTGGGTTAGTGGTGAAAATCCACTAAGCTTATAATACAAGATCCTTCTTATTAATTGGATTTATTAAATTGATTTAATAGAGGGGTATAATTATATACAATAAATCATATTGGGGCAGAAATATGATTTAACCAGGTAGCAATAGGAATTATCATATGATATACCTTGTTGTAATTATTCTTGAGATTTAGAATGCCAGGAATTTTTTTTTTTTTGAAAGGTATAGGGGGGGTGTGACAAATGGTATCAGAGCCCAATTTATATAAAACTGGGTTGTTTTCATTGTGCTAACTATTGTTGTGTGTTCTGTATAGATTAAGTTCTGTGAAAAAAAATATATATATATTTTTTTCTGATCTGTGTTGTGTAGTGTACAGTGGTGCGGGAATGGCAAAAGATGACGAAATTTATGTTGATCTGCATGATGAGGAAAATACACCAGATCCCAACGCTCCAGTAATGGCTATGTTGCGAAGGTTGCAACAAGAATTGGCTGAGATAAGAAGCCAGAATGACAGATTGTCATTAGCCAGTAAGGAGCAAGAAAAGCTCATCAGAGAACTAACTTCGCGGAACAGCCAAGAAGGTGAGGGTTCCGAAAAGAGGAAGACTGATGAGTTTGATGATGATGATACTTTTAGGCATCAGTATAAACATAAAAAGGAATTACATGGGGAATTTCGAAAGATCAAACCTCCCTCTTATGATGGGGAGAAGGAGGAAGATGTTGAAGCCTGGTTGCTGAATATGATTAAGTATTTCCAGGTCTATGAATATGAAAGCAATCTGAAGGCCAGATTAGCTATTTACCAGCTACAAGGTAAGGCTACCTTGTGGTAAGGCTATAAATAGGGAACAATTTAGATTCGCATACAAAGCTTTCCCAATGGAAATACAACTTCCCAGAAATCCTGAGAGTCTCCTGTAGGAGTCATACAAAATATATATATAACAGATAGCCATGAGTCACTACACAATTGAAAAAAACCAATCTAGCTATAAAGAGACGTATATACCTTTCAGTCACTACTAGGAGAAGCATTCTAAAGGATGAATAACTCATTATTCTTAAATCATATTAATTAACACTCAAAAAATAATGTGATGCGAGGTAGCATGAGAAAATCCATAAATTAATAATCTGTAGCTTCTTCGAAATTATTATGGAAAAAAAAAATATCAGCTCCAAAGAATAAATACTTTCTGTATAAAACCAACACAAAAAAATTGAGCCCTCTCAGACCAGAGTCTTGTAACAAAGACCATGTTCCCATTCCTGAATTTTAAACAAATCAAATAGTACTAGCATATGACTAAAAATCATTAATATTCCGTCTCTGACAGAGTCTAGAACTTAAATAGACACTGTTTAAAACCCTAAGAAAGTTAACAATTCTGAATAAGCGAGGCGGAACAATGCAATTAGAGGATAGCTCCCCTTCGCCTATGAGTATACCAACCTGAAACACCAAGAGCCACAATAATTAGTGCCAAATGACATGACTTATCTCAGGGCTCGCCAAGAACGAAATTCGCATGGCGTCTACCATACCTGTAGACATACATACAGGACAGTGGAAATTCGTTTAGGGAGAGTAATAGAAGGAATTCTGTTAAGAATGAAAGAAAAAGTATACCAAGAAATAAATCATTACCTGAAAAAGGAGATCCTCACTCGTTCCAATGGATTCTGCCACCGAAATAGAGGTAGGACATAAATAAATCATAAACCAGGAGGTAATAGAAGAAATAGAAAAAAATTCCAAATGATAGAATAAGCCAATCGATTCTTACCTAGCCAGATAGAAGACGCGTGAAATCAAACCACCGTCGTTCCAAGGCCAAAGGACAAGTAGGAGTATACCCTATTAAGAAACGCATGCATGTTGGCATCACGCATCGTATATAGTCATCAAATGAAATCGAGAGGGTGGTGAAGAAAAATATATATATACAGGAGGAAGAAATCACTAAAAGGTATATGGGTAAGAAAATCCAACACCAGTTCTCTTTGTTAGTAAGCAGACGCAGAGCACGAAAGGGCGTAAATAAAATTCTGGTCAATTAATGTCATTTGCATGTATTACAATGCTTAGAATCAATAACAGAGTTAGAAGTTATCACACACGAAGCTTACAAGATTTTACCTGCATTGTGAGGCGTTGACGGAGTAATACAAGCCTGGAGTGTATGAAGTCTTGCATCTCCAGCACGCAGAGGCTCGGCACCACGAGTAGCGAGAAAAAAAACCAAATGAGGGACAAAAGAACAGTTTCAAAGCTTTAGTTCACGAGTTATACCAAAATCCCAATTCGAAACCCTAATGGTACAATGAAATCTCAGTCGTCCAAATGGAAAAATATGCATGGTGAGTCCATGGATCAAAAGGACGGAAGATGCAATTAAAACAATCGTTCGATATTAAATTTACCAGCTATCAAATGAAGCCCACGGCATCTATGCTCGTGTCGTATTGATTGCCTAGGTTCCAGAGTAGTCTGGCGTGGCAATGATCAATGCCAAGTTGGATCCATAATGCACGAACGTGAATGGAATGAAATCCGTTTCCAATCAATAAAACTTAATAGAGAACCTTATACGTGATGACCTGGAGACTGGTAGAACGTATCAATTACAACACCAAAATAAACCGACCTTGCAAGGACGCTGTAATTAGAAAATGAAGCTTACACGTCTATCTTTACATACAATTTGACGTGCACAACATATGCAATAAACATATGATGACGCTGACTCACACATGGTGAAAATCATGGCTCCAAGTTCAGTAAATAGCCATACGTTCGATATGTATGTGGATATGAGATCATCGAAATAAATCAAGTCAACCTTCATAAACATTGGGCCTAATACAATGGGGTTATAAGGTTAGGGTATATTGGTTATCATGATTGATGTGAATATAGTATTCGAACCCCAAAATAAGCCTAATAGTTAGGTTAATACCAACGAATGCAATGATATCAATACGAATGCGAGATATAAGTCAACAAGGATAAATTTTTATGGTAAGTGGGTTAGTGGTGAAAATCCACTAAGATTATAATACAAGATCCTTTTTATTAATTGGATTTATTAAATTGATTTAATAGAGGGGTATAATTATATACAATAAATCATATTGGGGCAGAAATATGATTTAACTAGGTAGCAATAGGAATTATCATATGATATACCTTGTTGTAATTATTCTTGAGATTTAGAATGCCAGGATTTTTTTTTTTTTTTGAAAGGTATAGGGGAGGTGTGACAACCTCATCATGGTTTAATTTTCCCTCAAATACTAACTAAGTGTTATTCCGGACTAAGAATTCTAGCATTGGGTGGTGGGTCATCCTAGTCCTTTGGGGTTAGGCCCCAACCATCCATGCCAAGTTTAAGATTAATAAATATAGGATTTCATCCATTATTTTTAGGTTAAAGAGTATATTCAACATTTAGTATGTTGATACCTTGTTTTGAAAACTAGAACCATAATCAACTAGGTGAGGGTCTAACGAAACTAGAATAAAAAACTACCTTGCATTGTCTCGTTTTTTTTAACCAATTTACCAAAATAATATAAAATGTGAAAATATTAATTAAACAAATATATATTCATGTACGTCTATGTCACATGGTTTGGGTTCAAATTTGAGTTCATAAATGATTAAGTTTGATTTTAATTTAAATTTTATGATGAAGTTTATATGAGGTTTTCCATTGCATTCACACATACATTTTCTAACACGGAAAACATAAAATGATAACAGCAATATCAATGAAAACATATGAGCAAGAATTTTTATCAAAGAACATACGTGAAAATCTAGTTTAATCATCTATAGTTAGAGAGAAGCCATGTTAGGCAGAGGAACGTTAGTTACATCCTTCTATGGCATGTAACCTCGGTCCCATAACTTGGTGAGTCACTGTATCCTTGACGTGTGTCCATGTATATTTTTGTAAATTTGGCTGGCATTCGTATGCTAATGTCCATACCTTGCTCCACCTCAACGCTGCATAATTGTAACCTTTTACCCTTGTCATTGTAACCTAAGCATGTGTTCATATTTGATACTATAGCAACAATGGCATTAGGGGAGCCCTCCAAAGACCCCTCCATGAGAGGAGGATTATCAGGTACATTGGTTGTTTATTTATGTCATGCTTTCAAGTAGGTTATGTTTATTGTTCGTTGTGAAAAATTGATTAATGTGAAATTTGTTTGTCCTGCACAAGCGGACGCACTCATATGACTTGTGCACCAGATAGGAAATCGAACAAGAGGAGCCCCATAGACCTATTCCCATTCATCCCAAATTTCATAGAGCCCATTTTGAGGATTATATTATACACAGTATAGGTACACATTAGATCAATTTCTAGTTAAAATGTTCAATTTTACATTATATTCAATGTTGAACAGGTGAAATTTTTTTTTTCAAATGACATGTGTTTAATGTGAAAACATTATGCTCCTTAGGTGCAAATGTAGGAGTTAGTGTTGGCCCTATTGCTGGTTAGGCGAAAAGGATAACAATGTCTCAGCCTATGGCATCCATCCCACACTTGGATACTTCTCCTCCAGGTAAAATCTAAAGGAAAATTTATTTTTTGATGTATGTTTAATGGGAAACTTATTGTGTATCTCATGTACTTGTATTATAAAACAATTTAATGTTTTGTACAGTGGGTGTTAGAGACGTTCATTCCTCGGAAGGGAACAATCCTGGTATGAGCAAAGAGGAAGAGACAATTTTTCCATGAGGTATCTTCAAATGACCAGACAAGTTTTTTAAATACAAATTTTCCTTATAAATTATTTAATTTTTAATATGTGCAATAATTTAACATGTTACAGGTGGTTGTGGTCGCCCTCCTAGGGGGAGAGGTCGTAGGGTTCATGATTTTGCTCGAAATCCGAGCTATGATCCCCTTTACACCCATCTTGGTGATATTCCCGAGCAGATGCCTTGGGGAGATATCATTTCCTTACTTACTGTTTATGCGATGAGGGTGCATTCCATGATATTGCGCAATGAATTGCAAAGTTGCAATCTCTTTTCCCCTAGTTAAAATTGTCTCCAAATTGTTTTGCACAATTTGGAGAGTTTGATAGAGACTTATTGTGGGGTTGGACCATCAACCCAAGTTTTTTTTGACATGATGCGTAGGAGGAGAGCGTCAGTGATTGGTATCTACTCCTATAATGAATTTAAAAGTAGGGTCACTAAACAAATTTCCTTGTCACTATTTCACTTGTGGCCTGAAGACAAAAAAATGTCTAAAGATTGCAAGATTCAATGATCCCAATATTGCACCTTATATTTATGAGAAGTTCCTGTGTGCATATAGGAAGTTCCCAAATAATGGTGAGGTGATGAAATATTTTGTTAGGATGTTGTTTTCTCAATTCTGAGAGCACATAGACCCTAACTACACAGATACTGGGTCCAAATTCTATGGAGCTGGAAAAGGTCGTACATATGAACGACCTGATGCTATGCGAGATGTTGGGTTTAGGCATCCAGCTCCACATTTATCACCTCGAACACCTAGGTTAGTTACACTTCCAGAGGAGTTAGCCATTATCTCCAGTGATGCATAAAAAATGAGGGAGAAGATACAATAACATATTGCAGCTTCTTTAGGAGGGGTGGACGTTTGCTTAGGGACAAGCCAACCTTCATCTAGTGCAGTAGTTCATTCATTTATGAGTATTCTAGATGATGTGTTGAGGGATATGGAGCAAGATGAGCTTATGGAGTATGCATCCTCATGTAGAAACCTATATGAGTGATCCATTACAGAACAAATTCACACCATGGACGAGGTATGTACAAGCATCTTTTGATCTATTTTAAAATACACATTTATAAGATGGGCTAGATTTCATGTAACATGTTTTTTTGGTGTATATACATTTAGTCTCCAAAAAATTACGCAAATATATTTATTTAACTTATGCAGTTTACAAAATTCTTAGAACAACATTGCCTTGCCCTTGATCCTCATTTTGTATATCATGGAAATGATCATGTACAAGTGCCACATTGATTACTATCTGTCTATATTTTTGTACGTCAAATTGAAATTGAATTTATGTCACATAATTTTATATGGTATGAGTCTTAACATTATGGAATTTTCAGGTTAGCGCTACACATCAAGGGCTACCTGAAGAGATTATTCCTTCTCAGGTTCCAGTCATGACACAAGTATTGATACTTTTCATTAAGAATATTTATAATGTTTATTATATTTCTTTTTGAGAAATTTTCTATTAACTTTGGTTTCTACTATTCAGGCTACAAATAATATTGAGATGATGCAAATTGAGCCTCAAGGAGATCATGTAGGCTCTGGGTCAGAGAATCTACACTAAACCATGGTAACCTCTTAACATTTCTTCGTTGGTATCATTGCCACATTATAAACATGCCATCTAGTGAATTGATAGATAGTTGAGAGGTTCCTTTATGTATCTAGTGAATGCTAAAACTGATATTTAATTTTCAGTAAAAAAATTGAGCCATAGTCAATACACTAGGTTACTGAAAATATAGGTGCTCCATTTGTCTTAGAGGAATATGCGCATTTGTTTCCTTAACCATCTCAGACACTGTCACAATGTCAATATTTCATGTACTTCCTACTCAAGTCCTTGCAAAATAAGGAAGCCCATGCACAAAAAGCAAACATAGCAAGATATCTCATCTCTCACTAGGGCCTTATCAGGTTACTCTTGGTACAAACTCTACAAAAAGCAAGAAAATATTTCGAAGAAGTGATTACAACTCCAATGGCTACAACTTCACTAAATGAGCCCAATGTTGTGTGACTCCACCCATTGAAATTGCGAAGGAGGAAAAATATATTTTCATGAATCCCTTGGCTACAAAGTACCTACTAATTCATATTAAGGAAGAAGAGACAAATTATATTACACCATAGAAGTATAGTGATATTGACGTTGAGGTAATTAGTAGGAAACCAACCACCGAGAGAATAAGAGGGCATCAAGTAGGCCCCCCTGTGTTCTAGGAAAGAAGAGGACATGCTACATTCCTACCACCACCCAAACCCCTGCTACTCCAAAAAAAAAAAGTAAGGGTAGAAGAAATCCTAGAACACCATGAAGACACTACCCCTACTGAAACATAAGAACTAGTAGAGTCAGTGACATAGGGTTGGAAGAATTTTGTCTGGGGACCTTGCTACTCCATAATAACCAGTAAGGTGTGCTCTACACTACATATTACTGCTTCAAAATCATTTGTCTGTAATAATGTGGATGTGATCTGTCAGGAGAAACTCTATAGCTATGACAGTGGACTGAATTCCCCAACTATTTATAGGCCTATCACTTAGAGACTTAGGTGCAGAACTTCCAGATGGGTTGCATTACTAGAACTTGTGGTGGCCTAATAATGGTTATGGAAGACTATGGAATCAATATTCCTTAAAATAAATAATTTTAGATGATGCTTCCGTTGTGACAAGTTTTCATCTATCCAATATAGACCTTTAACAAAAATCATTTGGACAATAGTATGTGCTCTCATGTGATGGAAAAATGGAAGTTTCAAGAAAAGGGGGTAGTATGTGGTTTGACAGAGTTCACAACAATCCTCTTCACGACAGCTACACATATCTCATGGTAGATCATGTCTAATTTTGCATCAAAATTTATGAAAATTTTCATTTGCAAGTACCCAGGTTCTATTGTAGCCCAACAATGACAATATTCCATCCCGCAAACATTTTGGTTTCGAGGTTTCCTAGTTTTGAATGATGAATAAGCGCAGAGGAAAGGACCATTGTATCCATGAGGTGGTTGCATTAATTCACTAATTTCAAGTGGCAGCCTTAGTTTGGCACATGCTACAGTAGGATATGAAATGAATAAGCTCTACTGAGCAGCAGTTTATAGTAGAATAAGCTCTTTTGTGCAGCAGTCTTCAATTCTTAGATTCATAGGATTTAATTTCTTGTGTTGTGCTTTGAAGGTTTATTCATAATGAAAAATTTGTGATCTCATTAAGCACTTAATCCTTCATGCCAATACTTAAACACTATATGCTCAATCTGGGCACAAGTTTTCACAACAACTTCTTAGTTTCATTGTCCATGGCATGAACAGTGGCAACCCATTCTATTACCATGCAACCCCTGGGAAGATTGATATTTAGTTCTCGGATTTGTTCTCCGTCCCATCTATTAAATTTGAAGGGCCAACTTGGTAGAGATGTCACAGTGTTGCAAAGTGGGATCCTTGTGCTCCATTTGTAGTTCATCATTATTTAATAATATCTCCCTTTGAGCTTCATTATGCTCTAGTAAGACATTTTTGGGGAGTGATTTCATTTTCCAGTATAGCTCGATTATACATAGATATTATTTTTTGCTCCCTAAAGTATGGCCTGAGTCAATCACCCACTCAACCATAGAGGCCAAGACCTCCTCATTAACTCACTCATCATGTTCAACATGAAATTCAATATCAACATAGTTGATTTCCAGTTGTATAGGAGCAGGCGTTTGGGAATGATATGTCTGTGCTTGCTTATGAGCTTGAAGTGTGCCTTGAGCATTCCCTTTTACTTGAGAAGAGGACCCTCAACAAGATTTATCTGTTTGTCGTGGCATTGGAGTTTTCAAGCAGGGGAGTAATTGAGTATGTGTATGCACAAAGGTGAAGACTTCAAATGGATATAGCCATGTCCAACAGGAAGGAGCTTCAATGGTGTAAACACCAGGTAAGGCTGAGGGTAAATGAATTTAAAGTTGGAGAGGAGAAGGTGTAGGGTTGTGGGCACCACCGAAGGAGGTAGGAATAATACTATAGCTTATGAAGGCTTACCAAAGTGCAAGGGGGACCCAAGTATCTAACTATGTAAGAAAAAGCCTGAGTTCACAACTTAATTTCCATACTTTGACAATTTCAAATTCGATTTATTTACAATAAACTATAATAGCGAAATAATCCAACCATGCATTAAGGAAATTTTTGTAGATGCAATACTGGTTGAGACCTTTGTTGTCACCACCTTGGAGACCTTTGGTGCCACCACCTACGAACCCCTACTTCTTCATGCACTTTTTCCTCGCAGATTGCATGCCTTCACCACAGGGAAAGTCTCCCCCCAGAATGAGCACATAAAATTAAGGAACCTGGGATTATTTGTTGTCTATAATTTGCCCCACTTGCACTTTTTATTTCCTCATTTTATAATCAGCTGTTGTAATTTCTTTCCTTTAAAGCCTAAATGAGTTCCTTTCAAACTCCGTTGTTTTTTTTCAAGAATCTAGTCTCAATGTATGTAACAAATATACAAAATCCTAGAGTATTTGGAAACCTAAAAGTAATACTATAAGCTTCCTTCTGTCCCTATTATTCTTTGTGGGTAAGGTCCGTTCTTTATTCCTTTTAATAGTATTTGTTTTTTTTACAGTTTCTAAAGTAGTAGTACCATGTAGGGATTGGAATGGAAGCAAACAGGGGCATGTTTAAAACTTCCTGTGGTCTCAAGGTTTTGTTTCTTCCTATGATATTTCTCACCACTACAAAGGCAGTGATGCTGATTCTCATAAGGTTTGTACCAGTTAGATATATGCTGGTCACTCGCTTGTAGGTTTTACAATCCTTTTCCGTTTGGTATTGATTCTTGAAAATGGAACAAAAATGAAATTAACTTGTGGTGAAATGCAGATTTCCAATTAATGAGTTGTTGATTTTCCAGTGGGTTAACCATCGCAATCATCGTGGTAATATCTGTGGAGTGGAATATATTTGTTAGGTCCCTATATTACTAGTATAGTCCCTTATTGTTGTTAGTGTAACCCCCTTATTGTTATTATTGTACTCTTGTAAACCCCATATTGTTATTATTGTGCCCTTAAATTATTATTGTTAGGTTGGCCAGGATTACATTGTGGCCCCATTGACTCCTATATATAGAAAGGAGGTTTTGTAATTTGGATCATCCAAGAATTGTTCACTCATGTAATGTATTGGAGGTTTCCCCCTTGAAGTGGCTTATTTATAAGGCGTTGATATCTCTTTTCTTCTATTTTTGGAGTTGGTTTCACAACATTTGGTATCAGAGATTTGGATTCTAGGGTTTTCGTTGTTACAAACAGGTCATCGTGGAATTTTCTCTCTAACTTTTTTTATATGAAGTTTCAGAAGCTGAAATTTTTAGAGTGCGAATCTAACATCGTGAGGAACATCTTCACCAAATTTCAGAGCTTGGTTCGCAATATGTTCGGAGACATGATCTGTGGAAGTTAGGGCTTTCTATAGGCTCCTGAATTTAACCTAAACAGTTCATCATGGAATTTGTGCTATAAATTTTTTTCTATGAAGTGTCAGAAGCTTAAATTTTTAGAGAGCGAAGTAAAACTCCTGAGGAACATTGTCGCAAAATTTCAGACCTTGTTTCAAAATATTTTCGGAGACACGATCTGTGGAAGTTAGGTCTTTTTCAGGCTCTCGAATTTCACCTCAAATAGGTTATCGTGGGAAAATCTTCATAACTCTCTCTCTAAGCATCAAATTGGAATGTTGTAAAAAGTGGCTACAAGTACACGGGCTATTGTTCCTTTTCTATCAATTTCAAAGCCAAAAGAGGGAACAATAACATGTGGCAAGTCGTACAATTTCGCTTTACTGAACGAGTCCATAATTGGGTCATTGTGGGAGATTGGACATAACGTTTCCTTGAAGAATCCAAATCAGGTCAGAATTGTGACATTTGAAAGAAGCTTCAGAGGGCTACTGTAAGGCCGAAATTCAGATATTTAGGATCTACAATTATATAGATAATTTAATTTCAATATAGAGCTCCTCAAAAGCAAGTAAAAGGTGTATATTTTTTTTCCTGAATTGAATGTCTTGTTTGAAGAATCAAGTTGAATTCATTCCAAGGGCATATTGTAGAATATATATCAGTATTAGATTCTAAAATTTCCCCTAAAAAGAATTCAACACCCATTAAGCCTTTAGAAGGCTCTACTACGACTCATGAAGAAGAAGAATGGCAACATGACATATCAAATTTGCAAGAGCAAGTGAAACAAATTTCGCTCTCGCAAAGAACAATAAAAAATGACAAGTTTTGAAGAAAGGCATGGAAACTAAGATGGATCGTTTGAAGAAAGGCATGGATGGTTTTAAGAATGAAATGGAAGCTAAGATAGATAGCATGGAAGCTGGCATGGAATCTAAGATGGATGGCATGGAAGCTAAGATCGATGAAAAAATGGAAAACATGAAGAATGATCTAAAAGCAGACATGGAAGGTTTGACAAAGTTGATACAAAAAATGTTTCCTAGTGGTGAAAATATAGTAGAGAAAAATCATGATGAGAAAAAAATAAATGTTAATCATGATTTTATAAACTCTAATGTTGGCGGGAAGAACCACCATATTCAAAAAATGGATATGTGGAAGTTTGATGGAAAGGATCCTGTAACATGGATACTACAGATGGAGCAATATCTTGATCTCAATAATGTGCAAAACACACAAAAGGTATGCATTGCAACTTTACATTTAGAACAATATACATTTGTATAGTATCAATGGCTTTTCTCCCGTAAAAAAATTGTCACTTGGTCATTTTTTACGGAGGAAATGATAGCTCATTGTGAGGATACAAAAAGCAACACCTTCTTTAGCCAATTCATAAATTTCAAACAAAATGGTTTTTGTGGGGGAGCACATCGAGGACTTCCAAAAATTGAATATAAGGGTAACTGATATTCCAAAGGAACATAGGATTGATCTCTTCATAGGTACTTTAAAGAATGACATCCAACATGAAGTTTGCGTTTTGAAACCTGATTCATTGGAGAAGGCATTCAGGTTGGCAAGAAAAATTGAATTTAAAATTATGGCAACAAGGAAGCCTACCACTCACTTCTATAAAGAGGGAAGTGTTGCTACTCTAATTCCCTTTTAACCTCTAGGTTCACACTTGAAAACAATTAAGAAAAAAAATAGAAAAAATGCCTTTGCTACGATTTTTGACTGAAAAACACTAAGATCATAAGTGTGCTGAAGTATTTTACATAGATTGTAGAGGAGAAATGATCAGAGATACCACGAATAACCAGAAGGAGAAATGAGCCGAACATATTATGTGTGCATTGCTGAATTTTACTCCCTCAAGCCTCTCAGTCACGAGGACTATATCTCAAGAAAAAAGGCATAGTGTTGGCTGATTAAATACGTTATATAATTTTACTAAACTGTCTGCAAAGGGCATCAAGAATTGAATTGTTTCCTATACCCAGCACCAAAATGTCAAGTCATGGTTGAAAATGGAGGAACTATAAATTTCTCTGGAAAAGGCCATAATATCAAGCTAACCATGGGGGAATATGTATTTCATAGTCCAATGCTTTCCATTCCTATGGCAGGTGTTGATGTTGTACTAGGAGTACAATGTTTACAATCTTTGGAGACGGTAGCTTTCAATTTTCAAGAGCTTTTCTTGAAAAAAAATTCAGAAGGAAAGGAAGTTGAATTATGGGGTATTGCAGGGAAGCCAGGAAATACAATAAGCTCTAATTTCATGACAAAGCTTCTAAAGAAATAACAACGAGGCATAATTGCACAACTATGCTCACTAGAAGTTCCAACATCAAAATCATCTATTTCTGGAGATCTCCAAAATGTCTTGAACAATCATTCCATGGTTTTTGAAACTCCCAAAGGACTCCCACCTATTTTTGATCATAATCATGCTATTCATTTGATTCCAGGGAGTGTTCCTCCAAACATCAGGTCGTATATATATCCTTATGTCCAAAAGAGTGAAAGTGAACGTATGATTGCGGAAATGTTAGAGGTGGGTATAATTAAACCTAGTCAAAGTTCTTTCTCTGCTCCTGTAGTATTGGTACACAAGAAGGATGGATCATGGTGCATGTGTCCGGATTATAGGGAGCTCAATCAGCTCACCATTAAACATAAATTTCCCATTCCTGTCATTGATGAATTATTGGATGAATTGCATGGAGAAATTTATTTTACCAAGTTGGATCCTCATTCAGGATATCATCAAATTAGAATGAATACTGAAGATATTCTGAAAAATAGAATTTCGAACTCATGAGGGTCATTATGAATTTTTGGTCATGCCTTTTGGCCTTACCAATGCACCTTCTACATTTCAAGGGTTGATGAATTCCATTTTCAAACCCTTCCTTAGAAAATTTGTGCTAGTATTTTTTGATGATATACTAATCTACAGGAGGTCTTGGAAGGATCATGTTCAACATGTTGAGAGGGTGCTCAAACTATTGTAGGAAAAACAATTATATGCAAAAACATCCAAATGTTACTTTGGAGTACAAGAGGTGGAATATATGGGTCATATTGTATCTCACGGGGGTGTTAAGGTAGACCCTAACAAAATTAAAGCCATTAAGGAATGGAAAGTCCCCACAACCATAAATCATTTGTGAGGATTTCTTGGGTTAACAGGGTATAATCACAAGTTTTTTAAGAATTATGGGAGAATAGTAGCACCTATAACAACATTATTGAGGAAAGATGCATTTTCATGGACTCCTGAAGCAAATAAGGCCTTTGAACATCTTAAAGAGGCAATGTGCCTAGCACCGGTCTTAGCTACGCCAGACTTTACAAAAACCTTTATTGTGGAATGTGATGCCTCGGGAAATGGAATTGGTGCTATTTTAATGCAAGAAGGAAGATCTATTGCTTTTGAAAGTTGTCCAATCAAAGGAAAGTATTTACAGAAACCTATTTATGAGAATGAAATGTTAGCAATACTGAATGCACTAAAGAAATGGAGAAATTACCTAATGGGAAGTCACTTCAAGGTAAAAACTGATTATGATAGTCTTAAACACTTTTTGGAACAAAGACTATCTTTAGAAGAGTGGAAAAAATGGGTCACAAAGATGTTGGGTTATGACTTTGAAATAATATACAAAAAAGGGAAGCTAAATGTTGTTGCAGATGCACTCTCAAGAAAGAATGAAGAGGTGGAAGAATTTCTTTGTGCCATTTCTATTATCCAACTAGAGTGGATAACCGAAGCAAGAGATGAATGGAAGAAGGACGAAGAATTGTGGACACTCATTCAAAAGTTGCAGCAAGATCCTAGTACATCTGATACATTTAGTTGGAAAAATGATTTCTTATGGTACAAAGATCGCTTATATCTTTGTAAGAATTCCCAACTAAAACAAAATATTCTTTTGGAATTGCACATTTTTCCGTTAGGAGGACACTCAGGATTTTTAAAAACTTACCACATGGTGAAGAAAGAAATTTTTTCGGATGTCCTTAAATCTGATATTCAAAAGTTTATGGTGAAATGTTTGGTTTTCTAGCAGAATAAAGTTGAGACAATTAAGACCTCAGGTCTTCTAAAAAATTTATCCATTCCAAGTCAATGTTGGGAGGAGATTTCAATGGATTTTATCACAGGTTTACTTAAGTCCAAAGGAAATAGTGTCATCATGGTGGTAGTTGATAGGATTACCAAGTATGCACACTTTTGTGCATTATCTCATCCATTTAAAGCAAGTACAGTTTCTACTACATTTATGGACACAATTCAAAAGATACATGGAAACCCAAGGGTTATTGTGAGTGACAGAGATCCCATTTTTACTGGAAATTTTTGGACGAAGTTATTTTCTTGTTTGGGTACTGAATTAGCTCATAGCTCATCTTATCATCCTCAATCCGATGGTCAAACTGAGATAGTAAATAAATATTTGGAAGGATATATTCGTTTTTTTGTATCTAATAAACAAACACAATGGGTTAAGTGGTTACCTCTCGCTGAATGGTGGTATAACACTTCCTTCCATACTACAGCAAAAATGACCCCATTTATGGCACTTTATGGATATCATCCACCATCCATCACATCATATTTAAGAGAAAATTCGAAGGTTAATGCAGTGGAAGATCACATTGAGCATCAACAAGAATTTCTCCAACTCTTAAAGGACAACGTGAATTTGGCACAAAATCGAATGAAACAACAGGTAGATCAACATCATAGCGAGAAAAGTTTTGATGTAGGAGACTAGGTATTTCTATGGCTACAACCATACAAGAAAATGTCCCTCAAGAAAGCTAAGAAGAATAATAAATTATCTCAAAATTACTATGGTCCTTACAAGGTGTTGCAAAAGATTGGTACTATCGCATACAAATTGGAGCTTCCTGCTTCTTCACGAGTGCATCCAATTTTCCATGTTTCATGCTTAAAGAAGGTTATAGGTGAAAATCTTCCAGTTCAAATAATATTGCTAGAACTTGATGAGGAAGGAAAAATCATATTTGAACCTAGAGTGGTAATGAAAACAAGAACTTGATAGCTATGGAATCGATCAATTTCAGAGTATCTCATCAAGTGGAAGAACTTACCCACTAAAGATTCTACATGGGAGGATGAGAATTTTATACAGAAGCACCCAGAGCTACTCAAGCGTTGAGAACAACACTTTTTTGAAGGAGAGGGGCATGTTAGGTCCCTATATTACTACTATAGTCCCTTATTTTTGTTAGTGTAACCCCCTTATTGTTATTATTGTACCCTTGTAAACCCCGTATTGTTATTATTGTGCCCTTAAATTATTATTGTTAGGTTGGATAGGATTACATTGTGGCCCCGCTAGGATTACATTGTGGCCGCATGGACTCCTATATATAGAAATGAGGTTTTTTAATTTGAATCATCCAAGAATTTTTCATTCATGTAATGTATTGGAGGTTGCTCGTTGGAAGTGACTTATTTCTAAGGTGTTGATATCTCTTTTCTTCTATTTTTGTAGCTGGTTTCACAAAATTATTTGGCTTCTTAATCCAAACAATATGAGTAAGGCTTTGAAGGCTAGCTGAAATGAAGCTTTATTTGGATTTATAAAGGTTGCTAACGGCCCCTGATTGGTGGTTAAAAAATTTAATTCTATGTGCATGACAAAAATGGTAGTTGTTATCGAAGAGCAGATGTTAGCCTCTAATTGGTGGTTATAAATTCTAATTTTATGTGCATGATCAAACTTGTAGTTATCAAAGAGTAGTTATTTCCCTCAAAACAATACAGATTGCATGGCATTGAGCGCTTTTGTTTCTGGTTTAATGCATTCGAATAAAAAAAACTCTACCTCTTGAAATTAATCTGTACAATATTTATAGCATCTTAGTATTATAATTTATGATTGCAGTCTAAATTAAATGAAGCTTCTTTGAAAGATAGATATGCATTCTGCTCCTTCAAGTTTGATAAATGCCATGATGGCTGTGTAACATTCCCTGGATTTAAAGGTGCTCTCCAACAAGTTAGTTTATATCATGTTTTCTTGCATTGTTTCTGTTATACTTTTCTTCTTTATATTTCATATCAGTTTATTAAATATTTTGTTGAGTGTTTTCTAATACCATGGCTCCCTTACTATTATTACTGGATGGTTAAAGATCGTTATTAAAGATATTTCTCTTGGGAATGCAATTTTTGGTTGGATTGGGTGATAAAGTCTCCCCTACTGATATTGAAGAAAGCATGTGTGTCGGGTTAGCTATTAAAAAATCCCCCTTGCAAAACCATCCTTTTATGTTGACTTTGTCTTCTAGGGAGTTTTTTTCCTTTAGATTTGAGTTTGATATTATCCATCAATTCTAAGTGTTTCTAACACGTGAGATATCACATTACTTCTTAGTGAAGCATTACTATGTTTTCAACTCTAATGTTTTATGTTGTTTGCATTAATGTCATAAAAAAATTTAGAGATTGCTTCAGGTCACACCTTGTGGGTTTTGTCAGGAATGTAATGATTGATGGTCTTCTTTCTTTATGTAGGGTTGGTCGCAATAAGTATTAGATTCAGATCCCTTTCCTCCTAAGATTGATCCCAGTGTGACAACGATGATTGTTGAAGAAAAGCCAGATGTTACTTACAATGATGTTGGAGGTTGCAAAGAACAAATTGAATAGATGTGAGAGGTTTTTCAATTCTCTTATAAGTAATCGTCTATTCACATTTCATATTTCCTCATTTGGCCAATAGTATCAACAAATTATTATTTCAATAAATGGTCAATATAAAAATTCAATTATCATAAAAGTTACAGGGATAACATTGGGTAATATCATGCTAGACAGACTAATGGTTCCTGATTTTGGCTGTAGATATCTTGCAAATCAAGGATTCATTAAGCCTCTATGTGATCTTCTAGCCTTTCCAGACCCAAGAATTGTAATTTTTTTTCTTGAAGGGCTAGAGAATATTTTGAATGTTGGGGAAGCAGAGAAGGTTTTGGGCAACATTGGAGGTGTAAATCTCTATGCATAGTATATTGATGATGTTGAAGGACTTGAGAAGATTGAAAACCTGCAAAGTCATGACAATAATGAAATTTATGAGAAGGCAGTAAACATTCTTGAAACTTATTGGGTGTAAGATGATGAATATGACCAAATAGTCAATTTTTACCTCTCATATTTAACATTTTAAGTGACCTATGATATGAAACCGATGGAGGGAACACTTCATTTTCCTACAGTCAAAGATATTTACATAGTCAAGTATTCTTGCATGCATTGTGTATACTCTATGTCCACATGCTATCAAATATCTTTTAGGTTCAACATGAGTACTTTATTTTACCTTGCAATCAAACTTACAATTATTTACTATTTTTGTGGAAGATCGGATGCAGTCTAGTTTCCCGAGTTGAAAGAAATTTCAAAATATGAGTCTTATGTTTGTCACCAAGAGAATAATTTTAAGTGTTATTCTAGCACTAATGAAATTTAATTTTGTAATATTTCTCCACCAAGCTATATAGATTCCAATCAATGATCTAATATTTCATAAGAGGCAAGTGATCTGTTCTGGAAAATTTTGGTTTAAATGTTTTGTTGCTTATCAATATCCCTGGTTGTTGATAATTTGCTTATTATTTAAACTTTCTCATTAGGAATATAGAAATGATGAATCAAACACTAGTAGCAAACAAGGTTCTCCAAATATCATGTCCATCATTTACTGTGTCTTAATGTCATTTTCTTAATATCATTATCAGAGGAATAATTCCTATTGGTCATGTATCATATTTTAAATCTACCCTAAGGGTAGAATCCTGTGCTTCTCCAGGGATATAAGGAGTCTTTATGCCAAATATGTTTTGTTACATCCCTTAATCAGGTGTGTATGCCATTTGATGCCCAAACTCTGTCATTATTTCAAAGCCGAAGGGGTTAGGGTGGGTACATTCCTGGAAAGGGTTTCTCATCTGCCAAACCTGGAATGTTGGTGTCTCATTATAAGGAATATTTCTTATTTTTGTCAGTTTTGGCATAATTTTTTGGTGCTTTCAAATACCTTTCTTTGGACCGATTCTTGTTTGATTCTTTAATTCAATTTCAAGTTGCATGATAGGTAATGCTTGGCTTGATGATATGGTATTTGCAAATTATTTTTCACAGATCTTGCTGCTAAAGATTTTGAATGTTTAAGTCCATAGCATATGACTATATATTTAATTCTTCTTGAACATTAATTTATGTTTTGAAACAGTTGTTAAATTTTAGCAAGTATTTATTATCAATTACAACATGTTGCAGAGTATTGGCCCTTTCTGCTATCAACATGTATTTATGTGTCCCTTGCTATAGCTTAGTAAAATGACAACATAAATTCGAACTTCTTAATTTCAGACAGTGTCATCAAAAAGCTTACCTTGGACTATGGTGGACACCTTAATATTGTCGTGAGCTCCTTGCTCAAGCTGTGGTGGTCTCCTTAGCTCAAATTGTGGAAGATTAAAATGATTCATGTGTAGTAACTACAACCGTATTGGACTGTGTATATATTTTCGGCTAATTTCCTTGTTGGACAGTCTCAACACAGTGATACTACCTCTCATAATGGTGGATACCTTGATTGTTGTTATTGACCTAAATGTGTATCATTATTATTTTCTTAGAATTCCTTCATGGACAGTCACAACACTATAATACTACCTCTCGGAGCGGTGAAGACCTTGGTTGCTGTAATTTCCTTGACTGTGCATCATCATTCTTGGGTCTGATTTCCTTGCTAGACAATCACAACACAATAATACTACCTCTCTGAATGGTGAAGACCTTGGTTGCTATAATTACCTTGACTATGTGTCATCACTCTTGGAGCACAACAAATATTGTCGAAGTGTTGGAGTTTTCCAACATCAAGACCATTGTTGGATACTTATTTTGGACAAGTGAGTCATCGGACAATGAAAAATCAACGAAATTTTTGGAAGCACCTATGAAGAAGTTTGTGGAGATATATCTTACTTGGGAAAGGGTTATTGAAGACATCCTTGAAGAATCCTTGAAGGGTTATCTTATGATTGATGCCTACAAATGAACCTTGAACATCAATTTTCATAATGGTTGTTTAATCATATGAATGATAATGATCCTAGAGTCATTAATCACAATGATTGAATTCATTCTTATTCCTTTAGTGATTTTAAACCCTTTTCAAAGTGCATATGCCTCTGTTTGTTATGATTCCAATTTGATGCTCCTAGCATTCCAATTTTATGCTGCATCAATAAAGTATAAAACAATAAAGAAAATCCTTCTTCGATTCTAAAATTAGGAGCATTTTGTTGAAGCTAGCAATATATGCTCTATAAACTAGTTTGAGTCAATTTTGTCCTTAAATTTGAAATTTACCAAACCATTTATCTTTATCTATATTGAAACATTGATGAGAGTTGAGTTTTTTTCCTTTGGAAATAATAGTTTCATCTAAAAGCTTTTGGATTTATTGCTACAAGGGGTGGGATATCTATCCCTTAATATAAAAGTGTGAAATCCATTACTAGTGAAACTTTCTGGCATACGAAATAATTCATAGCAAAACACACCTTTATGAATAGTTTTGACATTATTAATGGAAAGAAATAAGGGTGGAACTTTTTGAGATTTACATGATTATTGATGATTATCTTGAAAATCCATTATTATGAGTAGTAGCATGGTTTTTGTTAGACCCATACGTTACGCTATTTTAAAACACAATATTGCATAGAAAATTCATGACACTTGAGAAGGATCATAAACAAAATTCTTTTTAATTGGTTGTTGTTTAAATTTGATAAAAACCAATGTACAAATGGAAATTATGAAGGCAACAATTGTTAAAGTCACAATCAATATTTGCGAACTCCATTGGAAGTGCAAGAACCTACACATAGCTTAAAATTGCTATATGGAGGACCATGATCAACATAAAACAACCCACTAATGAAAATTTGGTTATTTGGTGTGGTTATATCTCAATAAAAAAGAGTTTTAAGGATGACAATGACAAGTTGTACAACACATGGAAGAGAACACTTTCTAGTTTAATCCACCCATGCCCATGAGGTTGGATTATAATAATAATAGAGAAAAAATATTTAAACTACATCTGATACTTCCATGGTGATTGATGAGGAAACTATTATTACAATTAATAACATACATTATTTATATGTTAGATTTATATCTTATACTATTTATAAATACAATTATGAATAAGAAAATTCATGATACTTGAAAAGAGTCATAAAAATGTTTCCAAAACAAATTAAAATAGTAACTTCCAAGTAAAGTGAAATGGCTTACAGAATAGGGTATAAGAATTTTTTCCATGCCACATGTTGGAGCTTTAAAAATGTTGAGAAAACAAAATATATATTACAAGGGGATGTATACAATATGTAAACTATTAAAGATAGAATTTTGGAGAAATAACTAAATATTGATTACAAGATCTTGAATGTTGCTTTGTATCATCTATTCCATGTTGTGAACAATATTTTCCAAGCACATGTAAAATAGAAACATGTCAAATAAAAATAGAAACATTTGACATTTGGCATTTGTAGGATACTTTGTTGAAGCTATCAATATGCGAGCTATAAACTAGTTTGAATAAATTTTCTCCTTAAATTTGAAATTTACCAAACCATTTATCTTCATCTATATTGAAACATTGATGAGAGTTAATTTGTTTTCCTTTGGAAATATTAATTGAACATCTAAACACTTTTGGATTTATTGCTGCAAGGGGTGGGATACCTATCTCTTAATATAAAAGTGTGAAATCCATTACTAGAGAAACTTTCTAACGTAAGAATTAATTCATAGCTTTAAACACATCTTTATGAATAGTTTTGTATTCTTGAATGTTCCTCTGTAGGATCTATTCCATGTTGTGAAAAATATTTTCCAAGCACATGGAAAATAGAAACATGTCAATAGAAAATAAAAGTAGGAGACCTCCATCATGAGAAGAGATGATAATGAAGAGATTAGCCACATGAAATATAAAATAATCTAAAATAATGAATATATGCAAATATGATGACACTTCATATCAAAAATAAAAACTAATGATACCTACACACACACACACACACACACACACACACATATATAATTAATTATTCATTCATCACCATCATATCCATGCAAAAAACGGGCGAGTTTAGATCATCTAGGAGTAAACATCATGAACACATTAAATCACTATAACTTAATTATCTATCAAAGAACCCTTATCCAGTAGATCATAATATATTGTTCGTACCAACACACATCTAACCATCCACATCTACATTTATTTGAAAGAAAACCACAATGTAGTCTTAAACTATATAAATTTCAATGCATTATAGGAAAAATATGTTCTAACCCTAGAATAAAAGTTCATTGTTCATCTTGAACAATGTGTTCCACTCATATGAAATGTGCTAATGGAAAATTTTCCAGAATGACATCATGATCATCTATCGATAACCTCCATTGTCACTGTTTTTTTCTACTCTTCACTTGCTTCAACTGCAACCGAGTTGCTATGACCAAGTGACTATATTAGGCATAAATAACCTCTGGCTAGTAATCTTGAAAAATAATATGATATTTACATTTATTTACTTCTTCATAGAAATGTCCCATTAACACCATTAAATCGATTAAGTATGTATAATCTGATGGATCATTATACTCTTGGAGCAAAATGGATTTAGACATAGTGCATCGTAATAAATAATAATGCACTTTTTCTTGATTATTTTTTGGTGCAATGACAATGAAGACATCACCTTCTCTAACCATATCAGAAACACGATCATAATAATTTTCAATCACAACCACTTCATTGTCCATTTCCTTGTCAGTCACGTTTCCAAATGGGGGCAATGGTGTCAATTCTTCATGTTTCCATGGCTTAACAAGTTTCTTAATTTGGTTTTCACAGTCATTGATGGACTCTGTCTGATAAATACATGCAGAATAAAAGAAAGAGCACTTTTGTTTCTCAATGCAATGTATATTTGTCATGTTATTACTCCTAATTGACTGTAAACTTATTGTTTGAGGGATTTCAAGGAAATTAAATGGCAACAATCTATCGAAATCACCCATTGCAATATTCCAAAAGTACCTTCTTGAGAAAAACACACACATGTATGAGTCAAATTTTGAACAATATTTAATATTTTTTTGATAAACAAATACACACATATATGTATACACATATATATCTCTAGAAATGTATAATATATTTTTAGTTAAATGTGTACGCTTACCTGTGCACATTAGCCATCCTTGGGTTCGATACATGACTTAAATTTTCTTTGCACCAATTAACAACATCTAAAGAATTTTCAAGTCGGGAAGCTGAGTGATTCAATTGATGCCTCATAAGTGCACGTTTTATGCACACCCCAGCACCACGTGCTCTCATTTTCCATGTTGTGTCTCAAATAAATTCCATGTATGTCGAATTTTGGTTCTCTTATGAAGATGAGACAACTAAAAGAATGATCTTACTAATTTAAATTGACCAGCACAACCATCTAACCATACCTAATGTTCTTTAAAAGTGACCCTTTGTCTCAAAAATTCATTATAAATAACATTAAAACAATGTTGAACAAAACATGTATCATGTGTTCGATCATCACTGATGTAGAAATGGTACTCCTTAATCACCTCCCGATTATTTCATCGTTATCAAAACTATCAATAGCAAGCTTTTCATGTCTATATAAAATATGAACAAATATAGATACTTGGTCTAAATGATAATACTCACTTTGTATCTCCTTTTGTGGACTAAACATGTAATTCTCAGCGAAATCAACCACTGATAATATTATTCCTTTTGGGAACACATCACGTGATTTCTTGAACTGTAAATCCTGCCATCGTGCTATATGAAAATGCTTAATATATTTGTATATTTTCACCCTGAACTTCTTCATAAAAGATGTCACTGGAATGTCGTCGTCAAGTAAAGTGATATTTTTTGATGTTGTGCTTGAATCTACAATAGGAGTGTAAGTAAAATTTTCATATCGCTTCCAATTCAAATTGAGATTTGAGAGTCTGGGATCATTAGGATTAATGGGATACTTTCCTTCGTAGA
Source organism: Pinus albicaulis (assembly GCA_034641835.2). Classification (NCBI taxonomy): domain Eukaryota; kingdom Viridiplantae; phylum Streptophyta; class Pinopsida; order Pinales; family Pinaceae; genus Pinus; species Pinus albicaulis. Next base: position 865,644,269 of record CM076572.1, read on the forward strand.
GTGCGAAATGAGAACATTTCGGGAATTTTCTTCCATCAACACATTATTCCTTATAAAATAATTCATTATCTAGTGCACATAATATCTTCGATAAAATTCACGAACACTTGAAGGAGGGGAGTTAGTTGAACAATATTTTATGCCAAAATTTACAAATTTCTCATAAAATAATTCAAATTATACATGGTATCGAAAATAACATGTGTCTCGAATAGCGATAGGCCTGAGATACCATGGTTTAATCTTCACAAATGTGCTAAGATAAGCCTTCACATCAGTATTAATCTCCATAGAGTTCTGGAATAATTCTACTTGACTAACCTGTGTTATATGTTTGGCATGAGATTCATACTTTCCCTTAGATATACGGCATCGCACAAAATCCTTTTCATTTGGAAACACACGAGAATTAAAATCCCAAAACTATTTTACAATATCCCTCACACCATCAGGAAGTCTATCATGATATTGATGCCTGTAGATATTAGCCCAAGATGCAAGTTCATCATTCTCATCTAATTGAATTCTAAATTTTGTATGCCTCCATAAAAATTTTCTCGATGTTTTAAAAATTTTTGAAGTTGCTGACATTAACCAACTTGATGAATTTTTTTTCGTGACTATACCTGTTAAAAGTGCTCTACGAGAATTCTTTTCAACTTGAGATCACTTTTTTTCTAGTGTGGTAAATGTCGACGTCACATTTTTTGATAGAATTTCATCTGCTAAAACCTCTTTCTCACTTTTAATGCCCTATAATTCCATAGTATATTTGACAGATTTGTGCTTTAAAATTCCACGTAACATCTGAGCTTATGCTATGATAGATTTACCATCAAAAATATGTTTATTTACTTTATCTCGAACTATCCTTTCAGCCATTTGTGGTCCCAATTCTTCAATTTTAGTTGGATCCATATTTTCTACAAACTTGTAGTTGTATACAATGATCTTGGAACTTCCAATTAATTGCAGTGAAATTCGAGGTGTGGTAGTACCTTCTTGTGGTTCTGATATTCTCCCTGCATAAAAAACAATATTAACTTTAATTTGAAATCGACATATACATATTTTTAATTTTAAAACTATGTTGAACTACAATGTTTTTAAAAAAATTACAAAATTCAAATTGAAGAAAATATTCACTCACCAGTGAGATCGATATCAATATTCTCTTGGACATTTTTGTTTTCAATATTCTCGTTGACAAGTTCCTCAACATTTATCATTTCCTCGTCATTTTCATGCACCTCTACATCTCTTTCATGATGCTCTACCTGCACATTTATTTCATGGCTTAATATTTCCCTTTCCTCTCGCCTTTTTTTTGTAATCTCTCATTTCTATCCATTGAATCAGTTATTTTTAGATCGTGCCTTCATAGGAAATTCCTTTGGTTTCCCATGTCCACAAAATTTGAAACCTAAAATCCAATTCTATTTGGACCAAATACCCAAAAAAACATAAAGTCTTCAAAATAAGTAATTCATGCTTTCAATAAGCGAGAAAATTAAATAAATAATTAAATTCATAAAGACATTTTGCAAAAATACTTCATGCATCTATGCACCCAAAAAACTTCAAAAAAAAAAAATTCCAAAAATATTTCGCACCCAAAAAAAACTTAAAAAAAAAATTGCGAAAAAGAATTTTGCACCTACAAAATATTCACACCCTGGCAGAGAAAGAATTCAGACCCTCACACCTTCACAATTTTTGGGCCCTCGCACCTTCGCAATATTCGTTGGCTCAAAATGGTGTGTGGAATTAATCTTTCGAACGAGAGTATTTATAGAACTCTTGTCCGAAACATTGCGTCGTCTTTCGATTAAAATTTAATAAACTCTCGTCCAAGAGTTCATGTCCGAAAACATTGCGTCGGATTCAGATTAAAATTTAATAAAATCCTGTTCGAGAGTTTAATAAATGCTCATCGGAGAGTTTATTAAACTCTCGGATGAGAGTTTACTAAATGATCAGATGAGAGTTGGCATTGGGTAAACTCTCGGTTGTAAACTCTCGGCTAAGAGTTTAGCCACACGGTTAAATGTAACCTGTGGTGGTTTAAACTCTCGATCGAGAGTTTTAAATTTATCTGTCAAGAGTTTAATAAATATATCGCCTGAGAAATTATCTTAGCCGAGAGTTTCTGGTCAATAAAAACCCCAGAAAATTCTGCATTATTCAGGAACCTACAACTTTGGAGGGGCGGTACACCTACAAACGGAAAATGCTATATATCGGACCTATTACCATTAGATTCATCTCTAAATCTAGTTTCTAATGATGTAATATTTTTGGAGTTTCATTAACAATTTCAATTTGTTATTAATTTTATACTAAATTGTGTCACTGTGGAATTTCATTGTTCTGAAATTTGCACTGAATTAAAATTCAACAACTTTAAAATGGTAATACCAAAAAATCAGAAAAATAACTTTGCAACTCCTCTCCTTGTCTTCCTCAAAAGGGTATTCTCATTTTTCTTATTGACGATCACATTGAAAATAAAATCTAGTTCTCATAAAATGTACTGAAACATCATCGTTTTTTTGTCTTCGTCCATTTCAAAAAATAATAAAAAATAGTGATTTAATCTGAAAATTATTGAAAAATAGTCAATGCACTAGTGTAATATATGTAGATTTTGATGATATGGTTTATTTCCAAAAAATGAATAACCTTCCCTAAAAAAATTTAGGGTTCAAAAAGTGACTATTTATGTTTGCTTCAAAATTTCAAGTATATGAAGTTAGTAAACAACAAATTTACCCCTCTATATGTCAATATTTAAAAAAAAAACACAAAATATGAGTATGGAGGTAAGAAAATTCCCTACAAATCTTTTTTTTATGTCAAAGTGTGATTTACATCCAAAATATGAGCTTAGTGGAGTTGAAGTTGAAAAAACATAGAAAAATACAATTTTCAACATCAAAAAAGGGCAAAAAGTGTTTCGCAACTTCACATTTTCTTGAGAAAAGGTTAGGATCATGGTCACAAACACCCACGCACTTAGGTTAGCTCTCTAGACATTAATTCTGGTGGGTTTAATGATTCAATTTAAGGTCTATGCCTCTTCCGTCCCTTATTCGTTTGAAGCTAATACTGATAGAGAGTAATCACAGAATAGTAAAGGAAATATTTTTCAATTTGGTATTACTTTTTTCCATGCATTTGGCTTTTCTAGTCACACTAATTTCCTTCGATTTGAAGGAAAGTTTCAATATATTATTTTAATGCGTTAAGGTAAGATGAGAAAATATGGACTAAGGTAAGAAGTTCAGACTTTTAGATAAAAAATATCGTATTAATGAGTTCTTTATCTTTTGGTATACATAAATTTCTCTAAGTGACTGCTTTTGGTGTCTTTTTTCCAAGTTTTATTTTTATTGGTTATTTTTAAGTGTATTTTTCTTTTTGAATTTGGGTTTTTTACACTTCATTTAAAAGGAAATATTTATAGTCTCAATCCCTCTATTTGGACCCTAATTTTTGTTTTATATTAGTCACGTACATAAGTTTTTCAAATTTAGGCCCCTCCAAGACCCTCTCTTGGTGCCTTCCTCTTTTTTATTAGTATACTTGTCCCACTAGTAGTGGTAGGTTGGTTCTACTTCACCTAGTAAGTTTCAAAACCTATTCCCCACTTGTATTCCCCTCATTACTTCTTAATATGACTTCAATTCACCACCCTTTTGGATGCATGGGTCATAATGGGGTTCAAATCTCCCCTTCCCCATATTTTCCGTCAACAACAAAGCGCTTTTCCTTAATTTCTGCTACTAGTCTCCCTTTAGAAATTTCTAGGGAAATACACTAGGTGAAGGAAAAGGAAGGGAAGAGAACAGGTTTATCTTAGATAATTTAAATCATTAACGGGTAGGAAGTTTCATCCATGAGACTGGGACTACTAGTACATGACAGGCTCATGACATGAATAACATGGAACTACACTGGTAAGTTAAACACATTATGGGGAAAGTACTCATCGAATGGACAAAAAAACAATGGTATGTTCTCTTATATATTGATGAATTTTAGAGGAAAATATTCAACTTGATGAAAAGGTATCCATATAGCAATTAAGGTTTTGGATTTGTAACTCTTGATTTTACAGGAGGACATGGAAACACATACCACAATTTTGGAGGACTCACCATCAAGTTAAATGTTTATCTTAATTTTATTTCCCTTTTTTCTTTAGAGGAAATGATATTACTGCCCATAATAAAGATAGGAGTCACTTTTTTTATATCATTTTAGACACTATCAGAAATTTTATCGATTTTGATGATATGATATCATACATTCGCATAGTAGAAATGAAAACAATGTTTCTACATTACTACTATAACCTCCAAAATATTAGTAGTGTAAATATATTGTTCTTGTTTATACTATAGGAATTGATATATACATCATTAAAAGTATTTTTCTTGAATGTATAGATTACAAGGACTAGTCTTAATGTTTGTAAATCTTAATTGAATTTCTGATAACAATTTTAGGTATGGTTGAATCTCCTTCTAGTGTTGAGTGACAAAATGAACTCCTTGGAAAAGGGGGTTGAGCACCCCTCCTTAAAAAACACTATGTCAGGGAATTTTAAGTGAAATATCAAATGTTTGGAAAAATAGGGAGATAGTGGGATTTATAAAGAAATTCCAATTTTGGGGGCACAATGGAAAGCAAGTCCTTGAGAAAAACGTTTAGCAAAGGAACCAAAAAATCATAAATCTATCATCCCTCTGAAGGGTTTGGATAAACATTGTAAGAGAATGAGATACCATGCTCTCATATGAAATTTTTTGGGATTATGGAGCATGGAAAAGGAATTAGAAACACATATACAATTGGGAACGATAGCCTAAAGGAGAGGCACATTTAAAACTAGGAATGCAATGTTTTTTCATGGTGATTTTCTCTAGCTTGGAGGATAAGAATAGGGTTTCTGGGAGATATCCCTATTTTTTTGATAATGTAGGGTTGTATATGTGAAATTGGGAATAATTATTTAATACATATCGGAATCATTTTTTACAACACCAATTTGAGTCCAACTTTATCCCCTTCTAGTAGTTTTTGGAACCCAAAAATTTTGGAGGGTATTGGTAATGTTATTGTCATTTTTTTGAAGATTTTGAGGGTCACCAAATTGGAGGGGCATATATCTTACATGACGCTCTATTTTTATATGAATATTTCCCATCCTTTATAAGGTTCAATTGACTTTGAGTATCAAGGGGACGTTTGGTCCCAAACTTTGGACTACGAGCATGTACCATTTCACTGCCTTTGTTTCATGACCATGATAAATATTTTAGAGATTGTACAATTTGAAAGAAGGAAAAACATGAGTAGGGTTGGTAACGAAGAATGGGGGCTTCACTAAAGTTACATATCGATATAGAAACAACAAAGGACAAATATTCCCTCAACCTTCGATGAAAGCACATGACAAGAATAAATTTGCATTTTTCAAAGGTAGGGAGGAGGAATCATACATACCTGATGATATTATGAAGATTGAGACTATATCATTGTTACCTTGGAATAAACACACTTAGAAGAGGAAATTTTTCAATGACGGGACAGAGATGGAGGATTTCTCAAGTATTTCAAGGATAGGTGATTGTTTTTCATTGATGAAGGAGAACTTGGATACTATGAAAGAGGAAGAAAGAGCTCTTGTTAACCTGAATAGTTGTTGGGAAATGGAAGAATTGCTAGAATCATCGAAGGATCAAAAATAAATTTATGACCAGGATTTTATATGATGGAATAACAAAAGGATTTCGTGCATGGAAAGGGTTTGTTATGCAAGATCTTTTCCAATTTCAATAGATAAAGGTCAATATTTTGTAGTGAAATATACTAAACAAAAAGGTAGGAAAATAATGTGTGAATTCCTTTAGAACACTAACGAACAATTAATAAACATTAGGAAAGAAACAATTGGATTTCCAAAATTTGTCTCAATGAAAAGTATAATGTGGAACATTGAGTGTATTAATAGTATGGGTAAACAAAGGTATATGATGGAACAATTAAACTTTGAGAACACAACCTTGGTTATTTTACAAGAAACCGAGGTTTCGACATGAAAATAAAAAAAAATAGGAATCAAATTCTAGAGAGGGTGTCAAGTGATGGATATTGATGCTCAGCATAGTGCATGTCGTTCTGTAATTTTCTGCAATGCATAGGAAGTGATTTTCTAGGACTGGATGGCCAGTCCTTGAATTTTAATTGAAAGGTTTTCATAGCTTTCCTCAAAGGACGTATTAAGTTTGATGGCGGTTTATAGTCCCTATGTGCAAGCAGTGAAATTGACATTCTTGGAAAAAATTCAGGCACATAGAAGTATAATTCTAAATTCTCTCTCAATTCCTGGAGGGGATTTCAACCTTCTAAGATCTCTAGATCAGAAAAAGGGTTGGTTTCGAAGGTTAAACTTAGAATATAAATTATATATGGAGTTTGTCAAGAGGTTAAAGTTGGCTGACTTTCAAACCCTCCATGATATTTTTAGTTGGAAAAACATAACGGGGGGAACACCAAGTGGTGAAAAAACTTGATTGTTTCATGGACTCTGATGAAGTTATCATGAGGGATATTTTTAGAGAAGCAGTTATTCTTCTGTGTCTTGGCTCAAAAAAAAGGGTTGTATGGCTGGAGATTACCTCAAGGAAGGCACTCGAAATATACCCTTCCACTTCAAAATTTTCTGGCTCCAAGCCCCAAAATTTTGGAGAAAGAAGGAGAAACATGGGGTGAAATTAAAGTGAAGGAAAGGAATAAGATGCATACCTTCTAGTTAAAATTTAAAAGAATTGAAAGCAAGATTAGGCTTTCGAACAAGAAATATTTTAGACGTATTTTGGAGAATAAATAATTGTTAGAAAATCAAATACAAGAGACTTCGTAGATAATGATCTTAGAAGGTCGCACTACAAACCTAGTGTTCGAGGACGGTGTCACAGTAAAGAAGTTAGAATAGAGAACGAAATAGAAAGGGCCATTATCGCGAAAAAAAATTGAGCGTTTGATGATGAAAGGAGGATTAGAAGAACTCTATGTTTTTTCACAAATTCATGCTAAAACATAGACACTTTAATAAGATTTTTTCATTCATGGCTGGAGATGGCTCGAGGAAACTTCAACATAATGAAATTGAAGATGAATTTATTTCTTATAAAAGGGATGTAATTTTTGAATACCTTAATTATAGGAAACAAATTATTAATAATTTTATGGCATGTATTCCAAGACTTTTTAGCAAGGAGTAGAATGAATCTCTGATGAGTTTGGTCTCACTCCTTGAATTTAAGGAGGTGATATTGGTCATGCCTAGAAACAAAGAAGCTGGCCTAGATGGTTACACCACATAACTTTTCAAGGCATGCTATAGTTTTCTAAGTGTTGATATTCATGAGGTGATAGAATAATCTAGAAATATTCAGTTGATGTGGGGAGGATTGAATGTCGTTATTATACTATTTAATTTTTAAGTTTAGTTATTTATACTTTGGGTTTTAAACTTTACTTACATCTAATTGAATTAATGTATTATTTATTTTTTGCAATTGAATTTTCTCTAATGGTAGATGGATTATGTTATAATATCTAAATGTTTAGAATCATTGTAATTCTTTAATTTGATGATAGGTGTTAGATCTTTGGCGTTGGAACCAGACAACTTTTTCTATGGAAGACAAGGGATATGCTTCTCAATCTAGCAGAGAGGAACATTTTAATGTTGGATTTGACATTGTATCAGCTGAAATTCCCTGTGGATTTCCTAGAGCTCATAATTTGGTTTACATGTTGGACCCAATAAATATTTCAATTATGTTATTGATAAGTCAATATAAGTAAACCGACTATTGGAATTGGGTGTATCTACTCATAGACTGACTTAGATCCTGCCATAAGAATAAATCATGATTATATTTTAAATCAAGAATATATATATATATATTTTTTAATTGGATTAAATATTTTGTATAAAAACTTCGATTGATTTATGTGTAATTGTAATTAGATTGCATTATGATATTTATCCACTTAAGAGTGTTGTAATTATGTAATTTAATAATAGACTAAGTAAACTAAGCTAACATGACGAAATGATTCATAACATCCTCAATATTAATCTTTTGTGGCTGAAAATATAATTGGTACATGATTTATATAAAATTATATAAATCATCGAGGACACTGTGTTGATGCTCAATCGTGAAAAAATCACATGTATATTATTTTACATTACTCTATTGTCTTATGACTATGTCGAATATGGCCCTGAAGTATTTCCCTATTTGATGACTTTCACCTTGTGTTACATAAGTGTATTGATAAAATATTTGTTGGTGCGAACAATTTACTTAAGTTGTATTATCTCTGTGAAACTATTTCGTGTATTGAACAAGTGACAGTGAACTAAATCTACTCGGTTTTTATTAATTTCCTAAAGTTATGTTATTGCACCATTAAATGACTTACTTTTAAGTTGATAGTGTGATTTTAGTGTGCTTGGAGTACTATTTTCTGTTGGAAACCATTTATTTTGAAAAGATTATTTTTTTTAAGATATTTCTATTTATATTAAATTAGAAATATATACTTTTAATTTAATTTTTAAATATTATAAAATAAATAAATAAATATTAAAAGTATTATAAATTAGATGATAAAAAATTAAAATTTATATTTGTCTAAAATATTTATTAGAAATATATATTTTAATGGACTAGTTTAATCATTAAATATTTATATTTATTTTTTGGAATTATTGTTTGGATCACAAGTAGTGTTTATTTTTCAGAATTATTGTTTGGATCACAAGTAGTGTTTATTTTTTAAAATTATTGTTTGGATCACAAGTAGTGTTTGTTTTTCGGAATTATTGTTTGAATCAGTAGTGTTGGAAATCGTTTTTCAAATTGATATTGTCGGAAATCGTCTAGCCAAACTAATCAGAGTCTAACACTAGGAGAATTGAATCCATGGCATCCCAAAGGAAATGTGCTGAGAATAGATAGTGTCGAAAATCGTCTAGCCAAACTAATTGAAGCCTAACCCTAGGAGAATTGAACCCATGACATCCCAATGGAAATGTGCTGAGAATTGAACCCATGGCATTGCAATGGCAATGTGATTAGAGAATTGAACCCATTACATCCCAATCGAAATGTGTTTTAGCAATGAGGGGTTAACCAATTAAACTAACCCTTGGGGCTAAAATAAAAATTATGCTCTACTTAATACAAACCAATTAAGCTAACCCTTGAGGCTAAAATAAAAATTATGCTCTGCTTTATATGAACTCAATATTACTGCAATAATATAAATTAAATGATTTGTATTAGACATAAATCCAGAATACGTATAAAAAATAGTTCATTTATTATACATGTCATATTGTTATAATTAAAGTAATTATAAAAACTAACTAACTTATAATCTTATTTAAAATTATTATTTATTACTTAATTAAAAAATTAATTAATATATAATTTGAACATATATAGAAAAACATTGAACACCATTTTTAATCATGAAAATTTATTAGTCCTTACCATGGTAGATATTTTCTCTTAACTACTCATTAATTGAGATTTGACCAATATATTCTCTAATGTACTTTATAAAATATATAATTTTTTTAACAACATTAAAAAACCAACAATTTACTAAACTATAATTTCATTTAAACCTTTTAGAAAAATATAGAACTAGATTTTTTATTATGGATATTTCTTTTTATTAGCCCCTAAACAATTTATTTGTTTTTAACTACACATTGGTTGAGCACTGACCAATATTTTCTCTAATGTTTTACTTTATCAAATATATATTTATTTCATAACATTATTAAAAAAACAATTTTGAAGTATTCTTTCCACATTGACTACGAGTGCAATAAAGCATAATGAAATAGAAATTGGTTTAGACAAATTTTATGTCGTTGATGTTTTTATTGCATTTGCTTCATTTTATGGTCCTCTTTCCACCTTGACTACAAGTGCAATAAACCATAATGAAAGATAAATTGGTTTAGGAAAATTTTATGTGGCCGATGTTTTTGCAATTGCATTTTCATTTCTTTTTCTTTTCTTGAGAACGGGATGCGTGATTCCCTAAAATATTATATTTTACATGTTTCATTTAAAAAATAATAATATTAAGAAATATTTCCCATAAATAAAATATTTCAATGGCTAGATTAAGTGAAATATTTATAGACCGATAAAAAAATTTGAAAAAAATTGAATTTTTCCACTAGTGATTTTTACCTAGCATATATATAATTCATTTAATTTTTAATATGTAGATGACACATGACATTTAAAAATATATCGTTACCAAATGGTAAATTCAATTGTGGTTTACTAAAATATGTCAATCCCAACTATGTAAACCTAATGTGATTAATTAAAAAAATATTTATGGTTAAAACATTTGAATGGTGTGTTGTTGAATGTGAGGTAGATGTGTCATTCCATCCATTCTTGGTATGGAGTTGAAAAGTGAAATATCAAGAATTTTTGTAGCCATTTTGATTCTATATATATTATGTAGGGAGAGATTTCGAATTTTGTGTAATGATTCACACCACTTGCAATATGATCATTCTTGGTGTATGGTGGTAAAGACATTTGATTATGGGTAGTTAAGAGAGTTCATTAATTCTTTTCATTGCCAACATGGAGTTCACATGTGGCAGATTGAAAACCTACATAATTCTATCTTAACTCCAAAACTATCCAACACTCTAGGAAAAGATTTTCATCTCCAGGGTTTAATCCATGTTAATACTTATGGATCCATATTTACTACACATCTTTGTTGGTATAATAAATTTAAACCAAAGACACACACATGTAAAGGTATAACATAAATCATAACCTATCCATAAATATAACTAATCAATGATATATTCTTGTTTATGTGAGGAGAGGTCTCAGAAGCATAAATTAATTTCATAACCTATTTTATAGAGTTCTAGATAACTTTTCCTCCTTTGTATATGAAGATGTACTCTATAATGAGTTGCTCAAAATTATTTATCTCTCTAATAGTAAAGTGGGGTGTTGCATCTAAATTTTCATTACCTATAATGTTAATTAGGTATAGCTTGGGTTCCATTTGATATAAAGTTTACCTTAGTGATTTAATTTAGGGAAGATATGTTCCAAAAAATTATTCCTCTTCGCCTTGAGCCTTTCTCCATTATCAACTATATTTGTAAGTTTCACTAAGTCCCACTAGTTTACACTCTCCTAATATATCTAGTGGATTTAATTGAACTATTTAATGTAGTATTTTTCATGAGATCTTCAATTCTACATTGGATTAAGTTCAAGATTAGCTAAAACCCAATTACTTTTCCAAGTACTTTCACTAAGCCCTGCTAGTTTATAATTTCCTAATATATCTAGTGGATTTAATTGAACTATTTAATGTAGTATTCGTCATAAGATATTCAATTCTACATTGGGTTAAGTTCAAGATTAGATAAAACCCATTACCATTCCAAGTACTATTTCAGCTACCATATTTGAACAAATTATTTTCAGACATATCTCATCATGATGTCTTTGGTTCTAGTCAACTTTGATACAAAATTTGGTGGTTCAAACTAAGTTTTTACATATTACTAAGGATGCAAGGTTTCTATGAGCCATTTTAGAGTGGAGTTAGCCCTCAAATGTTTGTTTCGAAACTTAGTTTTGAATCCAGCTAGGGTGCTAGGTATTATTATTCCTAGCACGGGTGCTAGGTATTACTATGCTTAGCACTTTATATTCTCCATTAGTAGATTTCAAAGAGGACTTGAGCATTATGAGTTTTTTACTTAAAATACATGAGCATAGATATTTTTGTATGTATATAGATAGAATTATGTATGGAAATGCATGGAATGTGTTGAATTCCTAATGCTCTATGGGTAGGTGTGGAAGGCGAAGAGTCACAAAGGAGTCTAAGTGACCTTGGAAGATGAATCCAAGGGTCACTTCATTTTATTATAAATGTACATCATATCAATGGTAATATGCAACGAATGCCTATCTTTCCTATTTGTGTGTTTTATGTTTCTCCTACACCATGTGTGTGTTTAACATGGTGTCAGATCCATGATGAGTGGCCTTCCTCTTGTGCCCCATTCACAGCACTGGTGTTTGAGCATAAAATTCGACCTCTACACGCTGCTCCTCTGTTATAACTCCTACATGCGCTGTTCAGAAATGCCATTATTTTTTTGCTAGCACTGACATATCATTTTATGTTTTTATGAGTGTCTTGTTAGTCCTGCTCCTGCTATTTTAAGCCTTTCATTTTGTCACCATTCAAACGCTACATACTAGTGCAATAGCTGCATAAGTTTGGTATATGCTATGTGTTGATTGGATAAAGTGTGCTATATTTGAAATCATGGGAGGTTGAATGTATTTATGCATTAAATCTCACTTCTTCAGCTCTAAGCTATTCTGTCTACAAACCTGCACCAAAACCCTTCGTTATCCCTCCTCTTGAAGTGAACCTTGGAATTTTTAATGAGTTCGATGCTTGTTATGTGATATATTTTAGGAGAGTTGTGCTTCCTCCTAGTTCCCTCTCCAAAATATCCCATAACACTACTCAGTTTGTGGCCAGGCCCCTCGGCCCACACAACTCGCTAAGGTACTCACTTTCTGATGAGCAGGCAAAGGCAGAAGGAGAGGAAGAGTGCTAGCATCCGACACAGTTTACCTTTGTGTATAATATATGCTCCTCTGAATCAGAGTCATTGTTGTTTTTGTTGAGCATCGACACCGATCCGGGAGAATCTTGGGCCTTCACCTCCCACAATTCTTACCCACCTCTGCTGCCCAAAATCCTCACCTCTCATGCCGCTAATCAAACGTGCCTCTTCCATACGTTGTTGCAGTCTCCCCTCCATAAATCATCCCTTCACTGCTCCTGCGTAAACCTCTTCCAAAACTCATCATTGCTTGGACTTTCTTCTTGGCCTCACACTCACGACGCAGAATAATATTCCTCACCTCCGGTGGCTCTCCAACACAATCTCCCCAATTCTCACTGCACCCTTCAGCACTATCTCCCTCCCGCCTCTGCTCCCTCATGCGACTAACTCCCCTCCCTCTCGTTGTGATCCCCGTCCACCTCTTCTCCTGCCTGTGGCTCACCTCCTCCACTGCTTGCTCCTGCGGGCTCACAGCTTCACCCACTCCAGCCTCTGATGGCCCTCCATACGCCTTCCCTCTCATTCCCTGCCCCCTCACTCCCCTCATCTATTCCCTCCACAACCTCCCTCGATAAATACTTATTGCTAGAGATTATGGCCATTAGTTATTAAAAATGGCTGGACCATAGCCATCTATAGCCAAAGGAGTTATATTAGATTTTCTTACAACAGTATTGGAGCTTAAAATGCTTGTAAGGCTCATTCATATGATATTACCATCGTGGCATTATTCGAGTTCTAAAATTAGTGGAGGTCATATCGAGGTTGTATAAAAGGATTGGAGCCATTGTAAATTGGCTTTTGAAATTTTTTTCCAACTGATGAGGACCTTCGACCTTTTGTAGTTAGTCCTACAAATTGATTTCATTTGTGACTGGGAGACCAACTATTGCATATAAAAAAGTCTCGCTGACTTTGTTACTCATTCAATATTCATTGATTCTTTGATTTTTGGTGTATTTTCAGTAGAAATTGAAACACTTCAATTTTTAAGCTTGATTTGTCTGAAAAATGACTCAAATTTATGAATTATTAGAGTTCCTAAAAACTTTGATAAAATCTACTCCTGATGACATAATCTAAATACACAAATACTCTCTCTCAGAAATTCAGAGTTGTCTGCAAGATGCACAAGAAAACATTGATTTTTTGCAGCTTGAGACAAAACTACAACAAGAAGAACTACAACAGTAGAGTAATAATTTTCAACCTGTTTCTGTTCAGAAAATTGAGAGAGACTCCCATCAGTAGCAAGAATGTAAAATTGCAGTCAACTCACGTTCTGTTCCTTGTACAAGAGAAGATTTACATGCAGATGCAGCAGCTCAGTCTTCACTTCCCAAACCCATCATTAGACCTTGGGAAGAGCTTTACCACAATAAGCACAAAACAGGTCTTGGATATGACAAGGAATTTTCCTTTCATATTCCGGACTACTCGAAGCCCATTCAATTTCAGTGCGCAGGATTTCTTCATGATAGCACACCTACAGCTGTTCCAGATCCTGCCCCTTTTCCACAACAACAACAAAAATATATTGAAAAATGCCAACACTGTGATCAAGTTGGCCATATGAAAGATCACTGTTTTTATCTTCACCCATGCAAGTATTGTGGTTGGCACACCCATTCTTCGCACAGATGCTTCAGAAACAAGCCTCCTGTAGGAACAAAGATTCATGTTGGATGGATCGCTTCTTGGCAATGGGCATCAACAACCAAGAAGATGTTTAAGTCGCATGTCTGAACTTGTTCTAGAATATTGAAAAATCTTGCAGTTGAGTTTTCGCCATCATCTCACCTTGTACCTGACAGGGGGGAAAATGGTGGTTATCTACAAGCTTCAATGCCACATCAAGCGAGCCTGAGTCACAATCTCGTATTATAAATTCAGAGTTGTAGCCAGAGACACAACAGTTCAAGCGAGCCTAAGCCACAATTCGTCATTCTAGATCCAAAGTTGTAGCCAGAGACACAGATGCCCATGAGTATGCCTTTGGTTGGTGGACCGCCTTAAACCATCCATGTGGGGTTCATATTCTTACTCTTCAAATAATTCACAGCACTTCCTTTAGCAAAAGACTTCAGCTTCTTGCCAGCCTTGGTAGAGTTCCAGGAAATGCATCAAGCATTCCAATGTTGGTGGTCATTCTTAAACCATCACACGTTGTAAACCTCCCTTCTTTCAGGTTAAAGGTCTCCCTCTTCAAATATGAGGGACACTTCCTCTAGTAGAAGCCCTCAGCTTCTTGCCACTATTGGAAGAGTTTCGGGAACTGCAATAAACGTTGTGTTCCAGTGTTGGTGGTCATCCCTAAACCACCTCTTTATGGCAACATTTCAGAGAATTGATTCAGCCTAAGTGCTGCCATGCATATTTTGCAGATTTGTATTACAACTCTCTTCTTGCACTCATACATACCCCTTCAGATTAAGGGGGGGAATGCTGAACACCTAATCCTCTAAGGGTAGGTGTGGAAGGCGCAGAGTCACAAAGGAGTCCAACTGACATTGGAAGATGAATCCAAGGGTGTACATCATATCAATGGTAATATGCAATGAATGCCTATCTTTCCTATTTATGTGTTTAGTTTCTCCATACACCATACATGTGTTAAACAAATTGAGTAAATTAGTGTGTTACCTACCAAATTTTAGCAAAACCATAAATAGCTAAACACTTATTTACATTATTTAATTGTAGATTAACATACATCTAAATCAATGCCTCTAATAAAAATCAACATATCTAAATATTTAACTAGTAAATAAAATATATAAAACTAAGTCTTTATATTAAGAAAAGAATTAAATATTATTAAAATTAAAAAATTAAAAGATTCAAATGAAACCAAAAATAAAATTAATATCAACAAATAAAATAAAATATTTTTAAATAAAAATATAATAAAATAAATAATTCTAAGCTTCATATCTTTTCCTACGCATTTTCGGAATGAGTCAATACACTTCGTACATTCAGACAGGTTAGTTTACATCTAAACTCCCTTTTATCAATATAAATACCTTTATTACCATTCTCATAAACTAGAAAATGTGATTCTACCGTAGTACGATGGACACTAATTATTCGCTAAAATTAGAATGATATAGAATAGAAAGGAAATGTGCAGGACAATTAAACACAAATCTACATCCCCCCTCTTCAATTTCAATAATAGAATAAAGGTGATACAGACATTCTCTCCAATCCGACAACTTTCTTGCATGAAAGGCAAGGCACAGCGAACTAATTAGTCAGCGAACTAATTAGTCAAGGACAACTTACCCAGAACCTGAAATCTATATCGACATAGGTAACAGATAATCGTAACAAGGTGGGTAGGGAAATCATCCGTGGCTATGTAAATGGCTCTCCCTCTACATGCAAGCGCACAGATAAACGCAAACCCTAACTGTGCTCCATCCTCTAACCTCGCAACAATAATAGAAGGTGTCTAATCCCATTTCATATTTATAACACGAGGAGATTCTCGAAATGCTAGGCGAAGAAAGGAAAATAATCATTATTGTGCGATAGTTAGGTTTTTTTGGTATTTTCCGCAGGTGAATTCATTGAAGAGAATCAGCATATAGAATATGAGTTTTAAAAATATGAGTGTGGGCCGGAAGAATAATTTCCAAGCTCACGAGGTTTAGGTGTATTGTCCATGATCAACTATTCAACTCGATAGTGTATCCCGCCAGCTATATAGTGAACTCTCCAGCCTTCGATCACAAGTCAGAAAATACACAAGACTATAGTCACTTTCCAATACACAAGACTATAGCACACTACGTGTGTCCTTAACGTCAAAATATGTACTGTTTAGGTAAATTGAGAATACAAAGATAAATGTTTGTTGCGGGATATAAATTCAGTTACCTTCAATCGTTGACCGCGACGCGATTTAATAAGGCACATACAATTCGATTAGTTTTTAAGTTTTTATTATTATTTAATTTGTATTTATTTAAATTATGAGTTTGATGTGTGAATTTTTCAAAATTTAAGTGTCATGTTGGCAGGGCTGTCTTATAGATTTTGGATTTAAAAAATTTAAATAACACAAATTAAAATTTAAACTTAAATTTTCACCAAATTTTACCTAAAATATACCATAACCCCAAAAAAATGGACACTTATAAACTATTCCCAGTTTCCAGTAGTGTATGCATTTTATCCAAAAATAAGATGTTTCAATTTTGATAAACAACAACGGGTTGTCCCTATGTAAAAGGGAGCACTCCACTCGTCTTGTGGAACCATTTATCCCGCTTCTTTAGTCTGTTTTCATGATCCTGAACTGTCCATTTATCAATTGACAGATACGTTCTTGAACGCACCATATTCTTTCGTTGAATTCCACCGTACAAGCTGCCTTTTACGTGTATGATTCCACAACTTTAAAGCTATTGATCTGATACTGCACACACGCATTTCCATAGCTCATCTCTTATCCGGATATATGTCGAATCGCTGGACTTTGCAGGTGGGAAACCCTATCTGTTGATAAGATACCGATAAAAATCAGAAGCAGGATACCAGAAGTAAGGTAAATATGAAAGATGGTATGAAATAAAATTTGGCATGATACTACACATTTTTATATTCATAGGAAATTATTCATAGGAAATTTTTAATTTCGAAATATCTAATCTAAGAAAGAAATTTTTTTTTTTAAATTTCACAACGTACTTTAGATTCATAAATATGTTCATTAAATTTATTATATAAAATTAATAATTAAAAATAATATAAATATATAATCTTAACATATATTTGGATCCTCGATGGGGTGTCACATATCAAGGACAAATGGGGCAGGGAGCGTGGCCACCGAGCTCCACTAACCTTCCACGATTGAAGAGTTATGAGCCCTCGAGATGTGAAGAGCCTTGGAGAGACATGCACATATTAAGAGCTCAAGCAAGGGAATTGGCATTATGCACGGGTGGGCGATGGTGGAAGTCTATGAGGAGGTTCTTCTATGTGCACCACTGTTGGTCCTCAAGCCCTAGCTTGAGGTTCGACTGCATGCAGTGTGCAGAAAGTGCAGTGTGCAGAAAGGAGAGGGAGACGGTGAATTGGGGATGGTGGAGCCGAGGCTCATGGGATCTTGGTAGCTTGGAAATGAAGGATCACCGGGGTGAAGTGGTGGAGATTGTGCTTGGATTTTCTGCAAGGAAGGCACCCACCTGTGAGTGGCTTCCATAGCTCTCTCAACCCACTAAGGCAGCGAGGTTAGCGGCAACAGAAGAGTTGACCTCCGCCCGGTGTTGGCTCGCTCAGAGGCCCACTTGGTCTACCAACAGTTTGGTGTTTCTACGGGTGGAGGCTCCTCTCCACTAGCAGTCACAGTGAAGAAGAAGTAGTAAAACTGGTGGAAGTGTTTTGCATCGTAGTGGGTTTAAGTGTTTGGATAGGAGGAAGTGGCCAGTGCAACGACACTATTGTTACAAGGGCTACATTCCACATAGATAATTGGAGATACAACCATGATGCTGATAGGGGTGAGGACGACAAGCCCATGCCACAAGAACGCGGACATGCATGTAGGGGATGACTTGGGTGTGGGATGGAGGAGCATAGGCCGTACAGGGACCCATGCTCGAATTGATAATCCACCAAGAGCCAACATTCGGTGGCTGCCATGGCGATCTCTCTAGACGAGTCTCCTAGTCAAGTTAACGTTCTTGCCACCCTAGACACAATCTCAGCTCAACTACATCAACTCTAGCTCAACTTGGACATAATGCGGGAACAGAGGTATGAAGAACACAACGAGCTCATCACCTATATAAATGATATCCATCATATGCAAAATGAAACTATAGATGATTTGGAGAGTCTACACCATCAGTTGAGGTGCTCCTCTGACCACCTCAGAGGACTGGAGATCCAGGTTGAAGATATTGACTACCATGTGCACAATTGTGTTGGTTCTTTACAGGGCCACCGGTAGCCCCCCTTAATAACCACTTGTTTTCGACTAGTTTTGTGTTGGAAATAACCAGTGGCACTGTATGCCTTGGCATACACCCGACTCAATTATGTTTTTTTTGCCACTTAGGTTGTCTAGATGTAACACAACATTGTTGTTTCTTGATAAAAAATTTGATATAATAATATAATCTTGACTTTGACCAGAAAAAAGAAGAAGCAAAAAACATATATTTGGAAAATATAATCATAACATATCTATATTAGAGTATTGAGAAAATATTAATAGAGAGTTAAATTGTATTATGAATGTGAAAACAAAAATAATATTTTTCTAAATTCTAGTGGCTCTTATTCTATATGAATATGAATATATTTAAAGAGACATGAGAAAGATACAACTCTATCAAAATAAATTTTGCACTTATGATCTCAAAATTAAAATAAAGAAATTTTAACTTCTTGTTAAAATTTACTTCATTATTCTTATTGAATTAAGCTTTTTCTCTATTGAGAATATAGTTTTAACTAAGCATTTAATGTATTAAAACAAAGAGGATTACTAATGTTGCTTCAAACTCTAACAAAAATTACTTAAGCTTAAGTTGAATTGTATAAGGACTTTTGATCTTGACTACACCATTGGGAAATAAATGAAGAGATCATTTTATAAAATTCTAATGTGATAATGAAATAAAAGAGAGAAATAAAATAAGATATTATAAAATGATGATCAATCTTAATCTCACAAATCAAATAAAAAATTTAACATTTCTAAAATATAATAAATTAGAATTTATTAAGGATGCTTACATATAATTAAAAATGACAAAATTTTCTCTTGGATTGTAGAATCTATTCGAAAATTGAATATAAATTTCAAAATATTATTACACTACCAATCCCCAATAATATTTTAACCCTACTAATCCTCTCTTTTCTCTCCTATTTTTACTTCCCTCTTCAATAAAAATCAGTCATTGTTATTTTATCAAAAGTTTCAAATAAGTTATTAATATCAATACTAAGTGTTAACACTAGAAAATCGTATAGGAAAAAGACATTGAAAATCTCAAGCAGAAGGTATAGATAAAGGTTTCCAGAGAAGGAAAGCAATAGGAAGAGCCAAAAAATTTAATTCTTCATAAGGTGAAAGGAAAATTTTATGGACACCGCATAGGAAATAAAGAATTTTGGCACAGAGTGCGGCTTTTTCTTTGATAATTGCGTTGTCCCAACAATGACATAATGCCATCATTTGGGACGACTTGGCACACTTGGTTAAAAATATTCTCACTCAACCTAACCAAGTACAACCATGTTTGAGCCACCTTGAGGCTATAATGCAGATAAAAAAGGAATCATACCTCCACTCTTGTGTCACCCTCGATCTTAGGCGAAGAGATGGAGGGAGAATTTGAAAATGGTCTATAAAAGCCAGCCTTTGGAAGAAGAATAGGAGACACATTGTTATGTTGGCCAAATTTCTCCATTGAAAAGTAGCTTTTGTAGTCCACTAGCAAAGCGATTTGAAGGAATCATTTGTTGGCCACCCAACATCTCAGTCCAAGAAAGAGGAGTTCACCACATGTTCGTCGATCTACCATCCTTTGAAGGAAAGAGACCTCCTTGTGTTGGATATTTGAGCGCCATAACTAGAAGGATCCACTACAAGAGATTTAGCATTTTATGTTCTATCACCACCAGCACCTAATAAAGGCAGAAGCTCTCCATTTTCAGTTATTAGTTTGTTTTCTCTATCGAGTGTGTATCTTGCGCATGTTGTTTTGTTTTTGTTTTATTTTTTATGTAATTTTCTATGTTTCCTCTCCAAACTAGCTTGTTATATGTTGAAATTGTTCCACTAACGTTTAGCTAACCATTCTGACATGTGACTCTTATGTAGGTAAGCAGCCCACCAACTAAGCAAAGTGTATTTTGTATGCCCATGCACCGAATACACTACCACATGATTGAGGACTCCACTAGATTCTTTTTTTTGAGTTAATGGTTGTTGATGTAGGTCCTTCTTCCTGCTCAGTTTGCTGCAAACCACCCCTAAATCCTCTCAGCATATTCAATCACACTCGATGATAACTTTTTCACAACAGAGGAGGAATTTTTCTTCATTCTGCCCGACTGCACACATTGTGTTCTGACAGATGTGTGCTCTACGCCTGTGGGAGAATAATCCGCACGGTATGCCAACAAGCTATTTTTTTCTTGATTTCTTCCATTTGTTTAGTTGTAAAGTTCTTGGAAACCCATAAAAAATTTCCATCACTATTTTCTTGTGTTTCATGACTGATTAGGACTCTTGCTATAATTTATCTTAGGAACAAAGTAATTTTAATTTTAGTTTCTTATTTTTGCAAATCATACATAGTTTAAGTAGGAAAAAGTATGTGGCCTTGAATCCACATATGTTGTCTGAACAATTGATTTGCTAATAAAAGATACAAAACACATAGCGTAATTAGCATAAAATTAAGTGTCCAATATATCCACATATCGTTAGCTAATTAAAAGAAATTTCAATTTTTGAATTATATTAATTCAATTTTGCAATAGGAATTGAGACTATGACCAAATTGTCAAGAACAAAGCAAGTAATATATGCCACCCTTACACCTGATGGTGGGCCTCGATATGCACATGAATGCTTTCCAAAGGTAATTTTCCATCTCCCTATAGTGCAAACATAGTCTAACTAGGCAAGATGTAAGCGGCCCATAATCCACACATTTTTTTTTTTTGCATGGAACAATCATACATATGGTAATTAGAAAAGGATTGTAAATGATCAGCGCATGCCCACATCTCATAACACTTATGGTTGTACACTCCAAAGCACACATGAAGCATCAGTAATACTTGGACCAAAAGGTGCCCATTATGTTGGGACCTTTATCCTCTTCTTATAGTTACTTAACCAAAGCACACCCTAGGAAAATTGAGACTCTCTTAAAAACAATCATTAAACCAAAATCAATAAATTCTCCCCACAGGTGCCATGAAAGAAACTATAGTTTAGGTTATGATCATTGGGGGTAGGCATCCAATAAGCCACCGTGGTCATAATACATTTTGAAACATAGATTATGATGTTTTAGGGAGCTTCAAATCAGTCAATCCGCCCACGGAATGAATACCCAAGAGTTACCAGATACCCATTTCAGAGGGGGTTAAGCTTAGGCCCAGTCTATGTGGTGCTTTTTGGGGCTACCTAAACCATCTGGGGCTCAGTACTGGTAGGTGATTACCAAGAATTTGAAGACTCGAATGCTCACGTGGGACGATGGTACTTTAGTGGCCAATACTAGGGAATCCTTCCCTGTAGGTGATGGTAAAGGCATCACTTGATCCTCATACCATTACCTCGGTCGATTCTTTGACTACTGGAAGGCATCTCTAGTTCTTTTTGTACGTTAGCCCCAACACCCATCATGAGATATCTTTGCAAGGCCCAGTTACATTGAGAGTGCAAGGATGAGTAGGTCTATATGAGCTTTTGAGTATCATATGCAAAACAAATAAGACCACATTTTTTTCTTGATTGATCACATAGCTTTAAATTAAAGGAAAAAATGCCTCTTATTTTTTGGCTTTGTTTTATGCATGTGATCGTATTTGCTGTTGGGTGTGGAGCCTCATTATCTTGCTTATTTTGTATCACAGCGTTGGACCCCTGTACATTAATGGGGCAGCAACACCGCCCGTAATTAAATGCTGCTTGGGGGTCCAAGGGGGGGAGACTGCAACTTTATGGAGTGCCCCCCCCAAGTGGGGGATTTCTGGGGTAGCACCCCCGAAGCTAAAAATAGGTGCAAAATTGCTTTGTAAAATTATAGTAATTTCTAGTCAATCTAGGCCGTTCATTAGGCGGATGATCTGATGATAGAAGTTATGTTTAGTTTAGGGTTTTCTTACCTAGAAGGAAAACCGCTCGCTTGTATGAGGATATTGTATTGCGGCTATGTATTTTATGTGTATTCTCAGAGCAAGAAACATATAGGGAGACTGTGAGAGAGAACATAGGATATTACAGCGGATCAGTTGTAGGTTGTGTCTCTTCATTCTGCTGGATAATAGAAAGGAAGGTCTCGCTATTCGGTGTGGATGTAGCCCAAAATGGTTGAACCACGTATATCTGTGTCTCTATGGTTTTATGTGTTTTGTGTGGATTTTTTTTCCACATATTTTATGTGTTGCATTGCTATATAATGTATAATTTTGTAACATTTTCTTTGATAAAAATCCCCTTTCCTCCAAAAAAAAAAAATATCACCGATATTAAGCTAGTCGACACCATAATGGACCCAACAGGACCCCGTTGATATAGGAATTTCTTGTACCTTCCCCCATTATAGGGAGGTATGCCAGGTCTCCTGCCATTTAAGCATTGAAGACGAGACGCTTCCACAATTATCGGTTCATCCTTTATCAGGGAATCTGTGATTGGAAACTGCCAAGGGCCACTCAACACCACACCAGTGGAAACCCCATCATGGTCACCACACTCAGCCCTTCCTACAATCCCTAGAGGGTAGAGGAGTGCTACCCCTTTGGGGAATCAAAAAAACATCCATTAGGGCATGCCACAGGGGTAATATTCCGCAGGCACCTTCCCTAAACCATCACATTCAAATAACTATTTTTCCATAGTGTACAGTGGCAGTCAATAAATAGTTACCCTTCCTAGCATCATTGAATCTCCCATATCTAATGAAGTTAGCTATTGACACCATTTCTCATGGCCTTAATTGGCCCCTAATGCCCACGAATCTTCCTTCGAATATACCAAAATTCAAAGGGAAGCAAGCGGAAGACACAGGAAATCATATCATCACTTTCCACCTGTGGTGTTCGTCTAATAGTATCATTGATGATACCATTATAATAAGACTTTTTGAACATACCCTAACAGGGCCTGTGGTGAAATGGTATGCTGAGAAGCCATTTTCTTTTCATGGAACCTTTAGCACCCTCACTACCGCGTTCCTGACCTATTTTCAACTCCCCATTCATCATGATTTGGAAATGGAATGGCTGACACATTTTAGGAAAACACCAGCCATCCATATATCAGAAAATCTCCACGAATGGTAGTGACATTGTAGTTTGTGTAAATCTAAACTCGACGATAGAGTGTTGTTGGAATTATTCTTGAAAACTATCACAGCTGAGATTTCAAAAGATGTGGTGACGCATAAACCCACCTTCGAGGAGGAAGCCATTAGCAAGGTGCAACAACTTGAACCCATTTACAACGAGTTAGGATATATTTACAATGTCCTCCCAAATGCCTTGTGCCTGGAAACTTATGGAGAGTTACCAGGCGCGTCGAAAAATTCAAACAGTTTGATCGGGTCCTTCACCCAAGGTAACCTAAGTAGAAGTATATAGTACCCAAGATACCCATACAATTCTACTAAGAATGTATCGCAACCTGGCTACCATGAAATTCAGTCCACACCTTTGTAGAATATGATGACTAGGGTAATACCATACCATCAACAATAGGGTGGCTCATATCCTCATTTGCAAGGGAACCGGTTCTTAGCTAGGAATGTTAATACATGAGAGCCTCCCCAACAATATTACACAAATGAGGGATATTGTAACCTACACCCCCATTTTCTCACATAAAATCCACCACCAATGCAAAACAACGCAGTGTTAAACCTAGTGAAACTATCCCGGGCTCAGCAGGGACAGTTTTATCACCAAGAGAACAAAAGTAATCCTCCAAACACTACAAAAAAAAATTCTCTAGGAACAAGAAAAAGGGAGACTCTAGACGGGGGGACAGTAATCAGCAACACCCCCCACGATCTCAGTCTAGGGAAAACCTAAACCAAAATCACAGCCAAGAGCCAAATAGTATCTTGCAAGGGAAAAACAAGAGACGTAATCTAAGGAAAAATCATTATTGTGCCATATGTAGTGAATATGGCCATTACACTCACCATTTTCCTGAACTCCATGAATTAAAAAAAAACTTCAGGGTAACCAAGGACAAGGGAGACCTACTGAATAGCCTGATGTGATGCAGGAACCCTTGCCCCACCAAGGATTGGTTAAGACCCATCAACAACAACCACCCCAAAATGATACCAGACGAGGCAGTCGCGAGATCTACATGAGTAGCGAAGAATTTTTCTTCCAAACAAGGAATAGGAACTATGATACACCTCCGAACACCAACTCATAAGGTATAAGTATGAGTGCACCTACTGCACCATTAACTATCTCCAAATTACCTATGAAGCCCCTTCCAAAAATTTTCAAGGGACGAACAAGGCGTGCAGGACATCACTCTAAAGCCACTCATAGATATATCATAATGGATGATTTAGCTCAATCACCTACTGTTATGTCAGCTTTGAGAGTTTTGTAGTCTTGCCCAAGACAATAGAAAGCCTTAATTTGTGCATTAGGTGTAATTGATGCTTCCGATTCACAACTAATGGTTTTCTACCTAGACAATGCAAGCTAGAGGTTTCCTTCACTAGTCGCTTTCCAAATACTGGTTTCGGTTCAGAACATCACCACATACCAATGCATCATCGATGAAGGAGCATCTAGATGTATCATGTCCAAATCAGTTTGGAAAAATTTAGTATCACCTAATTTAAAATCTTCTAACATCATGCTTAGAGCATACGATGATCTCCCATCAGCCCCCATAGGTGTGTATCAAAATGTCCCAGTAAACCTGACCAGAAAGCTAGTCCTTATATAAATAAAGGTGTTAACAACACAACTAGACTACAATATTCTCCTCAGGTGGATTTATATGTACATCATGATTGTAGTCACATCCTCTGTCTTTAGGGTAATGATGTTTCCCCACAATGATTGGATCGTCACAATCGACTAGCTCACATACTATGACAAGAAACCCATGACCACTCTTGATTTTGTGCTACCATACATGGATACAACCACAAAACCACTCAAAAGGTATACAAAATTTGGCCCAGGCCAATTCAAACGATCATCTATACTAGGGTCATTACTAGTATATCCCCCTATTATACCATAGGGAGTCAGAGAAAGCATGGCGGCACAGGTGTGCATGATGCTCTCATCAAACACTGATACTAGCCCAAACACAGAAACCATCACTATAGGTGTCAAAGCCACTAGTATATCATTCCTATCATACGCCATTTCGCAAACCCCATTTTTGTTCCCCCCACCTGCTTTTGTATCAAATAAGTCATGGCAACTATGACATTGTTGAATATGGATTTTTCAATACCCATGTGGTATTTGGTCCCTCCAGTCATGCTAGAATGTCCAGCCATCACCTCTACAGAAATAACCCCTAGTACCCCTCAGGAGGTCATAGAAGTTAAATAAACACCTATAGGAGTGTCAAGTAACATGACCAAGCATAATCACAAGAAAGGGAAATAATTCGAAACCCCCAAGTTAACTAGGGAATTATAACCTTGCGCATTGTGCAATATCGTAAGTCATCCTACTAATATTTTCTAGAAGTTATAAGAATTGAAGCCATTTCTACACACCGAAATAAATGTCACAACATTCACTTCCCATTAAAAGGAACAAGCCATGAACAACCAAGGGAAAGAATTAAGTACCAATCATGTGTGTGCTATATGCAACCATTATGGTCATTGTAGCCTTCATTTCCTAGAGATGTCATGATATAGGGATGCCTTGCAAGCGCTAGAACAATATTACCAAGAGGACCCCTCAACATAACCCATGCAAATGGAAAAGGGTGAACCCAAAACCATAGTCTATGTATAAGAGGAACCTACATCTTGCTTGTATAAAGTCACCCCAATGGCCCAGAGACAAAAAACATAGGCCATATTGCATGTCCCAGTTTGAGCACTATGTGACAAGACTAATCACTTAATCACACAGTGCCCTAAGGTAACGGTTTTCAACCATTAGTATCAAATCCCACAAGTTTCCCAAAGAAACTTGGTTTGGAACAAATGACATACTTGTGATATTTGTTGAATCGAACACCACTTGTGACATTGTCCCCACATCTATCGATTCCTGTCTATGTTTGATTTCATGAGACGCTTCATCGCTAAAAATCCCGACTTAGCTGACTTGGACAAGAAATCCACAAAATTCACTATAACTCAAAGGACAGAAGCAACAAGGACCATATTGTATGTTTCAGAAGAGAGATAGTTACCTATGAACAATCTAATATTCTTGTCGAGTGTGGTTAGATAAACACCCAGTTCATCATTGTCCCTACATCCTCTGCTTCCATTCAGCGTTAAATTTTTTACGCGAAGCCATAATCTGTCTCACTTCAAAAGATGGATCAGATTAAGGCTCAGTAGGAATTTCAACAACATAAGAAAATGAGGCAACCAGGTCCATCCTCTTCATATCGGTAGAAATCAGCAGAAAAATGGCCAACAAAGGGGCAGATTATTGCCCCAAACCACCTTCCACGAATAATCCCAGCCTGCACATTGTGTGACGCACTGACATTTGATCACTCAATGCCTAGATTTATGATAATTTCATAAACGGGAACCAATAACTCTAGTGGCCCAAAGGGAATGGAAAACCAAAGAGAAACATTCTTTTCTTATTTTACAAGAAAACCTTCATGCTCAATGTTTTCCTTACATCCCCCAATTTAGACCCATGTTTGACGTCATATGCTCATTGGTCACAATAAATCTGGATGTAACCGGTTTCGAAGCTAGGGAACTAGGTGAAATGTGGCCTTCCCCCCATCGTCACCAGAAATCTAGGAAAGCTAAGGTGACCAATTCTCTTAACTGGGCATGAAACAAACAAAGAACATAATGTGTTCTATGCGGTAGAAAGGACCACATGGTTAATCAATTTCAGGAACTCAAGAACCTCACTGAAAGTCTTCACATTGTCATCACCATACAGCATATCCATCTCTCTAATCAAGAGAATATCATACGTTGTTATTGCAGGATTGGCTCACAATTTCACCACAATATGAATTGTGAATACCTCCCAAGGTTATGAGTGACAAGAGTAGTGTTGAGTTTGGAATCTCCAAAGGCACCACACCACCCAAAACTGAAGACTCGGAGGTGGAAGAAGTGAAAAAATGGACCAATGTGAAACCATCTCCAAGCATCCACATATGGCATGGAGAGTATTGTTGGTTCTCACGCTATCTACTCGTTAGGTACCTTTACTCCATGCAGCATTTTCATGAGCCATAACCATTAAACAGAGATGTGCCCCATGATGAAAACATATTGACACCTCTGCATTCAACACAACTTCCAAGTAAAGGATGGTGTGTGTATCCTTAGTACACCACCAAAATAGCACAAATTTTCTCTCAAACAAAAAACCATGATGAAAATTCTTCCACCATATAATGCTAGTGACACATGACACCATATTCAGTTCATCTCATCGTGCATGGGAACCATGACTCATGTTGTCTTCTCATCTTCCTTGGTGCCTAGAATGCTACAACTACAACAACAGTAGTAGTACCTTTGATGGTACAAACCCAATCCATGTGCACCATGTCAACCTCGTCTAGTTCCACGACATCAATCACAAAATCATATTCATGTTTTTTGACCATCATTGTTAGGCCCGAACTAATCCCTCACAACCTCACAAAAACCAATTCCCCCTTAGACATCTTGTTTCACTCTGATGTTTTAGAGGCCATGATGGAACCAGATTGTCCATTGGACTCAATGCATCACCGCTCGGTTTTTCTTCCAGAAAAAACATTCATGCCTATCATCCAAACAACCCAAGATATATATTCCATTGAATCCAAAGACTTCCTTCCATTTGGGAAGGTATATTGGTTCAAAACCCCTATCCTAGTGCCCGATGCATTTGAAGAAGGGAACATGTTGAATATTTTGCCAGTCATTAAGGTAAATATGTTAAGAAAACTAGGCAAAACCGAACAAATATCGCAAGGGGAAACATGCTCCCCATACGAGGTAGTCACTTATAAAGACTTATTACAAGATTACAGGGATATCTTTGCATGGGATTATTCAGAAATTCCAGGACTGAGCCCCACCATCGCAGAACACCACATTGACACCTAGCCTGATGTATCACTAGTTTGCTAAAAGCGACGTCCATTACACCCATCCAATGTAGAAGCATTCAAACAAGAGATTGAAAAGATTCATAAAGCCAAATTCATCTACCCAATCACCTACACATCGTGGGTTTTCAACCCTGTACCCATCATGAAGAAATAGGGCACCATCCGAGTTTGCATAGATTTTGGAGATTTAAATAAAGCTTGTCCCAAGGACAACTACCCTACCCCTTTTATTGACCATGTCATGGATGCTTGTGTCGGTAATGAGGCCTTTCCCTTCTTGGATAGATTCCTAGGGTACAGTCAAATTTAAATATGGCATTCAGATCGGTACAAGACAATAGTCACTACCCCCTGGGGCATGTGCACATATAAAGTTATGCCTTTCAGTCTTAAAAACACTGGAGCCACATTCCAGCGGGCCATGAATTATATCTTCCACGATCTGGCTCACCTCATCTTAGCTTACCTAGATGACCTCACAGTATGATCCAGAAAATGAGGTGACCATCTAGAGGACTTACGATTGGTATTCCAACGGTGCTAACAATACAACCTACACTTGAACCCCCTCAAGTGTGTCTTCTGTGTTAATGTAAGAAGACTGTTAGGATTCCTTATATCCCAAAAAAGGATTAGAGTTGATCCCCTCGATTTCGAGGAAATAAAATAAGTACCACCATCTAAAACACACAAGAACCTTCAAATCCCACAGGGGAAAGCCGACTTATTACGATTCTTTGTCCTCAACTATGCCACTTGCACGCAAGGTTTCCTATGCCTACTCTGTCAAGGAATTCTGCTCAAATTGGATGATAAGGCTTAAAAGTCATTTGAGGCACTGAAATACACATTTTCTTCAGCTGCCTTGATCAGTCCACCCAATTACGACAAAGACTACACCTTATATCTATCGGCATCAGAGACTACCATAGCTGTAGTGTTATTCCAAGACGAACCCGATAACAAAGAGCATGTAATCTATTACATCAGAAAGAACCTATCTACCCCTAATTTAAAATATGAGCCGGAATAAAAAAATTCCCTAGGACTAGTACATGCAGTACAAAAACATTGGCATTGCATCATCCTAAGAACTACAACAGTCATAGAAACTACCAACCCCATGCGATATCTTCTAACCCATCGTATGATGAATCATAAGTACGCTTGATGGGTAGTCATACTATATGAATTCAGCCTACAGTTGAGCTTCCCCAAGAGAAAAAACATCAATCCTATCTGAGTTGATCACTGACCTCCCAAGTCTGACCCAGGGATCCCCACTTAATGACTCACTACGAGTTGAACATCTATTCTTAGTGACAACCGAGGACCCTTGGTACAGTTACAACATTCTATTGCTATGAACCCAAAATTTCAAACCATAGCTCACCCATGACAACCGAAGGTGCATATGCCATTAGGCCCCCCAGTACCTTGTCATGGGGAACGTCCTTTAATGAAGAGGTGTCAAAACTCTTTTACATCGATGCCTCCCACACAACCAATATGAGTAAGCCATTAATGACTGCCATAATGGGGCTTGTGGTAGCAACCTCTCAGGGATGGTCACTTCCCAAAAATTCTTGCGAGCTAGTTAATTTTGGTCCACCTTATCCCATGATTTCATTCAAGCAGTCAAAAGATGCGAGGGATGCCATCACTTTTCCCATAAGGCAAGAGCACCTCTTGCTCCTATGCACGTGTTCATTGTAGCATGCCCCTTTTGTAAATGGGGAATCGACATTATCATGTTAAACCCTACATCATTAGCTAACCATAAATATGTTATTTTAACCGTCAACTATTCACCAAGTGGGTAGAAGCCATGCCTACATGTGACAACATGGTAGAAACCGCAACTCGGTTTCTCTTCAACCATGTCATTACATGATTCGGTGTACCTAAAGAGTTTTTCTTCGACCATGGAAATAATTTCGAGAATGAAATGTTATAGGAGCTATCCCATCATCTAGGATTTACGCTTGAGTTTGTGTCACCATACTACCGCCAGTCCAATGGTCAGGTAGAAGCTGTTAAAAAGGTACTCAAGACAATGTTGCAGCATATGGTCAACAACCATAAAAATAACTACCAGCATATGGTATTTTTAGCCTTATGGGAATATCGCAAAGTAGTGAAATCTTCAACAAGATTCAAACCTTTCCAATTGGTATACAGAGTGGAGGGCCTTATTCCCATTGAACACGAAATCTTGAACTTACACGCATCTATCAAACTCCTCGATCATAGCCAACCTTTAGAACAACAATTGGTATAGTTAGAGCTCGTCGATGAAATTAGATGAGTGTCTCTCCAACATAATGAGGTGCACAATAAAAGGGTAAAATCATCATTCAAATATAACATCACCCCTCACTCATTTTCAAAGGTGAAGCACGTCTTCCATTACGACATTACAAAAGAAGCCTTAGGACACGAGAAGTTAAAAACACTATGGAAGGGTCCTTACATCATTAGACATTACCTCCTCAAATAAGCATACATTCTATCTGAGCCTCATGGTACATGCCCAGCTAATTTCGTCAATGGGCTCTACCTCAAATAATTCCACCCATAAGGGAGGAGGTCCTAGCCTTAGAGATAATATGAATATAATATAAATTTTTGAGATGATAACAATCATCATAGGCTTTTTCTAAAAATTTCTCTTGTCTCACAGATGGATCATCCTCTAATCCACTATTTTGGATTCGTTGATGGAGCTTCTCAATGGTCACAAAATCTTGTAGCGGTCGCCTAGGCCATATAATCTCTTGACCATTCACCGTCCCTCACCAATTAAGTATGTATTGGATCAGCTACCAATAATCAAGTATAATATGATGCAGTCATCAAGTTGGTAAGCGACGCCTCCAACCAAGGAAATCACCATCTACATTTTTTTTTTTGATTCCCAATTAATGGTATCACAATTAAACCAAGATTTGTCAAGTAATAGATTCACACCTATTTAGGAAATACTTGCATGCATGACGGTTGAGTCATCACTTTGATCGCATTACATTTACACATATACCAAGAAATCAAAATCTGATAGTTGATCACATAGCAAACCATATACTAGAATGGAATGCATCTTGTATAAACGATCATCCATAAAAAGAAAAGGCATAAAGCATAAATATCCATCAGAGGTACCTAACATCCATCATAAAGATATACAAGCATAAACCAAATAATAAAAATAGACACTTCATAAGAGCTGCAAAAATATACATCTTGGACATATACATCAAAAATATCTCAATCCCACTATACAAAGCAGGTCATTAACCATCGTGTCAATAAAAATATACATTTCATCAAAATAGGGAAGCATCCTCATAATGGGTGCTTTCACTAACCATACAAAAATATCTAGGGTTGAGCCCTAGCTAGTGGGTCCTATGGACCTATAGAAGCAGTCGGTGCTAGTATAGGTGCAGCAACTACAACCACAAGTGTCCCCCTGTGTAAAACTAGGCGATGCGCCCTCTATCGAGCCATCGTCATCTCCAACGAGATGTTCTCCAAGTCATCAAAACCCTTCTTCGACATACCTCGGGTCAACCTATCCAACTGACTCCATGAATCAGCTAAACCTGCATCATGAGCATCTACATCGTTAGACTGAACCTCTTTTGCCAGCACTCTAATGTCGGCAGCATCCAAAAACTCCTCAATTTCTACCACCCATCCCTGAGTTGACTCAGCACGGGCAAGAAGACGAACATCCCCACTGGTAGCTGCACTGCTGCTACCCTCTCCTGAGGGACCCCCTGCACCGACTCGTCCCCTAACCTGGATATGACCAACAGTAAGCAGGTCCCTCCTCCTAGGTCAATGACCCACCGAACGAGCAGTAGGACACCCTGATGGACCCACATCTGAAAGAGAAACAAAAAAAAGTATTAGTGTCACCATCAAAGACATAAATCTATACACAAGAAAAATCCTCAAAATGCAAAAAATATCAAAATTCATACCTGTTGTACCCCATGCATATCCTGCCGGAAGACTACTATTCAAATCCCCCCTGGAAATCCATCCCTAAATATGAGAATTCAAGGAACATCTGCGGGTTTTACTCTAACCACGCCTTGACCGTCGCATCCTAGTAACGACCCATCTCTCCTCCACCACCACAGGGTATCATAGGTTCCCACTGATGCATTTGAGGATCTCTCGGAGGACCCAGGGGCACTTCCACAAAAGGCCGAAGCATCGCCACCCTCCTTTACATGATGCTATAGAGGATGTTCACATAAGTGAAGGCCTTAATAGTTCACCTCTAGGAGTTTCTTAGCTTAGTGACCATGCCCTGGTAAACGTAGTGAGCCCAGTAAAAAGAATGATCAGCCTGAAGCCGCCCCAAAACTACAATATGCAGGCTCAACAATCGATGGGCCCTCATCAACCTACATAAGCAAACTATTATCACCAAGGGAGCTCTCTCAGCCAGGTCTGTCACATATCTTAAACGAATACATCCCTAGGTCATCGCATCACCACCGCAATGTTACTCATCCTCGAACCAACAATGGATATTGAATCACCTAGGAGGGAGTGAATAGGGAAGGACCCCCCCATGAGGCAAGAGACCGATAAAAAAATAGACTTCAGTCTCCGATTGGATCATGACGTCTCTATGACACAAGACCATAACACATCCTCTCATGTTTCAATGTTGGACCAGGTATCGTAGTAACCCATCCTGGGACCTCAATCTGTTTTTATGAAATAACTTAAGTAAACAATACTAAGCCAAGATTCTCTGAGAATGGGGTCCTTGGGCCACAGTCGCATGGAGATCACACCAGTGTCTCTCCCACCACAACATCTTGCCATTAGAGAAAATACCAAAAATTAGTTTTTACCAAAAGAGATTAAAGCGTTTTCAAAAAACTGAAAAACTTAGGCGCGATGGCCTCACACTTGTAGCAAAAACAAATTCTTAGTCCATCACGCAAAAGTTTTCCCAACCGCGAGGGTCCCACGCAAAAATTACCTTTTCCGCGAGAACCGTGTGAGTCATCCTTGATCACCCATGTGTTCTTACCCAAAAATGGATATAAAATCCATACAAATCCATATTTGTACAGACCCCCCATTGAGGAAAATTATAAAAATGAAAAGAATTATGTTTAAGGTCCAACCTGACACTGACAGCATGAATCTTCGGTACTCGGGTTGACTACAATGATAAAAGATGCTTGGGAGCAGGAGCTCGGCTCTGAGCTCAGACCCTCAAAATAAAAAAATGAGTTGAAATGAACCATATTGGTCCATATATCTCCCTTTTCTCATTTTTCAACAGACCATAATTGGCGCTCAGAGTACCCAATTGATAAACCACGAGAAACATAGTGATCAACGCTTCATCATGTACAAACCAGGCCCCAAAAATCCATGCCTTAGAAAAGTCATTTTCAGGCACAACGTCCACCACACTATAATTTAGGTATGCTCTCTTATTGTTTTACATTAAATTTATTTCAAATACGTTGGATGAAAAAGATGCTTTCTAATTGGGGTATTGGTTGTAGGTATTACAAACATGCCAAATCATCATATGTCTCAGCCAACAAAGGTACATGAGTAGGTATCATTCTACCCTCAGCATGATAGGCTCCCGAAGAAGCCTTACATATCCTAACATCATTTCTTCCAAGAAATAGACCATAGGTTTCATTCAACCAGCCATGTTTATCATCACCCCACCTTGCACATTATATACACCCTTGCAGGTTGGTAGAACCTCACCCTCCATGGAGTCCATCAGTCATGTATACCATACACCAAAGGTGTGTAGCCATGGCCATAAAACCCCAAGCCAGGGAAGCACTTCATGGTCATTCATCCATCAAACACCAAGTCAAATTTTTAAAACCCATTTCCTGGGATACTATTCTAACAAGCTTATCAGAAACAATGCAGCATCGCATTCCAAATTTGGCCTATCACACCGCCATCAACATAGCCCATCTGCAACATTTTTCATCCACTTCATCACCCCCACACTGAGACCAACTGATGGGGCTCCCACCCTTAGAAAAAAACACTCCTCACACCATATTTAAGGATTATTCACGTTTGTAGGGGCACCCATCTCCGTAATTGTACATCAAAATCCATTTTATATTCTTTTCGCAAGTGTACAAAGATTTTTTTTGGAGAGCACTCCCACCCATCCATTTACATTTCTAACCTAGAAGAAGTCCCTAATCACCCTTGGTCAAAGCTATGCGTTCTTTTACCACACCCAACCATAAAACTCATAGCAACCATACACCCACCCTGGATGTCCCACTGACTCTAGGGATTTCCACACCAGGAATTCTTATGGCTGTCGCTACTCACATTTACAGCTCCAACACTGGGCCACTTAACTAACATCATCATCTATAGCCATTTCTCATCATCATGCCTAGTTAACCCATCATGCCATGCCCTACTACATTAGAAACCTTGGTCCTTTGCATCAATACCCATTTCGATCAGTTAACGCTTCCTTTTTTTTTACAACAACAACCATTTTCAAGCAGGAGGTAGTACCTTGGATGACCCCTCACCTCAATAGGGGCATCCCCGGATGGAACTATGGGAATCATGATTGCCCATTGATGTCATCGATCCTCTTGGAATTCAACTTCAAGATAAGCTTTCATGTCAAGATAGTATTTTACTTCATAATAATTGCACTCTGTCAGAATTCATCGAAGACCCATGACTTGAGAAGAATATCTTTTAGCAATTCTTACACAGGAAGGTCCCCAACAATCAATGGCCCATGCATACAATGAGCACTTTTTCTAAAAAAAGGTTCCATACCAAGATTATTCATGTGGGCATCACATTCAACCTTCTTTTAAGGAAAAACAACCCCTATGGCATCAAAAATCGTCTTCATCAACTAGCAGCGGGTCAGTACCAAAAATGGCATAAACAGAACCATTATCTGTCACATAAGCTTAACTATTCAAAACATTACGAGCATGGGACATGCCCGCCTCATAGAAATATTTTATTAATTCTATAACTTTCAAGTTTATAATAGAGCATGGTGTCCTTTTTACTTAAGACGAGGAGTCTCCCAACTCGGTTCCAAGGAAATTTACTCTCTCTCTCTCTCTCAAAATGATCACACAGAAAAGAAACTGTAATGTATTTCAGCTATACATTTCTTCCTAGACCTCATACATTAGGGGGACGTTGTTAACACTAGAAAATCGTATGGGAAAAATACATTGAGAATTTTAGGCATAAGGTACAAATAACGGTTTCCAGATAAGGAATACATTAGGAAGGGCCAAAAGAATTAATTCTTCCTAATGTCAACGGAAAAATTTCCTGGTAGCGCACAGGAAATAAATATTTTTATCATACAGTGCATTTTTTCTTTGATAGCCACGCACCGCACGTCTATCCCTTTGATATTCGCACGGTCCTCGAGATGACGAAATGTCACCATCTGGGACTACTTCGCACACTTTGGTAAAAATATTCTCACTCAACCTCACCAAGTAAAATTGTATTTGAGCCACCTTGAGGCTTTAATGCAGCACACAAAGGAATAATATCTCCAATCTTAGGTCACCATCCATATTGGGGCAAGAGAAGGAGAGAGAATTTGAAAATGGTTTATAAAATCTAGCCTTTGGTTGAAGAATATGAGACACATTTTTATGCTGGCCAAATTTCTCCATAGAAAACCAGTTTGTGTAGTCTAGAAGAAAAGGGATTGGAAGGACTGAGTTGTTGACCACCCAACATCTCATTCCAGGAGAGATCAGTTCACCACATGTTCGTCAATCTACCATCCTTTGAGAGGGGACATGAGCTTTTGGAAAAATTGAGGGAAAGAGACCTCATTGTCTTAGATATTTGAGCTCCATAGCTCAAAGGATCCAATACAAGATATTTGTATAGGTAATGCTGAGGGATACATCAAGTGAATGAAAAAAATGTGATATGTGACATGTTGGGATAAACGTTGATAGTGGAAATACACTAGAAGTAAGGTTTCTTGGTGGAGACAATGTTGTATCTAGGTGTGCAGTACTACTATTGTGTATGTGTTGTACATGTTGTAGCTATGGTTTTGTGTACATGTTGTATTGTTTGTGTTTTCTTCATACAATTTTGTATGCATGTTGCATATATAGTGTTTTTTTCATGTTGTGTATATGGTATTGTGTACATATGGTTGTGTGTACATGTTGTATATGCGGTGCTATGTACATATCGTGTTGTGTACATGTTGTACATGCAATTTTCTGTACTAATGGTGTTTTGGGCATGTGGATATGAAATTTTATCTACATATAGTTCTATGTGTATGTTGTACATGTGGTGTTGTGTGCATGTAGTGCTATTTACAAGTTGTACATTTGGTGTTGTGTGCATGTGGTGTTGTGTACACATTGTGCAAGTGGTGTTGTGAACATGTTTTTTGAGTGGTGTTGTGTACACATTGTGTAAGTGGAGTTGCGTAAATGTGGTATTGTGTGCATGTCTTAGATGTTTTGTGTATATTTGGTATGGTGTTATAGGTATTTTGTAGTAATTATATCGTGAAATGTGTATTTGTGGTATTGTATGATATCTTTGTGTATGTATTGTGTTTTACATCGGATGTAGGTGTATGTTTTATGTTGTACACTGGGTGTATGTTTATGTGGCATTTTGTACACTAAGTATAGGTGTATGTGTTATGTTGTACACCAAGTGTAGGTTTTTGTGTTGTTTTGTACAACAGGTGTATGTGTATTTGTTTTATTTTACATCGTGTATAGGTATGTGTTGTACAGTGTGATGGGACTAACATTATGGGATTATCTAGATACCCTTGTTGCAATTGAGGGCTGAGACGGTTTAGTATCTGGTCACACTTATTGTTGATATTGAGGCTTGAGAAAATTTAGTTTTTGGTTTCAATTCTTGTTGCTATTGAGGCTTGAAACGATTTAGTCGCTAGATGCCCGTGTTGTTGATAGTGAGGGTTGAGACAATTTATTTTGTAGTTTCCCTTGTTTTTGATATAGAGCATTGAGGTGGTTTATTCCCTGGATTCCCTTATTGTTGGTATTGAAGGTTGAGATGGTTTAGTCTCCAAATTCCATTTTTTCTTAAACAGAAGATAAGGAATTGGGTGCCTGTTGGGTTTAGCAATTGATTTAGTCTGTGCACAAAAAGGATAAATAATAGAGGAAAAGAAAAGAACCATTTGAAAGAAAAGTATCAATATTTCATTTCAATTTTAATTATGCATGTGATCTATTCTTTTGTTTTATGATGGTTTAGTTTTTAGCTAACCATATGATATATGTTTATACATGATGATTTGGTCAAAGATATGGTTTGATTTTTTATGACAAGAAGTAAATATAATTTCAAGTGTACCTTATTGACATGCCACGAATGAGGTATGATTTGAATTTATTTCAATTCACTTTTAGTCTAATGTAAATTATGTGCTTGGTATAGGAAATCATAGAAAATTCTCGTCTTGGGGTGGTTGAAACAAACTATAGGAATTAGAAGTGGTAAAAGGAATCAGAAAAGACAATAGTGTGCTGGTAAAGTATTGAGGAGTAGGGACATTATGCGACACTATTAGCCAATAGTGTCCATTGATTTCCATGAGCATGCTATGACTGGTATGATCATTTTGAGGTAGGTATATGCCTTGGTCGTTTGACCTTCTGATGTGAGGAAGTCTTGACAATGGATGGATCTCTCGAGAATATGGATATCGGGGAACTTGCAAGGTGAGTGACTACACAAAAAGGAGTGAGAATATTTCTCGAGGGACTGTGTAGAAAATAAGGGGAGGTTGAGGATGGATTTTTTTTGGTCTTTAGCATTTCCAAATGGAGTCAAATTCATATTGGGAATGTACCCTCAAACAATGAGTCGCTAACTGTTCACTGAGAGGACTAGTGGCACTAGATTGTAGCGCTCGACATTGGATGCATATTTGACATTGGCAGTGGATTCTGGACTTCCTAGTTACTAGGTGAATCCTAGTACTACTTTGAGGGTGGAGGTGCGAGCCTATGGATTCCCTTACTATGGATGTAAGCATTATATCCTTTTATTTGTTGGTTGAGAAAATGTAAATATGTATATATGGGTATTTTATTGTAAATAATGTATTGAGTTAGATTTATAAAGCTACATAGATAGTATGGTTATTTTTTGGTTAAAGAAAATGGGCATAAGTATATGTGTTTTTTATTTTAAATATTGTAATGAGTTGTGTTATAAAGCTCGAGTACACAGTATGATTGTCATGTTTTCAATAGGTTGTTCATTGTAAATACTGCAACGAGATAACTTATAAATCTCCATGGACATTATTCTTTGAATTTCAACATTCTTGCTACTTGTAGGTGTCATAGAACACCGAGGATTGTGTTCCATTAAGTGGGAGGGGTCTATAAAAGCACCAAGTTAAAATTTCATGTAATAAAGTTAATAAAGGAAAAAGAAGATCAAGATTAAGGGACGCTTATTCCAAGTTGTATATTGGGAAAAATATCCTAGTGTGAATCACTTGTTGTGTTTTATGGCTAAGGGGAAATTGGAAAAGGAAATGTTTTAGGCTTTGGAAAGGAAAAATAGTACCATTTTAATTTATTTATGAAAATAAAGGAAATTGGGAGAAATGTAAGGTGAAAGGTCAGAGGTTGAATGTGAGGGGGAAAATGAAGGATGATGATGGAAAATTGAAGAAATTAGAGGCATAATAAAAAAAAATACCTCAAGGCATCATTTGGTAGCCTTTTGTCAATGTAGTTTTGAAATTATTCTAAGACAGGAGAAGAGCACCAAGAGGATAAAGAAAGAAATAAAGTAAAGGAAGGACAAACAAGGATTACGAAGGAAAATATGGATCAAGTAGCTTCAAAAGGAAACTCTTTTGGTAATAGGTTGTGTGTATGATTTCCTAGCTTGTTTTGACATGCATGGTATGTGCAAGCTAGTATTTGGTTCTTTTGTTGTCATTGGCATGGGTTTTTCTTGGTTGGACAGTGGAGTTTAGCCTATCCTTGCCATTTCCAGATAGTGATAGTGTCAAGGGGTTGTCCTCAGTTTCAGCTTTGGATTGATAAAATATTTTCGATCTGAGTGAGGTCATCTCAGGAAAATTCCCAAAGGCCTAGGAACCCTTCAATGGTAATGTATGGATACACGATAAATCCTGAGGGTGGAAATGGGAAAATTCCTCAACGTATTGGAGAATAAATTCTGAGGCATTTGACAGTAGTTTGATTTTGTGATATAGACACCAATTTAGGTGAGATCATGGTATGGCGAGGGTGGAGGTAGTTTAACCTCTAGATTCACTTGGGGTTTTTTGGACTAGATTATCCCATATGATCCCACATTAATGCTTGGAATGTGACACATGTGTGATTCGCTGAAAGAAATATTTGGTTCAACCAATATATGGTCGTGTGGTACATGGAAGTTGTTAACACTCCAATAATTCTCAAGGGTTGTGCATATTTTGGTTTAAATAATATTAGAGGTAACCACAAACC
Organism: Pinus albicaulis; assembly: GCA_034641835.2. Classification (NCBI taxonomy): domain Eukaryota; kingdom Viridiplantae; phylum Streptophyta; class Pinopsida; order Pinales; family Pinaceae; genus Pinus; species Pinus albicaulis. The sequence continues at coordinate 865,684,608 of CM076572.1, forward strand.
TAATTTTAAACCTTAGGATCTAGCCTTCTTAATGCTCAAAGAGGGCTCTCTCTATGTGATTTATGTTTATTGATTTTAGCTGATTCTAGGCTAGTTATATAGGATTACTTGGGATTTGATTTTTGGGTTTGGTTTGGTGGTTGAATCACTAGTTCAGATGGATAGATGTAGGTTTATATTCCATTGGGAAAATGGAGTCAATGTGTCAAGCAACAGGACAGAATCAAGGTCAAAAGGAAATGCTCACAAGGCAAGATAGTTGGGTCAATTCATATCTTCAAGTTGAATGGTGAAATGGTTTTAATCGGGATGAGAGAGAAATTAAGTGTTCTTAGATCCAGATAATGATTAAAAAGGCAGGGGTCAGTAAAAAATAGGGAGAGATTAAGAATTCCCTAATCTGGATATCATAAGAAAACATGTAAATGATAAATAGTTCAAGACAGAGTGTAATTAAAGATATTCTATAATAATATCTCGGTTATATCACTTAGATTAAGAAAACGTATAAGCATGTGAAAAATAGAAGAAATTGACAAAGAACAAGTGAAAATACTTCACTAAAGTGTCTCAACACATGAATCCTAAAATATGATTCTTTATTGCTTGATCGAGTCAGCTAGCTTGAAAATGATACAAAAAACCTTAAGGTTTTAGCTCAGTACAAATATAGCAATGTTTAGCAATTCATCCACCCTCAATACTTCGAAATGAGAATTATTTATACAAAAACTCTTACAAAATATCCTAAAACAAAATTATGAACTATTCATGGAAAAATAAATATCTCCATGCAAGAATATAGAGACATCTATCTAACTAATGCAAGTTGTCCATTCTTTTATTAAATTTGTTGTTTTTTGTCTTTAATTTTTTGCTGATTTGTCTCTTTGGTGTTTGATCAGTGAAGGTTGTTTGTTAGTTAGTGGAGTTTCATTTACACTGGAAATATTTCACTATGACTTATCATCTCTTATTTTACTTTAACTCTAACTTTCACCTGATGCACTTTATCTCTGATACACTTTAACTGTCTCTATTTTCACTTGAAATTGTCACTGTTGTTTTTAACCTTTTGACTGCTCTGTTTACTATTTTATCTTCACAGTAAATCAGTCAAATTTTCCCAGTCTTCTGTATTTGGTAATTTTATCTTCACCATCATTCTGAATATTTCATCTACCTCAGTATATTTCGAAAATGTTGGCTTGTTGAAAAATAAGTGTTTTACCTTATGTTGCAGGTAAAAAATATTTTCAAAATTCTTGTAGAGAACTTTCCTTGTTTGAATTCCTTTTGAAGAAGGAAACTTAGCTTGATCCTTAACAACTTCTCTCATTTTCTTATCATAATCATATTGTTTCATCAAATTTTCATGAATTACTAGAGGATTTGGAAGGCCTTTTTGCCTCATAATGTAAAATTTCATCATAAATCTAGTATGCCACGCTCCATGTTATGACATTTTTCTTCTAGCTGTATCATCAAGCTTCTTTTTGAAATCACTTTCTTGAATTCAAGAATTGTATCTGTCCTGTCAGCTATACCAATTTCTTCCAATTCTTGTCTATTCTTTGAATTAAGAAACTTGATAATTTCATTAGCTTCTTATTGCTTCTTTCCCAGTTCTTATTTTATCTTCTAGATGGCTTATCCTGCTGCTTTGATAAAATCCTTTTGTTCATACATAACCTGGATTGATGGCCAAATATCATTGACAGATTCAATGATATTGGCCCATAGCTGCTACTTGTCATGTGCCATTGGTTGTTTTAGTGTTAGATCTTTCTCTAACTTATTTAATTTCTTTGTTAATATGTTTGATTCATGTTCTTCATTCTTGAGCATAATCTGAGCAAGATTATTTTCCTCCTCCAAAATTTTCAACTGTTCTTTAAGTCTATTGATTTCATTTGTCTGAATAGACATGTCTTGCATTGCTTTTACTAACTTACTCGCTCCATCAGTAGGTTGTGTTGATGTTGTAGAGGAATCTTCTACTGAAGTTGTTGTTGAGGTGACAGGAAGTGCTGTAGCCATTGGGACTATAGGGGCCAATGATTCTGCTAGTGTAGAAGGCACAACTTTTGTGACTATAGGAATTATAGTGACATGAATTTCTTCTATGTCCTTTTTCTCCTAGACCAACTTGTCCATTTAATTTTCCATTCCCTTTACTTCGACAGTCAATTGAAGGATGAAATTCATCATTTAATCTTTTCGGCTCTGAATTTCTAGAATTTCTTTAGCTTGAGGATGTTCTGTAGGAGGCAAGTTAAGTTTCTTCTTAATGCAGCAATGTTTGCATTCTTCTTTTTTGTCAGTTGTTCTATAACTTTGACATTATTAGGATCATATCCTACTTCAATTGCCAAATCCTCCATAGATTTTATTATATTGTATTTAGCCTGTGAAGATGCCTTTTCTAATTTGAGCTAATCTTTGATGTTCCCAAGAGTATTTTGCATCTTCTATACACTCATGGCCTTGGTGGTCATTGTAGAATATATCATTTCCCTTGCTTGCTTATGAAACTCAATTTGGTCCAAAGGATGAATATCCTTAGACATGACTTAAAAATATTCCTTTTTGTAATCAGAAGATGACTTAGGAGTTTGAACTGTGGGTTGAAGAAATGTCATATGCATCTTTTTATTTTTATAATAAAAGGTAGAAAGTAGTCTGTTCTCGCTGCCATGAGTCTATTTTAGATATTGAGAATATATCTCAGTCTTGATTTCCTCATTTCTAGCCTTGATTTCCTTGTATCTTTCTTTATTATCCATCTCCTTCTCTGCGGGTTTGTTGGATGAGGACACTTCAACACTGTGATGTTTCTAAATCATTTGAGTGTTTGAAGTTGAAGGTTCATGTGTTCTTTCAGTAAATGTAGGTGGAACATTGTCTTTCACCCGTGCATCTGTATCAATTACCTCTATTGTTTCCACTTCCTCATTTACAAGATTTAATTTAGGCTTCTTCATGTACATCAACTTAAATTTGGTTTCACTGGTAGTTTCAACAGTGTTGGATCCTTATTCTCTGATTCTTTTTGTGTCTCTGCCTTCTTGGGCTAGATTTTGCAAGATTTGACTAGTATCACCTTGCTTATCAACCTCTATCAAAGTGTTCTCCACCCACTCACACTGATTGGAGTATTTCTCAATATCCGGTTTCTTCTCATGAACATAAGGAGTTAATTTTCATTTAATTCTAAATTTTCTTATTACTCCTAGAGGATCATAATACCATTGAAAGCTATGACTTAACTTAAACACTTGCAAATACTTTTTTTCCTGTGGACCTCCATCTATACTGTTACAAATAAAAGGGCCATCCTGATTCTTAATCTTAAATTGTGTCTTCTTTTTTGCTGCCAAGAAATTGATTCCATCAGAATTAAGGATCTGCCTAATATACTCAAGGGAAAATAAACTCATTTGGAGGTATTTGGGTAGCTTATAAGGAAGAAGATTTGATCCATGTACCCTAATTTCTATGTTGTTTTGATATACGTACCAATCTCTAGTTTTGTTGTGCTCAGATAATTGTAGGACCTTCTTAATTTCCTCACTGATTCTTGGTTGCATGCTATTGTTCAACATATTGACCATAGGATGAAAGAAAGAATCAATGAACTTTGTGTATGTGGAATCTGTGGAGTCTTTTCTAATAATTGGAGTCCAAAATATAACTAACTTTGGGTTACCTTCAACATCAAGCTTTTGAAGGTTAACAACAAATTTCTCAGACTGAAAGTACAAAAAAATGTGCAATGAGACAGTGGAATACTTTAAAACACCTTCTGCAAGCATTTTAACAAGTTGTTCATGCATAGTATTAGCAAGGTACTGAGAAAAATTGAAAATGGTAGCAGGAGGTTGACCAAGTGTGGAAGTAGATGGGAAACCTAGGATTGAAGCATCAACATGCTCATCAGTAAAATAGCCCAAAATACAGGACACCATCATGATAATGTATTTGGTTCTCTCTGAAAAAATTGCAGATGGGTAAGGAGGATTTGTCTTGGGAGTTTCTACAGATGAAGGCATGAAAGTTTGGAATATCTAGAACCTCTTGGGGAAGTCCAAATTTAGGTATAATTATGTAAGAGCCTCAATGGAAAAATGGGTTTCAGCTGGCCTAGGTTGGATTCGAAGCATCTGGTTGATTGACTCAGCTGTAATAGTGAAACGAATTTCTTTTCCAGGGGTTATTAGGGCTCTCTGATTAGGGAGATAGCAATATCGACAGAGTCTAATCACTTCTCAGCACTGGAAAGCCTGTGGGACTACATACTTTGGCAAATTAGATTCCCAAATAAAAACCTCATCTGCTTGGTCTATGGATTTGTCATGGCTCAAGTAGTGGATCTCAAGAAGATTAAATTCATTGATTGTGTCATTAATTTTAAATTCCCTATCTACTAAAGGAGCATGTTCCACATCTACAACTGGAGGCTGCAGGGGATTTACAGTTACAATACTTTTGGAAGCCATTTGTTTATTTGATTTCTCAATTAATTACTCTTTTGACTCAAGAAAATAGATTCAGTCCTTTAGGATCACCTTAGAAAGATAATTACAGTTTGCAGACTAATTTAGGATGAAACAAGGGCCTATTTCCTGGTCTTCAAAGGTTTAAAATGATCCAATTGTACTCTCCGTGACCAGGAATAATCTTAGGCTTTCAGATTTCTGTGAAAATGTGTTTAGGGTTTGCAGGAAATAGATAAGGAAGCAACAGAGCTTTATTTAGGTTTGCAAAGGCTTCTACACAGGTTCAATTAATTAATTAGTTCCTTTTTGTAAGTAAAATTCCTTCGTATTTCAGGAATACATAGAGAAAAGAAGCTTTTCATTTGCAGAAGGGTTATGGGGCAGCGGAAATATTTTTTGAGCTTTCAAGGGTCTTTATAGTGCTTCTGAATGTTTCTGCATTAGTTGTAGTAGAAAATGATCTTGAATTATGGTGAAAAAGGCTTGAAATAAGGTTGGTAGAGTGATATTTTCTTGAAAAACAGTTGGAAATTATCCTTCTACGTGAAACTATAAAAAAAAGTAGGGAAAAAGGTTGCAAAGGGTGGCTATATGGATTTTTAACCAACAATTTTTTAACACTGAATGCACAAGTTAATTCAAAAGGCCAGATGGTTTTTGCAACGGGTAGTAGAAACTGCTTAATTGTTTTCACATGAGCTAAAGTAGTCAGGCAATATCTTTTCTGTGGATGTGATTAAATGGTATTATGTCACGTAGCTAGGAACGGAGCTCCGGAAACCACGCATTTTGCAAGGTCGGAGTGTAGTTAAATATTGGATGGTTGGGGATGTGGTAGTGATTACTAGCCATCAGATATGATCAGTGTACATCTGATGGTTGGAAAATATCATTGAATTTGGTCGGGGTTTCTGATAGGCGGGGCCTGGGAAAATTCAATGGGGAATTTATACGATATATACATTGGTCGGGTTTATATAACAATGGGACCTACGTATAGGTGGGATTATAGTAAGTAGGCCCAAATATAAATCAAGCGTGGGTGAATTAAACTCTAGGTTATAATAAAATATGGGTTGGGCAATATATATATATATATATATATATATCTTAGAATTATTTTAATACGGGATAAATGAAATATAAAGAATTTAATACATAATGGTTATATTTAAACTAATGTTAAAATGAAATATGACGCAAGAGATAAAATACACTAAGGAATGATTTTTAAATAACATTGGGTGAGTTTTTTAGCAGTGGGGCCTGATTTATTTTAATCATTTAGACTTAGGATAAGTGTATTTTTAGGGTTTTATGAATAAAATGAAATTAATAAAAGGGTTTTTGACTTTTCCATAGTAAATTTTGCAATTTTAACTTAGGAAAAGTTGTTTTGTGAGGAAAAATGAGTGACTAATGGGGAAAAGGGTTAAAATGAAGGGGAAAAGGTATTTTCACAAGGGGAATGATTTTCAAAGAAAGTTAGTGAATGAAATGACTAATTCTCTACTATCCATGCCCTGTGAAAACTACTTCTACCTACCCATTAGATACCCTAACAGTTTTTCTTCATTTCTTTGGGTGCATTTGAGCTTAGAGACCCTTATTCATTTTTCTTTTAACATCAAACTAGCTAATTCTATCGTTATTTCTTCCAAGGGCTCAGATTAAGCTGTTGAGCATCTTATTATTCTCTACCTAACTATTGATCTACCAAGATTAAATAGTTTGGCTAGATATTTATTCTCAATCTCTCTATCATGAAATTTAAAGCATGAAAGGTCAAGATCAAGAAGTTTGAATTTCATGGATTGTGGAATTTTTGACAAGCTGCACACAATCTTTATTTTGCAAATTAAAGTAAATAGTAGTGGCATTTTAATTTGCATCACTTTCATGATCTATTTTTGTCTCTTTTTTGGTTAGGGTTCATTTTTTATATTGTTTTTCATCTTTTTTCCTTTCAATTCCTTTGATTTTTCTTTTAGGACTTTTACCCTCTTTACATTTTTTATTTTTAATATGGGAAAATTTTTTGCATAAAGCAAAGTATTTACATATTACAGGACTATTCCAATTCAAAATTATGAATCATATTATTATAGGATCCTAACAGAAGTCTCGAACTTGGTTGGATTTTTCCTATGTTTAATAAGAGCTAAGTTTCTCTAGATTTTGTTAAGGAAATGTACTTGTTATTATGTGGCTTTAATGGTTTTCCTTCATTATTATTTATGTGGTTATATGCTCATGATAAGCATGGTTATATGGCAGATATTAGTAATGGCACTATGGATGTTTTTACTTGTAACTGAATAAATAATTAATTCAAGACATAATTTAAGATAAGAAAGATAATGTGGCTTGAAAGTGACCCTTATTGTTAAACCTCAGATAATTTTTGAGCTTTGTATGTTCAAAATTTCATTCATGTCCTCTAGGTTTCATATTTACGAAGCATTTGACGAAATGTCAATCCTGATTGGGAAAGGTCAAGGAAAGTCCTAGTTTCAGGTTTTTGATTTACAAGCATTATATTTATGTCGTTTTTCATCTATATAATTTTCATTGAGTTCTAGGAAAAGGCCTGAGTCCTCACCCTGATAATGTGGCTCGGAATTCATAGTTTCTAGCATATAATTAAGAAAAAATTCCATAGGCATTGGAAAGCAAGCCTATGGGAATGACTCGAGACTTATAAGCACTTGGAGGCCTTTGAAAGGGAGAGACTAGGACTCTAAATAGGGTAGAAAGAGAATATTCCCAGGGTTTGGACACCTGGAGGGGTTCAGGTACCCATGGAGGTCCTCTTGCACCTATGGTATGTCAATAAAGACTTAGGTTGTTGACTCCATTTCCTTAAGGTCATATAGGAATTTCAGTCTTTTCATAGTGACCCTCAACTCATTTACCCTTGGAAAGTCAGTGAAAGCACGTAAATGTGGGAGGAGGTGCTTTACAAGCTATTCATGTTCTCCCTTGATTTTATCCTCCTCCCGATTTTCTTATCCTCTTCAAATTTTCTCATTTTCTCTTCTTCAATTATTTTCTTTTCTTTCTCTTCTTCTACCCTCTTTCTCCTTAGTTCCTCATTTTCTTCTTTCTTCCTTGTTTCTTATTCCTCATGCTTTATTTTTTTGGCTTCTTATGCTCTGTTATTCATATTCTTTCCTAAGCCATCCTTCTCCTTACTTCATCCTTATATCCTCCTCCTCCTACTACTACTAAAGTTTCTCATCATGTTTACCTCCCACATCTTGTGACTATTTACGATGCTCTTCTTCCCTTTTCTTCCTTATTTCTTTATTTTTTATAGCTATTGATTTGTTCCTTTATTCCATGATTTCTTCTTATTCGCTCTCTTCTTTCTCATCTATTTAGTTTTCTTGATGGATATTTTTGTGTTTCTATTTTTTTTATCCTTATTTTGTTGTTCATTCTTCCTTTTAAGGATGTTTTCTCTAGATTTCTCTGAAATTATCTATTTTTTCGTCCTCCTTCTTTTTTTGTTCACTTGATCCTATTTCTCTACTCGCATCATACTATTTTTGATCTTATCCTAATTGTTATTATTGGAATCGATGTAGGACTAGTTGAAACCTACTACCTTCTAATGTGCTGCTACAAGTCCCTTTAGTTAATATCTATGGTGCCTTAAGTCCACAAAGTAGAAAAATTTCATCTCCTGAGCCTTTGTTTCATCTTCCTTGAAATTATCAAGAGTATATGCCTTGATGGTCAAACGGAAAGCAAGCCATGGCTTTTTCTTACCTTTGACGAATGTCTTAGAGAATCCTTTAGTTAATCAATAGTATACTTCTTGCAAAAGTACCATGTCTGACATCAATGCAGGAAGAACATGTGGGGGATTAGAGGAGTTGAAGAACCTAATAACAATGACCCTCAAATGGAAAAAAAATAGTCTACCTTAATGAAAATTCATTTAGCCCTCGCAGACATACATTGATAATATTCTCCAAAAATAATTTTATACAGAGGATTAATGAATGATTTAGTAATATGTAATATTCCCAATTAGTCTCAAGCTAATGGAAATATTCAATGTTTTCTTATTTTTTAAATTTATTTTTTATTTATCTTTCCGTTTTTTCTGTTTTTTTTTCTTTTTGATGAATAAATATGTGAAGGAGGATCAATAAAACTCCTAAACAATAAATAAATCAATGCCACATGTGAACAAGGATCAACCTGGGCTATTTAAATAAGCACCCTTAGGTGTGAAAGGGGCTAAATCTATTGACTGGGTCAGCCATGACGAAATCAACAACGTTGTCTTGGAGCAGTGGCCATCAATGAGGCACAACATAGTTTTAGTTGGAGGTGGCTCATGTGAAAGGAGATATTTCATTGGAGGTGGTTTAGGGTTTGCAATCTCTCAAATTATAAAAGGAAGAGAATGGCAGCATGAAAAGGGTTGTTGAATGATATCAAATTTCTGAAGTATTGTCTTTTTAGATGTACAAGATTTCTTTGGATGTTTAGCCTAGATTGCAAATGATGTTTAGCATTGGCTGTTCCTGATCGAGAATCCCACCTCTTCCCATTGAGTATATCTTAGGAGAGTATTGAATTTCTTGTCCACTATCTGGCTGAAGGCCAAGCTTATTCTTCCAACTACAACACGGATCCTATTGAGGGTCTAGTTGTCTTTGAAAGCTGTAGCAAGTGGAGGCTATATCTACTCAGATCTAGGCCATTCTAGTGCTCCTTTTCAGTGGTGGAGGCTTCTATCCCATTGGAAAGAGAGTATTGGAGATTTTAGATACATTTTCAGATCTTGGCTTGAGGAAAAACATGTTCTAAATCCTACAACATAGTCTTTCCTCTAGAACTACGTTATTTGTGTGGGTACTGTTGTAGGGTCTTTTGGCACACTTTTTGGAGGAGTGGCTTTCAAGTGTTGGGTATCTGCCCTTCACATTTGAGATCCGTTGGAGGAGATCATCATATTTTATATTTCATATCAGATCTGTATGTCCATTAATTTCTAAATATTTCTGCAGATATGCTGCATTAGATCTCAAAACTACTCCTTGTACTTCATCTTTTTCTGAAAACCCCAAGGGGAATTTGATGAAGAGCCTATCTAGTGTACAGAACTGATATAGATCTAGATTTTCATACACATATCTATTCTAGATCTGAAGTGTAATCTACATCAGTTGCAGCCAATAAAATAACGTTTTCAATCTCTTTTCAGTCTTAATACATGGTTGTAGCACCTGCTTTTGAGGATTTTATTCTATAAAAGTCTTCTATTTTCTGTTGTACATCTCATGAGATTTCTTATGCATCTATTTTGTTGATGTAAATGTAAATAAAGAGCCTCCATATTGGCCTCCTTCTCTTACATAGATGATCTGCGTTATTTCTCTACATACTTGTTTATAAATTGTTGCAGTCCCTATTTGGGATATTACAATAGTATTAGAGCAAGCATCATGGCACAGCCTGTGCTTTCTAAGAATCCAATATGTCTTCATAAGAAGAGGTGACTCTTACTAATAGAGAGAAGAGGTATCTAAGAAGAAGACAAAAGAAATTTGATTCCACAAATGATGATAAAGATAAGGGTAAAGCCCCTGAATCTGGAAGTGATGAAGAACCAAAGGATTTTCCTAAGATTCTTTTGAGAGCCATGCAAGATTTTTCTAAAGAGATAAAAGAGATGAGATTGGATAGAATCAAATACTCTCCTAAGAGATTTCATCTTGGAGAAATCTCTAGCATGTCTCACCACTGGAATGATCAACTAGTGCATCAGCCACAAGTTTCCCAACACTCTACCATGCCTACCTTTTTGGTTGTGGGAAATGAAGGGTTTCAAGGGAAAACATCCCTTGAAGACTATTTTGAAGAATATGAGTCTCAAAATCATATATTCTAAAATCACTTGAGTTTTCAAGGGTTTTTTCACCTCAAGGACAAAAGAAGAGCAAGGCATCGTCATAGATATGGTGGATTCACTCAGAATCATGATGGACATCACTCTATGGGTAGATTATTTTTACCCAACCTTGATGGGTCATCCAAGTGTTTTGCCAAAGCATGGGTAGAACAACTTGACATCTACTTTCAGTTGAACAAGGTCCATGAGATGGAGGCTATCAAGATTGCAGCACTGCACTTCGAAGGTGAAGCACATGACTGGTGGCTCCATGGCTTGTTTACATTGGGTCATGCTAATGTGACTGCTTATTCAGATTTCGCTAGAAGGCTAGTGTAAAGGTTTGACAGAAGAGATCCATAGGCACCATTCATGACCCTTGCAAAGTTAAAACAATCAGGTAATACAAAGTATTGTTTGTTATGGTTCCTAATTTGTCTGCAGCAAGAAGGGTGTACATGTTCATAAATGGCTTAGATGAACCTCTTCATGTGTTGGTAAAGTCTACCAAGCCCACTACTCTGCATGATTCTATTGAAAGGGCTAGAGACCTTCAAGATGCCTTGCCAAAAGGAAAGACAAAATTTTATCATAAGCCCTCTTTTCCTTCTAAAGGAAATGAAGAGAAAGCTGCTCCTTCAAAGGAGACCTCATACAAGAAGCCTCTTGATGATGAAGTCCGGAGAGATCTAAGGAAGAAGAAGCTATGCTTCACTTGCCAAAAATCATGGGGACCTGGACATGGATGTGTTGCTGGAAAAGAAAATTACATAGAGGTATTCTCAGATATTGAGGATGAAGAAGAAGATGAACCGAGAAGGGGTCACAACGCTGACACTGCTGGAGGAGATCCAACACCATCAAGAGATGGGAAAGGATAATTTTCTCCTATTGGAGGGACTCTTGCATATTTCAAGGGAGTACTTAAGTGCTTGACCTTAAGATTTCAAGTTTCAATCTTGAATCAGAGGGTTTCTGTATTGATTGATAGTGGGGCCACCCACAATGAAATACCCATTGATACTTTTGAGGGATTCTCTATGTTAGTCCCAAGAGATATAACAATTCGATGCATGCATTATCTGCCATCACTTTCAGTCACCATGGGAACATACACTTTGGTTGATCACATCTTTATGGTTGACATACCAAACACTAATGTGATTTTGGGTGTTCAATGGTTGATTACATTGGGGAAAGTCACCACTGATTGGGAGGCTTTACAAATGGAATGGGTGGAGAAGAAGAGTGGTGAGTCTCAAATGATCAAAGGCATGCATACATACCCCTCACATACTACTTCCACACAAAAATCAGAGATGGATTTTCGTAGTGGAAGCAAGGACTTTACATTCCCATCTATCATGTTCATGAGATTTCTGCATGGGACACTCTTATCTAGTGGAAAAACACCTGGGATGCCACATGATTCAGATTTTTTGGGGAAGATCTCACAACATGGTGCTCCAAGCTTAGATCCAAGAGGGATTGGAGCACTAGAAGACAACGCTATAGCGCTGGGAGTCTTGGGCAAGCTCAAGAAGGTGGGAAATCTTCTTCCCTTATCATCATCACCCACTCCAATTTCTGGTTATGTGCTGTGGGAGGAGAAGAATGGAAGGAATGGCCTTCCAACATACACCTTTGGCATGGGAGATGTGAAGGAGGAGAGCAGTAACATGAAAAACATTTCTATTGATACATTGACTGCTTTCATTGTTGGGGAGTGTAGATCTATATTGGAAATCCCAACTGTTGGTGGATTATTCCAAGGATCTTCGCACTTTTATGATACTTGATGACCAGCTGCATGAAGAGGGCTATCTAGTCCATGAAGGATTCATCTATCATCATGGTAGGAACTTCTTGTCTAGAGCTTCCAAGCTCAAGGAGAATTTGCTACAAAGGGCCTACAAAGAGTTCTGTTTTGGCCACGTGTATTCGATGAAGATCTACAACATCATCATGAGGGGCTTTGATTGGGAAGGCTTGAAAGAATAACTACATCAAAATTTTCAAGAATGCATGAGATATGTGGAGTTGGGGTAGCAACATGACTCTATGAGGGATTTATTTCAGCCATCTCTTCCCTCTTTTGAGAGAGGGGATAGATCCATGCACCACTCCATTTGTATCAGGAGTCTTTTTGGTGAAGAATCTGATCATGTAAGGCATGTTTTATTTTCTGATTGCATACATTGTTTCACTATGTTTATGCAAGTCGTGGCTCCAAGGAGGAGTAATACATCTTGTAAATCTCATGGCCAATAATGGGCCACAATTTTTTTTGAATTTGGCCACTCCCTTGTTGGACAAATGGAGATATTTTATCATGATGGGTGCTTTCCTAAGGCCCCAAATATATCTCATACTTTCAGCCATGGTGAGATAACATGTGCAGCAACTAAGTGGTGGGGAACCCACCTACCACATCTAGCTATGATGCAGGCAGGAGATGCACTGCGGTGCTTCCATATGTGGGACTATGACCCACCTCCACATGCTCAAATTTTTGTTTTCATGTATGTAGTTTTACTCCCATAAATTGATGATATACTTGTGATTTTTATGGGAATGTATGGAGGTAGGATGGGAGGCATGTATGTACCACATGGGATGGAGACTCTCTATGTGTCTTATGCTACATGTTTTAGGGAGAGCATTGGTTCAGCCATGTTTGTTTCATTTGAGTTCTTGACTCCTCATGGGATGGACTATTTACATCTCATAAGAAATTTGGAGGAACAATTCATGGGGGGTTGGATTGGTGAACACTTAGCTTATGGAGGAAGATTAAAACATGATGAAGATGTCACCAATGGAGGAGGAGAAGAGTTGTAGTACTCATCTTATTATTTGCTTGAGGACAAGCAACATTTTGGAGGGAAGGACTGTAATAATCCCAATTAGTCTCAAGCTAATGGGAATATTGAATTTTGTTTTATTTTTTTGTTTGATGAAAAAATTTGTAAAGGAGGATCAATAAAACTCCTAAATAGTAATTAAATCAATGCCACATGCGAACAAGGCTAAATCTGGGCTATTTAAATAAGCACCCTTAGGTGTGAAAGGGGTTGAATCTTTTGACTAGGTTAACCATGACCAAATCAACAACATTGTCTTGGAGGAGTGACCATCAATGAGGCACAACGCAGTTTTTGTTGGAGGTGGCTCATGTGAAAGGAGATATTTCATTGGAGGTGGTTTAGGGTTTGCAAGCTCTCAACTTATAAAAGGAAGAGATGGAAGCATGAAAAGGGTTGTTGAATGATATCATATTTTTGAAGCATTGTCTATGTAGACAAACAAGCTTTATTTGGTTGTTTATCCTAGATTGAAAATGTTATTTAGCATTGGGTGTTCCTGATCGGGAATACCACCTATTCACATTGCGCATATCTTGGGAGAGTATTGCATTTATTGTCCACTATCTGGCTGAAGGCCAAGCTTCTTATTTCAACTACAACACAAATCATGTTGAGGGTCTAGTTGTCTTTGAAAGCTGTACCAAGTGGAGGCTAGATCTACTCAGATCTAGGCCATTCTAGTGCTCATTTTCAATGGAAAAGGCTTCTATCCCATTGGCAAGAGAGTATTGGATGATTGGAGCTACATTTTCAGATCTTCGCTTGAGGCCGAACATGTTCTAAATCCTACAACATAGTCTTTCTTCCAGAACTACGTTATTTGTGTACGTACTATTGTAGGGTCTTTTGGCACACTTTTTGGAGCAGTGGCTTTCATGTGTTGGGGATCTGCCCTTCATACTTGAGATCCATTGGAGGGGATCATCATATTTTATATTTATGATTAGATCTATATGTCCATGAATTTCTAAATATTTCTATAGATTTCCTGCATTAGATATTTGATCCACTCCTTGTACTTCATCTTTTGGTGAAAAATAAGAGCCTATCTAGTGTACATATCTGATATAGATCTAAATTTTCATACGCATATCTGCTCTAGATCTAAAGTGTAATATATAGAAGTTGCAGCCAATAAAATAACGCTGTCAAGCTCTTTTCATTATTAATACATGGTTGCAACACCTCCTTTTGAGGATTTTATTCTATAAAATTCTTCTATTTTTTGTTGTACATCTCATGGGCTTTATTATGCATCTATTTTGCTGATGTAAATGTAAATAAAGAGCCTCCATATTGTCCTTATTCTCTTACATAGATGATCATTGTTATTTCTCTACATAATTGTTTATAAATTGATGTAGTCACTATTTGGAATATTATAGTGGTATTAGAGAAATCATCTTGGCACATTTTGTGCCTTATAAGAAGCCAATATATCTTCAGAAGAAAAGGAGTCTCTTACTAATAGAGAGAAGAGGTATTTAAAAATAATACAGAAGAAATTTTATTACACAAATGATGATAAGGATAAGGGTAAAGCCCCTAAATCTGGAAGTGATGAAGAACCAAAGGATTTTCCTAAGATCCTTTTGAGAGCCATGCAAGATCTTGCTAGAGATATCAAAGAGATGAGATTGGATAAAATCAAAGAATCTTGTAAGGGATTTCATCTTGGAGAAATATTTTGCATGTATCACCACTGGAATGATCAACTAGTGCATCAGCCACAAGTTTCTCGACGCTCTACCATGCCTACCTTTTTGGCTGTGGGATATGAAGGGTTTCAAGAGAAAGCATCCCTTGAAGACTATTTTTAAGAATATGAGTACCAAAATCATAGATTCAAAGATCAGTTGATTTTTCAAGGGTTTTTTCACCTCAAGGACAAAAGAAGACCAAGGCATTAACATAGAGATGGTGGATTCAGTTAGAATCATGATTGACATCAGTCTATGTGCAGATTATTTTTACCCAAATTTGATGGGTCATCCAAGTGTTCTGCCAAAGGATTGGTATAAAAAATTGACATCTAATTTCAGTTGAATAATGTCCCTAAGATGGAGGTTATCAATATTGCAGTGCTGCACTTTGAAGATGAAGCACGTGACTGGTGGTTCAATGGATTTTCTACATTGGGTCATGCCAATGTGACTGCTTATTCATAGTTGACTAGAAGGCTGGTGGAAAGGTTTGACAGAAGAGATCCGGAGGCACCACTCACGGGCCTTGCAAAGTTAAAACAATTAGGTAATATAGAGTCTTACATTTCTAAATGTATAAGATTGTCTGTTATGGTTCTTGATTTGTCTGTAGCAAGAAGGGTGTACATGTTCATAGATGGCTTAGATGAACCTCTTCATGGGTTGGTAAAGTTTATGGAGCCCACTACTCTACATGATGCTATTGAAAGGGCTAGAGACCTTCAAGATGCCTTGCTAAGAGCAAAGACAAACTTTTAGCATAAGCCCTCTTTTCCTTCTAAAGGAAAGGAAGAGAAAGTTGCTCCTTCAAATGAGAGCTCATACAGGAAGCCTCTTGATGATGAAGTCTAGAGAGGTCTAAGGAAGAAGAATCTATCCTTAACTTTCCAAGAATCATGGGGACCTAGACATATATGTGCTACTGGAAAAGCACATTACATAGAGGTATTCTCAGATATTGAGGAAGAAGAAGAAGATGAACCGAGAAGGGGTCACAGCGCTAACACTGCTGGAGGAGATCTAACACCATCAAGAGATGGAAAAGGATAATTTTATCCTATTGTAGGGACTCTTTCATCTTTTAGGGGAGTACTTAAGTACTTGAGCTTAAGAGTTCAAGGTTGAATCTTGAATCAGATGGTTTCTGTATTGATTCATAGTCGGGCCACCCACAACTTCATTAATTCTCATCTTATACAAAGGAGGGCAATACCCACTGATGCTTTTGAGGGATTCTCTGTGCTGGTCCCGGGAGACAGAAAAATGCAATGCATGAATTATGTCCCATCACTTTTAGTCACCATGGGAGCTTACACTTTGGTTGATCACTTCTTTATGGTTGGCATACTGGACACTAATGTGATTTTGGTTTTTCAATGGTTGATTACATTGGGGAAATTCACCACTGATTGGGAGGCTTTACAAAAGGAATGTGTGGAAAAGGAGAGTGGTGAATCTTAAATGATCAATGTCATGCATACATACCCCTCACATACTACTTCCACACAGAATTCAGAGATGGATTTGCGTAGTGGAAGCAATGACTTTACGGTCCCATCTATCATGTTCATAATATTTTTCTATGGGACACTCTTATCTAGTGGCAAACCACCTGGGAGACCACCTGATTAAGATTTTGTGGGGAAAGCCTCATAACGTGATGCTACAAGCTTAGATCCAGGAGGGATTGGAGCACTAGAAGACAAAGCTACAATGCTGGGAGTCTTGGGTAACCTCAACAAGGAGGGAAATCTTCTCCCTTATCATCATCGCCCACTCTCATTTCTAGTTATGCACTGTGGGAGGAGAAGAATGGAAGGAATGGCCTTCCAACATACACCTTTGGCATGGGAGATGTCAAGGAGGAGAGCAGTAACATGACAAACATTTCTGTTGATATATTACTAGTGATGTCATTGTTGGGGAGTGTAGATCTATATTGGAAATACCAACTGTTGATGGATTATTCCAAGCATATTCACACTTGTATGATACTTGATGACTAACTACATGAAGATGGATATCTAGTCCATCAAGGAGTCATCTATCATCATGGTAGGATCTTCTAGTCTAGAGCTTCCAAGCTCAAGGATAAGTTTCTAGAAAGGGCCTACAAAGAGTTCTATTTCAGCCACATCTATTCCATGAAGATCTACAACATCATCATGAGGAGCTTTGATTTGGAAGACTTGAAAGAAGAACTACATCAGCATTTTCTAGAATGCATGAGCTATGTGGAGTTGGGGCAACAACATGACTCTATGAGGGAGTTATTTTAGCCATCTCTTCCTTCTTTTGAGAGAGGGGATAGATCCATGCAACACTCCATTTGTATGAGGAGTCTTGTTGGTGGAGAATCTGATCATGTAAGGCATGTTTTATTTTCTGATTGTAGACATTATTTCACCATGTTTATGTAGGACATGGCTCCAAGGAGGAGCAATACATATTGTAAATCTCATGGCAAACAATGGGCCACAAAAATTTCTGAATTTGGCCACTCCCTTGCTGGACAAAGGGAGATATTTTATCATGATGGGTGCTTTCCTAAGGCTCCAAATATATCTCACACTTTCAGTCATGCTGAGATAACATGTGAAAAAATTAAGTGGTGGGGAAACCACTTATCACATCTAGATCTAATGCAGGTACGAGATGCACTGTAGTGGTTTCATATGTGGGACTATGACCCACCTCCACATGCTCAAATTTCTATTTGCATGTATGTAGTTTTGCTCCCATACATTGATGATATACTTGTACTTTTTATGGGAATGTATGGAGGGAGGATAGGAAGCATGTATGTACCACATGGGATGGAGACTCTCTATGTGTCTTATGCTACATGTTTTAGGGAGAGCATTGGTTCAACCATGTTTGTTTCATTTGAGTTATTGAATCCTTCTAGGATGGACTATTTACATCTCATAAGAACTTTGGAGAAACAATTCATGGAGTGTTGGATTGGTGAACACTTAGCTTATGGAGGAAGTTTAACACATGATGATGGTGTCACCAATGGAGGAGGAGAAGAGTTGCAGCACTCACCTTATCATTTTATTGAGGACAAGAAACATTTTGGAGGGGAGGACTGTAATATTCCCAATTAGTCTCAAGCTAATTGGAATATTTCATTTTGTTTTATTTTTCTGCTTGATGAGTAAATATGTAAAGGAGGATCAATAAAACTCCTAAACATTAAATAAATCAATGCCACATGTGAACAAGGCTAAATCTATGATATTCAATTAAGAACCCTTAGCTGTGAAAGGGGCTGAATCTTTTGACTATGTCAACCATGACCAAATCAACAGTGTTGTCATGGAGGAGTGGACATCAATGAAGCACATCACAATTTTAGTTGGAGCTGGCTCATGTGAAAGGAGCTATTTCATTGGAGGTGGTTTAGGGTTTGCAAGCTCTCAACTTATAAAGGGAAGAGGATGGCAGCATGAAAAGGGTTGTTGAATGATATCATATTTCTGAAGTATTGTTTGTTTAGACATACAAGCTCTCTTTGGCTGTTTAGCCTAGATTGCAAATGTTGTTTAGAATTGGGTGTTCCTGATCGGGAATCCCACCTCTTCCCATTGATTAGCTCTTGGGAGAGTATTTCATTTCTTTTCCACTATTTGGCTGAATTCCAAGCTTCTTCTTCCAACTATAACATTGATCTTGTTGAGGGTCTAGTTGTCTTTGAAAGCTTCAGCAAGTGGAGGCTAGATCTACTCAGATCTAGGCCATTCTAGTGCTCCTTTTCAGTGGGGAAGGCTTCCATCCCATTGGAAAGAGAGTATTGGATGATTGGAGCTACATTTTCAGATCTTGGCTTGAGGCCAAACATGCTCTAAATCCTACAACGCAGTGTTGCTTCCAGAAATTCGTTATTTGTGTGGGTACTATGGCAGGGTCTTTTGGCGCACTTTTTTGAGTGGCTTTCATGTGTTGGGGATTTTCCCGTTATATTTGAGATCCATTGGAGGGGATCATCATATTGTATATTTCAAATCAGATCTGTATGTCCATGAATTTCTAAATATTTCTGCAGATTTGCTGCATTAGATCTCAGATCTACTCCTTCTACTTCATATTGTGCTGAAATCCCCAAGGGGAATTTGAAGAAGAGCCTATCTAGTGTATAGATCTAATATAGATCTAACGCTTCAAACACAGATCTGCTCTAGATATAAAGTGTAATTTACAGTAGTTGGAGCCAATAAAATAATGTTGTCAAGCTCTTTTCAGTTTTAATAAATTGTTGCAACACCTCCTTTTGAGGATTTTCCTCTATAAAAGTCTTCTATTTCCTGTTGTACATCTCGTGTGCTTTCTTATGCATCTATTTTTCTGATGTAAATGTAAATAAAAAACCTTCATATCGGCCTCCTGCTCTTACATAGATGATCTGCGTTATTTCTCTGCATAACTTCTTATAAATTGCTACAGTCCCTATTTGGGATATTACATAATAGTAGCGTGCATAATTTATAATGTGTATCCCAAAATATTTTGTAATAAATGTGCCAAATTTTTGAAGGCATAGCGGTCCATTTTATAATTTTTTCATTAAACAGACATCTTAAAAATACTGCATCCATGAGATAAGATACCATGTAGAGCTATGATGGTTTTCCTTTATCCATAATCTTTGCTACTTAGATATTTATCTTTAGGGTCGATGAAAAAATTCTTGCCCGGTTGAAAATAGTCCTTGTAGTAGGCACCATGTAAATTATGGGCACAGATGATCCAAAACAGGTGTCAATATTTTCTCTGCTATATAATGTGTTCAACATAGATTCCATGAGTTGATATAATTTATGAAGGCCTTGTGTTCTATAAACATAGTCTTCCTTGACCCTAAAGTTGGAGGGCTCATTCCACCATGACTTCAGAATGTCAGTTGACCCAATGAAACTTGATGGCTATATAGGAGTGAAATACTCCTCTCATTCTAGTAGTTTATACTAAATGGTGATATCGATGGAATTAAAATATGCAGAGGCTTCACTTATGTGCTTTCTAATAAACAAATTATATTAGTTTGTTTGCCGCAATATCCAATCTATAGTTTTAGTACACAAAACAATTAGTTGGTGCACAACTAATTTATGTAGGCAAGATATTTTGATATTTATATAGACTATGAAATCCTCCTGGTCTTGAGGGATGTCCTTGTTCGAGAAATATGAAAAAATATCCCACAATGAGATTTTGGTCTTCTTGTTGATATTTAATATTGTATATTTATGGATTTGTCAGAGAGGTGGAATTTATAACATGTTGTGGATGTTTCTCTCTATGCCTTTACGATAATTTTTTACTATTGGTAGTTTCATATCTCAGAAAATGATGATATAAAGATGCAGTCTCCATCAATGTCACCTGGAATTTTAGACAAATAATTGAAAAATTAATACAACAGCGTGAATAATAATGATAATACTTATTTGTAAAATTGTGTTTCAGAGGTGTAAAAGGTAGGATTTGTAGCAAGGTAAAAAATGTGTATTATAGGGAAGATCACAGGGTCACACTGATTTTTGGGTCATAAGACCAAACAATAATAAGAATTATAACTTTGTGACATGACATCCGAAAGAGATAAGAGTTCATGAGGCCACATCGAGTGGAGGTTGCTAGGTTGGAATGTTAATGAGGTCGTGAGGTTTCAAGGGTTTGGAAGTCAGAGGGTTGCAAGGTAATGAGGTCGCAGGGTTTCAATTTAACCTTTTGCATGAATTTGTGACCTTGCAACCTATGGTTCCAAGGACGATGATAGGTTTTGATGGAGGTCATGGGGTCGCTAAGATGATGTGATCACAAGTTCATAAGATAATGGTGATCAAGTATAGAAAGGGCACGAACTTTCTTTCTCGGTAGTTGGAAAAATAATTCGTGGGCCTAAGAGAATCAAGAAGGAATCCCAACGTTTTTTTTAAGAACATGGAAATTGTAATGGTTTGAATGTCATCAACTTGAGAGGTGATGAACCTCAAGTGATATGTGGGATACCAAATGCGGCGTCGGGTGATGAAGAAAGTGTTGGAGGGTTCGAAAACATCATAATATTGAATCGATGTGGTGAGGTAGATAAAATTGGGTAAATCAGAAGGTGTAGGGGTAGGACCAAAGAGGGAGGAAAATTTTCAAAACCTAGTCATTACAAAGGAATATGAGGGGTCACTTACCTAAAGGAGAGAAGTCACAATATTTCCAAATCACCAAAGTTTCCCACTCCAACACTTTGAATGACAGAGTTAATTACAAATGAGGGGAGATCATTATATATATAAAGGGTCACACATGTAGCAAGAGGGTCACATGGTCATGAATTGGGAGGAGTTCCATGGGAAGAGTGTTTCTACAGTGCAATTTAATAGCTTTGTGATTTCATGTGTGATAATTATGTGTGAACTCACTTGCTCACGGGTTAGGGCAGGTAACAAGAATGAGAGGTACTACGTATGTGACTTAGCGACCTTTGGTTCAACCTAACCTTTAGTGAGTAGTATAGGTCATGGGGTTGTGAGGTCATTGGGTTGCTGGGCTAGGGTGATCTCCTCTAGTGCAACTTAGTGACAATGAGACTTGGTGACTGATCCGAAAATGTGGCTTATCAATTTAGAAAAATAAAGGTATGGAGGAGTGGGTTGTAAGTCACAATATTGGATATTAGGCTATCGATACATTGTGCTACTAGAGTTTGTGGAGGAAAACTCAATTGAAATGCTGCAAGTTACAATTATCGCAAGTATTAAAGGAAACCATGATAAGGAACAAGGGTATGAAACCTCAATCTAAGGTATACAAAGTTTTTCCAGATCAATATGGGTGGTCTCCAAAAATTTTAAGTATGTTAAACATTGGAGTTGTTCTCGAAACTAAAACAACTAGAAATCCACTAGTAGAACCTAAAAGTCTCTACTTTTTCTCTAGTAAAAAGTATTCTTGCCTTGTGAATGTGTCATCTAGGGCTTATGGGTACCACTGATGTTTCCAATTTTCCTCCTGATATTGGTTACTAGTGCCTTACCACTCTGATTGAACTTACATAACACACCAACCAAGAATGTTCCTAATAAATCTGATAGGCATCTAGAAAAAATACATGGGATGTGTAAATTTTTAGTATTGTATTTATAAACATGTTGTTTTCCTCTTATGCCAGTGATCATAGTCAGTACCCAAGCGGAGTCATTCCAAGAAATCACAAATGTTTCTCTCATACTAGCGAGCCTGGTAAGTACCTCAGTGGACTTATTTCATCACCTCTCTATGTTGTTGACATTATCATTAGTTTTTTGTGCTTGATTGAATCCTACTTGATAAATATGTCAAAATGATGGTCATGTAAATGCTAAAGGTGAGAGAGACAAATGAATTCCATTTCGGAGATAGAGGAATGATAAAGGTGATGTCTGGGAAGTATATGTTGCTCTTGTGAACAAATTTCGTGTACATACATGGGCATGGTGAAGAAAAGTAGCGTAAATTTTCTGCACCATGGTATTCTCAATAAAAAGGGTCTTTACGATGGTATTGGCCCATAGTAATTAGCATGACAACAAATATTTGTTCCCGTCAAAGAATACCATCAGCATTACTAAGGTATTTTCATAATGTATTGGCTAAGGCCAACACTATATAAGGAGATGGATATCAAGTGTTAGAGTGCATATGTGATGGATTATTTATGAATTACTTGATCTTGAATACGTGTGCATAAGGGAGAATGGAGATGCATCTGATATGATAGATCCAAAATGAATAGATATTGGATAATTTGTTTATGGTTTGATAGATCTATGATGATGGTATTATGATGTGTGTTTGTAAGAATGTGTATGCCAAGAATTGTGTTTGACATATGTTTTGTTGTGCATTGTAGGTATGACTTAGCGATTATGGATTTGTATGTGGGTTTGTGTCTGAGAAGGCATGTACACACATTGATCAATTTCTGGGTAGTCTCATATACATTCTCTAAAATTTCAGAATCTATATGCCGGTGTCAAGCATGAGAAGTGAAAACATACATGGTTGTGCTTTGTAAGAGTCACATACATCTACTAGTGTTTTGTAGTATGATATTTTAATGATGTATGATCAATTATGTTATGTTTTTTTTGTCTATCAATGAAGTCTCTCTTATGATAATCCATGTTTTAAATTACTAGTTGGGTTTAAATGATTATGTAATGAAATTTTGATTGAGTGATGATGCTATTTTTTGATTATCTATATTTGGTTCAGTGATCTAGGATGGGTTCAATATGTAATTTAGTGATTGAATCAATATCACAATAATTTAGAGCTAGGTGTTCAGTTTGTTGAGATTTGTATGCAGGTCATCTTAAAGAGAAGAACACAAATATGCAAGTATTATTCAAAAAATTAGCGTATACCTTCTGCTATATGTTTTATCAAGGCTTGTAGTGAGAACAATTGGTTTTAGTTATGGGTAATAGTATTTTTATTGGTATATTAATATGTGACTATGCATTGATATGATCTATCCTGTTATAGTTTGATCTAGTTGTATTGGTTAATTGAGACTCAGTAACTAATTTGATGATTCAAATGGTTTAGTGATTAAGTGATTTGATACAATGATTGGTTTCAGTATTATTATTTGGTACTAATCTTAAAGGATGGAAGTGGGTCCAATATGAAAATATGATGAAAAGTGGCTTAGAGGTTTCTATGTTTGGAGTTAGGTATATCCAATATGAAATCTTATGAAACATGGTCCACAGAGGTGTTGAGGGTTGGAGCTATTAGTAAGG
Source organism: Pinus albicaulis (assembly GCA_034641835.2). Lineage (NCBI taxonomy): Eukaryota > Viridiplantae > Streptophyta > Pinopsida > Pinales > Pinaceae > Pinus > Pinus albicaulis. The sequence continues at coordinate 865,708,377 of CM076572.1, forward strand.
GAGTCGAAGCTTGCTTCCAGTGGTAGTTGGTAAATCTGTTTAGAGGGTAGGAGCTCCCTTCTAGTGGGTGTTGGTAAATGTGATAATGGGGTTGGATCTCCCTTCCAGTAGGTGTTGGAAAATGAGAGAAGGTTGTAGATTTATTCAATTTGGTGCCTACGTATTGGTATTAGTTTGTGCCAACACAATATTGTAAGAGATTTTCCTTTATAATAAAAGATGAATACATAGACGATAACATTAGTGTTTTCTCCCACATTAGGTTTCAACCTCAAATCCTGGTATTCATATGTGTTGATGTGTTTCTTCTATGCTAATGATCTACCTATTCTCTACTTCTCATACTTTCTTCTTAATGCATGAATAATGAAGTAATGATACACTCGATAAAGATTAAAAGATGATGAATTATCAGAAAAGTTAGTTAACTAGATATACATAGTTTACATTCATCACAGTCACATACATACATGGGCTCACTAAATAACAATCGTGTATGGGAATTTGAATACGAAAATAAAATTTGAAGTAATTTTAAAATATTGATTCACCTCGCCCTCTCCATATTTTTCCCAACAATTGGTATCAAAGCAGGTCACTTCGTCTAAAGCTTGATCATTTGATGTGGATCAAGGATGATTGGAATGAAGCAAACAGAGAAAGAAACTCAAAGAAATAAACCTATTCAAGAGAGTAGTGAAAATGATACCTATAATTTTGTGGAAATATCTTCATTTATAGGTGAGGAACAATCTGTTGCAGAATACGAAGGCAAGTTAGAAACAATGGACGATCAAGGTACATTTATGCTAAGTGATCATAGATATCAGGAATGGAAAGAAAAGATGAATTATAAGTTCATGAATATGGGTTATGATGTTTATAGTTTAGTATGTAATGGTCTCACTAAGACACTTTAAAAGAAATATTTGGTAACATACCTTATTTAGATTTAGGAAATATTATGCACTAAGAAACTGCAAAATAAGTTTTGGATAATTTACAGGTCATTCACGAACGAAAAACGAAGGAAGGTTTTTCATCAAAAAAAATATGTAATCTTGTTTCTAAAGAATATAATGATATATCAAAACATGAATATGTTATGTCAGATAGAGTCACTAATTCAAAAGAAGATAGTTTAGAGGAAGTTCTTAACCTTAGAAGAAAGCTTGATTTTTCTTGGAAAAGTATTAACAATATTAAGGATAAGTTATAGGCATATGATAACAGGGATCATATTAAATCGGTAAATACTATCGTAGAATCTAAAAAATATTGTGAGGGTCTTGAATAAAACATTTTCTCGCTAAAACAAGATCGTGAAAAGTGAAATAAAAAAAAAATGAATAGTTACTTCCAGCATTGGAAGAACAATATAATGGTTTGAAGGAAGAGATTATAAAATTAAAGGAGAAAATGGAAGAAGGAAGAAATATTGAAGAAGGAATTAGAAAGAAGTATCTAGAAATGGAAGAGAAAGAACAAACAATGGATATTATCATAAACATTCTAAAAGGTATATTAAAAGAAAAGAGTAAATACTTGAGATTTAAAAATAGCACTAATATTTTGGATAACATTGTTAGTAATCAAAGGTCTCCTTGAATTAAATCCAGTCTTGGTTTTCATGAAACTGAAGAAGGAGAATCCAGTTCACAGGTTTGTGCAAGGATCTTGAAGGATAAAAAAATATGAAATCCTTGTTAAATAAATAATAATTCTACCAAATATATATCCACGAAAGATGATTTTTCAAAATAAATAACATGCTCCAATAAATAGAAACATTAATTGATTATCTCCTCTAATAGATAATGTTGAATGTTGTAGATGTCATAATTATTGACATATTGTAGCCAATTGGAGAAGTAGAAGTCATATTACAAGAAGAACATCAACTCAGAGCTACTCATGCTTCTTTAGAGGATATTATTTTTCTTGCAACATATTTGGCCAAAAATCTATTGATTGCAATAGAAGGAATATGAAACAGAAATTTTATGATCCCTCAGCTCCCTTTTCTGGTCATATAAGATATTATGGTTATAACAAGTTTGGGCATGTAGCAACAGAATGCCGGAAAAGAACAATGGATCACCACAGACAACATGGCAAGCAATGAGATAAGAATATTGATCTAAAAATATTTGAAAGAGATGAATCCACCAACATTTATCAAAATAATTAGAAAGGAAAATAAAAAATAAGGTGTGGTCTTGTTCCACGCTCCTTTGAAAATGAATATTAATGGTGCATAGACATCGGATACTCTAATCATATCACTGGAGATAAGAGAAAAATTTAGTTTCTTAGGAAAAAAAATGATTCTAAGGTTATTGTTGGAAATATTGCTCCAAAAAATGTTCTGGGAAAAGGTAGAGCCAAAATTAATAAATATGGAAGAGCAGCTGGAAATTTATTAGTTGAATGGTCAAAGGATAAGATTCTAAGTGTAGGTTAAATGGTGGATAAATAAAATACAAGTGTGCTTACATCAACCAAATGCAAGGTTATAGATAAAGAAACTGGAAAGGTCGTAGCTAGAGGATATAGAAATATGGACAAATTATATGTGTTTATATAGAATAATTCAGGTAGAAATGAGAGGAATAATTCATCTTCTTCACATTAAAAATAAAAGGATATGGTCTTTTTTGCAACACATTTGTCTTAAAAGAATACTTCTAATTGTGACTCCATAATTGAATGTGAGATACATGACCTCATGAAGAGTAGGTGACTATTATCAGATTTCCCGGATCAATGATGTAAGATCTCAGGAGGAGCTATACATATGTATAGCTTAACGATGATCCCCGTGTTGTTTGTATATTGATGTTTCTTATATTATTGAAAGTGCATATGATGTAGTAAAAATGAACATAAACATATAGTACATGATCAAGGGGATTTGATGTTATGAAAAAAAAAACATTTTAATCTATGTACATGGACCTTATGAATAATAGTCATGTATATACACGCGAGTTCTGATCTAGAAAATTGCATATGTTTCTCTATGATGAAGAAACGATGGGACAAACTCAAGGAGAAGCTCTGATATAATTTAGACAATTATAATGGTTTTCAAGATTTTGTGGTTATCGTTAATTGAAGAAATCTCTAGATTATCCACAATATTATAAAACAACGGTTGATGTTTCAAATCCCAATGGCGATCCATATTCACATATTGTCTAGAAGATGGATCCCCATTGGGATTTGAAACATCGACCATTGTTTTATAATATTGTGGATAATCTAGAGATTTCTTAAATTAGACAATTATTATTTGGCTCTCTTACTTTGATATTGATTGGTTAGATTCTATTGATATTTCTTCAATTAGACAATTATTATTTGTCTCTCTTATTTTGATATTGACTGGTTAGAGTCTGTTAATATTTAGATGCTAATTAGAAGTGCTATTGGCTTATGATGGTTTATGAGTTGTAATATGGAATTGTTGTTTTTATGTCTTTAATAATTAATAAATTTTTCTTTATGAATTTACTAATGGATGAGTTGGGTGTGATAAAAACAATAGTGAACAATTGGCATAGGTTCAAGGGGACCAATTCCTATGCTTCTGGATTTCTTATGTTTTCCTTGTCACATAATGATGTTCATGAAAATTATGTATCTCATTTCTGACGTTGTTCAAGAAACATATGTTGTTGAATTTTTGGATATATTTCTTAAATTTCACTTAGTTAAGATTTATCCTACATAATACACTTTATTAAGAAGATGTTCATTGTATAGTTATGGATAATACCTAAATTTTGCTTGAGCTACATAGTTGTTATGATATTGTTGATTAGATTTGTGATTTCCTTTTCTTTCACACCTGGTGATGATGCATGCTATGTTTCTTGAGAATTGTGGTCCTTCTTGATGATATGAGATCAAGGAGACGGGATACTAACATAGCTTGATTGTACGATATCATGATATGATTGGTTGATGATGATGATCTCATACATATTGCTATCTCCATGTCATAGGATATCAATGAATTCCAAATATGGATCTTATGGATGATTACTTGAGTTTCATATTGGTGAAGTTTCCCACAATGGGATACACTTAATAGATGTTGAAGATTCTTCATATCTTTGATAGATCCATTTCATGAAATTGTGGTCCAAGAGAATGATATTGTTTCCTATGAATTGCAAATCTTCATATATGAAGAAAGGGCATGTTACATATATATACGAGGATGGTTATTGATTTACTGCTACTACAACTGCTGGATGATGCTTGAAAGAATTGATTATTTTAGTACAGGGTGACGATATTAGAGCTAAATAGCTTCTTGATGATATTCATGTTGTTGCTATTAGAGGCTTATGGTGTAGATTCTATATGGTGTATGATGGTTGTTGAGGTATTTGGTCTTGGTTATAAATTTCATAGTCTCGTGATGTAAATTTCATGTAAAGACCTATGATGTTATAATTGCAATATTCAGTCATGTTTGGCTATTGAAGTTAAGTCAATTACATATGTAATTCCATTATTTTGGGCACTTGATGTAATGTTGAGTCAAATATGTAACCCCACTTTGTTGGGTGATTGGTGAAAGCATGTGTCTTTGGTGATAAGAAATGCCATATTTGGTTGAGTCATAAAGTCATGTACTTCATTGAATATCCTACAGAAGATCCAACATATTCTCAGGGGGAGCATTGATCTAAGAGGATCCTACACATCCAATTACAAGCGGCTTAAGTACAAAGGCTCAAAATTCAAAGTGGCAGAAATGTGGTAAACTCAGTTTCAAGTTGAAGATCTCATTGTATTGATCACAATGGTGAGAATGGTTTGTGAAACTGAGTTCGTATGTGAAAGTCAGAGCTGGTCAAAGATGGAGGGTTGATTGGATGACATGGCAGGTTAAGGAGGACACAATTTCGCATAATTTTGCTGGTCGGATTCTTGCCAGCTCCAACCAGATTCTAGGAAAAATTGTTGGATCGATAATTTGTTTCCTACGGGTCAAAATCGAGAAGTTTTAAAAATGGAATTATTGTTATAAAAAAAAAAATTATAAAAGAAATAGGGTCGGGCCATGAACTCCACCCCTACCCATTCCACATAACATAAATAATATTTAAATAATGGGGTCGGCGGCCTTGACCCCACTACCCCAACCATTGTAACAAATATACATTAAAAAGGGAGGGGCACAGGTTGTCTACCCCGCCACCCCTACCCGTTACACCATAATGTGGTGGAGGTTTGGTGGGAGGGACGTTGGATGTGGGTCTGGCCCCCCCCAATAATATGAATTTTCTTTTAAAAAAAATAATATATACCTATTGTGGGAGGAGGTGGGGTTTCACTGCTCGACCTCCTCCCTTCCATTATGGATCACAACCACTACTCCCAACAGCATAATTTGGGAAGTCCGTCATGAATTTTATAAAAATCTCTAAGTCCTCAAATGCGCCTAGGAAGACCAGGAGCTGCATGGAAATCGAGGTGGGAAGCCGAACCCTGAGCCTTTTCAGGGGCAGTTGGAAGCATGATTTGAGCTCAACTTCAAAGGGGAAAAATTTTCCCAGTGTCCAAATTGGACAAATTTTATATGGATTCTACACCTCTTGGCGATAGGATTCTGATGGTTCTATATGTTTCTACAATAGAGGTGTGCATTTCTTGACTAATTTTTGGCTTCGAGGTATAAGGGTGTAATTTTACATTGATTCTTGTACTTTCATTTTATTTTCAAATTAATGGAAGAGGGCCTCCCCATTGATTCAGAAGGGCTCGGAGATGTAATCCATCCTAGATGAAATCCATTATCAATTTCTTGTCTTATTTTCATGACTTTATGTGCTTCTCTCTTATTAAGTTCATGCATTTTAAGTTTCATGGTTAAGATGAAATTTTACATGTAATTCTTTATTCCATCTCGAAGCTAAATTTTTTGGATCAAGTGGTATTGACGTAGGTATTTATATATGTGAATTGCATGTTTGTATGCTAACCATAAACATGCTATGAAGAAGCGAAGGGAAACTGAAGTCCTTTGATCCCGAAGCGGGACATGCGAACCCAAGAAGAACCATGGATGACGATGCTAGAAATGAGGAGGAGACAAATTTCCACAACTCATTCTACACAATGAAAAATCGAGTCGAGAAGTTGTTCTCAAGGCTTGAGAAACTAGAAAGTGTAGGGGAAAATGCTCTAGAAGGACAAGGTTCAGTGCATGGAGATGATGGATGGGATCCACCTCCTTATCCTTTCGCGAGTGGAACTTCCTCTTCTTCTTCTAACCATCATCATAGGAATTCAAGAAATTCATCTAAGAAACCTTTCTTTAAATTAGATGTTAAATTTGATCTTCCCATGTATAGTGGTGAAAGTAATGCAGAAAACCTTAAAAAATGGGTTAGGTAGATTGAATTCTATTGGAGGATTCAATAGATCGAGGAGGACAAGGAAAAGATCCAGTTGGCTGCACTTCGGCTGAACGGAACCGCTCTTGTCTGGTTGGAGAGAAAATTGGACGGAAGCTAATATTTGGGTAACCTTCTCTCCTCATGGTCAAATTTTTTTTTTCTGCATTGAGAAACCAATTTTACCCTTTGGATATAAGAAAAAGGCATTAATGGAATGGAAAAGCCTAAGGAAAGCTAGAGGTAAAAATGTACAAGAATTCATTGAAGAATTTAGAAAACACGCATTGAATTTGGGAATTCAATTAGATTCACCAGAGATTGTAACTAAGTATATTGGTTCTCTGCATAATTACATAAGACATTCATTATTATTATTTGAGCCTCCTACCATCGACGACGCCAGTGTGAAGGCCATGCATCTAGAAAGCAGGAGAACACATGAACAAAATGACCACCCAAAGATAACTGCAGTAGCCGAGAGAAGGGGAGAAAAGCCCACTTGTATAAATTATGAGAAAGAGGGACATGAAGAAGAAATTTGTTGGAAGCTACACCCTGAGTTGAGACCTTAGAAGAATGAAAAAAAGGGGAAGCAGAACATTGCTACCACCATGCAGCAAAACCAAGATTTTGAATCAGAGGAAGATGAGAAGGTCACAGATACATTATTTGTATGAGGTAGACCAATTGACTGTTGAACCCTTAGTTAAGCTGAGGGGGGGGGGCGTGAATCAGTTTAACACATTCATGGACTTTTAAAACTTTTCATTAAACTAATTTACACCTTCACTTCAAGGTCAACTTAATATGTGAGCAATCTTAATTTGTGAGAAACAAGTATTAATATAATGTAATAGCAAATTTAATATGAGAGAAGCAAGTATTAAGCAGATGAGATAAACCACATCAACACATAAACATCATGCATAGAGACACCAGATATAAGTGGAAACCCATAAAGGGAGAAAACCACATCTTATTATTGTTGTGATGCAAAGGCAAACTCCAACTCCCTCTCACCACCAATTTTCTATAGGCACCAACCTACAGGAGGCTCCTACCTCAATTCTGCAAGCTACAACTTGCAAGGAAGCTCCAACTCCCATCATTTTTTTACAGGCAGCAAACTATAGGAGGCTCCAACCTCAATTCTGCAAGCTACAACTTGCAAGGAAGCTCCAACTCCCTTCAATTTTCTGCAGGCACCAATGTACAGGAGGCTCCAACCTCCGTCAGCTACAAATGACAGCTACCAAGCTTCAAATTGATAGGGAAGCTCCAACTTCCTCAATTTATCAAAAGAAATGTTTGCTGATTTACCTCAGATATCGGCTTTGTTACGTACCATCTTCACTACTATGTATTAGTCTTCATATCTTCCTTATATCATTTCTGCATCTTCTCAGATTCACTATCAGCTCCTCCTTCTTCTATGCCTCACTTCTTCATTTCTGCATTCTCTAAATTTTCACTACATCTTGTTATGCTCCTCCTTCTTTATCTTTTCTGCCTCAATTTTCCAAACTTTGCATTCTCTCTTCTCACTCTCTCTAACCTCTTGCAGCTTTCTTATTTTCTTCAACTCTCTTCAATTCTGCTGCACACTCTCTTCTTCTCTCACTCTGTTTTTGTAACCTTCTCCCCTTGGATATTACCTTGTTTTATACAAAATAGCTTCATGGCTATTTGTATTCTACGGGGAATTTGAAATGGAAAACCATGTCTCTTTGCCTTCTGCCTTCTCATCTCTTTTATCTACTCATTCAGAAAATATAACTGTAGGTACCAATTTAACATTACAGTGGGATATTTGTTCTCTTCTGGAGACTTGCCAATGCATCACAACAATATAAGTCAATTAAAAAATTTACATTTCACCTTTTTCGTTGCATAAAAACAATTTCACTCAACCCATTTTCTGGCCTTTGGCTTTGCTGGTTTTATCTTTTTCTGCTGCTATTAAGAAATTGTTTCTCATACTCTATTTACTGCTACTCTATGCACCTGCTCATGTACACCTATCAAGTTCATTCATGTGCATATTCCTGTTCACCGTGATTGTGTGTCTGCTGTATATATAGCTGCTTTTCAAGTTTATCCTTAAATAAATATAGATCTGGGAAATTTCTATTCTTTATCAATATCTGTGCTCAGGCTACCTACTTACACACTCTCTATCCATATAATATATTTTCAAATCAAACCCCTTCCACCTTTTTGGATTACTACACATTTTTCTGTAGCTGTCTCTCTCTTTCATTGCAGTTGTGTAACCGCTGCATACAAGTAACTGTGCAATTCAACTCTCGGCGTTATACGAATAATAAAACGTTTTAATACTTAGAATTCCCTTACAATCCCACTCGCTGAACTTGTTCTATCTTCCGATGCGATGCATTACTATCCCCATATTGGAAATGTGCATGTATTGTTTTTTGTATATAGATATGTGTCGCGGTGCTTTCCTTTCCTCTTAAACTTTGGATTAATTAACTTGGAGCAAACCTGTTCTTAGTCTTATCTTCTGGATGGACCCCACATGGCAGCTATACTCCACTCGTGACCTTTCACATATTTTTGATTGTGATTAATTGCAATCGCGACTTCCATTGAGTTGCTCCAATGCTCTACTGCTTCTTCGATGCGATCAACCACTGTTCATTTTGATGTGCCAATGTGATTAGGTTAGAACTCAAACATATAAAAACCACAGTTTATATGCCCATCGGGTCTGGAACTCAATCGCAATTGCAGTCTGTTGTTAGCCTGTTCCGTTGTCAATTTTCCGATGCGATTGGGTAAGGGTGCCACCATATAAGGCTTTGGTTGTATTAAGGACGAAAAATAGAGTGCCTTTCATATATGTATATAGTATGTTTTGGACCTTTGTATATGTAATGCACTACATACATATAGGCTTTCCACTTCAGCTTTAGTGTACCTTCCAGCTGGGGTAATGATTCTCGGAATTTAGGAAGGGGGGGTCCCACACTAAATGTATAAGATATCCAGTCAACATTTAATAGTTCAATAAACCAAGGGTTCTCCGCCGATGCGATGAATGAAACAATAGTCATAAAACCATTGAAATACCTCGTTAGATAGAAATGTTCGGTCTTTACTTGTAGAAGTTTGAGGGTTTTTGAAACTTTGGATTAAACACCCAAGTTATAATATTATTCCACAACATGTATTAATTTGACTACCAAACTTCATATTTAAATCTCTCGGGCCCACAGTATCCATATAATGTACCTTGGCTTAAGTCGCCCTTCTCATCCGACGACGGAGAGCACGTCACCTTGCCCCATGTGATCCGACGGATATCACTTGGCTTAGATGCATGAGCGATAATGTGCGATGAGAGCAATTTCTCCAGACCGCTTGAGGCCACGTGTCAGGCAGTCAATGGAATTGCTCCAAATTCTTGCATACCACTCACCCTATGAAGGTGGTGCGATCAAAACCGGAAACCTGCCTTTACTGTTCACTCCTACACGGTTCTGCATTGCTCTTTAACTCAGGGTTCCTCCCACTTTTCAATGTATTATTATAATTAAACTCCTCTTTCGTTATTTCTTATCCTTTCTTCGCTTGGTTCCATTGAAATGTGAACAATTACCATTTCTTCACGGCTATCTCCATTGTAATTAAACTCAGATTCCGTCTCACAGAAGGTAGTTCCTTCGTTTTACAATTCTCTGCCTGTGACTTGACTACCACACTTGTGGGATGGCTCTTCCATCAAATTTTTGGAAGTTCGGGTTCTATTCCTAATTCTCACCCATATGCAGAGTCACAATTTACCCTTTTATACCAAGTTCATCATGCAATCCTCAAGCATCCGTTCCACCTATATTGTAATAAAACTCACATTCCGACCAATATTCAACTCCCTCTGTTCTTCTTCACTTTTCAAATTCTGGAATTAATTCCAGTCTCTCTCTTGTATCAACAAACCTTTCAGTGATCGATACACAACGATGCATCTACAACCCCTCTCGACTTTAATTTCAATATTAATACTAACCCTGCACTTAATCCTCAATTCCTCCACCATATACAGGATTCCCAATTTAAATCCTTTTGTACAGAGTTTACATTGTCCACAAAACCTGAACATTTTATTCATACTTTCATAAACAATTCCAGCAGTCAGTACATGCATGACCCAGTCAGTTGCATGTCCATAACCCTCAATAACACAGAGTTTGATTTTTTCATAGAACTTGAATGTTCCTTCATACAGAATAATTTAGATAATGTACATCTCACAGACCCCTATTATAGAGTTTAAACATCACTGGTTCTCATACAAGTTCTTATTGAAATCAAAGCTCTTTCACATACAATTCTTGTATCAACAATATCCATATAATACTGAAACCAATCCTTCTACATACACAACTTAATTTACTTACAAAACTGCCTCTGCTTCATGTCTGCTACTTTGCCTCATTGTTGATTCAGGTACTCCTCCTTTGCCATTCCCTTGTATCAACAATATCCATATAATACTGAAACCAATCCTTCTACATACACAACTTAATTTACTTACACAACTGCCTCTGCTTCATGTCTGCTACTTTGCCTCATTTCTAGTTCAGGTACTCCTCCTTTGCCATCCCTTTTGCCATCAATGACAACATTTCCAACATTGACCCGGGGTCTAATTCTGGTGATGAAATGAATTTTGCAGCCTTTTGGATCACACGAGGAGGACCCATAGACTTAGGTTCTAATTCGGGGGATGAAACAAAAATTTCAACAGATAGTGTACCAAATATGAAAAGGACGCTCACTGTGGCAGGACTCTAATAACTTGAGAACATCAACCAAAGCATCCAAGCAGATAATACGGAGCTAAGGAGGCTCCTACAAGAAGAAAAGGAAGAAAAGAAAGGTTACTACACCAATTACAAGCTAAGGATGAGGCCTTGGAAAAGTTACGACATAACCAACCCAAGGTAAAATCAACCCTTCAATTTCATGTACTTTTCTTGATGCCAATTTTGTTGCATTTGAAAAAAATACTACAGGAATCGGATCCAAACTGATGAAGAAAATGGGATATCAGGGAAACGGCCTCGACATCAATGGCCAAGGCATCACAAAACCCCATCGAATTCAAGGAATTTTCTTGTCATGTAGGACACGGATATGTTTCGAAGGAAGTTGGGGAATGCTCTAAAAAAGCTAGCCACCCACCAACAACTAATGATGAAATAACCTCCTCACATTTCAATGATAGTGAGGGATTCGTGAGCAGTTATCAGAGGCACATTAGGTGGGGGCATTCAAAGATGATCTATAAAGTTTGGAAGATGAAGAATCATTGTAGCGAGGATGAATGCCAGAAATATGCATGTCAAAGATGCGAGGATAAAAAAACATCCATGAAGAATCAGTCCTCGAAGCTATTACACAAACAAATCCATCATAGGGAGACAACCCATTTACTTTATTAAGTAAAATATGGCTTTTTTAGAGGTATTAGATGTTATGGCCACAATTTGTAAATCATGGGTTGCGAATAAATGCGAGTGATGATGTGTTTTCCATTGCTTCAAAATGAAACGATGATGTTTTGGCCATTTCTTATGAATAGTTGAGGTATTGGTTTTCATTATGTGATCCTTGAACAATGAGTGTATGTTATAAACTCTTGGCAAGTGAGGGGTTTTTAACTCATGTGTGGTTTTTATATGGTTGCAAATGAGGTACCCGATTTGCATGTAGGTTATTGGAAGTGTGGTTTGGAAAGGACACAAGGAGTGTGCTGGGTTTGATAATTATATTGGGGGTGCAAAAGCTCCTCAGTGGGGAGGAATCTACTAGGAGGATCGTACAGGACCAAGTACAAGTACCTTAAGAACAAAGGCTGACAATTCAAAGTGGAAGAAATGTGGAAAACTCAGTTAAGTTGAATATCTCGTTGATCCGGATTTATGCAGAAACGCAACAGAATAAACACATAACCATAAATACAGAGATGTAGCGGAAATAACACTTCATTTCATTAATATCAAAGAAATGAAATTTGCTTACAGACAGAATGGAAATAAAACTAGCTAGGGCACTGGTAGCTATCTCTGAGAAGAGATGTGGCGGCTACAGGCCTCTAAACTGCGTTACAATGAGGCTCGAGGGCTTATTTATTATTGAGAAACAATGGAGAACCCTAAAAATCCCAAAAACCTAACCCTAACAGATGAAGCGCCAAAACTATGGGCCCCGTTTGGGTAAATTGGTGTTTCAACTTCCCAGGGACGTAACTTTGGTATACTATCTCCGTTTGACGCACATGATACATCATTAGAAAGCTCTATCCGAGGACTACAACTTTTAGGGCGAATTTGATCATCAAATTCGCTGGTAACGATGCCCAAAAAACGTCGTTTAGGGCCTCAAAATGGCTCCGGAAGTTCAGGACCCGAAAAACTGCTAAAAATAGTAAGTTATGCCGAAATTGAAAAACTGAAAGAGACAATGGTGGGGGGGGGGGAAGGTGGAGTAGGTGGATGGCCACCAATATCCACCTGGATCACTCGTCGTCTTGATCACAACGGTGAGAGCACTACGTTGAACCGATTTGTATGTGAAATTTAGAGCTGGTAAAAGTTGGAGGGTTGACTGAATGACATGGCAGGTTAAGGAGGATACAATTTTGCAAAATTATGGTGGCCAGATTCCCGCCAGCTCCAACCCGATTCTAGGAAAAATTGTTAGATCGATAATTTGTCTCCTTCGAGTCATAATCAAGAAATTTAAAAAATGGAATTATTGCTATAAAAAATAATTATAAAAAAATAGGGGCGGGCCACGACCCCTGCCCCTACCTGTACCAGATAATATAAATATAATTAAAATAATGGGGTCGACAGCCATGACCCCGTCGCACCAACCATTTTAAAAAATATGCATTAAAAAGGGAGGAGCAAGGGCTATAAAAGATCAAAAATGGGTGGCTGACTTGTTACGCTATGCAAGCACTTCCCACTCAGTTAAACAAATTAAGATGTTGCTGATACTTGATAGTGCAGAATTGAATACTTGAATCAAGTGTATGTTTTTTAAACTGTTTTAATGCTTTAAGTGTGAGGAATTAAACATTTGTTTTTTCTAGTAAAAAGCATGTACTTCAACCATAATATGTAGAAATATTCATCAACACATCAGAAAATTTAATAAAGGAGTTGACCCGAATGTCATGGCCTATGTCTCCTTGATCCCTTGTCAATTGACTTGGCTCTTTGGGGTTTTGATGGAAAAATTATTTTACAAGTTACTAACTCAACTCTAATGGTTTTTTGGACTATTAAATTGGGTTTATAATACCATCATACCCCTGGAATGGCTACTATCTCTCTGAAGATGGACCTAGGCTTCCTTAGACTTGACCTCTTCTCTTGGTGCCCTTAAGCTTCCTTAAGCTTATATGTGGCACTAACTCCTTAAGAAATCATTTTCTATCCTTGAAACCTTTTCTATTATCTCCAACATATAGCATACATCCAAAATAGACTATTCATTTGCTCAAAATGTGCTCTGGATCCCTAATCTAGGGATCCAAACCCTGGTAGCCCTAGTGGCCCCAAAAATTCCTTCTCACTTATTCGGCTCTATAAGTCTCAAAATGGCTACAAAATCCATCCAATAGATTTAGAATGTCTAAAATAACCAGAATAGACTATGAAATTGTTGAAATTGGCCTCTGGCTACTCTAGTTACACCTCTAACACCTGGTGGCACCCTGTGGCTCTAGGCTCACTGAAAAATTCATTGAACTATCTCAGCCTTTAGAAGTCTCCAAAATATTGTATAAATCCTTCCATTCGATTCAAAAGGTTAAATATACTCATAATATGCTATTGGTTTGTTCATAATACCCTTTGGCTAACCCCGTTAGGCCTCATTCTCTTGCTGGCCCTTCGTGGCCCTTGGAACTTCTCTGAAGAAAAAACATGCTCATAGGTCCTCTACTGGCTCTGCATGTTGAATTCTTAGTTGAACTGAGAGGGGGGGGTGAAGAAGTTCAATACATACATGAGCTTTTTAAATTATTATTATTATTATTTTTCTTATCAGCTTATTTACAGCTTACTTTTATAACCAACCTTAGTATATGAAAAGTCTTAATGTGTTGCAGCAAGTATTAAATTAATGTGACATCAAACTTATTACTAGAGCAACAAACATTAAGAAGATTTGATAAATCATCTCAGCACACAAACAACATAGATAGAGACAACAGATATCAGTGGAAACCCATAAAGGGAGAAAACCACATCTTATTATTGTTGTGATGCAAAGGCAAGTTCCAACTCCCTCTCACCACTATTTTTCTGTAGGCACCAACCTACAGGAGGCTCCAACCTCAGTCAGCTACAAATGACAGCTATCAAGCTTCAACTTGATAGGGAAGCTCCAAATTCCTCAATTTATCACAAGAAATGTTTACTGATTTACCTTAGATATCATCTCTGTTATGTAGCATCTCTTTATGCTCCTCTCTTCCTTATCTTCTCTGCCTCAATCTTCTATACTTTTCATTCTCTATCCTTATCCTCTGTAACCTCTCTTATGCATATAAAGTTGATATTATATATAGAGTTCCTCACATGACTGTTTGTATTTCACAAGGAATTTGGAGTGAACAACCATGAATCTTTGGCTTCTATCTTCTCATTTATTTGTCCAACTAATTAAAAATATAACAATATGTACAAATTTCAATATTACAATGGGATTTTTCTTTTCCTTTGGATACTTGCCTTTGCATCACAAACAATATAACAAAATTGAACATTTACATTTTCGGTTTCAATATATAAACTTCACTCAGTCGTTGGATAGCTAGTTTTGTCCTTTCTGTAGCAGTCATGCAACTGTCCCGCCTCTTTGTTCACTGTCATCTGCATATTATATTTACTGCTACTCTGTGCAACTGCACATGTACACCTGTCAAGTTCATTCCTGTGCATATTCCTGTTCACCATGATTGTGTGTCTGCTATATATATATAGCTTCTTTTCCAAGTTTATCCTCAAATAAATATAGATCTGGGAAATTTCTGTTCTTTATCAATATCTGCGCTCGGGCTACCTACTTACACCCTCTCTGTCCATATAATATATTTTCAAATCAAACCCCTTCCACCTTTTTGGATTACTGCACATTTTTCTGTAGCTGTCTCTCTCTTTCGTTGCAGTTGTGTAACCGTTGCATACAAGTAGCTGTGCAATTCAACTCTCAGCGTTATACAAATACTAAAATGTTTTAATACTTAGAATTCCCTTACGGGCCCACTCGCCAAGCTTGTATTATCCTCCGATGTGATGCGATCACTCCGATTCTATGCAATGCGATGAATCGCTTTTCGAATACTTCTGATTGCGATTAATCGCAATCGCAACTTGCATTTGCATGTTCTGATGCCTTGCTCCTTCTCCAATGCGATGAAACATTGTTTACTGAAACTCAACCATATATGAATCATAGTTTATAAGCCCATCGGGTCGAGAACTCAATCGCAATCGCAACTTCTATTGTAATGCTCCGCTGCCAAGTTTTTCTCCGATGCGATTCATACAGATCCCACAAGGTTAATAAAAGCTCTTCTGTCCATTCTATTTATCATAAAGTATGTGTTTACCAATGGTTTAAAGCCAACATTGCTCATCGGGCCCACACTGCATTGCACCCTACCTTTATATATTGTGCACCGTATAAATATATATATGGTTTGGACCTTTGCATATAAGGCGCAACATAAATAAGGCGCTACATATATATAAGCGTCTGCTTCCTCTTTAATTTATCCTCCAACTGGGGTAATGATTCTGAGAATAAGTTTTATATATATCCTCTGGCTTGGGTTATGATTCTCCGAATAATATATAGGGGGGTCCCACAAAGGTTAATAACCTCTTCTGCCCATTCGGTTTATTATAATGATCCATGCCTTGGAATATAAACTTCGAATTTGATTAAACCCAACTTTCGGTGATGATAACCTCAGCCTTTTCATTAGGCGTAGTGTATCCACACACACACACACACACACACATATATATATATATATATATATATATATATATATATATATGTACATCCTTCCTAACTCAAATTTTAAAGCCCATAAATAAATCTTGGCGTAGATTAAGTCCCAGCACTAACGTTTATAATGTTCAGGCCCCAGCATTTAACATACCTCTGTGTAACTTTGATCACGATCCAATGGTTATAATTCCATCGCACTGCTTTAGCTGATCCGACGAATATTGCTTGCCTTAAATGCACGAACAATAATGCGCGATGAGAGTGGTTTTCCGAAATCACCTGAGGCCACATGTCAGACTGCGTACGGAATCACTCCGAAATCTTGAATACCGCTTGCCCGACGAAGGCGGTGCGATGAAAACCGGAAACCCATCTTTACTGTTCATTAGTCAGAGTTCCGTCTTCCAAGTTCTGTCTTCCATCATCCAGTTCCGCCTAGTACAAGGTTCCACCTTTTCATTTGTTGACCTATGTTTCATTTACATTTTAACATGGCACTTCAATATGTTTAACATCTAGCTCCATCAGGTTTTCACTGCGCATTCATGGTTCCTCTCTAGGTTCCATTCCTCACAGTCGTTTACAATTCCACCTCTTTAATTATTGTTCTTCATGCGTGTGTTATATTTATGCTTCCATTTTATTCAATGTTGCCTCTGCTACACATTCATAGACCCGATCTGTTCAATAAGATCCTCTCCACTTTCTCCATTGCTTTGATGTCTAATACCTCTACGATATGTAACCATTCTGACTGTCGACGGGTTCATGCTCCTTTCAGCCTCGCTTTCTACTTCATCTTTGCACAGACTCCGTGTCCAAATGTATCCCCACTCCAATCTTTAACCGAGGTTGTGTATTCGAATTGGATTGAACTAATACCAGTCCTTCTGTAGGATTGTCGATTCCTCCAGTGCGAATAACCTTCACTCTGTCTCCTGCTGCTTCCTCTCTGCTACCTCTGTTCCCTCCCTTTTTTCTACCCTGACTTTCCCTCTATTCTTCTCTGATGTCCTTTGCCATCAATGACAACAATTCCAACAGTCTCCCCTTTTGGCATTGATGGAAATACACTTCCTCTGTTTTCCTTTTTCCTTATGTAGCTAGCTCTTCCTCCCCCTTTGACATCAATGGCGAGGGGTTGCATATCTCTTAGTGTAGATTCTATCCTTTGGTCGTTTGTTTTTTTCTTTTTTTAATCCTTTTTCAACATTTCTTGCATTTCCTCTTTCTGAGACCTTCTGACTTTGTACCTTGTTTCTCTAAAATTTGGATTAAATCTAAAATACTGATCTTTAGCCTTTTCATTGACTCTTTTATGCTGGAGGTATTATTTCCATAATCCTTTGATCCTGAGGACCTATTTCATGCTTCCCTTATTGGCTGATCTCCCCCTGGAATGATATTTTAATTTCTGTTCTCCCCCTAAAACTGTGCTTTCTCTTCATATCAGAGAGTAGCATCTACAGATACTACCCCTAGTCTATCTCTCAAATATTCAAATAATTCTCTAGCAAGAGGTTTGGCAAATATATCTACTTTCTGTTCTTTTGTTGGTACATACTCCAGTTTTACTGTCTTCTGAACCACTTGTTCTTAGAGAAAATGATACTTGATTGGGATATGTTTAGTTTTTGAGTGAAGCACAGGATTTTTAGATATACTTATAACACTTTTATTATCACATTTGATTGAGATAGTTTCATCAATGCTTACCTTCATGTCTTGGAGGGTTTGCTTCATCCACATGACTTGTGTACAACATGCTACTACTGCTATATATTCTGCTTCTGCTGTAGATAGATAGATAGATGTTTGTTTCTTGCTTAACCATGCCACCATAATTTCTCCTAGATAGAATACACCTCCATTTGTACTTTTCCTGTCATCCACACAGCTGGCCCAATCTGCATCTGTGTATGCTATCAAAGTGAATCTTTTGCCTTTAGGATACCAAAGCCCATACTGTGTTGTTCCTTGTAGATATCTGAAAATTCTTTTGACTGAAAGAAGGTGATTTTGTTTAGGTGTTGCTTGATATCTATCCACTAGTCCTACTACTAGCATGGTGTCTGGTCTTGATGCTGTCAGGTACAATAGACTTCCTATCATGGATCTATAGAGTTTTTGATCTATAATAGCAAATCCATCATCAGCACATAGCTTCCATCCCATGATCATGGGAGTTGACACAGGTTTGAAGTCCTCCATTTTGAAAATTTTCAACATTTTTTTTAAGTATTTTTCCTATGAGATGAATGTACCTGTGTTCTTTTGCTGAATTTGAAGTCCTAAGTAGAAACTGAGTTCTCCGATCATGGACATCTCAAAATCTGATTTCATCTCCTCAGCAAACCCTTTTGCTATTTCATCTCTGTTTCTTCCAAACATAATGTCATCAACATACACTACAACGATCAGGAGTTCATTTTCATGGGCTTTTATGTATAGATTGTTGTCTACTCTGCCTCTCGTAAAGCCTTGTTTTTTAAAATACTTATCCAGTCTTGAGTACCAAGCACGAGGAGCCTGTTTCAGTCCATATAGAGCCTTCTTCAGTTTGCACACATAGTCTTCTTTGTCTGTTAAAGAGAAACCTTTTGGTTGTTCCATGTAGACTTCTTCTTCTAGATCTCCATTCAGAAATGCAGAATTTAGATCCATTTGATATACCTTGAAGTCTTGGTAGCATGCAAAGGCGAGAAACATTCTGATGGATTCCATTCTGGCTACAGGAGCAAATGTTTCATCATAATCAAGCCCTTCGATTTGTGAATATCCTTTGCAAACTAGTTTGGATTTATTCTTGATTATCTGTCCTTGCTCATTCATTTTATTCTTGAATACCCATTTTGAGCCAATGATATTTTTCTCAATTGGTCTAGGAACTAGTTCTCAGGTATTGTTCTTCTCAATTTGGTCCAATTCTTCATTCATTGCCTTCACCCAATACTTGTCCTTGTTGGCTTCTTCAAACTTCTTTGGCTATATTTGTGATAACATGGCTATGTATACCTCTTCGGTCTGTTCTGTTAGTTGCCTTCTTGTCTGGACCCCTTTTCTCTTGTCTCCTATGATCTCATCTTTAGGATGGTTCTTCTGAGTGTATCTAGAAGGGGCTTTAGAGCTCAGTTCAGCATCTTCTATTTTTTGTCTTGTTTCCTCATCCTCTTGGTTTTCTTCTTCATGGTTTTCTGATGGAATGCTGCAATATGTATCTCTTGTGTGGTTTGGAAGTTCTTCATCAAATCTCACGTCAATTCTTTCTACTATTTTTCGAAGAGTCTTGTTGTAGCACCTGTACCCTTTACTTTTGGATGCATATCCTAGAAATATCCCTTCATCTGCTCTTGCATCAAATTTCCCAAGATTTTCATGATTATTCTTTATATAACATTTGCTTCCAAAAATTCTAAAATTCTTGATTGAAGCTGGTTTACCGTGCCATACTTCATAGGGAGTCTTGTCACTACTTGTCCTTAAGTGAGCTTTATTAAGAATATGCACCGCTGTGTGTACTCCTTCTACCCAGAAGGTTTGAGGAATATTACTCTCTTGCATCATGGCTCTGGAAATTTGTTTTACAGATCTGTTTTGTCTCTCTGCTACTCCATTCTGTTGAGGTGTCCCTGCAATAGTAAATTGTTGCTTTATTGCATGTTCATTGCATAGGTTTGCAAAGTCATAATCTATGAATCCACCTCCTCTATCTAATATGATGCATTTTAGCTTGCATCCTGTCTAATTTTTTGCTAAGGCTTTGAATATTTTGAATTTTTCCAGAGCTTCCGATTTACTCTTGAGAAATGCAACCCATGTCATTATGGAGAAATCATCTATTATTAGCATGAAGTAGGATTATCCACTTGGATTTTTAGTTCTTGTAGGTCCACACAGGTCCATGTGCACAAGCTGGAGTGGCCTTCTTGTTGATAACTCATCTTTGGCATTAAATGATGTGCAGTTCTGTTTTCCCAATTCACAAGATTTTCATATGGTATTAGAAGGCCTTTTTATTTCTAGCATGTCTCTGACAAATTTCTTCTTGCTTAGTCTAATGATGTGATCGAAGCTAAGATGTCCCAACCTTTTATGCCATAACCATGACTCCTCAAGTTTGCTAATATGACAGGCTTCATTTTCCTCTTTCACAATGTAAACATTACTCTCTGTTCGAACTCCTTTGAGCAGAGTCTTACTTGTGGTGCTTGATCTGACTTCACAGTCTTGTGCTCTGAAAAGAACTTCGCAGCCTTTATCACATATTTGACTAACACTTAGCAAATTTTCTTTCTGCCCATCTACAAATAGTACATCTTGGGTTTTTCCTCTGCCATTGTCTAGGATGACTAAGCCTTTTCCTTTTATTTTTCCTGATTTATCATTGCCAAAAGTAACATTGCCAAATTTCTTTTCATCAAGAGTTATGAACTTGCTTTTGTCTCCAATCATGTGTTTTGAGCAGCCACTGTCCAAATACCACTGGCTTTTCAGGTCTTGAGCAGTTAGAGCCAAGTCACATTTATTCACCTTCTTTATCCACTGGAAGCACCCTTCTTTTTGGTATCTTTTGTCAGGAGATGAACTACTTCTTCTGAGAGGACATTTGGAAGGCATATGTCCAACTTGATTGCATACACAGCATTTGATAATAATTTTTGAAGAGTTGTGAGTATGAACAAAATTTCTTTGATTCATAAACCTCCTTGATGTGTTGAACATCAATCTTTGTTCATACTTTCTACACTCAATAATCTTATGGTCAAATTCCTTACAATAAAAGCAGTAACCATAGAAACTATTTGCATACCTGATGTAAGGTTGTCTTCTCCATTTATTTGTTTGAGACAGTCTCTTCACTATTTGCATCTTTTGCTAGTTTGAATTACTCCTCCTTGCATGACAATATGCAGCAATGTGTCCCAGCTTGTGGCAGACATAATAGGTGGCATTCTTCATAGGAGGAAAGACTCTCCTTTGATGGCTTCCAAATTTGACATACTTAGGGGCATATGATCCTCTTTCTGTTGTCTTAGTATTTACTGCATTCTTTGTTACTAGAGGTTTCTTCTGATCTCTATCTTTCTCATTACATGTTTCTTATTTTGTAGGAATTGTTTAAGTTGCTTCATCATTCTTCTTTTCTTTTACAAAAATAATCTCTTTGTTTTCCTTTTCTTTTCTTTTACTTGATTCTCCTTCATATCCTATTCGTGTTTTTATCATAGGAGATCTTTGAGCATCCAAAATTTCATTCAACTTACTAGAGCTTGTTGTTTGAGAGGAATTTGTAGATACTTTCCTCTGAACATTTTCTAACTTCTTCCTCAGACATACAAATTCTTCTTCCAGCTTCTCTTGTTCTCGAGTTTTATCCTTGATTTGATGAAGTAACATGTCTTCTATCTTCTTGGCTTCTTCAAGCTCCACCTTTAGCTACATGAGGAATTATGAATTTTTCTCTTCTCTTACATACTTGAGGAGAATTTCCTTTTGTTTTCTGCACTTCAGTTTGAGTCTATCAATCTCCTCCAGAGCACTTCTTAACTCCACCTCAAGGTCGACTTCACCTTCTTATTCTTCATCTTCTAGTAGGATTCCTTCAAGCTCTTCTATGGCCATCAATAAAAATTCATAGGTTCCTTCTTCACTTGAAGGTTCATCTGAGTCTTCAGATGTACTGCTGTCTTGTTGAGCATAGAAGGATTTTCTGCTAAAATTATTTCCTTTCTGCCAGTTCTTTGATGTATTTTTCTCTGATTCTTAAGCCTGATTGCTTACTTTCTTGTGAGGACACTTAGCAGCATAGTGTCCAACTCTTCCATAGTTAAAAAATTTGAAAGGAATTTTACCTTTGTATTTTCCTGAGCCTTTATCCAGTTTCTTGACAAATTTTGCCTCTTCTTCATCCGAGCAAGAGCATATGTATTCCTCTTCTTCTTTCTTCTTTTCTATTTTAAAGGCTGCCTCCCGCGTACTTGGCTTCTTCTATGTGAGCCTCATCTCATATGCTGTTAGATTTCCAAGTAGCTGGTTCATGGTCAAGGTCTCCCAATCAGCTGTTTCTTCTATTGCAAACACCTTGGGATTAAACCTGGATGGAAGAGATCTTAGAATCTTTTGCACAACTATACTTTCTGGTATGGTTTCTCCAAGTGCTTTCATATTGTTAACAATTTCTGCAACTTTTAGGAAGAAGCTGCCAACATCTTCATCATCATTCATTTTTAAATTTTCAAACTGGGCTCTATATACTTGAAGTTTGGCAGTCTTTACCTTTTTTATCTCCCTCATGGATATTCTCTAGAGTGTCCCACATATCTTTGGAAGTCTTAATGTGCATTATTTTGATAAATTCATCCTCATAGAGTCCATTTAAAATTACATTCATGGCCTTTGCATTTGCTACAAATTCTTGTTTAGCTTCTCTTTCTGGGTCAGTTGTCTTTGGGGCATATCCAAATTCTACAGCAGCCCATACTTATATTCCTAGAGACATTATGTATGCTTTCATTCTAATTTTCCAGAAGGCATAATTAGTACCAGTGAAGAAAGGGGCTTTATTGGTTGAGCTTCCTTCTTGACTAGCCATCTTGGAGGCCTAGAATATCCTTTCAGTGGTTAAACTGGTATATAAGGAACCTAGCTCTGATACCAATTGTTGAATTCTTAGTTGAACTGAGAGAGGGGGGGGGTGAATCAGTTCAATCTATACATGAGCTTTTTAAATTTTTTTATTTTTATTTTAATTATTATTATCAGCTTATTTAAAACTTACTTTTATAACCAACCTTAGTATATGAACACTCTTAATGTGTTGCAGCAAGTATTAAATTAATTTGACATCAAAATTATTATGAGAGCAGCAAACATTAAACAGATTTGATAAATCATCTTAGCACAGACAACATAGATAGAGACAACAGATATCAGTGGAAACCCATAAAGGGAGAAAACTACATCTTATTATTGTTGTGATGCAAAGGCAAGTTCCAATTCCCTCTCACCACTGTTTTTTTGCAGGCACAAACCTACAGGAGGCTCCAACCTCAGTCAGCTACAACTGACAGTTATCAAGCTTCAACTTGATAGGGAAGCTCCAACTTCCTCAATTTATCACAAGAAATGTTTGTTGATTTACCTCAAATATCAGCTCTGTTCTATAACATCTCTTTCCGCTCCTCTCTCCCTTATCTTCTCTGCCTTAATCTTATATACTTTTCATTCTCTATCCTTACTCTCTCTAACCTCTCTTATGCATATAAGGTTGATATTATATATAGAGTTCCTCACATGACTGTTTGTATTTCACAAGGAATTTGGAGTGAACAACCATGACTCTTTGGCTTCTGTCTTCTCATTTCTTCGTCCAACTAATTAAAAATATAACAATATGTACAAATTTCAATATTACAATGGGATTTTTCTTTTCCTTTGGATACTTTCCTTTGCATCACAAACAATATAACAAAATTGAACATTTACATTTTCGGTTTCAATATATAAACTTCACTCAGGCCTTGGCTTGCTAGTTTTTTCCTTTCTGTAGCAGTCATGCAACATTCCTTCCTCTTTGTTCACTGTCATCTGCATATTCTATTAAATGCTACTCTGTGCACTTGTGCATGTACACCTGTCAATTTCATTCTTGTGCATATTCTTGTTCACCGTGATTGTGTGTCTGCTATATATATATAGTTGCTTTTCCAAGTTTATCCTCAAATAAATATAGATTTGGGCAATGTATGTTCTTTATCAATCTCTGTGCTCGGGCTACCTAATTACACACTCTCTGTCCATATAATATATTTACAAATCAAACCCCTTCCACCTTTTTGGATTACTGCACATTTTTCTGTAGATGTCTCTCTCTTTCATTGTAGTTGTGTAACCGTTGCATACAAGTAACTGTGCAATTCAACTCTCGGTGTTATACAACTAATAAAACATTTTAATACTTAGAATTCCCTTACGGGCCCACTCGCCAATCTTGTATTATCCTCCGATGCGATGCGATCACTCCGATTTTATGCGATGCAATAAATCGCTTTTCGAATACTTTCGATTGCGATTAATCGCAATCGCAACTTGCATTTGCATGTTTCGATGCCTTGCTCCTTCTCCGATGCGATGAAACATTGTTTACCGGAACTCAACCATATATGAATCATAGTTTATAAGCCCAACGAGTCCGGAACTTAATCGCAATCACAACTTCTATTGTCATGCTTCGCTGCCAAGTTTTTCTCTGATGCGATTCATACGGGTCCCACAACGTTAATAAAAGCTCTTCTATCCATTATATTTATCATATAGTATGAATTTGCCAATGTTTTAAAGCCAACATTGCTCGTCGCGCCCACACTTCATTACACCCTACCTTTATATATTGCGCACCATATAAATATATATATGGTTTGGACCTTTGCATATAAGGCGCAACATAAATAAGGCGCTGCATATGTATAAGCGTCTGCTTCCACTTTAATGTATCCTCCAGCTGGGGTAATTATTCTCGGAATAAGTTTTTTATATATCCTCCAGCTTGGGTTATGATTCTTGGAATAATATATAGGGGGGTCCCACAAAGGTTAATAACCTCTTCTACCCATTTGGTTTATTATAATGATCCATGCCATGGAATATAAACTTTGAATTTGATTAAACCCGAATTCTAGTGATAATAACCTTAGCCTTTTCATTAGGTGTAATGTATCCACAGATATATATATATATACATCCTTCCCAACTTAAATTTTAAAGCCCATAAATAAACCTTGGCGTCGATTAAGTCCTAGCACTAACCTTTATAATGTTCGGGCCCTAGCATTTAACATACTTCTATGTAAATTCAATCACGATCCAACGGTTATAAGCCCGTCGCGCTGCTTCAGCTAATCCGACGGATATCCCTTGCCTTAAATGCACGAACAATAATGCGCGATGAGAGTGGTTTTCCGAAATCACTTGAGGCCACGTGTCAGACAGCGTATGGAATTGCTCTAAAATATTGAATACCGCTTGCTCGACGAAGGCAGTGTGACGAAAACCGGAAACATGCCTTTATTGTTCATTAGTCAGAGTTCCATCTTTCGAGTTCCGTCTTTCGTGATCTGGTTCCATCTAGTACAAGTTTCCGCCATTTCATTTTTTGACCTTTGTTTCATTTACGCTTTAACATGGCACTTCCATATGTTTAACGTCCAGCTCCATCTGGTTTTCACTGCGCATTCACGGTTCCTCTCTAGTTTCCATTCCTCACTGTCGTTTACAATTCCGCCTCTTTAATTACTGTTCTTCATGCATGTGTTATATTTATGCTTCCATTTTATTCAATGCTTCCTCTGCTACCCATTCATAGACCCGATATGTTCAATAAGATCCTCTCCACTTTCTCCATTGCTTTGATGTCTAATACCTCTACGACTTGTAACCATTCTGACTGTCCACGGGTTCATGCTCCTTTCAGCCTCGCTTTCTACTTCATCTTTGCACAAAATCTACGTCCAAATGTATCCTCGTTCGAATCTTTAACCGAGGTCATGTATTCGAATTGGATTGAACTAATACCAGTCCTTTTGTAGGATTGTCGATTCCTCCAGTGCCAATAACCTTTCACTCTATCTCCTACTGCTTTCTCTTTGTTGCCTCTGTTCCCTCTCTTTTTGCTGCCTTGACTTTCCCTCTTTCCTTCTCTGCTTTCCTTTTCCATCAATGAAAACAATTCCAACACTCCAAACATCACCAATGGCTCTGGAATGTCCAATTAATTTGAAATTGACTATTCACACTCTCAGAATGGTTGAGTAATGCTCCAGATAGAACATAATCAATTTTTCCCAATATCCTCCACTAGATGTGGGGCAAATGCAAGTTAGAGTTTCAAATTTAGAATTTTTGTCAGAAATGGTGTGCATTTCGAAATCACCATCGAATAAACTGCAACAGTAAATTCTAGTGGTTGGGGTTGCCACATGCGCACCACAAACCCACGGAAATAACCGTAAGGTTAGTGGAACGCAAGGCTTGACACCTGGTTGGAACGTCGATTTGGAGGGTGGTTATCTTAACCACACAGAGAATAGGGAACTGATCGTTACATATCATAAGCCTTAATGCGAAAGTGTTGGCAGTTGCAGTTGGAGGTTGTGTAGACCATGACATTTTATGAAATGTTTCAATGTGAACATGTTGTGGGACCGCTGGTGGGTTGGCACCCTTTCCTTCATAGCCCATTTTTAACATCAACTTGGACCCTATACCTCTAGTTTATTTTTCAAATGAGCCTACGCATATATCTGAAGAGGTATTTGAAGAAAAAGTTGAGTGATTTACCTCTGCTTCATGCATGTGTTTGGTTAAGTCCTCCTGGGGATGATGGAGCTGCATCTACATCTCATGCATTCTTTGAAGAAGTCCTTCTTTATCTTGCTTCATAGTAACCAATTTCTCATGAAGTCTAGTGCTTTCCCTTGCATCTTCATACACAATTTGCACCATATCCTTCAGGATGTAGAAGTCCCGCTTCATCTCTTCATCGAAGAGTCTTGTAAAAGAGGATTTAGAAACCTCACTTGAAGAAGTTGACATCATTATGTAAATGAATTAAAGAACTTCAAAAACGATTCACAAAGCTTCAAAACAATTTGACAAAGCTTCTTAACAAATTGGCTATAGATTCAAGCGCTTTTCTCTAGCTTTTATCTCTTCTTAAAGCAACCTCTTTTGCAAACAATCCCTCTTGTTCTTCAAGGGTTTCCTTGAGGTTCTTTGGGTAAGGAGAATGCTTCCAAAATTCTTCCTTCTTTTGCTCTTCTAGAAATAGCTAACAGTAGCTCCCCTTCACCTCTAGAAATATCAAACTTGTAAGCATCAATCAATTTTCAAACAGTTAAATTCTTTGCACTATAAAAGACCTTTCAAATCAAACAAGCAAGTAAGTAGCCTTGTGCTTTGTCAAGCAAGTAACCTAGTGCTCTGATACCACCTGATTTGAAATGGGTGGCTGACTTGTTATGCTATGAAAGCACCTCCTACTAAGTTAAACAAATTAAGATATTGTTGATACTTGAAAGTGAGGAATTGAATACTTGAATTAGGTGTATATGGTTTAAACTGTTTTAATGCATTAAGTGTGAGGAATTAAAAAATTGTTTTTGCTGGTAAAAAGCATGTACATCAACCATAATGTGCAGAAATATTCATCAACATATAACAAAAAATTTAATAAAGGAGTGCATTTGAATGTCATGGGCTATGTCTCCCTGAGCCCTTGTCAATTGACTTGGATCCTTGGGATTATGATGGAAAATTTCTTTTGCAAGTTACTAAATCAACTCCAATGATTGTTTGGATTGTAACATTGTGTTTGGAATACCATCATACCCTTGGAATGGTTGTTATCTCTCTGAATATGGACCTAGGCTTCCTTAGACTTGACCTCTTCTGTCGGTGCCCTTAAGCTTCCCTGAGCTTCTCTCTGGCACTAAATCATTATGACATACTTTTATGTCCCTAAAAAATTTTTTACTGTCTCTAGAATATATCATACATCCAAATTAGGTTTTTCATTTTCTCAAAATGAACTCTCGCTCCCCAATCTATGCCTCCAACGCATGGTGGCCCTAGTGGCCTCGAAACTTACCCGTGGCTTGTTTGGCTCTATAAATATCCAAATGGTTCTTAAAGTCCCTCGAATGGATTTATAATGTCCAAAATAGTTAGAATAGACTATTCACTTGCTGAAATTGGCCTCTGGCTGCTCTGGTTATGCCTCCAACACCTAGTGGCACACTTTGGCTCTACGCTCACTGAAAACTTATCTGAAGCATCTCGGCCTTCAGAAGTCCGAAAAAACTTCTACAAATCCTTCCATTGGATTCATAAGGTTAAATATAGTCATAGTATACTATTTTTTTTGCTGAGAATGCCATTTGGTTACCCTGGCTAGGCCTCATTCTCTTGTCGGCCCCCGGTGGTCCTCGTAGCCTTTGGACTTCTTTGAAGAAAAATCATGCTCAGAAGTCCTCTACTGGTGCTATAAACCTCACCAATAGCTTTGGAATGTTCAAGTAAGTTGAAATTGACTATTCACACTCTCATAATGGTTGATTAATGCTCAAGATAGAGCATAATCAATTTTGCCGAATTTCCTCCACTAAATGTGGGGCGACTGCCACTTAGGGTTCCAGATTTAGAATTTCCACTAAAAATGGTGTGCATTTCCAAATCACCACAAAATAAACCACAAAAATAAACTCTAGTGGTTGGGGTGGCCACATACACACCCCAAACCCGTGAAAATAACTGTAAGGTTAGCGGAACCCAAGGCTTGACCCCTGGTTGGAACGCTGGTTTGGAGGGTGGTTATATTAAATGCACGGAGAATAGGGCGTTGACCATTAAATATGATAGGTATTAACACGAAAGTGTTGGTGGTTTCAGTTGGAGGTTATGTAGAGCGTAAAATTTTATGAAACATTGCAATGTGAATAGGCTGTGGGACCACTGGCGGGTTGGGATCACCGACAGTCCCAACCCTCAATGCTAAATGCATTCAAACATAAATTTAAACTGCGTCCATAGATTTTTAAGACTCAATGCGTAGGGCGGGTGGTGTGGGAGGTGCCTCTTCTGCCGGAGGTTGCAGGGTCGAACACTATAGACCTACCATAAATTTTACAATGCAGTTCAAGGGCCACGTGGCGGTCTCAGGGCTAGCCATGTGGCACCTTCCAATTATTCCACAAAAAAACGTACAACATTTCAGCAAATTAAATGGTGCCACTTGTCATCCTGCGACTGGCCCAGAAGGAATATTTCAGGGAATATTCTGAAGAATATTTCAGTAACATTCCCTGGAATATTGTTTTTGCTGACTATACCTTTGACCAGTCAAGCCTCGTCAAATGCCAAAATTTTGCAGTTTACTTGGCTTTTCAAAATGTGATACCTTCTTCATACGGTGTCGGTTTTTTTAACTGCTCATGGTGACGGAATTAGGGTGACGATATCTATACAATCACTCAGGGTCAACACACTTTCAAACACTTTAAAATTTTATCTATCACTTATGTCCTTAATCCAAATCTGATCACTCCTCCCCATTGGGAATCTTTTGGACCCCAAAATACTAATTACCTAACCTGTTCAGTAGATGAAAGTATATCTCCCTCACCTTTCCAGCTTTTTTCCACCTTTCCTTGCCTAGATTCATGCCTTTGAGCCCAACTCGAAGGTAGTCAACACTTTCCCTCTTTGATACTCTTGTCCTCCTGTCAAGAATTGTATGGCTAGAAATATTCAATTGAATGTAGTTGAACATTATGTCCTTGATCATTGATCAAAGTTGGCTAAAAAATAACGTAATTTTTTAACAAAAATGCACACGACTAACATTTGGATATGTACAAATGAATGTATGTCTTACTGGGGCAAGAAGTCAACCCACCTCTTACCAAGCCACTTCCATGGCGATTTTTGCTGCTGAAAATCTTCTTCTTGTGAAACATATGGTCTCACATAAATGATGAAATATTTGGTTCCATACCCGTCCGTATTTTTATTCTCTTGCTCTAAATGCTTGGGATGATTGGTTGTATGCAGTGTCCAACATTGGCCAATTAGATGCCCCTTCTTCTGGCAATGTGTGCAAGTCTTTTTCATCTTTTGTTCAAGTTTCCTTTGCTTCAACTATTTCCTATATGCCTTCAACCTCTTTCAGCATTTTTAAACTTCATGGTTACAAAAACCACAATAGGAACAATAACTCTTTCTTCCTTTCATGCATGTAGAATTATCATGCTTAACATAAACATAATAAACTTGACTATAGGAAGAATTATTCCTTGAATGTTGCTTTGCATGTCCATCCTTATTGACTTCTTTAGGAGATGACCTTGAAGAGGTTCGAGCTTTCTTTTGAAGAAAAACATCACTGTTCATGTCTTGATAGTTGTCGTAACTCTCTTGCTCGCCATAAGCTACATGTCTACAAACATCCTTTTGCAACATAGGGTTCAAACAATGGCATTCAACTTGAAAACAAACTTGTCATGTTTGTGGTTTTTAACTTGCAACAAAATTTCTTCTTGGAGTTGTCTCAAATGCCTTCATGGTTGTATAGTTTTCCCCATAAGATTAAACATAGCCTAGACCAAACTTCTCAGGCCTTTCCTCAAGAAAAATAGGATCAATCATGCCTTGTGCATGTTTTCCTAGATCCTTGCCTTCATAGCCCATTTTTAACATCAACTTGGACCCTATACCTCTAGTGTGTTTTCAAATGAGCCTACACATATATCTAAAGAGGAATTTGAAGGAAAATTTAAGTGATTTACCTCTGCTTCATGCATGTGTTTGGTTAAGGCCTCTTCGGCATGATGGAGATGCATCTCCATATCATGCATTATTTGAATAAGTCCTTCTTTCTCTTACTTCATAGAAACCAATTGCTCATGAAGTCTAGTTCTTTGCCTTCCATCTTCATATAGAATTTGCACCATATCCTTCAGGATGTAGAAGTCCCGCTTCATCTCTTCATCGAAGAGCATTGTAAAAGAGGATTTGAAAACCTCACTTGAAGAAGTTGACATCATTATGCAAATGAATTAAATAACTTCAACAAAAATTCACAAAGATTAAAAACAATTTGAAAAAGCTTCTTAACAAATTGGTCGTAGATTGAAGCTCTTTTCTCCAGCTTGTATCTCCTCTTCAAGAAACCGCTTTTGCTAATAGTCCCTCTTGTGCTTCAAGGGTTGCCTTAAGGTCCTTTGGGTAAGGAGAATGCTTTCAGCCTTCTTCCTTCTTTTCCTCTTCTAGACATAGCTAGCTGTAACTCCCCTTCACTGCTAGCAAACTCAAACTTGTAATCATCAATCAATTTGAAAAAACTTAAATTCTTTGCACTGTTAAAAACCTCTCAAATCAAACAAGAAAGCAAGAAACCTTGTGCTTTATTAAGAAAACAACCTAGTGCTCTGATACCACCTAATCTGAAATGGGTGGCTAACTTGTTATGTTATGCAAGAACCTCCCACTTAGTTAAATAAATTAAGATCGTGCTGATACTTGATAGTGCAGAATTGAATACTTGAATCAGGTGTATATGTTTTAAACTATTTTAATGCTTTAAGTGTGAGGAATTAAACCTTTTCTTTTTTTCTTTTTTTCTTTTTTTTCTGGTAGAAAGCATGTACAAAAACCATAATATGTAGCAATATTCATCAACACATAACAACAAATTTAATAAAGGAGTTCACCTGAATGTCGTGAGCTACGTCTCCTCGAGCCCTTGTCAATTGACTTGGCTCTTTGCGAATATGATGGAAAATTTCTTTTACAAGCTACTAACTCAACTCCAATGATTTTTTGGACTGTACCATTTGGTTTATAATACCATCATACCCTTGGAATGGTTTCTATCTCTCTGAAGATGGACCTAGGGTTCCTTAGGCTTGACCTTTTTTGTTAGTGCCCTTAAGCTTCCTTGAGCTTATCTTTGGCACTAACTCCTTCAAAAATCATTTTCTAACCATGAAACCTTCTCTACTATCTCCAACATATATCATACATCCAAAATAGGCTATTCATTTTCTCAAAATGAGCTCTGGCTCCCCAATATATGCCTCCAACCCCTGGTGACCCCGGAAATTCCCTGTCACTTCTTCAGCTCTAGAGTCCTCCAAATGGATTTGAACATCCCTCCAATGGATTAAAAATGTCTAAAATTGTCATAATAGACTATTCACTTGCTGAAATTGGCCTCTGGCTGCTCTGGTTACGCCTCCAACACCTAGTGGCACCCTGTGGCTCTAGGCTCACTGAATACTTCTCTGAAGCATATTGGCCTTCAAAATTTTCCAAAAGCTTCTAAAAATCCTTTCATTGGATTCATAAGGTTAAGTATAGTTATAATAGACTATTTTTTTGTTGGGAATGCCCTCTGGCGACCCTGGCTAGGCCTCATTCTCCTGCTAGCCCCTAGTGGCACTTGGAACTTCTCTGAAGAAAAATCACCCTCAGATTTCCTCTGATGGCTTTGAAAACCTCACCAATGGCTCTAGAATGTCCAATAAAGTCAAAATTTACTATTCACACTCTCAAAATGGTCGACTAATGTTCAATAGAGAGCATAATGTATTTTGCCTAATTGCCTCCACTAAATGTGGGGCAACTGCCAGTTAGAGTTCCAAATTTAGAAGTTCAGCCAGAAATAGGACGCATTGCCAAATCACCGCCGAATAAACCACAATAGTAAATTCTAGCAGTTGGGGTGGCCACATGCACACCCCAAACCCGAGGAAATAACCTTAAGGTTAGCCGAGCCCAAGGCTTGACCCCTGGTTGGAACCCCGGTTTAGAGGGTGGTTATCTTAAATGCACAAAGAATAGCGTGCTGATCGTTACATATGATAAGTATTAACGCGAAAGTGTTGGTGGTTGTGGTTGGAGGGTATGTAGATGATGAAATTTTATGAAACGTTGCAATGTGAACACACTGTAGGATCGCTGGCACGTTGGGATTGTCGGTGGTGCCAACCCCGAATGCCAAATGCATTCAAACATAATTTTAAACCATGTCCATATATTTTTAAGACTCAATGCATAGCACGGATTGTATGCCGAGTGCCTGTTCTACCGAAGGTCATGGGGTAAAACCCTGCAAACCTACCAAAAAATTTACAGCGCAGTTCAAGGGCCACGTGGTGGTCTTAGGGCTAGCCATGTGGCACCTTCCAATTGGTCCAGAAAAAAAATGTACAAGCTTTTAGAAAATTAAATGGTGCCACTTGTCATCTTGGGACTGGCTCGGAAGGAATATTCTAGGGACTACTCCAACGAATATTCCAAGAATATTCCTTGGAAT
Source organism: Pinus albicaulis (assembly GCA_034641835.2). NCBI lineage: Eukaryota > Viridiplantae > Streptophyta > Pinopsida > Pinales > Pinaceae > Pinus > Pinus albicaulis. The sequence continues at coordinate 865,741,728 of CM076572.1, forward strand.
ATTCTTTTTACTGACTTTACCTTTGACCAGTCAACCCTGGCCAAATGCCAAAATTTTGTAATTTACTGGACTTTTCAAAACATGATAACTTCTTCATACGGTGCCAATTTTTCAAACCATTCATGGCACCAGAATCAGGAGGACGATATCTATCTTGTCTGTCTGATTTGTCACACTTTCAAACTCTTTGAAATTGGAGCTATCACTCAGGTCCTTGATCCAAATCTATTTATTCAACCCCGCCACCCCTACCCGTTACACCATAATGTGGCAGAGGTTTGGTGTGCAGCCCACACGATGCGGGTCTGCCCCCCCCCCCCCCAATAATACGACTTTTGTTTTAAAAAATAAAATATATTCCTATTGCGGGAGGGGGAGAGGTTTGACCGCCCGACCTCCTCCCTTCCATTATGGATCAAAACCACTGTGCCTAATGATGTACCTTGGGAAGTCCATCATGAATTTTTATAAAAACCTCTTAGTCCTCAGATGTGCCTAGGCAGATGAGGAGCAACATGGAAATCAAGGCGGGAAGTAGAACCCTGAGCCTTTTTAGGGGCCGGTGGAACCATGATTTGAGCTCTACTTCAGAGGGGCAAAATTTTCCTAGTTTCCAAATTGGACATATTTTATATGGATTCTATACTTCTCAGCGACATGATTATGATGGTGCTATCCATTTCTGCAATGTAACTCTCCATTTTTCGACCACTTTTTGGCTTGGAGGTATGAGGGTGTAGTTTTACAATGGTGCCCTTACTTTCATTTTATTTGCCACTTAATGGAAGAGGGCCTCCCCACTAATTGAGCAGGGCCCTGCGAAGTAGTTCCTCTTGGACAAAATCCGTTATCAAGTTCTTGTCTTCTTTGCATGACTTTATGTGCTTCTCTCTTCTTATGTTCATGCCTTTTAAGTTCCATGGTTAAGATGCAATTTTACATCTAATTCTTTATTCCATCTCGATGCTAAATATTTTGGATCTAGCATGGGAAATTTTAATATTTAATTGATTAGCTTATTGTGGTGAAATCACAACAACTCGATTTTTAACTTATTATTTCATAATAATAATGAGGACCCTTTTCGCAAATTTTAGCTAGATCACTTTTTAATTTTAGCTAATATTAAAATTAATTCAATTTAAATCAAATTAATTTATATTTTTAATTGTTTTAATTAGTTTAATTTTTATAATTTTGAATTGTAATATAATATTTAATTAATAATTTAATTCAATAATTTAACTTTTAATTAAACTGTAATTTAATTAATTTGTATATAAGTAATTAATTTTATTATTTTAATTAAATGGTATTTTTTTAATTAATATAATGGATGTAATTAAATAATTTTAATTAATTATTTGATTACCCATTATTTATTAATTTAATTAAAATTTTCCTAATTTTCGCCCATACAAACATTTTTCTAGAATTCTGATATTTTTGACACTTCATCTCTGGAGAGATATATCTGCAGATTTCTTTAATCAAATGAAGCTCACACTAGCTCATTGGAAATATAATAGAAAGGAAAATAATATGGGAAGGTTAATTTTAACATATTCAATAATTTAATGACCCATAAATGCAACAAAATACAAAGCGACGAATTTGCAGCAAGAATTAGTTTCTCCAATTTTTGATTTGGGAAAGTTTCATTGCCTTTGGAAAATTGTTGTCACTAATTCATCCTCCAACATTATTCAAAATATAATAAGATCTATTAGAAGTAATAAAATCCTGAAATTTTTTTGGATTTTATTTATTTTAATTTAACAATTTCATTAGAGCTCTTTTTTCCAGATTTTCTAATTCTAATTATAGTGTGCAATTTCATTGGTTTTTTTATTTTGATTGGTCTGCGATGAGATTAGTTGAGGAAGATCAGATCTAAGGAAATTTTTAGTAATGGAAAGAGACTAGTATGAGGAATTTAATTAGATATATGGAGATTCAATCCCTAACATCTCTCCTATTTCAGAATTTTGTAAATTATTAAATAGCAGTTAACAGAATGAACAAGTGTATCCTCTTCTCTGTAACTAGAGGATCTGATAGCACTATTTTTTAAGAGATTATATCCATAGGTGGGAGGAATACTTTCTATATGAGGTGTTAGGGGATATCTCTGTCATTTTTCTTGCTTGACATACGTAGTTTTGTAATGGAGAGAAACTTGGGTTGTAGAGAGATATAACATTTTGGATTTGAGAGGAAGATTTTATTTGAACTACTATACAAAAAAAATTCTCGAGCTAAAGCTACTCATCGGCTGAAAAATTGTAATGAGTTTATGGTATGATTTTTATAAATTTTGATTTCAATGCACTATTGTCTGAAATGTGAGTTAATCTGTTATTGATGGAATTTATCTAATTGATTCTAATATTTTTTCTAAATAGTGTATGACATTATGATATCGAGCATTATTGTTCTATTGATCGTTTTATACTATTAAAGTTCTATAGGAGCTAAATATGAGCAACAAAACAAAATTAGAATCAATATGAATTCACAGAGATAAGAATGTTTTGGGCAGTAAATATTTATTGTTTAAATACATTCCCATTTTTTTTTCTCTTTCATTAATTGAATGAAATACTTCTTTAATTGATGAAAATTATATATTGAATTAAATCATACAAACAATAAGTTTCTCCTATATAGTTAATTGTACTTCTCTCAAGTTGAGAGAAGGCTATCCTTTCCCAATTAGAGATAGGAATAGTTTTTTTACTTGCATTTATGAGTAAATCTGCATTAGATTCAATTCTACATTATATAAGTCCCCTCACATAGGAGAAGGAATTAGTTGTGGCTTGGTTGAGACATAAATTCACCTTAAGGATATGTTTAGTTGCACGTGCACAATAAGGGGCTGAATATAATTTCTCTCTTTCTATTGGGAATTAATTAACACACTATATGCTAGAAGAGAGAGAGAGTGTGTGAGAGGATAACTGGACCTAATTGAACTAGTTAGAGCCATTACATAAATGGATAGGAGTCTGATTTGGGACTCTGACTGGTTTGTCTCTCTTGCATGTTGATGATTTCATTTAAAAGCATCAACACAACCCTACAATGATTCTCTCTACATAGAGAGAGAATTATTCATTCAACATTGGTTAGCGTCCCTTTTCCCTTCATTTCAAAGAGGGAGAGTAACTTGGTGTTTGAGGAAGAATGCTTGGAGAAAATATTGGTATGTTTATAGATGTGTTTACAAGTACAGATAGGTGGTGGTAACCAAACAAAAAAGTGGTTTCCATCAAGTCCAAAGGGGGAGATTTTTTGAATTATGACGAATGTGTTATCTGTTATATAAACCTATTTTATAAAGATGTCAACATTATTTTTATGTAGATGCTACACGTGATATAGAAAAAGGAATATCGGATCAGAGACAGAGGAATGATAAAGGTGAATTTTTGGCAGTATACACAGGTCCCGTGAACAAATGTTGCATACATACGTGGGTATGGTGAAGAAAACTCATGTACATCTTCCATATCATGCTATTCTCAATACCAAGGGTCTTTACTAGGGTATTGGGCAATAGTAATGGTCGTGACAATAGATATTTGATCACGTCAAAGAATACCATCGACATTACTAAGGGATTGGCCTAAGGTATTGGGTAAGGCCTAAGTTATATAAGGAGATGCAGATCAAGTGTTAGAGTGTGTATGTGATGGATTATTTATGAATGAATTGATTTGAAATAGGTGTCCATGATCGAGCATCAATATGGATCAGATTTGATAGATCTGAAATGACTACATATTAGACAATATGTTTATGGTTTGATATATCTGTGATGGTGTTATGACGTGTGTCTATAATATTGTGTATTCATGGATTTGGGTTTCACACATGTTGTGTTGTGCAGCAAAGGTATGACTCAATGATTGCAGATCGATATGTTGTTTTGTCTCTGAAAAGGTACGTACATACATGGATCGACTTCTGGGTAGTTGTGTATACATTCTACGAAAGTTTAGAATTTTTACGCAGGTTTCAAGCATGAGAAGCGCGTACATATGAGTTCATGATTTGTAGGTGTTGCATACATCTTCTATTGTTTTTCAGTATGAGATATTAAGTATGTTTGATCAGTTATGTTATGTTTTCTCTTCTCTTTTGATGAATAATTTCTTATGATAATCTGTGTTTGACAATACGGGTTGGGTTGAACTCATTGTGGAATGAAATGTTGACTAAGTGATGATGCTACTATGTGATGATTTGCATTTGGTTTAGTCATATGTGGTGGGTTTGGTATGTGATACAGTGTTTGATTCTATATGAAAGGGACTTAGAATCAGTTATTCAGTATTTTGAGATCTGTACCGAGGTCCTCTAAAGGAGAAGCATGTACATAGACGGGTATTATTCAGAACAATAGTGTATACCTTATGGAATCTATTTGGTCACGGTTTGTAGTAATAACCACTGGTTTTAGTGATGGGTGAAATTTTTTGGCTTGCTATATTGTTGAGTTATTTTTCATTCATATGATTTGTCCTAGTTTAGTTTCATCTAGTTGTATTTCTTGATTGAGACAGTGAGTAATTTGATGATTTATTTGGTTCAATGATTAAGTGATTTGATACAATGATTGGTTTCAATATTTAAATTTGGTAGTAAGCTTAAATGATGGAAGTTAGTCTAATATGAATATATAATGAGGAGTGCCCTACAGGTTTTTATGTTTTGATTCAGGTGGATGCAATATGAAATATTATGAAACATGGTCCACAGACGTGCTGAGGGTTGGATCCTTTAGAAATGAATTTGAAGATTCCTTTTAGTGGAAGCTAGTAAATCTGTTAAGGGGATAGGATATCGCTTCTGGTAGGTGCTCGTAAATAATATTAGGGGGTTGGAGCTCCCTTGTAGTGGGTGTGGGAAAATGAGAGATGGTTGTATCCTTCTTCAGGTGGGTTCTTGCGTACTTGTATAATTCTGCACCAGTATAAGATTGTAATATGTTTTCCCTTATAATAAAATATGAAGACCAATACGAAGACAATGGTGGTTTTATCCCACATTGGATTTTCACCACAAATCTTGGTGTTCATGTCCGTTGATTTGTTTCTTATGTATTTATGATCTATCTGTTCTTTACTACTCAGAGTTTCTAATTAATACATGAATAATGAAGTAATGATGTACAGGTTAAAGGTTAACATATGATGAATTATATGAAAAGTTATTCAAATGGATATATGCAGTTTACATTCATAAAAATCACGTACATAAATGGGTTCACTAAATAACAATCACGTATGGAAATCTGAATAAGAAAAGAAAAGTTGAAGTAATTTTAAAATATTGATTCACCTCCCCAACCTAGCAATTGGTATCGGAGAATTTCACTCCAGCTGAAGGTTGATCGCTTCAAGTTGATCAGGAGTGATGGGAAAGAAGAAAAATAAGAAAAAAAATCAAAGAAACAAATCAATTCAGGAGAGCAATGACAATGATACATATAATGTTGGGGAAATATCTTCACTCATAGGCTAGGAAAAATTTTCTTTAGAAGACCAAGGCAATTAAAAAATAATGGATGATAAAGGTATGTTTATGCTAAGTGATGATGACTATTAGGAATGGAAAGAAAAGAATAAGTCTAAGTTAATGAATTTGGGTTCTAATGTTTGGAATTTAGTATGTAATGGATGCACTAAGAAGCCTCCATAAAGTCATGAATTACAAAATAATAATACAATTTTAAATGAGATATTTAGTATCATAATTGATTCAGCTTTAGGAAATTCTATGCACTATGAAACTGGAAAATAAGTTTGGGATAATTTGTTGGTCATTCACGAAGGAAAAAATCAAGGATATCGTTCATCGAATAAAAAAGGTAATCATGTTTCTAAAGAAGATAATGATATATCAAAACATGTGCTATGCCACATGGAGTCACTGACTCAGAAGAAGATAGGTTAGAGGAAGTTCTTAACTTTAGAAGAAAACTTGATTTTTCCTGGAAAAAGATTAACAATATTAAGGATAACTTGTAGGAATATGATAAAAGACATCATATTAAATCAATAAAAGATATCATAGAATAAAAACATATTTATGTGAGATGGAGTCACTGAATTAGAAGAAGATAGGTTAGAGGAAGTTCTTAACCTTAGAAGAAAACTTGATTTTTCCTAGAAAAAAGATTAAAAATATTAAGGATAACTTGTAGGAATACAATAAAAGGGATCATATTAAATCAATAAATAATATGATGGAATCTAAACAATATTGTGAAGGTATTGGAGAAGATATTGTCTCCCTAAAAGTAGATCTTGAAAATTCAAAAAAAACAAAATGAATAGTTACTTCAAGCATTTTAAGAACAAGAGAATGGGTTGAAGGAATATATTATAAAATTAAAGGATCAAATGGATGAAGGAAGAAATGTTGAAGAAGGAATGAGAAAGTAGTATCTATAAAATGAAAAGAAACACCCAATAATAGAGATTTATGTAAACATTCTAAGAGGTAAATTAGAAGAAAAGAATAAACACTTGAAATTTCAAAATAGTTCTAATATTTGGGATAAAATTCTTAGTAGTCAAATATCTCCTTCCATTTAATGTGATCTTGGTTTTAATGAAACTTAAGAAGGAGAATCCATTTCACAAGTATTTTGAAGAATATTGATGGATAAAAAATCTCAAATTCTTGTTAATGAAATAAGAAGTTAACGATATCTATATCCAAGAAAGATAAATTTTCAAAATAAATCACATGCTCCAAATAATAGAAACATTAGTTGATTCTCTCCTCTCAATAATAATGTTAAATGCTTTATATGTCATAATTATGGACAAGTTGTAGCCAATTGCAAAAGAAGTAATATGATAAGAAGATCATAAGATCCCACATACTCAGGTTTCTTTAGAGGATATTGGTTTTCTTGGAACATATTTGGTCACAAAGCTATTGATTGCAATATAAGGAATATGAAAAATAAATATTATGATCCCTCTACTCCATTTTTTGGTCATATAAGATGTTATGCTTGTCACAAGTTTGGGCATCTAGCAAAATGATGCAGGAAAAAATCACTGGATCACCACATAAAACATCGAAATAAATCATATAATAATATATGTGTCAAAATTTCTTAAAAAGATGAATTTGCCAACATTTCTCATAATAAGAAGAAATAAAAAGAGAAAAATAAGGTGTGGTCTTCCTATATGGTGTTTGAATATGAAGATGAATGGCACATAGAAAAAATATGCTCTCATCCCGTGACTATATATAAGATAAAGTTTCAGTCTCTCAGGAAAAACATAGATGGTAAGGTTATTCTTGGAAATAGTGCTCCACCAAGGTTCTGGGAAAATGTAGATCCAAAATTATTTAATACTGAATAGCAATTCATACTTTATTAGTTCAAGGGCTGAGAATAATATTCTAAGTATATTTTAAATAGATTGTAAAAGAAATCCAATTGTGTTTACATCAACCAAATGCAAGGTTACATATGAAGAAATTGGAATGTTCATATCAAGAGGATATAGAAATACAAACAAATTATATGTGTTTGTGGATAATAATTTAGGGAGAAATGAGAGGAATAATTCCTATTCTTCAGATTCATAATAAAAGAAGATGGTATTTACTGCAGTACATTTTTCTTAAAATAATACTTCAAATAGTGACTACAAAAATGATATGAAATAGATGACCTCATGAAGAGTAGGTGATGATTATCAGGTTCTCATGATCAGTGATGTATGATCTCAGGGGAAAATATACATGTGTATATCTTGATGATGACCAGAATGTTTTTTATATTCATTTTTCTAATAATACTAACGTTGCATCTGATATAGTAAGAGTGAACAAAAACATACATTACAGGATCATAGGTATGAAAAATAAACATTTTACTTTTTGTACATATACCATATGAAGAACAATCACGTATATACACAAATTATGATCTAGAAAGTCACATATCTTTCCCTATAATGAAAAAACAATGAGACAAACTTGGGGAGAACCTATGATATACTTAATAAAATTATTGTTTGCATCTCTTGTTCTGATATTGATTGGCTACAATATGTTGATATTTAGATGATATTTAGAATTAGTATTAGCTTATGATGTTTTATGTGTTGTTGCCATTTGAAATTACTACTTTGATGGCTTTACTAGTTGATAAAGATTATTTGATTACTTTACTAATGAATGAGTTGGATGTGATCAGACCTAACAGCGAACAATTGGCACAAGTTCAGGGGGAGAATTTTCTATGATTATACTAGTGCATTTTTTGAATTATAATTTCTTGAGAATTTATTATTGCATAATGGTGTTCATGAAAAGTATATATATCATTGGTGATGTTTTAGAAGACACATATGTTGTTTATTTTTTTGATATATTGCTTAAGTTGGACTTAGTGAATATTTATCCTACATAATACACTTGATTAAGAATATGTGCATGTGATATTTATGGATGATACCTACATGGTGTTTGAGCTATGTAGTTGTTATGATGTTTCTAATCCCATTTGTGCTTCTCTTTGCTTGAAAACATGGTGATGATGCATGTTATGTTGCTTGAGGATTGTGGTGCTTCTTGATGACATAAGATCAAGGAGATGGGATATTAACAAAGCTTGATTGTACAATCTCATGCTATGATTGGTTGATGATGATGAATTCATACATATTTCTATCTCCATGTCATGGGATATAAATAAATTACAAATGTTGAAGTTTCCCATAATGTGATACACTTGACTAATGTTGAAGGTTCTCCTTATCTTTGATAAATGCATATGATGACATTATTGTCCAAGAGAATGATATTACTTCCTATGAATTATAACTCTTCATATATGAAGAAAATAAATGTTACATAAATACAAGCATATGGTTATTGAATTACCGTTGCTATAAATGTTGGATGATTCTTGAAACTATTGCATATTTTCACTAGGGGAATTTTGAGGTCTAAAATGGGCCTCCTAAGAAAATTGTACAACAAAAATAAAATTTATAAGAACCCAATAGGGTTAAAGATGATGATGTCAACCATGGGGGATGATTCATCATTTTTTAAGTAAAAGGGTAAAAAGATCAAAGAATAATAAAATAATAAAACTACTTGTTCAACTCATATTTTCAACTTATCTCCCAAATGTTTTACTCAAATCTCGAGCGAGAGTACTCGTTGGATGAAAAATTTAATTCCTCATCCAAGGATTACACATGTTGCATACATTCAATGGATCATACTACACGAAAAATGAGAAATACATGACAAAACATAATTGCAATCATGTTTTTTATGTATTTCTTACTTTTCATATGGAAGGTTCCATCAAAAGTATGCAACATGGGTAATACTTGGATGATGAATTAAATTTTTCATCCAATGAGTACTCTCACTTGAAATTTGAGTAACAAATTTGGGAGATAAGTTGAAAATATGAGTTGAAAAAGTAGTTTTTTCTTTTTTCCCTCTAAAATTTGATGATGTAATCAAACCTTATTTTATTATTTCCACTATTGTTTTATAATTTCCATAGGAAGCCCATTTTAGACCTCAAAATTCCCCTAATGATTATAAGGTGATGATATTGGAACTACAAAGCTTGTTGATGATATTCATGATGTTGTTGCCAAATTATTATGGTGCAGATCCTATATGGTGTATTGTGGTTGTTTATGACTATCGTGGTCTTGCTACCTCACTATTGAGGTCTTTTGTCTCAGTTATAAATGTCATATTTTTCTCTTGTTGTAAATATCATGTAAAGGCCAATGATGTTATAATTTTAATATTCAATCATGTTTTTACTATTGGAGTGAAGTCAATTATGTATGTAGTCCCATTATTTTGGGCACTTGATGTAATGTTGAATCAAATATGTAAACCCACTATTTTGGGTGATTGATCTAAGTATAAGTTGACAGGAAATTCTATATTTCATTGAGTCATAGAGTCATGTACTTCATTGAATATGCGGAAGAAGATGCAGCATCTACTCAAGGGGAACATCGTCAATGTTCATTTTCATTATATCATCATGTTGTGGTGAGATTAAAACACCCCCATTTTTAGCTTATTATTTCAAAATAATAATGGGGACCCTTTTTGAAAATTTTGGCTAAATCACATTTTAATATTTTGTTTTGGTTAAGTGTCTGATAATTTTGCCACGATTTATTTTTCTTCATAATTCCATTTTGACTACTTCATTTCATTAGAGTATTCGCTAGCTTTCGATCGATTCTCATTTCATCTCATTTGGATGCACGATTTGCAAATGGTACTCATCTAAAGTTCAATAATTTTTAGTGTATGAGCTAAAAATGTACAAAATGTATATTATTTTAATTTTTGTAAATTAATTGTAAATATTGATTTTTAGTTAAATTTATTAAATAATTCATTTTTCTCTAATGGTCCTAGAAAATCACCACAACCAAATTGTATACCAATTAAAGTTATGTGTTTCTAGATCTTGGGGGTCTATGTCGAATCCCAATTTAAAAGAAATTATGAGATCTGATATCCCAAAATTACAAGTGGTTGTAGTTTTTTTTAATGTTAGGACTTTAATTATAAAGTGGTTTTCGTTATTTTAATTCAATTAACAAAAAAAAAGTGGTTGTAGTTTATACCAAGGAAGGAGGATCCAACTTCACGTGGTCCTCATATCATTCTCTCACTTCTTCCCTCAACTCACCTCCCTCGTTCTTCACTTCCTCGAGACCTCATAACTCTTTATGTCAGACATCCCTTTTTTAATTTACCTCCGAAATTATATTCCCCTATATCCCTTATTCCTCTGATGCCCGAGACTCCTTATACCTCCCTCTTTTCTACACCTTACCTCACCGTATGTCATTTCAAGATTTTTTTTTTCCTAACTTACATTAAAATGATCCTCCAAAATTCCTCCTCAGAAAACTCACCTCTTAACAATTTATGTCAGGGCATCATAACTATTTCATTTCATCATGAATTTTAAAAGTCCCCTTTGGAATCCTTATTCCTCCCTAAACTCCGATTACCACTCCTCCTTATGCATCCTACTTTAGTCTTGCCATGGTTCATATGTTGAGCCAAAAACAACTGTCGTCCATTACATGGACCAATAGCCATTCATATCATGACACATGGCCCATGTTTATTTTTATGTATTAAAATTAATTTATTCTAATTCAAATTAATTTATATTTTAAATTATTTAATTTAATTTAATTTTTATAATTTATAATTCTAATATATTATTTAATTAATAATTTAATTTTTAATTAATCCGTAATTTAATTAATTTAAATTCTTATATTTTTTTATTTTATTTTTTTAATTAGTGTAATGATTGTAATTAATTAAATTTAATTGTTTAGTTAATTAACCATTATTAATTAATTTAATTAGGATTACATTTTTAATTGCCTTTTTCCCAATTTTTGTCCAGCGAGACATTTTTCTAAAATTCTGATATTTTAGACACTTCATCTTTGGAGAGGCATATATAGAGATTTACCGAACAAAATGAAGCTCACAATAGCTCTTTGGAAAGATAAGACAAAGGAGAATAATATGTGAAGTTTTATTTTAGCAAATTCAATTTGTTGATGACCCAAAAATTCATTAAAAGAAAAGTGACTAATTTGCAACAATAATTGGTTTCTCCAAATTTTGATTTTGGAAAATTTCGTTGGCTTTGGTAATATGTGGTCACTAATTTATCCTTCAACAGTATTAAAAATATAATCAAATCTATTAGAATAAATCACATCTTGGAATTAGTTTGGAATTTATTTTAATTTAACAGTTTCATGAGTTTTTTTCAATATTTTCTAATTCTAACTTTAGTGTGCAATTTCAATTATTTTTGGATTTTGATTGATTTGTGACTGGAGACCAGTTGAGGAACATCATATCTAAGGAATTTTTGATCAATGGAACGAGTCCAAAATGACGAATTTAGATATCTAATTGGAGATGTGGAGAATCAATTCCTAACAACTCTCCTATTTTGGATTTTTGTAAATTATTAAATAGCAGTGAAGAGAATGAACAAGTGGTTCCTTTTATTTGCAACTATAGTCTCTGATAACACTATTATTTAAGGGATTTAAATGTAGGTTAGAGGAATATTTCAAATCTTAAATGTAAGGGGAAATATCTATAACTTTTGTTGCAGGACATATGCACTTTTGTAATGGATAGAAAGTTGAGTTGCAGAAAGATATAACATTTTGGCTTTGAGAGGAAGAATTTTTTTGCACTATTGTAGAAACATTTTTCTCATGGAGTTGAAGCTACTCACAGATTACAAATTTATAATGAGATTCTGGTATGATGTTAAAAAAATTTCATTCCAATGCACTATGGACATTTATGCATTCAGACATTCAATTTCGCTTTTATGGGCAAGAGAGGTGGCTACTAGTTTTTCCAAAGTCTTGATTGTTTTTTACACAAGTAGTTCACCCATTATAAATTTTCCTTCTCCCTTCAAGTCAGTGGGTGTAAAACCAACTTTCAACCTTTGTAGCCAAGTAAAAAGAAAGGGTATTGTTGTTAAGGTAATGTGTCTATGATAATCAAGGTTCTCCACCTACCTCGGTCTTTACACCTAAGTAATGTTTTGAATTAAAAGTTAATTGAGACCAAGCATATAAAAGAGGTGAAAAATTCATCCATTTATGTATGGGATACCTTAACTCGGGAATAAATTCAGTTTAGGGTGATTTCCAAGAGTTTTTTATTGATTCCTAATAGACATGAATGTTATGATGCATATGATATGTATGGGATGAAATGGACTAGAATAATTGCATAACTGAAAACATGAAAGGTAAAAGAAAGATATGTACACAGGTGAGTGGGAATTTGCAAGAGAAGCTAGATAAAGTAGAATTTATGTTGTTGGCCATTCATGGGAAGAGGTTTGGTCTTCCCATCTAGGTTTTGTAATATATAGGTATTTTGGCCAAACTTTTCTCTGGCCTATAAAGGTTTGATCCACATGGCTTGAAATTTTGAAATTTCGATGGGCGAGGAAATTAGGGTTTAGTGCATGTCGAAAATGATGATTTTGAGGGGAAGGAGTGATGGGAAGTTTTTACAAACACTGATGCATTTTGGAACTTTGAATAATTTGGCCGATGGAACCTTGAGTATGTAGCTACCCTGGAACCATGAGAAATTATTACATATTTAAAAACATAAAATTACATATTTGTGTTGAAATTAAATTTAAAAATCTAAGTGTTACATAGAAAAATGTATTTATTGTCACTCTCTTACTTGCTAGTCTTTTATGCATGCAGATGGTAGTTTGATGGAACTTGAAAACCGTAATGACCTAATGGCAACCTTGATTAACCTTAAAATACCTAATGAAACCTTTAAATAATTGATTTCATGATGACATGACTGATGTGATGACATGATGATATTCAATTTATGGATGGTGTACAATCAGCAAGGTATGAAACTGTGCCAACAAGTAATCAAATTTGAGGAAGAGTGATATTTTTGCACTAGGGCTACCATCAGTGACTAAATTGTTTCATGACCTAGTGGAATGATAAAAAAATTCTGAGTGGGACCCTTAAAATGATATGAAAAGAGGATTTTTGGTCACTGATTGTAGGATGCAAATACTGACATTAATAGGCGTGTTTATCATGTCTATATTTTATCCCTTACGCCCTATTTTGGTGTCATAATTTTTATAGTAATCATGCTCCCTGAATTTCTATGCTCTCTTGGAGGTGGTCTGGAATGTTATAGCCACATTGTTACCATTCACTGAAAGTCCTCTGACATGGTGGATTCCATCTACGTGAATCCTTATCTCCCTTCTAAGCCATAGGTAGTCGTTATGAATCTTGCTAGGAAGCAGATTTTTGCATTGCATCATTGTTCCCTGTGTACCAAAAACTTGTAGGCTCCATAGATGTAAGATCATTGATCTTTGAATTCCCCGGAAATCAGGATGAAATAAAGCCTCTTTGCTGCCATTCTCCTTGACATAATTCTCTATGAAGACCTGCCTCTTGAGCACAGGGAAATGAAATGAATCAGTAAAAACAATGCCAACTAGCATTCCATTATCATACTTTCCTGTGATCGGCTCTAGCTTCTGGATCCTTTGGTCAAGTTCCAGATTCACCACTGATAAAATTTCCTTTTTCGTGCTGCTTCTTCTCTGATAATCCATTGTTATTGTTGGTTTTTCAATTGGGATCTTTATTGGTGTGTTCTTGGTAACCATAGTGGAGATTTTTCTCTTCTCCAATACTCTGTTTCTTCACACTTTAGTTTTTTCTTCATCCATGCAAAATAAATAGTAGTTTTGACACGATGGAAGTTTATGAGACTAATAAGTAATTCTTTTCCAAGTTCCTTCTGTGGCTATAATCTTGTGGATAGTTAACTTTGGTGAGGTGGACTCTGCCTTTGCTGACGGTGGTCTTGGAATCTAAATGGACATGATTGGAAATTGTTATGGCTTGATGTGGAAACTTTATTACGAAATGATGTTTCTAATTACATAAAATATTTCCAAATTTTGACTAACACTACAGAATAACACCTACATGATGGATAACTATGATTAAATGATGGTGGCCATCATGAGTCATATGGTATCCCTCCCATACCATAATTGGTTGCGGGATGGTCCCCATTCAACAACTGTGTAACGGGATTTTATTCACGAACAAGAAATTATTTGAGGGTTCATGCTCTATTTTTCCTATGGAAAATACCTACCAAACCTACAAAGTTCTCTTGGGTTCGAGAGTTTATTATATATAAAATTTAGAGAAATCATTCATGGAAAGGTTTCAGGTGTGTTCCATTGACCCAACTAGGTAATACTATACCATCTAGTTGCACAAGCTTAATAGCTCCTAAATCTCAAATATATGTAGCATAGAATGGTCCCAGGAAGTGTATTTTTAGTTTTCCTAGAATTTTTTGTAAATTCTTGTCATATAGCAGGACACAACTTCCAATGGTGAACTTTTTTTTCTTTATCTGGCAATCATGCAAAGCCTTGTGGCACTACTTCTAAATTGATTGATGGAAATCTGTAAGGAACTTTGATTCTTCTATTTCTTGAAGCTCTTGTAACATATTTTCTACAGACTCTTCTTCATACATTTGGGTTGTTGTTGTGATAAAGAGACCAGGGACAATAAATTTTGCTGGTAGAACTCTTCTTTCTCATACGCCAATTGGAATGGCATCTGAATATGAAATATCTTTATAGTGGTTCTATAAGCCCATAAGTTAGCCAAAATCCTTTCATCCCAATAATCTCGATTTGCATAGCATACCTTTGTCAGGCCCTTCTATAAGATTTTATTAAAGGCTTCTATGGTCGCATTCACCTATGGGTGGTATGGGCTTCTCTTATGATGTTGCATCATCAAATAGATTGTTGCATTAATGAAGTGTGTCTCATTATAACTTTTCAAGCTCCTCGGGAAACCAAATTTGGTGATGATGTTTTCAAGGATAAATTTGGATGCAGTGTTGGTGGTACAATCCTTCACTGGCGCTTCCTTAGACCATCTGGTGAGGTACTCTTTTGTGCTTATGATGTATCTTTCTTGTGAGTGTCACCCAAAAGGGGTTATGGGTCCAATGAAATCAATTGCCCATTTCTAAAATTCTTGTACTTCTCTTACAGGTTGTAGCGGTAGCTCATCCCTATGCGATGGTTTTCCAAACCAATGACATAAATCACATTTCTTTGTGTATTCCTTTACATCTTTGTCTATGGTGGGCCACGATAATCCTTCCTGTATGATTTTCCTCGCAGTGCATTTTCCACCAACATGTCCTCCTGCAACTCCATTATGACATTCCCACAGCATCTTTGGCTTCTCATGATCCAATATGAACCTTGTTAGTAATTGATCTAACCCCAACTTGTATAATTGGCCTGCAATGAGCTGATAATCTGTTGCTCTGACCATTAAGTGTTTTCTTTGGATTTTTGTATACTCTTCTAGAAATTTCTGTTAGGTCCTTATATTAACAGTGTAGTTCCTTATTGTTGTTAGTGTAACCCCCTTATTGTTATTTTTGTACCCCTATAACCCCAACATTGTTATTATTGTGCCCTTACATTATTATTGTTAGGTTGGCTAGGATTATATTGTGATCCCATGGACTCCTATATATATAAGGAGGTTTTTTCATTTGTATCATCCAAGAATTGTTCATTTATGTAATGTTTTGGAGATTTCCCCCTTGAAATGGCTAATTTCTAAGGTGTTGATCTCTCTTTTCTTATATTTTTGGAGTTGGTTTCATAACATTTGGCATCAGAGCTTAGGATTCTAGGGTTTCACTGATCCAAACAGGTCATTTTGTAATTTTCATCATAACTATTTTTATACGAAGGTTTAGAAGCTAAATTTTTACTAAGAAAATCGTGAGGAACATCGTGTAAAAATTTAAGATATTGGTTAGAAAATATTTTCAGAGATATGATCTGTGGACATTAGGGTTTTTTCAAGCTCTTGAATTTTACCGAAAACAGGTTATTGTGGAATTTGAGGTATAACATTTTTTTTGTGAAGGTTCCAAAGCTGAAATTTTTACAAAGCAAAGTTGTAATCCTGAGGAATTTCCTGTAAAAATTTCTAATCTTGTTTTGCACCATTTTCGGAGATATGATTTGTGGAAGTTAGGGTTTTTTCAGGCTCCTAAATTTCATCTCAAATAGGTGACCATGGGAAAATCATCATAACTCTCCCTATGAGCATCAGATGGGAATTCTGTACAAAGTGGTAGGAATTACACGGACTATATTTTCTTATATGTTAATTTCAAAGCTGAAGGAGGAAACAATGACACGTGGCATGTTGTAAAAGTTCTCTTTACTGAACTAGTCCATACTTAGGTCATTGTGGGGGATTAGGAATAATTTTTTCTTGAAGAATCCAAATCAAGTTAGACCTATGGCATTCAAAAGAAGATTTAGAGGGCTACTATAGGACCAAATTTTAGATATTGAAGATCCAACATCACATAGATAATTCAGTTGTAATATAGAGCTTCTCAAAAGAAAGAAAAATGTGTCTATTTTTTCTCAAATTGCATAAGTCTTGTTTGAAGAATTAGTTTTAATTCATTCCAAGGGCATATTGTAGAATATATATTAGTATTGGGTTCTAAAATTCCTCCTTAAAATAATTCAACACCCATTAATCCTTTAGAAGGCTCTACTGTGACTCATGAGGACAAAGTAGTGAAACATGACATATCAAAATTACAAGAGCAAGTGCACCAAATTTCTCTCTCGCGAAGAGCAACAAAAAATTAAATGGAAGTTTTGAAGGAAGGTGTGGAAGATAAGATGGATGTTTTGAAAAAAAGCATGGATGGTTTGAAGAATGGCATGAAAGCTAATATGGATGGCATGGAAGCTGGCATGGAATCTAAAATGGATGACATGGAAAAAAAAAATGGAAAACATGAAGAATTATCTAAAAGAAGACATGGAAGGCTTGACAAAGTTTATACAAAAAATGTTTTCTAATGGTGAAAATATAGTAGATGAAAATCATGATGAGAAAAAACTTAATTTTCATCTTGATTTCATAAACTATAATGTTGGATGGAAGAGCCACCATATTCCAAAGATTGATATGAGGAATATTGATGGCAAGGATCCCGTAACATGGATACTATAGATGGAGCAATATTTGATCTCAATAATGTGCAAAACACACAAAAGGTACACATCGCAACTTTACATTTAGGACAAAATACATTTGTATGGTATCGATGGATTTTATCTCGTGAAATTTTTTTCAGTTGGTCAATTTTTATGGAGGAAATGATAGCATATTATAAGGATAGAAAGAGAAACACCTTTTTTAGCCAATTTATAAATCTCAAACAAAAGGGTTCAGTGGTGGAGCACATTGAGGACTTCCAAAAAGTGAATATAACAGTAACTGATATTCCAGAGGAACACAAGATTGATGTCTTCATAGGGACTTTAAAGGATAACATGCAACATGTAGTTTGTGTTTTGGAACCTGATTCATTCGAGAATGCATTCAGATTGTCAAGAAAAAATTGACTGTAAAATTATGGTGACAAGGAATCCTAACACTCACATCTATAAATATGGAAGTATTGCTACTCCTATACTTCCACAAACTATAAGGTTGACACCACAAAAATTGGAAGAAAAAAGAGCAAAAGGGCTTTGCTACAATTGTGATAGAAAATACACTAAAGGTAATAAGTGTGCTAAGAAGAAATTATTTTACATAGATTATGAAGAGGAGGAATAAAATGAACAAGAAACTTCAAAAGAAGAGGATATACAGCAGGAACCAACGGTAGAAGAAGAAAAAATGATTATGACCATATCGTGTAATTCATTGGCAGGAATTACCACTCCTCAAAATCTCAATATAGAAGGACATATGAAGAAGAAAAAGGTAATAGTGTTGATTGATTCGGGTAGTACCCATAATTTTATTCATTGTAAGGTAGTCAAGGAATTGAATTCTTTCCTATACCTAGCACTAGAATTTCAAGTGATGGTTGCAAATTAAGAAACTATAAATTGCTCTAAAAATTTTCCTAATATCAAGTTAATCATGGGGGAATATTTATTGAATAGTCCAATTCTTTCCATTCCAATGGGAGGTGCTGATGTTGTACTAGGAGTATAATGGTTACAATCTTTGGGGATGATATCTTTTAATTTTCAACAAATTTTCTTGAAATGTTTTCGGAAGGAAAGGATGTTGAATTACAGGGTATCACAGGGAAGCCGGGAAAGATAATAAGCTCTAATATCATGACAAAGCTTCTGAAGAAAGAACAATGAGGTGTAATTGCACAATTATACTCACTAGAACTTACAACATCAAAATCATCAATTTCTCCAAATCTCAAAAAAGTCTTCGGCAATCATTCCAAGGCATTTGAAACTCCCAAAGAACTCCCACCTATTTGTGATCATGATCATTATATTCATTTGATTCTAGGAATTATTCCTCCAAACATTAGGCCTTACAGATATCCTTATGTCCAAAAGAGCGAAATTGAACGTATGATTGCATAAATGTTAGAGGTTGGTATAATTCAACCTAGTCAAAGTTCTTTATCTGCTCTAGTAGTATTGGTGCACATGAAGGATGGATCATGGTGCATGTTTCTGGATTATAGGTGGCTCAATAAGCTCACTATTAAAGATAAATTTACCATTCATGTGATTGATGAATTATTAGATGAACTACATCTAGAAATTTATTTGACCAAGTTGGATCTTGGTCAGGATATCATCAAATTTGAATGAAGACAAAAGATATTTGAGAACAACATTTCGAACTCATGAGGGTCATTAGGAATTTTTGGTCATGCCTTTTGGCCTAAGTTACTAATGCACCTTCTGCATTGCAAGGGTTAATGAATTCCATTTTCAAACCCTTCCTTCAAAAACTTGTGCTATTATTTTTTGATGATATACTAATCTACAATAGGTCTTGGAAGGATCATGTTCAACATGTTAACAAGGTGCTCAAACTATTAGAGGAGAAAAAATTATATGAAAAAACATCCAAAAGTTTCTTTGGAGTACAAGAGGTATAATATATAGGTCATATTGTATCTCATGAGGGTGCTAAGTTAGACCCTAACAAAATGAAAGCCATTAAGGAATGGAAAGTCCCCACAACCATAAAGAAGTTGCAAGGATTTCTCGGGTTAACAGGGTATTATCGCAAGTTTGTTAATAATTATGGGAGAATAGTAGCACCTCTAACAACATTATTGAAGAAAGATGCATTTTCATGGACTCCTGAAGCAACTAAGGCCTTTGAAAATATTAAGGAGGCAATGTGCCTAGTACCAGTCTTAGCTACGCCAGACTTCACAACAACCTTTATTGTGGAATGCAATGCCTCAAGAAATAGAGTTGGTGTTGTTTTAGTGCAAGAAGGAAGAACCATTTCTTTTGAAAGTCATCCAATCAAAGGAAAATATTTACAAAAAGCTATTTATGAGAAGGAGATGTTGGCAATACTACATGCACTAAATAAATGCTGACCTTACCTAATGGGAAGACAGTTCAAGGTAAAAAATCATCATGATAGCCTCAAACACTTTTTGGAACAAACATTATCTTTAGAAGTGTGGCTAAAATTGGTCACAAAGATGTTGGGTTATGACTTTGAAATCATCTACAAAAAAGGGAAGCTAAATGTTGTCATAGATGCACTCTCAAGAAAGGATAAAGAGGTGGAAGCATTGCCTTGTGCCATTTCTATCATCCAACCAGATTGGATAAATCAAGAAAGGGATGAATGGAAGAAGGATGAAGACGTGTGGACACTCATTCAAAAGTTGCAGCAAGATCGTAGTACATACAATACATTTAGTTTGAAAATGATTCCTTATGGTACAGAGATCGCTTATATATTTGTAATAATTCCCAGCTAAAACAAAATATTCTTTTGGAATTGCACACTTTTCCTATAGGAGAACACTCAATAT
Organism: Pinus albicaulis; assembly: GCA_034641835.2. Lineage (NCBI taxonomy): Eukaryota > Viridiplantae > Streptophyta > Pinopsida > Pinales > Pinaceae > Pinus > Pinus albicaulis. The sequence continues at coordinate 865,762,278 of CM076572.1, forward strand.
TCTTAAAAACTTACCACAGGGTGAAGAAATAATTTTTTGGGATGGCCTTAAATATGATATTCGAAAGTTTGTGGTGGAATGTTTGGTTTTCCAGAAAAATGAAGTTGAGACAATTAAGACCCCAAGCCTTCTACAACCTTTATCCATTCCAAGTAAACGTTGGGAGGAGATTTCAATGGACTTTATTATAGGTTTACCTAAGTCTGAAGGAAAGAGTGTCATCATGGTGGTAGTTGATAGACTTACCAATTATGCACACTTTTGTGTATTATCTCATCCATTTAAAGCAAGTACAGTTTCTTTTGCATTTATGGAAACAATTCAAAAGGTACATGGAAACCCAACGATTATTGTAAGTGACAAAGATCCCATTTTTATTGGAAATTTTTGGATGGAATTATTTTCTTGTTTGGGTACTCAACTAGCTCATAACTGATATTAGCGTCCTTAGTCCGATGGTAAAACTAAGATAGTGAATAAATGTTTCGAAGGATATCTTCATTGTTTTGTATCTGATAAGAAAACACAATGGGTCAAGTGGTTATCTCTCGCTGAATGGTGGTATAACACTTCCTTCCATATTGCAGCAAAAATGACCCCATTTATGGCACTTTATGGATATCATCGACCGTCCATCACATCATATTTAAGAGAAAATTCTAAGTTTCAAGTTTTGGAAGATCACATCGAGCATCAACAAGAAGTTCTCCAACTCTTAAAGGATAACCTAAATTTGGCACAAAATCGAATGAAACAACAAGTAGATCGACATTGCAGCAAGAGAAGATTTGATGTTGGAGACTGGGTATTTTTACGGCCACAACCATAAAAACAAATGGCGCTCATGCAAGATAAGAAGTATAATAAATTATGGCCAAAGTACTATGGTCCTTACAAGGTGTTGCTAAATATTGGTACTATGGCATACAAATTGGAGCTTCATGCTTCTTCATGAGTGCATCTAGCTTTCCATGTTTCATGCTTAAAGAAGGTTATAGGTGACAAAATTCCAGTTCAAACAATATTGTGAGAACTTGATGAGGAAGGAAAAATCACATTGGAACCGAAAGCAGTCACGGAAACAAGAACTCGACAGCTACGAAATCGATCAATTTCAGAGTATCTCATCAAGTGGAAGAACTTACCCACTAAAGATTCTACATGGGAGGATGAGAATTTTATACAGAAGCATCCAAAGCTGCTCAAGAATTAAGGACAACACTTTTTTCAAGGAGAGGGGCATTTTAGCTCCCTATATTAATAGTATAGTACCTTATTTTTGTTAGTGTAAACCCCTTATTGTTATTGTTGCACCCCTGTAACCCCAATATTGTTATTATTATGTCTTTACGTTATTATTGTTAGGTCGTCTAGGATTATATTGTGATCCCATAGACTCCTATATATAGAAGGAGGTTTTTTCATTTGTATCATCCAAGAATTGTTCATTTATGTAATGTATTGGAGGTTGTCCCCTCGAAGTGGCTTATTTATAAGGCGTTGATCTCTCTTTTCTTCTATTTTTGGAGTTGGCTTCATAACAATTTCCCTATAGCCTAGAACATTGTTGTTTCCTATAAATATTCTAGTATAGATTCCACCCAACATAGCTTCGCATATGGTAACTGATAATCTATTGTTCCTCCATATTCTCCTATTTCAAGTCTTCAAAAATGGTCTAGTCCTACATTGATCTTTCCTAGTTTAACTATTACTTCAAACATTAATTATTGGAATAGCAGTAACCATCTACATTTTTTTTCCTTTTAGTACTGTATTATTTACCACATATTTAAGTGTTAAATTATTTGTGAATAATTTAAATCCCCCCCCCCCAAATAGACAGTGGCCGAAATTTTGTAGCGAGTAGACCATTGCAAGAGCTTCCATTTATGTAGTTGTATAATTTCTCTCCGTAGTTGACAGTTTCATGGTGGTGAAGTATATCAAATGGTATAGATTTGTCTCACCATGTTGCACTAAAACTACTCCTAATGAAATTCCAGAAGCATCAATGTGCACATGAAATTGTTTATCCCAATTAGGATACACCAAAATAGGTGTAATTGATAGCTTTTGCTTCAATATATCTAGCTCTTTGTTACAATACTCGGTCTAGGTGAATTTTTATGTTTTATTTAGTAACTTCTCTAACAGGGTTGTAATATGGGCATAGTTGCAGATAAACCTTCTGTAGTAGCCTATATTCCCCATCGTGGATCTTAGTTGCTTAAAATTTTCCGGGGCACATATTGAAGATTTCCACAACCTTAACAGGATCTACGCATACTCCATCTTTGCATACTATATGGCCTATCAATGTTGTGAAAAGAACTGCGAAGATGCATTTATTTGCATTCAAATAGATTTGAAACTTCCTGCATCAATAAAACACTATGCGGAGTAGACTTGCATTCCTTTTAAATAACTGTATATAGTCCAGTCATCCATATAAACTTCCAGGAACCTGTGGATGTATTCTCTAAATGATTCTATATTAAATATTCTTGAGAATATTACCAGTGCATTCTTCAGTCAAAAAGGCATCACATCATACGCATAAGAGCCCCATTTAGTTGTATTTGTCATTTTATTTTTGTCTTCCATAGCTATTCTTACCTGGTGGTACCCAAAGAATCCATCCGTGAAAGAGTAGGCCTCATTCCTTGCTATGTTTTCCAAAACCCCGTGAATGAAAGGTGTGGGAAATGGATCGTGCATGCATGCATTATTGAAGCTACGATAATCAACACACACTCTTATTTCTAATTTTTCCTTTTTATTCTAAAAAAAATGGGTCTGACCTACTCTACTTCCTCAATTCAAAATACTAATCCCGCCTGTAGCATTTTGTCAATATCCTGCTTCACATTTTCTTTTACACTAGGGATTAATTGGTACAGTTTTTGTTTCACTAGTCTAGCCTCTAGCTTAAGCATGATGCACATTTTCCTCAAATCTCTTTTTATCCCCTTCAATTCTGCAACAGACGAGGGAAACAAACCTTCATATTCTTTCAATAAATCAAAATTTTCCTTTGTTGTTTCTTCATCCCAGTAGTCTCAAATAGAAGATAATTTAGGATTTTCACTACTTCCAATATTATGGTTTTTAATATTAAGCGGTAGTAAGTGCTATCCCTCCATAATAGGTCCATATTTGATTTCTCATTTCCCTTCCTTCTCTTCACACGAAAATTTCCTTAGGTTCTCTAAGTCATCATCATCTATCTCTTGATCTATCTTCTTGCAAGCCACTGCTTCTCGGTAATTTGATTAAGGAATTTGTTTGAAAGCAGCTCAATCCATCAAATCCTCAGGACCTATTGTAAATTGGATCCTCTTCATGCCTTGCAAAGCATCTTTTAGATGGTAAGCCTCCTCCTTAAAGGAAAATCTATTTACAAATTTTCTCGACAAAAATTCCCAATTACTTTTCTATATTTTTTTCTCTTTAGTGATATACCATGCTTGCGGGATTGTGCCCAAGGAGTGTACAAAGTTATTAACCCACAAATTCTTAGGCTATCCTTCCAGTTCCCAATGCTCCTCGTAGTATTTTAAGTGTACTCGAGGATCTGATGTTCCCCTGTACTTGTCATCTGGTTGCTGTCTTGCACGCACTTGTAACCTATTTCTTAAGGCCTTCAGAACATTTTCCCATCTCTTGAGGTGGTTGTGATGGGTTCCCCACCAGCTCACAAAGGTTTTCTGGAATGCCACATTCATTAAGGAAATTTTATGTTCCTTAGGGACAATATTATCTACTTTATTGATAAAATTGTTAGCATCTTCCATATTGGTAAAAGTGGGGTAACCTCTTACCTCTGTCTGGATCTAGTTAACTCCTTTGATGTAAGCTCACCTTCTGGTATTCCTTTCGTATATTTCCTGCTGCTAGTCATCCCATGCAATCTCTGACACTATTTCAAAACTATGAATGTTGTGCCAGCTCACTGAACCTTCTGTTGTTGGATTAATGTAATCCTACATTTTTCCTATTGTCATTTTTTATAATTGATCTAACAATCCAGGTTCTTCTCTGGTATCCACTAATTTCGTGAACATAGGACCTTGGTAAGGATCCAATGGTTGAATCACCCTGACCTCCCCATATTCAAATATCATCAACGCCTCCTTCAAATTAATGACTACATAATTATCAAATGCCCAGTTTATCCCCAACAATTCCAGATAAGTGTCCTTATCACCTATAATGTCAATCACTTCAAAATCAATGTAGGTTTTTACCCCCACAAAATCGATCTCAACATATTCTAGTCTCCCAACTGGTATAATATAATATTAGTTTTCCATATGCAATTGTATCGGAGAGAATGCTAACTTGGAATTTCCCAGTTCCACCCAAGTCTTCATCGGGAGTATATTGACGTTTGAACTCAAGTCTGGCATTGTATCCCTTATTTGAAAACCTGCAACTTTCACATCAACTCTTAATTCCTTTCTTGTTTGTGTTTTATTTCTTTTAACCCTCATTACATGAATTTACAAAATATTGGTATTGATTGGGTTGAATTTCTCTACTCCAAACTTAAAAACTATCTTCAAGTTATGTTTTAACATATCAATCAGTTTTTCATCATTTATAATATTTAAGAATAACTTGAACCATTATTCAATATGCTAAACTAGTGTCAATTTTTTCTTTGCTTCCTTTATTGGTTGTACCTTCTGGAGTACTTTGTGTGAGATTAGTTTTGAGAAGGTATCCACCACTTCCTTGAAATGTTGCTTTTGTTGCTTAGAGTTATAAGTTTTCTTTGGTTATATAGGCTTTATTAGCTTTAGTGGCTCTATTTCTCCTATGTCTCCTCATGTATTATTTCCTCCTTGTGTTACTATGGCTACAATTTTTAATGTTTGCGTCTCAAAAATTATGGGTTTTACGTTAATCAAGTTAATACTCCTCTATCTATTCCTCTCTTCCCATATTTTTACTAATTCAGGGAAATACTTCGTAGCATGTGTGCTTACTCTACACTTAGAGCACCATGGTCTTCTAGGTAGTGGGAATTCCCTTGTGAAATGTCTCTCTTGTTCATAGTTATAACATTTTAATGGTCATCTTCTTGCCATCCTACGTCCTCGAGGAGCCTTATTTACTCTATAATATGTTATGTCCAGTCTATCTTCCAGTGCATACAATTCTCTACACTAGTCTTTTTGGTGTGTTGTTGAGGCACATAACTCACAGTAAATTTTTTTTGGAACATTAGACTAATTCTGTAGAATAGGGCATAGATGAGGTGGATGGCCAACTCCCTTAAGAATTCTACAATATTCATTTATAGTTGTGTTCTACTGACTTCAGAATCCATGGAAGTGTGTTTGAATAGGGTACAGGCCTTTTGTATTGACTTGCACAAATCCTCCAGCCTGTGGTGGTACTTGGGACCCTGCAAATGATGACCCAATTGTTGTTCCCCACAACCTGGGACATTCTGAGACTAAGTGTTCCTCTATTAAGCAATGTGTGCACCACACAATCAATCACATTGGGCGAGCTGGTTGTATGTCCTTGAGTTTCTCTATTAAAATTTCAATTTGATGTTGTAACCCCAATAGAGAGGGATCCTAGGTGGTTATTCATCCTCTAAATTCCGGCAGATATCTTTCCATCACTTCAATTTTCATTACTTGTTCTAGTGCATCTTGGAGCGTGTCGACCTTTTTTTGCATCAACGATCTTCTAGTAAGATCCAGAAGAGCCTTGATAAACCAATCACGATGATAATTTGGATCTATGGGATAACTCAATTTTCTAAAAGTGTCTTTGAATCTCTTGATTAGCTCCTAAGTAGTCTCTCCCTCTCACTTCTTGATTTCATAGATTTCATATAACCCTTGTTGGTTTGTTTGTGGAAGTTTAAATTCTTCCACAAATTCCATTTTTACATCGTCTACGGTTGGATTTGGATGTACTTATGACCACTTAAAGAAGCACTGTAGTGCTCTCTCTTGAAACATAGTCTGGAATTACATTAACTTAATGGCATCAGGCTTTTTACGAGACCTCCAAATTTCCTCACACAAATGCCATTGTTGTTCAACTTTGTCATTCCTTTTTCTTGAAATCTCAAGATATCTGGTAAACAACCCTACCATTTATGTCTTTGTACGTGGAAGCAATACAATTCCTCTAATTCCTAGTTGATAAATTCCTCAACTAATACTATTACTAGTATTTTCTTACACTTTACACTAAACACTATGAATTTTACTCGATCTTCGCAACTTTATCTAAAATTTATCTCTGGGGTGATAGAGTACCAGGGGAAGGTTAGGGTAAATTCTACCTAGAATTTTGGGAATAGGATTACCTTGTATCGAGGTAATCGGTGTTTATTGAAACAGTCGTTCCATCTCAACATGTAGTTCACCATCCCAATCATTCTTGAGGCCTGTGTCCTCCTCTTCATTGGACATCTTTCCTCTTTTGCATCGGGATGGGCTCCTATGAACCTATATAAATCCTCTGGTGGACCCCTCTATTCCTGTGGGCCCTCTCGCAACTCCTTCCTCCATTGACATCTGCGAAGCCTCTCCTTGTTGGTGTGTGTTCTCCTTATTCTTTTCAAACTCCCTTATTTCCCTCTCTTGCCACTTCTCATAAATTTTTTCCCTCTGATATGCTCTTAAATCTCTCGACTTCTTAGAAATTTTGATGTCCATCTATCAATTTGTTCCTTCTTCCCTTTTCTGTATCATTTCTCGCTTAGGTCCTTCCCCAAGTACTAGTTGTTTAAGCTTCCATAGTTGGATTTTAGAAAGCCAACAATCCATCTCCCACCATCAAAACCTTGATCCACACTGGGATCTCTTTCAACAACTTTGCTCACAATGCAGACTTGAATATAGCTTTCGCTTTAGGAAATAACTGATGAATTTCAGTTGCAAACTCTTCAATGTACCCCCCACCATCGAATGTACCCAAAATTTCACTTATTGGGTTAGATCAATATCCAACATGTGCAATTAGGTTAGATCTGCATCCATCCAATTGCGACAAGTTCTACTTAACTCCCGATATTTTTCTTTTACTTGAAATATTCATAATAAATTATAAATATACATGGTAAAATTTCCCCAAAATATCTCATACAATTCATTTTTTGATTCAAAGAACATTTGGTCCCTTATCTTCCTTTCCTTCTAATGTTGGAGTTGAAGTTGTTGTGATATGAATCGATCTCCATGATTATGCCACCGACTTTGAATTTTGATGTTGTAGATCCTTGATACCGTGATCTAACTCTATGATTAAGTTTGAAGTCTTGAGAATGGAACCATTTTTTGGAAAAAACACTGACTCTTGGGCAAGACCTAGGTTCAAGCTCAAAGGTCTACAAGGTCCCGCTGTAGTCTAGGACAATGCCGACATTTTCACCTTGCTCAAGGGAGAGCAAGGTATCTCACCCGAGGCGTGTTCTAACCTTATTGAAATAAGAGAGCTAGAACCATGATATCTATATCCACAATATTTTCCATTATCTAATAAAAATATGCCACAACCATGCATAAAATACTCTTATCACACATTACATAGAGAAAGGACCAATCCCATCAAATACACCAAGATGCATTATAAGAAAATTTTAATTATTCATCCATAACTCCATACATAAGAACAAATACACATAAACACAGCAAAGACCACAATATCTATATATATCAACTCTCCCCATATTCCATTACATTCGACATCAGATTATTTGCAGCGATCTATCCATGGAACCCAAAATACAAGACTAGATTGACTTGCTACTCATTTCTGTCCTCTCTCCTTGCTCTCTCCCTGCGACTGCTTGCCTTCTTCATTATCTAACCTCCATTTTCCACAGTACCAATATTTCCTTATTTCCTTCTTGTCAGCTTTTCCACGGTCAGCTATTCTACATTTTTTTCTACTTTTCCTTCTACCCCTCAGATTTTTCTCCCTGTTCATTGTCAGTTGGTCCCGCCACTTGTGACACTATGCCGCAACTTGCCACCTGCACAAATACTATCCGCAACTCGCTACCTTCACAACTAATGGTCTTGCACTCCCAAAAATATCTTATATTTATGAAAATGAAGGCCCCAACAAGGTAGGAAGACTGAACCTGAATATGATGTTTTTCTTAATGAAAAAAATTAACTCTTCATTGTTTATTAGACATAAAGTCATAGGCTCCACCCATATTGTAGATTAATCCGTCATTTTTAGTATGTGCATGTGTTTTTTTAACAAATGTGGCATGATTTCTCCATTGAAATTTAGCCCCCATAGCTAAAAAGGTTCTTCAACAACTATAGGTTGTATTGTTGCAATCTTCGATGATTCTTTCAGTACACTTATAAAAAATAGAGAATTTTCACACATATGGATGGAAATTATTCAGAAAAGTAGGTAAATATAATTTTACACTCATGATTTTATATGATGTAGTGTCACAGTAATAATTCCCACCTACCGACCTATAAATTAGCTCCTTCAACACCTTTTTGGATTCATTAGATTTTATACATCTGATTAATGCTCCATTTTCGTGCTTATGAAAAATATTACCTCGGAACAGTTAATAAGATGCTGTTTTGAGCCTTACAACTCTATTATACTTCATGGAAAAATAATGAGAAAAGGTCCCTTATCCTAGATATTTCTTCAACTTAGTACAACAATATGACTTAGAATCAGATGCTTGCACCAAATCATTTTGGCATTTCAATTTCTTGATCCCATCCTTCAATTTCTTCATCTAGTCGATTCGAAGCTTTAACTGATGATATAGATAACATGTATCCTTAGACTGTGTCGGTAAGCTTTAACTACAGGTCATATTCCTGAAGGCATGTCATCAAGTTAGCTATTCTTTCTCCCAATTCCTGCTCGACGTAAAATGACCTTACAACTAGATGAGGTACAAACATTATCACGTGATTCTTTAAGATGTAAGGTCAAAAGTGTTTAACATATTTGTACATTGCATACGACTATTTCTCCATATCACGATAATTGAGTTCAAAATATTGGATACCAATACTTATGAAAGAAATGGGCTTATCATCACTTTTACTATCCTTATGTGTTAGTGCGACTACCAATGATGAATCTGAGGCATATGTAGAAAATAAAATCGTTACTTAAATCAGGTCTGAAAAGGGAAGGGGATTTGACGATGGATTTCTTGATATGATCAAAATATTCCATCTATTATTGATTCCGTTTGTATCTTATGTCCTTATTTATGATGTTGTGCATTGGTTTCAGTATCTCTTAATAATTAGAAATAAACTTACGAAGCAAATTGATATTACCTAGGAAGGACTACATATAAGTATTGTTGTTAGGAAGAAGGATTAGTGCAATATAATTCACATGTTCAGGATCAATGGTGATACCAATATTGCTTATTATACTCCCAATAAGGTTACCCTTAGAGATAACAATTATTCCCTTATTGGGATTGTGTGATATCCCATATTTTCTGCAACATTCAAAATTTTTCTTTAAATGATGGAGATGATCTTATATCCCCTTCAAAAACACCATCACATCATCCAAATATAATACCATAGTTTCAACATAACCCATGTTGGGTGATTTAATTTTGAGTTGAATTCCTCTCATTAAATTCTCAACCCGAGGTCGTGAACTGATGAGGTATATGTGTACTATATGTACTATTTCTCATAATAGATTAATCTAATGGAGGAAAATTGAAACAAATTACAAAGAAAATAATGAAATAAAATGAAAAGCAAGTGGACAAGTTCTTTCTCAAGCATGTTATTTCTAAATCACATTCTCTTTCAAATACTATCTCTACCAAAACCAACAATTCTAATCTAAGCTAAGAAATGAGAAATTAATTTAATATAATAGTCTATGAGATTACTAGTGTGATATTGCAGTCTACCTAGAGGGGATAATAGAGGGTACATAGGGAAGTACCCAACGGAATAATATGATGTAATAATATAAGAATGATAAATCAATGGGCCATAGTTAATAAATAAAGTGGTTAACCCACATTATGTAAGGGACCACATGTAGCTAGGGAATAAAGTGATAAGCCCATTGTATTGGATGTATGGTATTGAGAGACCCATGGTAACTACCCATGGTATTGCATGTATGAAACCTATATAGAGGCTAGATAATCTCCATGGGCAAGCATATGGCTTGTGGAGTGATCTCCTTCCTTAAGGAGTGAATGTATGGTGTTGCCCTACCTTAAGGGTTTTGATATTAAGAGCTGAATTTTTATCTTATATGGTGTTATTTATTGGGCATATTTTTTATTTATATACATTTTCTTGTCAGATCTATTACAAGTGGTATCAGAGCACTTTCTTGGGCAGAGTTTGGAAGATTTGTTTTTTCATTTTTTGCAGGAAATTTTTGGGCAGCGAGATTGCAGAGCAGATCTGAAAATTTTGGCACAAAATTTTCAGAAATAAATAGTAGATCTGAATTCCTTGCACAAAAATACCCAATTTCAAAAAAAAAAATCATTCGAATCAGAGTCCAGATGAGGGCGATATCGCTGATTTAAATTCAGCTATGTTGCAGAAATGTTTCTGACGGCAATTTGTATACGGCGGCTCTCCTGACATTTTTTGTAGATTTTGGTGTATAATTTCAGAAAAAAAATTATAGATCTTGGTTCCCCTTAAAAAAACACCCAATTTCAAAAAAATAAATCTGTCAAATCGGAGTCCAGATGAGAGAGCTATCACTGATTTAAAATCAACCATTTTTTCAAAAAATTTGTGACGGCGGGACTATTGTAGCACAGATCTGTGTTTTCAGAGCACCTAGATCAGAATTTCAATCACATGAATAGATGCAGAATGGCTATTCCATTTTTGAAAACAGGTTATATAAAGGATTCTGAGTTATATTGACAAAGTAATGTCCATTTTATTTTTTTGCCTAAGTAAGTGATTTTCTTCAAAACTCTTATTTTGTTTTAGAGGTTCTCGCAAGATGAAGTTTACAGGAAAAGTTGATGGCCCTACTATTGAAGATTTTTTACAATATCACAAGGCTCAATACCGAAACTTTTGGATATGCTCCATAGGGCTTCATATGAAAGATGAGGCAAATAAATGGTGGACCTCACTTGACAGCTCAGTGAGGAAACTTCCCGAGAAAAAACTTGAAAAAGTCCTTTTGGACAATGGTCTCAAGTCGGAAAGAAGGAAAACAAGAGCCATAAAGACTTATTTTCTACTAATATTTCCATATTACAGGTTCATGGAAGTATTCAGAAAGAGAACATCGTTGTGTCTATCATTCCTAGTTGCAAGCATAATTGTATCAATGTGAATTTGGCTAAAAAATTGCAAGTTCTAGCAAAGCATATTGAAAACACACAGGTTGATAATGAAGATGTTCAAATTTATAAAGATTTGAATATTTCTATGGATAAGTATGTGTTGCATTCTAATTTTTAGGCTTCAGATATGGCTGTTGTGGATGTTGTTTTGGGACATCCTTGGATGGAATCCATTTGTACTATTAATTTTAATGTGCAAAAGAAATTCATGAAGCTCTGGTATAAAAAGAAGAAAATTACATTGCACGATATTTTCATTAGGAACCATGCAGAGACTGAGGAGGAAGAAGCAAAAATATCTAATGAAACGGACACATTAGATGATGAGCCTTTGATGGTAGACAGCCAAACACAGACATCAAAGCAAGTACCAACAAAAGAACCAGACACCACTCCATCACCAATAATGGAGGAATTAATGAAAGATATTACATCAATTAAAGCTTCAACATATCACCACCCACATCACCCAGCAAGACAACAACCAACAAGGTGGCAACGAATTAGAAGCAAGGACAACAAACCCTGGACGACACATAGAGAGGTGCGACGATCCACTAACAACACATCAACAAGGAAGAGCCACTAGAACCCGCTTCAATCTCAAGCGAGTGAGCCATCGACTAGATCAAGTGTTCACCTTTCCCTTGGATGGCTAGATGCACATGAATGGTACCAGTGGAATAATATTTTGAGTAGATCTTATTATTTGTGTTCTTCTCATGTTTCGGGGATGAAACATGTTTAAGGGGGGTGTAATGTGGGTACCTAGAGGGGATAATATAGAGTAAAAAGGGAGGTACCCAAGGGAATAATATGATGTAATAGTATAAGAATGATAAATAAATGGGCCATAGTTAATAAATAAAGTGGTTAACCCACATTATGTAAGGGACCACATGTAGCTAGGGAATAAAGTGATAATCCCATTGTATTGGATGTATGGTATTGAGAGACCCATGGTAACTACCCATGGTATTGCATGTATGAAACCTATATAGAGGCTAGAGACTCTCCATTGAGAGATGTCAAGGATTATTGTATGGGCAAGCATATGGCTTCTGGAGTGATCTCCTTTCTTAAGGAGTGAATGTATGGTGTTGCCCTACCTTAAGGGTTTTGATATTAATGAAGATCTAAAGTTTTTTCTTCTATGGTGTTATTTATTGGGCATATTTTCTATTTATATACATTTTCTTGTCAGATTTATTACAGATATTAATTGTGTGTCAATCCAATCCAAGCATAATGAAATTAGATCAATCATAACAAAACAACAATAATGAGATAAAAATAAAAACATATAATCAAAATAACATAAAAGAAACTAAACTAAACTTGCATAAATTAAATAACATAAAAATTTACAACAAATGAAATAGGTGTGAAAGTTGCGGTTGATGGGAACCCTCCACTCCTTGGCAAACAGATTAAACGATTATCAAATCTTGGATATCAAAGCAGCAACATGTATTCCATAAAATGAGGTTGGATAAAGTTCCAAATATATTACAATAATTAAAATCTCTTCCTCTCTATCCTCACTTTACAAAATACATTAATCATATCTTGGATGGAACACCTTTGAATGAAGGATGCACTCATATTTATACAAAACATTAAGATAACTAATCAATAAATGTATATCCACAAATATCGTCTAGATCAACAATTATCTCTTGTGGTTACAGCCAATTACCTAAAAATATGAGATATAAATGATCTCACACACCTTTAGAAGACACATGTCAAAACATCCATGATTGTTCTCCTTTGAATGTGCTTAGTCAATGATCCAAATCTTCTACACATATTTCACAAATATTCTTGAGTTGAAATTGAAATTCGAATGTGTAGTTGAGTTGCCAAATAAGACTCTTCTTGAATCTTCAAATGGGCCACAACATCATAAAACGCATCCCACTTTTAGATATATATGAAAACATGCTAATTTCCTAATGTTTAATCATAAATTTTGTTAAAATAATTAGAATAAAGGACTTGGAAAATAATACTTTTAAGCCCATATTATCATGAAAATGGTATTAATGTAGGGTTATGGAGTTGTAGAATATGGTAAAGAACTATGGAATATGGTCAAATGATAGAAAATGAGGGTGAAAGAGGATGCAATTTTTGAGGCCCAACATTTCCCCCCAACTGTAGATGTTGCATGTCCTAATGCAGCTTTGCATTTATTACTTTAATCATAACTTGATCTTCTTGAAATGTTTTGATTCTATATGAACTTTGGTTTTGTATTCCTTCTCTTTTAACTTTGCATAATCAGATCATTTGATAACTTTATTCTCTTTGCAAAGTTTAATTTGAAAGACATCTGATTGTAACATATTTTTATGGTTGGTTCTTTTGTGGAAACCCAAAATTTATGAGTATTGGCCCTTGCGTAACAATATTTTTCTTACTTTTGATGCATCAAAATACTTGAACATCACATTGAGAATTAATTTTTAAGGCCCCATAGTGGTTTCCAACCATTAATGTGCTTATCATTCGATCATTGCAGAACATATAAACTCTTGGAATCAAAATTAAATAATAGTTGGTTGGGAAATATATGTTCGTAAAAAATGTATGAGGAATATGTAATATGGAAAAAAGAAGTAATCAATATTTCCCCTCCCCAAAACTAAAGATATTTTTAGTTTTGGAAAATGAGAAAGGGAATATAAATGTCATGGGAGATTTTCCAAATTCACAATTTCAACATTTATGGAATTACATGATTAAAGATTAGAAACAACATACCTTCATGTACCTGAAAAATGGAAAATCTATGTATATGAAAGAGTGTGGTTGTTGTTGTTGGATCATGGGATGTGTACTGAAAAAAAAAATGATCTGATTCTTCTTTATATTGGTTGTATTAATAGAGGATGAACCTCATATGAAATTGGAATATTTATTTTCTAGTGTAATGCTATTGTTGCTAAACTCAGGAGTTGAGTCCTCATTTATTAGAACACTATTGTAAGCTGATAAAATCATATAGTCGCCATTCATTCCCACTCTGTGAAATAATTATTATCTATGTGAATATATGTGTCAATGTTGAACATAGAAAGAAATTGTTTTATTACCGATCATTAATGAATGTCATTAACTAACATGAGACTACTGACCATTGATGTCAATGAGAGTCAGGATGCCTAGGTATCTCTTACTAGGTACACATAGATGTGTCATAGTGAAGTCACCTAGAATATTTGACAGAGAGGGGACATTCATATATTCTCACTATTTATTGGTGATACAACTTTCCATTAAGGAATGCAAGCCTCAAGGTACTATACATATCTCCAATCTAGATCCTAGATGATGTCGAAATCGATTGGTCAAGACATTTTTAAAATGATGCCTTAATGAATCCCTGACCATCAAACATGAGTATAAAATAATAATTTGAAGGAATATAGATGAAATATTTACATTATGAAGCAAGGTTTATTTGACAAAAAGGAAGAGGAAAATGGGGTTACTCAACAATTTAAGGGAGTTGAATGACTTTATTTTTGGGTTAAGGGTGATTGAAAATGAGGCAGGAAGTATGAATATTGTAAAGGGAAAATGAGTTTTGAAATTTAGCAGTAGCGAGATGGAAATTAATGGATGGACAATAAGCTTAGATAGAAGAAAATGAATAACTTCATAATGAAATTAGTGGAATTTTTAACGGTTTATTTAGTAGAAATTGCCATGGTCGATGTGATCAAGTTATCACCTTCAAGATTTGTTTTGGAACATTCTTTGCCTTGAAAATTTTGGTCTTTGAAAACCACCCATGAAAAAGTATTCTTGTTATTTTCCTCAATCCTAAAAAAAAAACTTAGCACTAATCTACAATAAAATGTAAGACCTGCAAAAATTCACAAATAATTCTTAAAGAAATAGATTCAAGGAAAAACCAAATGCATTTTACCAATCGGTGGTGGTGCATTTTAGACTACCTTGCTTCCAAGATCCCTGTTTTGAATGCTTTAAATAAAAGTATTAGAGTAAATGCATGAACAACATGACCTCATAATTTTATTTCTATTTTCAGCAAATTTCAACGTTCATTTGCTACAGAATACCAAAAAAAACAACCATTTTTTTATTGTCTCAAATGCAAATGAAAATTATTCCATGGTGTAGATTTTGGAAAGACCTTTCCATCTATTAATGTGTCATAGAGCTACATTTTTCTTTGCTTTAATAGTTACATTTATTAGATAACATGTTAAGTTCACCCCGAATAATTATATCATAGTACAGATCTACATTATTAACCATCTTTATGTGCAACTATGTAGAAAGAATGATATCATCATCATCATCTATGAAATGAAACAAAAAGGAACAAGAGTGAGAATCATGAACACATAGAGACACCACGATTGCTCTAAGACCAGGGGAAAACCCACTATGGTGAAAACCCTTGCAAATTATTCTTCTAAGATTGTCATCAAATGATTCAAAAATAAGAGTACAGTGATCCAAAGATATATATATTCATTATTCATAAAAACAAATAAAATATGCATAATGTGACCTTGCACATATCTCAGCTGAAGCAACTTGATTCTGTGAACTGACATTGGCTAAAGCATATTGATGAATACTATTGATAATGAGTGAATACTATAGATATATATATTCCAATTTAAAATAGATAGAAAATTTATACAGATTTTTAGATCTACAAACCTCAAGAGCATGAATCTGTTGGATCACTAATTGATCTCAACTACCAAGTCCTAGATTTGAATCTAGTATGTTGTTGAAGGCTATTCTGAAGCAAGTCTGACTGAGCGAGTGATGAATTAAAATGTTGTGTAAGAAAATGACTGTGATCCAAATCATATATGCACATAAAATCTCTTAATCGCAGTCTCAACACTCTCAACCCATGGCAAAATCTCCCTTAACCATGACCTGAGCACTCTAAGCTCACGAATGATGTCCTGATCAGCCTGAAACCCTAGCCACACCCTAAACATGGTCTCCCACAGCTATACCAGCTCAGCCGCGACCTTGACATGACTTATCTGTGACTTTGTCTCAACCTAGTCCCCACCTCATCATGGCATGCCCACGGTTCTGGCCTGGAATGCTCAGATCAAATGTGAGCCTCTTCCTATGATCCTGATCCTTTGCGTGAGCTTCTCATAATGTACCTGTGCGAGCCAAGAAAAAAAAATATGAATGAGTACCAAGAGAGCATGAAGACGATCTCATGAGAGAATGTGTGAAAATGAGCTTGAGGTTGCCTTTATTGATATCTTTCATGTGTTACCACTCAGGTTTGAGGCTAAGTAAACATGTGGTTAGGCTGACCCATTTAATTTCACTTTAATAAATAGACTAATTCATAATTTAACTTTCGCTTGACTGATTGGGGAAATATATAGGTCGATGTTGGTCCTTTTGAAAATATGAATCTGATGCACTTATAATACCAGCCATATGAGTTTTCCATACTGGAGTTTGACTAGTGTTGCATAATTTTAACACTCCCTCTCAACCAGAGTGAATTCCACCGGTTAATATATGTTCATCGATTAATATGCCATTATGTTATCTTTATGAATCATCGTGTATCATCATTGATCATCTATGCCATTCTGTGAACCTTTCTTATTTAAAATCATCAATGTACTTCTCATTCTTATTTATGATTATCTCTTAATTGTTCCTACTTGTATGTTGAGCATTATTAGATCTAGAAGAAGGATTTTTCAATGAGGGGAGCTTAGGAAACCTCCCATCGTCCATTAGGCTATCATTCTCAACTCTCTAATAGAAGGATACTACCCAGAATATCATCATCAATCATCATTAGAGAGAATATCATTAGGGAGCATGCCTCAACTTGTAATTGCGTCGGGGAGTCCATCTCTACTCGGAATCTCATGTGGGATTTGTACTTCCACAATCCAATCTCTATAAATACAATATACATCCACGTAGGGGATCCTATCTTGACCCTAGGATTACATTAGGGAGCTCAATCTCCACCTAGAACTGCATACAATTATCTCAACCCATCCTATTTCCTACTGATCTTCCCATTCATGAACCTGAATAGTTATGTGATAGAACATTTGCATCATAATTGACTTGGGTTGTACACCCCAAGTATAGTCTCAACTCGTTGGCCATACAAGGAGTAGTATTCTCGACAAGCCCTACTTGTGGGTATGATGCCAACTAGGGTATACTCTACAAAGACAAATTAGGGGAGCAATATTTTGTGACCCTATTAATATAGGGGAGTATAATCTCAACCCTATGGGTAATAGATATGGAATATGTCCTATTTTCCCAAGTTCTGTGAACCCCGGGAGCCCTCTATCTCAATTCCTCGACTTGGGAGCTCAAACATGGAGGAAGAGGTGGCTCAATGTCCTTGATCAACGCTACTCTCATATGGTATTTTTTGATTCATGTTCATACAAGACATAAAATCAAGTGTTATGTTAGAAAATACATAATCATGTAAGTCCGAATAAGATACTGATCATAACAAGATAACATAATAATCCTCCTTCTCATGGAGGTGTCAATCACATATTGATGCATGAATCATCCACCCTCTCAAGGAGGTGTCAATCACAAGCCTAAGCTTGTCTCGAGCAAGTGAATTGTCCCAATGAAGGATAAATCATTGTCCCAACTATATGTATAAGGGATTCTCTATCATCATAGTGTATCCATGTCTTATCCAGATCATTCTTAGACCACTCTTCAAGGAACTTCAATAGCATGCCTCACAGCTAGCCTTGCAAGGAGCATTGTACCTGACCTTTGTTGTGTTATGGACCTCGCATCCAAGATATCATGGAAGATCTCATACTAAGGAAACATACATATGTTCTCATTAATACTAATCCCAAATATTATCAGTTCATTCATGCAGCTAGATATCACGGGAGAAATATGTCAGCGTTTAAAAGTAGAACGTTTCATGCAGATATTTCAAAAGATGTTTGGTGGCAATAATGAAGTAACTCAATCATCAATTTAATCATGTTCTATAAAAATTATATACAGATGTATGTTTAAAACAGAAAATTAATGCCTCAATCAAGTAACACATGCCATGTCACATTCAACAACATTTGAACTTTAAATGAGAGTGTCCAATGATTTACATTACATAAAGACATTTCAATAGTCTTGCAATATGGAATTTCTTTCCCAGATTCCATCAATTGATTCATCATGCCATGATCCATCATTATGAGAGATTCAGAATCCATCTCCCTCTTACATAGATCTTCAGAGGCTCATCACATGTCAAGGGTAGACTATTAGTATGTAAAACGAAAGCCAAAATCAAAATCAAGGGAACACCTTGAAACTCATTATCCTGACTTCACCATATAATTTTAAAATATAGAAGCATCTGAATCAAGGAGATTTCATCACACAATGATCTCTACAAGCATAATTCCTTACCATTCCAACGTAAATAGACTTATATAAATCAATGTTGATTCAAAAAATTCAGTTCATCAGAGTTTAGAAGCTAAACCAAAACAATTATCGAAGACATTTATTTCATAGTATGAATTCTTTTAACTAGGTGATAGGTAGTGCTCATGTCAAGTCTTGACATCATTTACTGTCAAGCCATCAAGTCTGTCATCTAACATGCCATTATAGCCATTTTCTGTCACTATATGCAAGTGCATACACATCAAGGTTAAGTCATGCATTTTCATACTAAGTCCCAACAACCATTGTGCTAATAACAAGGAGGCCAATACAAAACCATCCTTCTGAATAATCACATACGGCACTAAATTTCACTATGCCGACATATCATTTTCATCTGGGAAAAATCAAATTTTTTCAAATCAAATAATGTCAAATCGAAATGGGTGATTGTGGTAAAATGTGTAATTCTAGACATATCTGAATCATTGAGCACCATGTCAAAAGTTTGAAACACAATTTATCAATATAAATAAGCTAAAACATGTAGCACAATCCTCAAACATAATGAGATGTTCATATGAATGTCTCGGTCATCCACAAACACAATTTCAATTCAAACATACGAACTTCCCCTACCCATAGATGTAACTAGTATCTGTAACACATATGCAAAACTTACATCTTCCAAGTGACCATCTAATTTCATGCTCAATTTCAACAGTTCCATAAATCAGTTTACAATGGAAATAAATTTCAGAGATCCCTCAATTCAAAGTATATTCCAAATTCATTGTAAAAGACTTCAATTATGTGTCTATTAGGCATTTTCATATCTATGGTCCTTCCTTTACGTGAGGGAGGCTCGTATCTATTATGTAGATCAACAATTTCAGACAGTAAGAAATCATAGAAGAGCATGAAATTTCATTTTCATTTATTTCATCAACCTGTCTTTACTGGACTCATGAAAAAATAGATATCTTAGATCATAAACACACATCTATCATTGTCATCAACATCATTTCATCAATATTTAATCAAGGGTCAGACTTGAAAAGATGAGGGTAGTAGGCTGATGTAACAATACAAATTTATGAACAATACATTTAGTTAAAGCATTTAATTTCACCAAATGCCATAACCACATGAAGTCATAGATATGAAAAAAGAATCTCGTAGATATGCTTCTATCATCATGGTTTCCAATACCATGATTATCATGACCAATAGGATCAAGTTAGTTTAATCGATAAACCAACAAAGTGTAATTTGTATTTCCATGAGCTTTCATCATGCTTATCACAAGCATTATCAATACCATATCAATGAGGTAAACTTCTATAAGAGATCCAAAAAATCTTATTCATATCAAGAGTCAAGAGTACCATTTACTAGAGTCAGGATGAAGATCTAAAAGCAATAGATATTAGACAAACATCAAGCATGCCACTATACCCAAGGTCAACAATAGGTAGCCTTGCAGAAACAAGAATATCATCATGATCAAAAAATTCAATATTAGGTGCTCTATTTAATCATAGGAAACATAGATTACAATCACTTTCACATGCATGGGCCACTTGAGAAGGAAAAATTCTCAACATACCATAGGGCTTACGTATCCATCCAATGTTATATCTGGAACATAACAATATACCATGCATGCCTAGTGGTATTACCTCTGTGCCTTCACATAGGCAACTTGTAGTGTTGAAGCACCTCTTTACCTTTTCTAGATCAATCCATATTTCTTGAATTTGAAAAGTATCCTCAAGAGGGATCCACTTCTCACATCTCATCACAGATGTTACAAATATCTAGGTGCTCAAATATACATGCAGAAACTAATGACTAGAAACAATAATCGTAGTAATTATATCCGTAAGTATAAAAAATATTAAGGGCATAACTCAAGGAATACTTATCTTCAATGGGAGGATGATCCTCTTCCTCTTGAACCAACCTTCAATAGGCATCCATAGACCATAAAACAATATTTCCCTCAATCAATAACTTTATCAACAATGAGGTCATTTTTCAAATCGATTCCAACTGCTTGAGCATCTTCACAAAGGCCATGTGAGGGTTTCATATACAAAATCTCAAGCCTTTACCATAAACCAAGGTTTCTCTCAAACCCTTAACCACTAACTACCTAGGGTTTTATTCATACCCTAGAATTATTTTAGGTCTTTACCATCCTATGCTAGTTTCCATAAAAGTGTCTTCATGGGGGTGATATTCATGGATTTCCTTTAGCCCAACTCTGAAACCATGTTAATTTTTCATAGAGCTACATCATTCTTTTCTTTGATAGTTACATTTCTTCAATTTCATGTTAATTTCACCTCAAATAATTACATCATAGTACATATATACATTATTAACCATTAGTATATGGAACTATGTATAAAGAAAATCATCATCATCATCATCTAAGCAGCGGAATGAAAAGGTATAAGAGTTGAGAAGCATGAACGCATAGAGACACCAAGATAGGTCTGAGAATAGGGAAAAACCCACTATGGGGAAAAAACTTGCAATGTATTCTTCTTGGATCGTCATCAAATGATTCAAAAATAAGAGTACAATGATCCATAAATCTATATATTCATGATCTAGTAAAACAAATAACATATGCATAATGTTACCTTGGACATATCTCTGTTGAAGGAACTTGATTATGTGAACTGATACTGGCTGAAGCATACTGATGAATATTGTTGATACTGAGTGAAGAATATAGATACATATTGTAGCAGAAAATACATATAGAATATATATAGATCTGTAGATCTGCAATCATCAATAGGACAAATCTGATGGATCATTGTTGGCTTGAGGGGTCTTGACCCAGGTTTGGAGTATATGGATAAACCAACAAACCCTCAAACTACTGGTCCCTTCGATAGTGATCTTCTTGCACAGACCAAATTCTCACCCAAAGAAGTATGAGGGGGTGCTGGAACCAGGTTTTCGCACCCTGAGAGATAATTTAATGAAGTGGTCCTCAGCAAAACCCTTGGTGAACTTATACAGATGCGCACAATGGTTTATAACAAAAGCACAGAGAGTGCACAATTATCAATAGAATAACATAGAAATACTACTTGTTTTAGCGCAGATAATAGATCAGGACCAGATCTAGATATTAATCAATGTAAACACTTAGAAGATCTCTTAACTATCAATAATCATGCATAATAATATCAGACAACTTCGTGCATTCATCAATAAGTAAACAAACAATTTTATCTCATCAAATCATAAATAGAAAACGTAAATTGTTCTTTCTATTATCTTTTAGATTTGTCAATACATCAAATGTATTTCCAAAAACCTTACCAAAATCCTTACAAACCCGTCTGCACACACATCCAGTAGAGTACGCATTCATCAATAAGTAAACAAACAATTTTATCTCATCAGATCATAAATAGAAAACGTAAATTGTTCTTTCTATTATCATTCAGATTTGTCAATACATCAAATGTATTTCCCAAACCCTTACCAAAATCCTTACAAACCCTTCTACACACACATCCAGCAGAGTATGCACATAGCCTGGACTAGGTCTTTGTGCACACATCCAACATGATCCTTTCAACCCAACCCAAAAACCCTTATAGATGCAAATACTATTAGAGCATCAATATCTCATCAAATTATCTTAAAACTAGAAATACTTAGCTTTGACATACTATATCTACTTATAATACACCTAGCGTGCAGATACTATGGTCTCATACGATGGTTTGAGGCCCAAAGTTTACATTTAAGCTTAATTACATCCAAAATTGGGGAAAAAATCCCTTTGACTTCGTTTGTGCAGTGCACACGTACAAACATCAAAAATATATTTGGAACTCATGCCTCAGGGTACCCCGCTCCAACAATCCCCCAACACAAACATGTGACTCATCCTAAGTCACTTAGGCATTGTCTCCCTAGTTTTAGCCTTGAGCGTCTTGACAAAAGTCTAGAGAGGGAGCACTAACTCGAGGCTTTGCGTTGTTGCACCCTGCGCTTGTTGAACCATATTGTGTAGTAGGCCCCTCAGTAGCCATCTCCATGTTGTGCTGAGTTTGTTGAATAATATTCAGAGCGTTGTCCAGCATCTAGGATAGTTACAACGCTTTGTAATATTCCTAATTAGCTGATAGCTAATTAAGAATATTAAATTTTTCCAATTTTGTTTTCTTAAGTTTAGTAGGTGAATAAACGGGTGAAGGGACCCATAAACCCAGTAGTTTGAATAAACCATCTATTCTAGAGCTAGTGTGAGCAACATAGCATCTTTTAGGGCCAAGAGGCTAAGAATGGAGCACAACATGTGTGAATGGCAAGGGGCCTAGTGATAGCGCAATTAATGAGTGAACCCAAGGTTGTTGGGGTTTCACAAGAATAAGAAGGGGGTGAGGGTAGCCTTGGAAATCATTCTTGATTATTCTTATTTTGTGGTCTTTAGGCTCTGAGCACTCTTGAGTTGTTTAGTTGAGTCTGTAGTATTTTTCAGCACATGGGTGTCTCCGAGAGGAGATCCCAACCTCATCCTCGGGGGACTTTCAGTGCCCGCTCAAGAGAGGAGTTTTTGAGGAGTCTTCATTCAGGAGTTTCATGGAGTTTCGAGAGGCGATTTATATTATTCGTCGTGAGCTGATTTTATTATCTGGCATCAGGCCACTTGCAGCCCCTCTATAGCAGTGTAGTCACTCAGTGATTTATGCATTCCAGGAGAAAATAGATCGAGGAGAGTGTGAAATTCTATAGCATTCGCGCTTTCAATCTAGTGAAGGGGTAAACCCTTCAAGAGTTGAGCTTTGGGGAATAGTTGCCGACATTTTCTCTTTCAGTTTAGAACATAGCTCTACATACCCAACAAAATTTGAAATTAGAAGAGGGCCAAGCATAGAAAGGCCAAATTTTGAAGATTGGAGATTGGGGGAAATATTTCAGGGTTTTTCTGGGTTTTTCGAGTAGAGTATGTGGTTAAAATATTGGAAATTTCTGAGCAGTATATCAGCCCATTTACGCAGTCCCTACTTAGCAAGCAGGTATAGGAGCTAGACAAAAAGGGGCAGATTTTGAAAGTTTGAATTAGAGAGAGCCATTTCTGGTTTTTTCTAGGTTTTTGGCAAGAATAACATTCCCCAATTCCTAGAATTTTCTGAGCAGTGGAAGCAGCCCAACGAGCAGTCCGAAGTTGGTTAGCTGCAACATATCCACTAGGGCAATGGAGAGGAAGAGTCCAGCAACAAAAACGGTAGAGCAATGTTTTAGTGTGAAAACCCAAGGGTTATTTTAGCCAACTTTAGCTGATTAGAGAGTTATCTATATTTGGCGCTGTTGTATTTGTTTTTCACCTCTAGATTTAATGGCTCAATAGTTTTTGGCTCTTTTCTGGCATTTTTAATGTGTTTTCCATACTACTATAATTTTATTTTATTATTGCTTGTATTACTACGATTTTTCCATTTGGGATATTACAGTGGAATCAGAGCATAATCTTGGCCCAACTTGTGGGAAACCCTTCATTCTACGACAAGACCAGAATAAAGGGAATGCACCAATGGTAGTAGAGAATGGAAAGAATGACTTTCGTAACCTCCTCCTCAAATCAGTACAGGAGCTCACCAGGGAAATAAAGGAGATGAGAGTAGAAATATAGAGGAAAATCTTGTCGGGTTTTAGAATCGAGAAGGATCGGGTACTTCTCACCATTGGTCTTAGCAATTAGTGGTGCCACAAACCTCACAGCATTCCACCATGCCTACTTCCTTATCTGTTTGGAGAGGAGGACCTCAAGAATAGGAGGATCTCGATAATTATTTTACAAAGTACCAATCTCATACGCAGGATTTCAAATATCATCTAACTTTCCTAGAATTTTTCCATTTGAAGGATAATCGTAGACCCCATAGCCAGAACCGAGGAAGGGTGTATAGCACGTAGAGCTCATAGTTACACCATACCATTGGGAGGATACCTTTTTCCTAGTATGATGGGTCCACCGATTTCACGGCTAGGGATTAGGTGGAAAGGTTGGATGCCTCTTTCCATCTTGACTGAGTAACATAGGGGGAAGTCATCAGAATAACTCACTCACACTTGGAGGTTGAGGGCACACATGATCATGAGGAGCATGTGGACATACCCAGTGTGACATAAGAGTCACCATTATTGGAGATCCCTTTGCTAGCTATGGTTGATGCCTTAGTGGAGAGAATAGAGAATAAAATCATAGTGTAATCTATTAATGAGGTGCCACCCATGGATGAGGTGTCGCTCGTTGTTGAGAGATCCATTGATGAGGTGTTCAAGGCCATGTCAGAGCTTCCAAGTGATACTAGCACACAAGAGGTTGATGAAGCGTCGAGCGACATATCCACCATTTATGAGGAGTCAATAGGTATAGAGGCATCTAGATATGTGATAGAGTTTCTAGAAAGTAGCTACCTATCATTGATTATTGAGGATGCTATGAATGGTGAGACATCTTTGGAGGTACAATTAGTGGTTCATGTTGATCCCATGGTGGAGGACGATGAGCAGCCATCATTAGAGTCAGTCATCGATGACGAGCAGTCAGATTCATCGGTAGTCAATAGAGATGTCATACTTTTAGATGGCAGTCCCTTTCATGCATATGTCGATGGAGATTTTGGCATTATTGGACCACCTCTACATGCTAGTGAGAGATAGGTCGTGTTTCCTCGGAAGATTACATGGATTGAACATACTAGCGAGATGGGGCGACACGAGTTGCGTAGGGCGCAACACTCGCAGGATGGAGAACCTTTTTGGCATATGGTTGTTTGTGAATTCTATCTCTCTCTTAGAGCTAGATGGAAAGATATTTTGAGTTGGTACCTGGTGGAGTGGGCTATGATGATGGATTTGGTTATAGTCTAGAGTGAAGGTCAGCAAGCATGCTCAAGCATCGAGGATACTGGGACCCTAGGCTGGCATTGGAATCCAAGCATGACTACCTACTATTTTCCTTATATGCAGATTGACTATGGCATTGGTGATATCGTTGACCCAACAGTCAAGTGCACACATTTTCGAGAAATTTTCAGTTAGCATCAGTGGCTATTCAGTTTGCAAGGGAACTCCATGGGTCGTCGGGTTATGTTGTCTATGCATGGAGTCATGAGATAATAAACACACTTTAAAAGGAGATTTTTGGAGGATGTGGCATTGTTTGGCCACCAAACAGTGCATCGTATGGGGTTCGGGATTCTCCACAGTTATGTGGGGCACAGAGGACATGGAGGAACATAGCAGTGGTGGCATCGCTACTGGTACCTAGGGAGATTGAATTCTTGGGTCCCTCTAGGCCGATTTGGAGGGGTGACCTATTCATAGGAGGGTATTATGATACAACTTTAAAGGTGATGGTGAGATTCAGGTGCGGACTAATGCATATTGTCTCATCTTTTTGCCATCACATCCAGGGATGGGTAGGAGTATACAGTAATGAGAAGTGGCCTATAGAGGAGCACATAGTTTCATGGTTGTTTGTTGTAGCATGTTGGGGTGTGTTTTGGAGCAAGAGGAGATACTCCCATTGCATTGATTACACATAGGGAGTGCCAGGTACAATCACAAAGGAAGGATACGAGATGATACAGCATGGTCAAGCAGTGGCATAGGGAATCCTGTGGTGTATAGGGATAGGTCGCAAGGCATAGTGGCATGTCATTGAGTACAGGGACACTTGGTGGTATGCAGTGGCATATGGTGCAACACATTGGGCTCCTTAAGCATTGTATCCAAGGGTTCTTATGGATAGAGCATTATAGGACACATTGCTCTCTCATTGATGCATTGAGCCTTAGAGCTACTAAGGTTGGACATCGTACTATTATTCCTGATTGCATGTTAGGATTTGGGCCACTTAGGTGCACTTGGGAAGATGAGGATGTGTAGATCACATCGTGGTGGATCCACTAGCAGAGCGGTAGATGCATGGGAAAATATGGGATGCCCTATGGTACATGGTGGCATTGGCATCTAGTGGTGCATGGAGTTGTGCCATAGAGTTCAGTGCTATGCAGTAGGAGTGTAGGGTTACGTATTTGAGTGTATCAAATGATGATGATGCATGACACGTGGTTGTAGTGTTTCCGGTAGAGTGATCCCTGGACGAGGAGATCAAGCACACTATTGGGTTTGGAAGACTCATATTTGGAGAGTGATTTGACCACAACGCCAATTGTGAGCTTCTATTTATCACTCTCCAACATTGTACAATGACATGGGGGACTTGGATATCATCTCTTGATGCTCACATCGTGAGAAAAAATACCCAGGAGGATGGTATGAGACAGTTGGTTGATGCGACACTTTGTATTGTGATGAGCGGGATGAAGAAAAAGAGTGAATCATATCACTCTTGGTTTGACATATGGAGGATCATTGAGCCCTACTTCACATGGAAAGGCTAGTTTTCCATGTTACTACTCTAGACCAATGTTGACAGTAGATGGATAGACATTTATATCACGGAGATGTTAGGGAAAGATGAGTTTGGCCTTCATAGATTTTTCGCCATCAGGTTCCATGAGAGGAGGATACAATATTTGCATGATGGGAAGTATGTCATAGTTAGAGTGATGTAGCATTAGCATGGTGGCACCCTTCTGAGACTGGCATGGGATTTGAGCATCACTGGATTTCATGGTTCAGCTACACTTAGGGGTGATCTGGTTCCTACAGGGGAAGATCATTTAGATATTCCAATTGGTTTTAGTGATTCTTTGTTGGCATGGGGGACTTCACTGGCATGGAGTGATGATCAGCAAGGGTATTTTAGGGGAAGCTCATGTTGGGAAGGATTCATCTCCACATGAATCAAATTTTATGTTCAGGTTCCCACCCTTGGAGTACATGAGATGGATGACTTAGTAGAGTAGTTGCACGTGGAGATAGATATTACTTTATATGATTATGATGCTATATTTGCAGGTGGTATGCAGAATGCTTATGGTACCTATATCGAGTTGGATAGCTGGTGGAGAAATGTGTGCTTCACATTGTTTAGGATGGGTTTGGATCCTAGTATTGAGAGATATCTTCAAATCACTGGGATGTAGAGACCAGGGATGATACAATGGCACATGTGGGACCCTCAAAAATTTTGTTGTGATCATGGGGGAGTGTCAGCCAAGGAGGATACTTGTTTAGGAATTTCCAGAGGACAAGCAATTTTTGGTGGGGAGGACTATATTATTCCTAATTATCTAATAGCTAACTAAGAATATTAAATTTTTCCAATTGTGTTTTATTAAGTTTAGTAGGTGAATAAAAGGGTTAAGGGACCCATAAACCCAACATTTTGAATAAAAACTCTTTTCCAGAGTTAGTGTGAATATTGTAGCCTCTTGTTGGGCCAAAAGGCCAAGAAAGCAATGCAACATGTGTGAATTCCAAGGGGCCAAGTGATATCGCAGTTAATGAGTGGAACCAATGTTTTTGGGGTTTCACAAGAATAAGAAGGGGGTGAGGGAAGCCACAGAAATCATTCTAGATTATTCTAATTTTCTGATCTTTATGAATTTAGCACACTTGAGCTGTTTAGAAGATTCTGCAGTATTGTTTAGAACACGGGTGTCTTTGAGCAGAGATCCCAACCTCATCCTCGGGGGACTTCGAGTACCTGCTCAAGAGAGGAATTTTTAGGATACTTCATTCATGAGTTTCACGGAGCTTAAGGAGAGGATTCCTACTATCCGTCATGAGATGATTTTACTATCTGACATCAGGCCACTTGTAGCCCCTCTACAACAGCAAAGTCACTCAGTGACTTGTGTAGTCCAGCAGTAGAGAGATTTAGGAGAGGTAAAAATTCCATAGAATTCCCACCTGGAGTTTAGTGGATGGGTCATCCATTCAATAGTTCATCTTTAGGGTGTAGTTGCAGACGTTTTCTCTTTCAGTTCAGCCCATAGCTCTGCATACCCAACATAATTTGAAATTAGAAGAGGGCCAAGCATAAAAAGGCCAAATTTTCAATATTGGAGTTTGGGCGAAATATTTCTGGGTTCTTTTGGGGCTTTTGAGTAAATTCTGTGGTTAAAATACTATAACTTTAT
This sequence comes from Pinus albicaulis, assembly GCA_034641835.2. Classification (NCBI taxonomy): domain Eukaryota; kingdom Viridiplantae; phylum Streptophyta; class Pinopsida; order Pinales; family Pinaceae; genus Pinus; species Pinus albicaulis. The sequence goes on from CM076572.1 coordinate 865,791,162, forward strand.
GAGCAAAAAATCAGCCCATTTACGCATTCCCTACACAACCAACACTTATAGGAGCTAGGCAAAAAATGGTATATTTTGAAAGTTGGAGTTAGAGAAAACCATTTCTGGGTTTTTTTTGGGTTTTGGGTGAGAATCACCTTCCCAAATTTCTAGAATTGTTTGAGCAGTGGAAGCAACCCAACCAGTAGTCCGAAGTTGGTTAGCTACAACATTTCTAGTAGGGAAATGCAGAGGTAGAGTCCAATAACAGTAGCAGTAGAGTAGTGTCTTAGTGTGCAAATATGAGGGTCATTTCAGCCAACTTTAGCGGGTTAGAGTGCTATCTATTTTTGGCACTGTTGTATTTGTTTTTCACCTCTAGATTTAATGGCTCAACAGTTTTTGGCTCTTTTTTGGCATTTTTAATGTTTTTCCCATATTGTTGTAATTGTAGTCTATTATTGTTTGTATTATTTCCATTTTTTCATTTGGGATATTGCATGCATTCTTTGAGAACCTATTCCTTGCGGTGCAAGTCTGTGATCTATGCTTGGATTCTATGGCCTTCTTGTAGACAAGCAAGTCTCTGTGTAAGGACCAATGTAGGTGGTACTATGAAAATATCTTCAAACTACTTCTCCTTTGCATTGAGTGCATCGCGTAGATGCTACATGACTGGATCATTCTGGAAAGAAGCCCAAATGTCCATGGCCTTGTTTAGAGACTTGTCACATGGGGTGAGCACGATAGCAATTCTTTCCTCTGTCTACTTGGCTTATGTTGTTGTCTTCACGTGCACCTCTCGCGGTGTCTCCAATTGTAACTTGGTTTGGAGGTTCATGATTTGCTACTCATACTCTTCCTGAATTGTTTGAACCTCCTCGCGTGCTGCTTTGACTTTAGCAGCCAATCCATATAACTTCTTAGCAACCGTATCTATGGCCAAGATAGCTGGAATGTCTCAACACACCTGATTGATCTTTCCCTCTAGCATAGCGCGCTATGCCTCTGCTTTTTTGCATGCTGCTTCTACATGTTGTTGTTGTTTATGCACCTGTGCAGTCTGATGTTGTGCATCTCTATTATTTGTTTGTGCAGTCGCTTCGTGGAATTGGAGTTCATCTGTAATCACTAAATGATTCAAATAGAGTTTACATGTGGGATAAACTAAAAATTTAACATTAATATCAGATGTACCCATAAACTAAACACACTGGCTAGCATCCATTTGGATTGCTGGTAGGGGGATGTGAAAAAAGAGATCATCCCCAGATGCTGGCAAGGCGACATCTAATGGTTGCGCACTGCTAACTTGCGCGTTGGGTTGGCTCGCCTGTATCACACTCTCTTGGATCTGGCTAGCCTGCACTTTTAATTCTTGCAACCCCACTTGAACAATTTATAGTGCAGATTTGTATTGGACCTCCATGTCCATCCATCGATCTTCCTATGCAGATGTAACTGTGTGCGCCATCTTATTGAGATCATCCTATGTAAGGGTTAGGACCTCCTATTCTAATTTCTTAGAGCCTTTCTGCTTTTTGCACAATCCACCCATGGCCTTAGCAGCATGCTTTGTGCCTTTTGAGGTAGCTGCTTCTCGAGTCTCCTTAGGCGTAGAGCCATTTTTCTCTAGCACTATGGTTGTATCAACAATCTCTCCTCTAGTAGTTGGGGTTCGTTCCTTTTGAGGATGTTGTCTGTGACCGCTCTTGTCACTTTTTATGTAGGATTTTTAGTAGCTTTCTCCGTTGATTTCCTTTTTGGAGTGTGTGGCTGTGTTGGTGGAGTCAACCAGGCTGAGGACCATTCTTATTTTACTGTGATAAGGTCCTCCTCAGTTACGAAATAAGGCAACTCATACCACACACCCTCTACAACACCCTTCACGCGGATGTGTATGTTGTGAAACGTAACCTTAAAGTCGGCTATCATTTTGTATTGATCATAGAGAATAGGGAAAGTCATGGCTTCTACGTCTTTACTGCTTGATATGATTTCACATCATACAAAACCCAAAATATTTTGTTCCCTTTCGCGTGCACTAGGTTAGATGATTTCCATAAAGTGGCATAGTGCATAGCTTTGCACATATTCTCTTCAAGCTTAAGGAATTGTGTGTCTTTAGGGGTTCTCCATCCTATCAGTGAAATTAGTAACAAGAGCTAGGCATATTTGAAGTTCTTTCCCTCCTCCTGTACCTCGCACATGTTTTCAAGAAATTCATTGCAGAGATATCTACACCAGTTTTAGATAACTCCTTTCTCACATCTTCCAGCCATCGTAATCACATTCGTAGGCACTTCTTCCTACCTAAATTTGCGCAACCTCTTGCAAGCCAAGATGGGCGTGCCAAAATGGACATTGGGGTTGTTAATATCTTAGTAATATTCCTAATTAGCAGGCAGCTAATTGGAATATTAAGGTTTTCCAATTTTATTTTTCTTAACTGCAGTAGGAAAATAAAGGGATGAAGGGACACATAAACCCAACATTTAGAATAAAACCACTTTTCTACAGCTAATGTGGACAGCGTAACTCTTGTGGGGCCAAGAGGCCAGGAAAGCCTTGTGGTGAAATCCAAGGGGTGAAGTAGTGACACAGTTAATGGATGGACCCAAGGATGTGCAGCAAGTGTGAATGTCAAGGGGACAAGTAGCAACACAGTTAATGAGTGGACCCAAGGATGTTAGTGTTTCACAATAATAAGAAGGGGGTGAGGGCAACCATGGAAATTGTTCTGGCATATTTTGATTTTCTGGTCTTTACGACTTGAGCACGCTTAAGCTAGTTAGCCGAGTCTGCAATGTTGTTTAGCACACGAGTGTCTCCGAGCGGAGATCCAAACCTCATCCTTGGGGGACTTTGAGTGCTTACTCAAGAGTGGAGTTAGATTGTTCGATGGTAGAAAATTTAGTATCTTGGCATCAGGCTACATGTAGTCCCTCCTATAGTAGCACAGTCACCTAATGATTTACGCAGTCCAACAGTACAAGGGTTCTTGAGAGGGAGGATTTACAAGGTATTTATACATGGAATCTAGTGAGGGGATAAGCCCTTGAATATTTGAGATTTTCGGAGCATTTGTAGCCATTTTATCTATCATTTCAGCCCATAGCTCTGCATACCTAGCAACTATGCATTTTCAAACCCTAAGAGGTTGATTTTCCAGGGTCAACCTTTCTAAAAATCCTTTATGGGTTTTTTTGGGTGTTTTTAGAAGAGTCTATGGTTAAAATCCCACCATTTTCTGAGTAGCATATGAGTTGATTTACACAACTCCTACTCAACTAGTAGCTAGAGGTGCTAAGGGAAAAGGGGTGAGATTTTGAAGGTTGGAATTAGAGGAAACCCTTTCTGGGTTTTTATGGGTTTTGGGCAGGGATCATCTTCGAAAATTCCTAGAAGTTTCTGAGCATAGGAGCTAGGACAACCAATATTATCAATTCAACAAGCACCAATATTTCCAGTAGGGCGGCACAGAGGAAGAGTCCAACAGAGCAATAATAGAGAAGTGTTTTGGATGGGGAAATATGAGGGCCATTCCAGCTAGCTTAGTCGGCTAGAGTGCTCTCTTTTTTAGCACTGTCGTATTTACTTTTCTTCTCAATTATTTTAATAAAATGGCTCATCAATTCTTTCTCTTTTTACGGTGTTTTTCATGTGTTTTCCATACTACTATATGTTTAGTCTTTGTATCTTTGCATTTTTGTCATTTTCCTATTTGGAAAATTACATTTATATCAAAGCATAATCTTGGCTCAGCTTGTGGGAAAGCCTCATTCTATGATGAGACCAGAATAACGGTTAAACTCAGACGCCATGGCAGTAACCTTCAATGAGGTGATTAGGGTTCGACAAATGATCATTAATTCAGGGAAGAAACTAATTCATGCAACAATTGTGAATCACTACATTATTGCTGCTGATGTGGAGTCATTGGCAACGAATTGGCGGGCATACCAATCATTAAGACATGACACTCAAGTGGACCTCTCCTTTTGGGAGTTACATGAATTAAAATATAGGCACAGATCAGGGGGAATTTAGTGGAATTATACAGGGATGGTGAGACAGAGTAAGGAAGAAGATGAAAGAGTAGTTGAAGGGGCCATAGTTGGCAAGGAGAAAATTGAGCATACACTCATTGGTGACACACCACCCATTGTTGAGGTATCCATTGATGGGTTATCTGGGGTTGTGACAAAGTTCTCTGATGATAGAAATGCATCGCAGGTTGATGAGGTGTCAAGAGACAACTCCACCATTTCTGAGGAGCTGATAAGTACATAGGCCTCCATGTCTATGATAGAATTGTCTGGTGACAATCACATGCGACTTACTAGTGAGCATGCCTTGCGCGTTGGAGTGTCTATGGATGAGGTTGTGAAACCATCCTTTGGGCTAGCCCTTGAGGAGGAGTTAGGAGATACCGTAGTATTAGACGATGGTCGCACACAACAGTGCCATTAGCTTCAGTCCGACCTTCTAGCTTTTAAAGGGAAGATCAAATCAGTACGAGAGGCTATTTTTTTGGAGAACGAAGGAATGGAGGGCATGAGAGTTGTCTTTTCCAAGTCAACAAACAATTTGGACCACATTATGGAAAAATTGGATTCCTTAATGGTACAGCTAGAGAGCACAGGGGGGTGTTACAACATCCCCCTTCAGGCATACATAGAAGGGGCTAACAACACTATTGGGTCACCTCTTCCCATTGGAAAGAGAGAAGCTAAGTCACCTATTCAAATCTCATGTGTGGACCAGGGTGGTCAGATGAGGCGACATGAGCTACACAGGGTGCATCACTCGTAGGATGGAGGGAGTGTTGTATGTGCAGGTATTCTTGAATTCGATTCCTCTATTGAGGTTGGATGGTGAGAGGTAATAAGCTGGTACCCCATGGAGCAAGCTAGGTAGCTAGATACATCCATGGCCACATTTCAGAAGAGTCCATGGATTACCAGTGAGACATATTACTGTTCGGATCTAGGTGGTATTTCCCCTCACATCATAGAGTTGGCAGGTGATGGTAGTCGTTGCGCAATGGGTTTGATGTTTGGGCGAACACACATTTTCAGATCTCTATAAGAACCTCGAACATCCCTAGAGATAGGATGGTTTGACAAGAGGGTACACCCTTTTCAGGAGCTATCTCAGCATATCAACCATGCATGGAGTCATAGGGTGATTAACCCACTTTGGCAAGAGCTGGTTCGAGGAGGTGGCATCAACAGGCCACCAGATAGGGTAGTATGTAAAGGCGATGCTCTGTCATGGGTATATGGTGTTAGTCTCGACTTTTGAATCCTACCACTAGTGATCAAATGTAATCTTATCATGTCTTGTTAGGGTCCCACAGTCAATTTTTTTCATTCCACTAGGTCATCATGCAAAAATTTGGTCACTGGATGTAGATCTAGGTCTGATTTTACTCCCAAATTTTTACTAGTTGCTGCCTCATTTCACCTCTCAACTAAGTGTACCATCATGCATGAGTTTTTACCATCATTAAATTCATTTTTATCATGGTTTCATTCAGTCCAGAGTCTCCATTAGGTATTTAGCATTCCAAGGTCATCAAATCATCATTACATGCATAAAGTCTAGCAAGTGAAGGAGTGACAATAAAGAAATTTCATCGGTAAATTTGATTTCAAATAAAAATGTAATTTTATGTTCCTAATTTGTAATAAGTACTCCAGAGTTCCAAGTATTTTCAGATGCTCAAGTTCCACGAGAAAATGTCGAAGGTTCCTAGAAGAAATTCATTTTTCCAAAGCCATCAAAATTTCAAAGTTCGAAGATCAAGTTCAAGGTGAAAAGTAAATAGCAATGAAACATTGATTTGAAAAAGGGAAATGTGGGGCCATGTTCATTTAATGATTTTTATCCAAGTTTAAAATGCCCTAAAATACCAAAATTCATCCATTCTCACTCTTCATCATTGAGCACTCAACTTGCCCATGTCAAAAACAATTGTTTCCTCAACAAATTCGGTTTATGGCCCATCATTGCACTTTTCAAGTGAGCACGTTGCCCTTTTTCTAAAGGCAATGCGCTTTTTGCAGAGTTCGTTGTGCTTTTCTTAGTGAAGCAGCTACAGCCTTAAAACTTGTTTGCAAGGGTTTTGAGCGTCAACTAAAGGTTTCTTCATCTATTTTCAAGTATGTTTCATCTTGCAAACCCCTCCATGTAGCTCATTTTCATAATTTTGTGGTGAAAACCTCCAATTGACCTTCATGTTATGTTCCAGTGGCTAAACCCTATTTTTAAAGTTTGGAAGGTTTTTTTTTTCCCCTATACCCTTTTACCTCCCTCACACAATTAAATATCCCCCACTACCCTCACATCCCTTCATTCCCCACCCTTACGTCATATTAAAACCCTACCCCTATTGTGTGATTTTATAGGCAGCTATACTACATCCTTGTAATTAAATTCCCTACCCCATCCCCCTTGTTATTTTAACTCCCCATCACTTCCCTAAGATTCCTAACTCCCTTAAACCCTTCCCTAAAATTTCCCACACCTATCCTAACTCTCTAACCCCATCATCCCACTCCCTTTTCCTTCGCCTTATCCCGTAGGGTTTCTAAGAAAATAGAAATATCATGGAGGAAGAGAAAAAAATCATGGAGGAAGAGATAAACATGATGGAAGAAGAGAAGAAGACCTACAATAAAGGAGGGAGAATCTTAGGGCTAGAGCCATTAGATGTTAGGGAATTGATGTCATCACCCCTAGCAGTCAAATGTTTCCAGCATGTAGATTTTTTTGAGTTTTGTAAAATAGTCCAAAGAGTTGAGAGCCATCCGAATTTAACCAGGATCTTCATCACAAACCTATAAAAATACCAACTCACCATTTCATGGGTGAAATTCACCATTTCTACACACATTATTGCAGCAAAAACTGAGATACCTAATGTAGGTGAAAAGTGGTTCAAACTCAGGATCTCGATGCCTAAATCTATGAACCCTACCTCAAAGCACCATACAAAGACAACATCAAGAAAATATTCCCTTTTGGTTAGCTACTTAATAGGTTTTCTCTGATGATGAAAATCATCATGAAATATCTCACTTGCGAGGATAGATTCTCTAGGCTGTAGAACTACCACATCAGGTTACTCAGGCATTTCACTAGGGATAAATTGATCAAAATTCCCTACTATATGTACGGGAGCATTGACAAGATGGCCTACAAGGTATAGAACAAAGTGTATCAACTAAAAATGAATAGTCTTTTACATAATTCACTTATCAAAATCATTGTCCTTTATCACCTCAAATAGCTAAACATTGCATGGGAGACTTTCATTGAGGCAGAGGTATTCACATCACAACCAAATCAGCATGCTAGACCTATTCCACCATTAGCATTAGTTTCTCAAAAAGTAATTAGGTCACCTAGAAAGGCTACAGTCAAGAAGAGTAAAAACTTGAGAAAGAGGTCAGAACCTATCAGAGAGGACATAGGAAAGAGTTTTCTCCACAAATTTTGGAAGGGGACTTGCCTTCTACATCAGAAAAATAGGGATATCATAAGCAATAGGAGACAGTTGTCCAAGAGAAGGAAGCCCTTCACCATGACATTCAGATAGTGGACTTGGAGGCCTAAGATGAAAAGGAAACCCTAAACCTGGTCATCAATGAGAAATAAGCAAAATTCAAAGAGCTACAAGATAATTTGGCAAGGTCTGAGTTTGTTATCTCCTTCCTTGAACAAGAAAACAAGAATTTGAGTGAAAATCAAGTACTCTTGGAAATGGACTTGTTTAAAGTTAAGAGGAAAGATGTCAAAGGAAAAGTAGTGATGGGACATGATAAACCTAATGAGGATGAGGCTCAAAACACCAAGAAAAGTCCAAAATCAAGGTGCCTTAAAAGAGCATTGGAGCAAGAAAAAAAACATGAGGCACATCTTGTAGAAGAAATCACCTTTGAAGAGAGGATTCCCATGGAAATTAATGTGAATAGGGAAGTTTCGCTTCACAGAGTAAACATACACCTAGAGAAGCTCCTTCACAAGGCCAACAAGGAAAATCAGATGTTGAGGCACATGGCTGACCACTACCATACCAGGAACAAAATTTCCAATGTAAAGGTTAAGTAATGGCAGGATAATCTCAAGGAAACTCTAATCAGCCAAAAGGAGAAGCGTAAAATTGATTTGCTTGCTAATGCCTCCTTGGTAGAATGAAACTTCATCAGGATCTCATTCAGTGAATTTTGAAATTTTTTGGGTATTTTTTTGGCATTTTGGGCATTTTGGTCATATTTTACAAGATTTTTGCAGAGTCAACTTGAAAAACGCGCAACATGGGCCACGCTGCGCTTTTTCTGGGAGCCTCTAAATGATGAAACATCAGTGGGGTTGGATAGAGAATGAAATCTAGATCACATTTTCACTACTGGCACTCCAAAATCTGAGTCTTTGATAGGTGTAAAATCCTAAAAACCACCTAAAAATCGCCTTTCTACCAGTATTTTCAGCCTCATGCTACTCTTTTTGACCAGTCTTGGGTGATTTCAATTTTGAGGAGCTTAACTCCATAATTTTTATTGCTTTAGGACATTTTGGACAAGTAGACATGAACATATTTCCAATGAGCTATCTTGAGCTCAATTTGAACTTCAGAAAGGTAGTCAAAAGTCAACTTGAATATGACGCTATGATTTTCTCAGGGGCACGCTGCGCTTTTTGCACACACACTGTGCTTTTTCTAGCTTCTTGTTTTCTTCAGAAATTTGACTTTTTCTAAGTTGTTTGATGAATGCCATGGATTTTTACTAATGTAAATGTGAAAATCAAATTTAGTTGTGTCTTTTATAGTTACTATAGGTAGATACATCAAGTAAAATTTTATTTTGGGTCATGTGAATCAGTTTCATCAAATATAGGGATGAGTTTGTTGACCTCCCTAGTCATTAGGATTCCAGTTGAGTTTTTTGGGGAACAACTCCAAAAGTCACGAATTCAACCTCTGACAGCGGGAAGAAGTTTTTTTGGTCTATATATTTCATTTCCTTTGTCATTGCAAGGGTTGGATGGTGTGTAATTGAGATTTGGAATACTAGCGTATTCATTCATTTTGGTAAGAACTAATAAAAAGAGTTGTAGTTATTGCCATGGGATTCATGTGGTATGTGTCAATTTTTCCTCTTATTTTTTCATATGTTGGAATGTATTATTCCCTTAATATTCATGTCCATATCTTAATGTGATATATTTCTAAGTTGATAAGCATAATTCATTATTTTGATGCTCTGTTTTGGAGAAATTATCATAATTATGTTTGATTTTCTTCTAATATAAACGAATTCATAGATAATATGCTAATTTTGAAACCCTAACAGTCTATCACACTCACCAAGGTATCTTAAAGTGCTAATGTGTGTTCCCACCTTGCCCCATCACATCTCTGCAAGTCTAATTTTCAGTGCCCTGACCTAGTTTTTCCTAGACATAATTTACTATCCAACACCAAATCCAAACGAATAAAAACTTAGAGCCTACTATACCTAGCCTAAAATATTCATTATCTAGTCAATTTGGCTGTGATATGATGGAGAGAGCCCTCTCCAACCTAGTAGGGATAGCTACTAGATCAAAGTGGTCTGTGGTTACCTTTATTGGTCTCCTTCTCAGCCTTTGGAGATCTAGTGGAGTGATAACATCTTGGCCACAAAATGGGGAGAGAAAGTGACATATCCTCCCTAGTTCTACCATAATTTCATTTAATTCTAGGCATGTGGGTGATAGGTCTTAGTACTCATGAAGGTTGATCTGGAAGTTTCAAAGAACCAAGTTGCAGTAACAGTGAACATTCTGGCTTCGAGGAGATACAATAGATCAAATCCTGATCCTCATCCAATTGATCCAGTTGAAGATCTAGAGAGACTTCTTTGGAAGCAGAGATCTCAACATACATAATTTGAGTCAAATCCTTTTCCATTGGTAAGATCTTTCTCATAACTTGAAAATTTTTTATCTCACGAAGACATACCGTTTGATTTGAAGTTTGTCTCTATTTTGATTAAAGTCTGAAACTTCTCTGTCTGACATAGTATTTGACCCATTAAGACTATCTGAAGTAAAATCATTATCTGAGGTAGTTTTTTATTTTTTGAAACATGAATATAATTTAGTTTCTGAAGAATCTAAATCTAAATCATACTTCGATAGAAAAGTCTAGAGTCAATTCAATAGGCTTGAAAAGGTAGCTAATGAAATTCAATACACATCTAAAAAAAGAAATCATCCAATACCATCAGGAATCATTGTCCATTCTAACACAATCCAAGGCAGTTGTTTCCTCCTCATCTACACCTTCTACTTCATTACCTCTTCAGTCAACTCCTTCTATTGTTACTCCTGCACTTCACTTAGCAGGATTCATGGCCAGATTTTCACCCCTCATTCTACCTGCTCAACTCAATGCCTTACCACAAGTCTATGTCTAGAGACTCCCTCTCTTTGATGAGAATTCTCAAATCGGTGAAAAAAAAAACTCAGTCAAAGTCATTGATTTCATGGACCTGGAAGAAATAGATGTTGATGATGCCAAGATGAGAATCATAGTTGAAATATTTTTTGGAGATGTTAAAAGTTGGTTTATATCTTTAACTGCAAATTCTATATCCACTCCAGAACAATTGATTGACACACTCATAGCGCAATGGGAGGTGAAGAGGAACCCCTTGTAGATTATTTCTGAGTATGAAAACCTAAAAAGGAATCCAAATGAATCAATTCAGGATTTCACTCCTCATTTCAATCAAGTGTATAGTTCAATTCGAAATGAGATTCAACCTCCTCTAGTTTTTGATCTCTCGCATTATATAAATTCCTTTGATTTGTACATGGAATACTAGCTATGAGAGAGAAATCCTAAAACATTAGAGGACATGAAAATGAATGTAGTTAGTGTGGAAGAAAACTTGTCAATTAAAATGTCAAAGATGAAGGGTGAGAGAAAGGTAACCATTACAGAAGAAGCATCCTCATCCTCAGAGGTAAAATTGGACATTTTGATAAGGACAGTAGAAAGAATGATTGACATAATGTCGATTAGATAAATACAGCCAGAAGCACAGGTTATAAATCTTAACTTTAGAGGGCAGCAGCAACAGCCTCAATTTATGATTAAAAAAAGAGAACAAAGAGCTCCTAAGCAACCAGCCCAACAACAGTATATTCTGACACCCTTGTAGAAAAATTATGCTTAAGGAGTTGAAAAAGAAGAAGAAGATGATATTGTGGAAGAAAATCAGTTTTTACGGCAAATGGACAACCCATATTTTTGACAGAAAATGAAGAATATGTTGAGAAGATAGATGTGCCTAAGGATGAAGATTACATACTAGCCAATGATCTTGAGTTGGAGGTTGATTTTGATGATTATCAACGGGGTTATGTGAATGCACGAAGCTTGCACCAGAGGAAATAATAATTAAGGATTATATATTTCCCATTAAATCCTATTTAGAAGTGGGCATCCTAACAAAACGATACTCAGTCGAAGAAAAATCCTCAAGGTAATTAGAAAAAAAGAAAGGATCATGTAGCTGCAAATCAAAGCAACATTAATCATCCATCTACAAGCACACCGAGAAAAGAAAAAGACAGTCAGAAGAAGGAAAATACACCAAAGAATCAACCCAACAAAAGGGACACCACCATTAAAGAGGTAGACAAATCCATTCCTCTTAGCTGAAGAACTGAAATATCTAAGTTAAAAGTTTCTATTCCTTTAACTAAAATTGTAAAAAAAATTCAGTATAAATCTCAGGTGGCCAAAATGTTGAAAATATATCCTTTATCTGATATGGTAAATGTCGAAGATGACCAACTTGAACTCATTTTTGGTCCAGCCATAGATGGTCAGTTAGAGGATAGTGAAGTTCTCCCATTCTATCTGAGTCTGAGAATTCATCAATGTATCCTTCACAATGCCATGCTCGAATTTGGAGCTTCTCATAATTTGATGCCGAAAGCCATTATGGAGAAATTGGGCCTAGATATAAATCATCCTTACCATGACTTGTACTCCTTTTCTTCGGGTAGAGTTCATTATCTTGTTCTCATAAAGGATTTGGTAGTTTCCCTTGAACAAATTTCAGCAAAGAATGTCTTGATGGATGTGGTGGTAGCTAATATACAACCACAGTTTTGTATGTTGCTATCAAGATCTTGGGGACCGAAGTTGAGAGGCATCAAAATTTGGATTTGCAGTCCTCTTGATCAACCAGGTGAAGTTAAAAAAAATGTAAGACTATGTTCATATAAGTTAGCTTTCGATTGTTCGAATAATGAGGCTAAATATGAGGCATTGATCACTGGCCTCAAAATTGTAAAAAAGTTAGGTGCAAGAATAATTTTAGTTTATGGTGACTTCAAGATTGTGATTAAATAGGTAAAAGGGGAATACCAGGCCATGTATCAATGAATGAGAGCATATATAAATGCTCTACTAGATATCCTAAATATTTTTCCCTAATATACATTGTTAGTAGTGCCGAGACGTCAAAATGTTATGGCAGATTCTCTTGCTATAGGAGTAAGTAGTTTAAAGATTCCCATATTTTCCAATAAGAATTTTGAAATCCATGTTAAACATCAGCCAAATGTTCTAGACAACTTGCGTTATTGACAAGTGTTTTGGGATGACACACATGTAAACAATTTTCTGCAAAATGAAGGTGAATTCGAGAATTCTCTTATTGACGAAGTTTATCACAAGGATTATGATGTCATTGAAGCCACTCATGTTGATGTATTACAATTGAAGGATAACAATATTCCAAGAGGTCTCATACCTTTGGAATAATTGTTTGATCATGATGATGTTGCTAGGAAACCAACCTTGGTCCCTACAGAGAATGGTGTTGAAGATGTGAACATCACAACAACAGACAAGCCTAAGATGGAAAAATTGTCCAAGTCTTTCTCTCGTAAGGTAAAATACAAGTACATTGCTTTCTCATCTGAATTTTCTGATGTATTTGCTTGGGATTATGCAGACTTCAAAGTTTATGATAAGAATATCATTGAACATACAATTCCAATCAAACCTGACCAAACGACCTTCATACAAAAGTTAAGAAGAATCAACACAAGGTTGTTTCTATCGATATAAAAGGAAGTGAACATACTTTATAGGTCTGACATCATTGTTCCCATCATATTTTTTGGCTGGATATCAAATCTAGTTCCAGGGAGGAATAATACTGGAGAATTAAAGCTTTACAATGATTTTAGAAACTTAAAAAAGTTGTCTATCAAGGATAACCATCCCCTTCCCAAAATGGATCATATCCTATAGGGAGTGGTTGGGGGTTCCTGAATGTTTCTTCTTGATGGATATTTAGGATACAATCAGATCTTAGTACATGAGAAGGACGAAGACAAAACTTCCTTCACGACACCTTGGGGCACATTTAAGTATGCTAAGATGCCATTCAAACTCAAGAATGCAATGGCCACCTTTCAGTGGGTGATGGACATAGCCTTTTCAGATGAGAATGATGTTTTCTTAATTGTATGTCTTGATGATTTGACAGTTTTCTCCCATTATGTTGATGAACACATGTATCACTTAAGAATTTTATTTCAGAAATGCAGGAAATTGAGAATTTCTCTTAATCCAAAAAAGAGTCTTTTTGCAATGGAGGAGGGCAAGATTCTCAGTCACATCATCTCCAAGGATGGTATCCAGATTGACCCTTCTTGGGTTGAGGCTATTAAGAAAAATGACTTTTCACGCAGTAAGAAATAAATCCAAGTTTTCAATGGAAATATAAACTTCTTAAGGATATTTATTCCAAATTTGGCTGAGAATCTTTGAGAAATGACCAACATGCTAAATAAATACAATGAGGTCAAGTGGCCCAAGGATGCCAAAAAGTATTTTAATTCAGTAAAGTTTTCCTTAACTACAACCCTTGTTTTAATCAGCCCCGATTACTCCATTGATTTTATCATATTCTCATTTTCCTCTGAGCATACCTTGGCTACAGTTTTGATGCAAAATAAGAATAAGATTGAGAAGCCTATTGCATTCTTTAGCCGAACCATCATGGATGTAGCCCTTAGATAAAATATCATTGAGAAGTAAGCCTTGGTCCTGGTGAAGGCTTTCAAGGACTTCCGTTTATACATCCTACATTCACATATTCTAGCTTATGTCCCCAATGCAGCTTTAAAGGATGTTCATATGCAGAATGATCTGAAAGGAAGAAGAGGGAATTGGATTTCAGTAATGTTAGAGTATGAACTCAAGATCAAGCCCACAAAGTTGAAAAAAGGTCAGGGACTAGCCAAGATCATGGTTGAATCAAATTTACATGCCCTAGATATCAACCTTATTTTGGTTTTGTCCGATGAAGAAGAGGATGACACTCTCATAGAGGTATCTGATATATTTCTCTCATCTCCTTGGTATGCCAATACAATATATTTTCTTCGACACATAAATCCAACGTGAGGCATGTCTAAGAGTAAGGGTAGGTCATTGAAGTTCAAATCTTCCAAATACTGCATTTTGGATAACACTCTTTATTGGAAATACGCATGAGTTTTTTTGTTGAAAGTTTTAGTAGAAAATGAAGCCAAAGAAGTAATGAATGATTTCCATAGGAGAGATTGTGGAGGTCACATATTTTGGAAAACCATGGCTAAAAAAGTTTTGAGGGTTGGATATTATTGGCCAACTCCTTTTACAGATTTGCATAAAATACTGATGAGTGGCCATGCATGTCAAGTATTTCAATTTAAAAGAAAACTCTTTCCATTACCTTTGCAACCTATTTCAATGCAAGCACCTTTATAGCAATGGGGCCTTGACTTTATTGGAGAAATTCACCCTACATCATATGCACAACATAAGCGGATCTTGATGGCCACCAAATACTTCACCAAATGGATCGAAGCGATCCCAACATGGCAAGCAACATATTTAGTAATTATTCAGTTTGTGGAGACTAACATTTTTTCTCATTTTGGTTGTCCTCATAAGATCATTACACACAATGTGGCTACATTCAATTCGAATAAAATGGTTGAGTTTTGTGACAAGTACAACATAAAATTGGGGCACTCAAATGTGAATTATCCACAAGGTAATAGATTAACAAAATCTTATAATAAATATTTGGTTAATATCATAAAGAATATGTTGGAGGCAAACAAGAAGAACTGGCACAAAAATCTTGTTAATGCTTTGTGGGCGGATAGGGTGAGTAGTAAGAAATTAATAGGAATGTCCCCTTTTCAGTTGGTTTATGGTGTAGAAATTGTTTTTCCTACATCACTTGCAGTCTCGGTTATGAGGTTTTTACAAGAATTAGGAAGTGAAGAGAATGATGTGCAGTGTCAGATCAATTAGATGATCCATATTCAAAAAACAAGAGATGAGGTCTTTCAGAACACCTCAAAGCTTCATGAAAAGATAAAGATGGTATATGAACAGAAGAAAAAAGGTAGATGATTTCAATATTGGAGACATGGTTCTCTGTTGGGATGCTAGAAACACAAAAAAGGGAAGCACGAAAAATTTGAGAACCTATGGAAAGGACCATACAAGATTTTAGCCTATCGTAGACAACATGATTTCATATTGAAAGAGATTAATGGAGAAGATTTCATATGAGGACCAGTCAATGATAGGCTCCTTAAGAATTATATTTTTTGATTCATATTTCTGAAAAATTCCCAATTCCATTGTATATATCAGTTTATTTTTTTCTACAAAGTGTGAAGTGGATAATCATCGGAGCTTGGAGCTCGAGGTGAAGGCCATAAAGTTTCACTAGTTTTATATTGTTTTCAAAGTTTAGTCAAAGTCAAGTTAGTCCAGTTTTGAGTCAGTTTTGAGTAAGTTTTTGAGTGAGCTTATTATATCCAGTTTTCATCATTTATTTTGGCTTTTAGATTTTGACTCAATGCCCATGGTTAGGCTACTTGGTCTTTGGTGTTCTTGACACCTCCAAGGAGCTACCATCCCCAGCTGAAGCCAATGTTAGTGTCAGTTTTTGCATCCTACCAAAAGTTATCAAATGGACTCTTATCATGTCTTGTTAGGGTCCCATTGTCAATTTTTTGTTATTCCACTAGGTCATCATGAAAAAATTCAAGCACTAGATGTAGATCTAGGTTTGATTTTACTCCTTATAAAATTTTACTAGTTGCTGGATCATTTCACCTCTCACTTGAGTGTGCCATCATTGATGAGTTGTTATCATCATTACATCCATTTCATCAAGGTTTCATTCAGTACAGAGTCTCCATTAGGTATTTAGGGTTCCAAGGTCATTGAATCATCATTTCATGCATAAATTCCACCAAGTGAAGGAGTGACAATAAAGAAATTTCATCAGTAAATTTGATTTCAAAGAAAAATGTAATTTTATGTTCCTAATTTGTAACAAGTACTCAAGAGTTCCAAGTAGCTACAAATTCTCAAGTTCCACTAGCAAATGTCCAAGGTTCCTAGAAGAAATTTAGTGTTCCAAAGCCACCAAAAGTTCAAAGTTCAAATATCAAGTTCAAGGTTAAAAGTATAAAGCAATGAAAGGTTGATTTTGAAAAAGGGAAATGTGTGTCCATATTCATTTAATGATTGTTATCCAAGTTTAAAAGGCCCTATAAGACCAAAAGTAATTCATTTTCACTCTTTAGTATTGAGCTCTCAACTTGCCCAAGTCAAAAAACCAATTTTTGCCTAAAAAAATTGAGTTTCTGGTCCATCGTTTCATTTTTCCTCAAGGCGCTACACTTTTCAGGTGAGAGCGTTGCACTTTTTCCAAAGGCGCATTGCTTTTTGCAGAGTTCACTGCGCTTTTCTCAAGGATGTTTCCCTTTTACCAGTGAAGCAACTACAACCTTAGAACTTGTTTGTAAGGGTTTTGAGGGGAAACTAAAGGTTTCTTCATCTATTTTCAAGTAAGTTGCATCCTAAAAACCCCTCCTTGCAACTCATTTTCATAATTTTGTGGTGAAAACCTCCCATTGACCTCCATGTTATGATCTAGTGACAAAAACCTAGTTTTAAAGTTTGCAAGGTTAATTTTTTTCCCTTACACCCTTTTACCACCTTGACACTCTTAAACGTCCCCCACTACCCTCAAATCCCTTCATTCCACACTTTTAAGTGATATTCCCCAAAACCCTACCCCTACGCTGCACTTTTCTAGGAAGCTAGTTTGCATCCCTGTAATTAATTTCCCTACCCCATCCCCCTTTTTATTTTAACTCCCCATCACTTCCCTGAGATTCCTAAATCCCTTGCACTCTTACCTAAATTTTAAAACCACTATCATAACTCTCTAACCCCATCATCCCACTCCCTTTTCCTTCCCCTTCTCCCCTAAGGGTTCTAAGAAAACATAAATATCATGGAGGAAGAGAGAAACACCATGGAAGAAGAGAAGAAGACCTACAACACTTTTAAGTCATATTCCCTAAAACCCTACCCCTGCACTACACTTTTCTAGGAAGCTAGACTACATACCTGTAATTAATTTCCCTACCCCATCTCCCTTTTTATTTTAACTCCCCATCACTTCCCTAAGATTCCTAAATCCCTTATAGTATTACCTAAATTTTACAACCACTATCCTAACTCTCTAACCCCATCATCCCACTCCTTTTTCCTTCCCCTTCTCCCCTAAGGGTTCTAAGAAAACATAAATATCATGGAGGAAGAGAGAAACATTATGGAGGAAGAGAGAAACAACATGGAAGAAGAGAAGAAGACCTAAAATAAATGAGGGAGAATCTTATGGTTAGAGCCATCAGACACCGGGGAATTGATTTCATCACCCCTAACAGTGAAATGTTTCCAGCATATAGATTGTTTTGAGTTTTGTGAAATGGTCCAAAGACTACATAGCCATCCTAATTTGACCAGGATATTCATCACAAACCTACAAAAAGACCAAGTCACCATTGCAAGCACGAAATTCACCATTTCTACAAACATTATTGCAGCAACAACACAGATACCTAATGTAGGTGAAAAGTGGTTCAAAACTCGGGATTTGGATGCCCAGATGAATGGAACCTACCTCAAAAGAACCCTACATAGAAAAGATCATGAAAATATTCCATTTTGGTCAGTTTCTTAATATGTTTTCTCCTGCGATGAAAATAATCATGAAATATTTCACTTGTGAGGGAGATTTTCTAGGCTATACAGCTACCACATCAGGTTACTCCTGCATTTCACTAGGATGAAATTGCTCAACGTTCCCTATTATTTTTACATGAGCATTGACAAGATGGCCTACAAGGTACATAACAGAGAGTACAAACTTCAAATGAATAGTCTTTTCCATCATTCACTCATGAAAATCATTGTCCGTCATCACCTCAAACAACTAAACATTGCATGGGAGAATTTCATTGAGGTAGAGGTATTCACATCACCAACAAATCATCCTGCTAGACCTATTCCACCATTAACATCAGTTTCTAAAAAAAAAAATAGATCATCTAGTAAGGCTGCATTCAAGAAGAGTAAAAAGGAAAAATAGGTTAGAACCAATCAAAGAGGACATAGGCAAGTGTTTTCTCCACAAATTGTGGAAGGGGCCTTGCCTTCTACATCAGCAAAACAAGGATATCATAGGTAGAAGGAGACAATTGTCAAAGAGAAGCAAGCCCTTCACCATGACATTGAGATGGTGAACTTGGAGGCCCAATATTAAGAGGAAACCTTAAACTTGGTCATAGAAGATAAAGAAGCCAAAATCAGAGAGTTGCATGATAATTTGGCAAGGTCCTAGTTTGTTATCTCCTTCCTTGAGCAGAAAAACAAATAGTTGAGTGAAAATCAAGTACTATTGGAAATGGACATGTTGAAAGCTAAGAGGGAAGATGTCAAAATAAATGTAGTGATGGGACATGATAATCCTGATTAGGATGAGGCTCATACCACTAAGAAAAGACCAAAAACAAGGGGTGTTAGAAGAGTGTTGGAGCAAGGAAAACAACTTGATGCACTTCTTCTAGAAGAACTCACCTTTGAAGAGAGGATTGCCATGGAAATTAATGGGAATAGGGATGTTTGGCTTGACAAAGTAAACATACACCTGGAGAAGCTACTTCAAAAAGCCAACAAGTACAATTAGATGTTGAGGCACATGGCTGACCACTACCATACCAGAAACAAAATTTGCAATGTCAAGGTTAAGCAATTGTAGGATAAGCTCAACGAAACCCTAATCATCCAAAAGGAGAAGGGTAAACTTGACTTGCTTGCTGATGCCTCCTTAGTAGCATGAAAAACTTCATTAGGACCTCATTCAACGAAATTTGAAATTTTTTGGCATTTTCAGCATTTTGGTCAAATTTTACAAGATTTTTGCATAGTCGGCCTGCAAAAAGCACAACTTGGGCCACACTGCACTTTTTTTGGGAGCCTCTAAATGACGAAAAATTAATGGGTTTGGATAGAGAATGGCCTCTACATCATATTTTGACTATTTTCACTCCAAAATATGAGCCTTTGACAGGTGGAAAAGCCAAAAAAATTCTTAAAAAACACCTTTTTGCTAGTATTTTTAGCCTCACGCTACACTTTTTGACCAGTATTGGGAGAGTTCACTTTTGAGGAGCTTAACTCCATAACTTTTAGTGCTTGAGGAAATTTTGGATAACTAAACAGGAACATAGTTCCAATGAGCTATCTTGAGCTCAACTAGGACTTCAAAAAGGCAGTAAAAATTCAACTGGAGGATAAAGTTGTGCTTTTCTCTGTGGCACGTTGCGCTTTTTGCATACATGTTGCACATTTTCCAGTTTTCTGTTTTCTTCAGAATTTTAACTTTTTCTCTATTGGTTGATGAATTCCATGGAATTTTACTAATGTAAATGTGAAAATCAAATGTAATTATGTTTTTTATAGTTACTAGAGGTAGATAAATCAAGTAAAATTGTATTTTTGGGTCAAGTGAATCATTTTCATCAAATATAGCGATGAGTTTGTTGACCTCCTTAGTCATTGGGATTCCTGTTGATTATTTTGGTGAATGGCTCCAAAATTAATGGATTCGACCCCTAAGAGTGGGGATAAGATGTTTCGCTCTATATATTTCATTTTCTTTGTCATTGCATGGGTTGGATGTTGTGTAATTGAGCTTTGGAACACTAGTGTATTTAGTCATTTTGGCAGGACTAATAGACAAAGTTGTAGTTATTGTGGTGGGTTTCATGTGGTATATGTTTTAGTAGTGGTTCTTCTTATGTTTTCATATGTTTTAATTTATTATCCCTTCCATATTCATGTCCATATCTTAATGTGATTGATTTCTAAGTTGATAAGCAGAATTCATTATTTTGATGCTTTGCTTTGGAGAAATTATCACAGTTATGTTTCATTGTCTTCTGATATAAATTAATTAATAGTTCATATGATCATTTTGAAACCCTACGAGTATATCACACTCACCAAGATACCTTAAAGTTCTAAAGTGTGTGCCTACGTTATCCCATCACATCTCTGCAAGTCTGATTTTCAGTGCCTTGACCTAGCTTTTCCTAGACCTAATTTACCATCCAGCATGAAATCCAAATTAATCAAACCTTAGAGCCTACTATACCTAGCCTAAAATATTCATTATCTTTTCAATTTGGTTGTGATCTCATGGAAATAGCCCTCTCTAGCCTAGTAGGGCTAGCTACTAGGTCAAAGCAGTCTTTGGTTACCTTTGCTGGTCTCCTTCTCAACTTTTGGATATCCAGTAGAGTGATAACATATGGTACATTTGAGCTATGTGGGATATGAGAAGTGATTTCATTGTCATTATCATGTGAGGAGTCAAGCAGATACGATCCTTTAGAGAAGATGGGGAGATGTAGCCCACCTCATGGGGGGTTTACTAGTAGAGTGGTGGATATTTTGGCCCATGCACGATACTATACATTACAAGGTGTTACGGTAGTAGGCACTAATACACATGACTACACAGAGTCATGTCATAGGGTCTAGTTTTATGTAGAGGGATGTAGACTGATGCATACAAACCCGATGTTAGAACATAACATCCAAGGGTGTGCAGGTCTATGCATTGAGGAACAGTCACCTACAGAGGAGCATGGAGATGCATGGGTGTGTGTTATAGTATGTCAGACTGCGTTGTGGAGTAGGAGTGTCTCACATCGCATTGGGTACATGTGGAGAACAATAAGTACAATGACACAAGAGGGATACATTACAATACAAGAGGGTATAGCAGTAGCCGGTAGTATCTAGTGGTGTATAGGGGCACGTTGCAGCATACAGTGGCATGATGAGGAGTGTAGAGACACTTGGTGGTATGTAGTGACCCATGTGTGGAGGTATAAAATGTATCTTTTTAACACCTATTTATCTCACATTAATTATCAATCTAAGAGCGACTTTTTATTTCAAGAGTGTACTTAGTCTGAGGCAGCAATTTATCCAAGAGTAATGCCTTGCAATATGTAGTACAGTATTTGAAATACAAGAGTAAATGGATGCTTGAAAAAGAAATTTAACTACAACAACATAAACTCAAATGCTTTGAAATCTTAATTAAACCAATCTGCAAAACCTCGATCAGGGATACAGTAGCAATAACTCCTTTCCTTAGAAATCGATGCAAGATAACCAATTCTGGGGACTTGGGGGCAATAACCTCTGTCCTCTACAGTTGGTGATCTTAAAACAATCAAAATGAAAGAAAACTCAATCTTCGTGTTTATGAAAGTAACTGAAAGGAACTGTAAAGACATAAAAAGGAACAACAACTTGTAACTCCTACGCATACACAGCAACTGTAACCAAACTGCTAAAGCTATGAATCAGAAATAAGCAGTAACTAGAAATGGAACGGCAAGATGATTTGAACAACAATTGTGAACTTCACTAATCTCAATAAGTTAATCTATGGCTAGCCAATACTGCAAATCAATCAATCACAAAGAATAATAACTTAGAGTCAAATACAGAACAACAAGGCTTTCGTAATGATAGCAGAATAAATGAACAACAAAGTAGATAACAATGTAATTCGTTAATGGATCTGTATTCAAAGCAATCAATTAACTCTGTAATAGAAATAAGCAGTAAACACACTTCACACAACAGAAAATAAAGAAATAGAAATACAAACAGCGGTTCGCTCCAGGGCCGGGCCCTCAACCGCCGGTGAAAGCGCCGCTGGGCTACTGCAAAGCTTGAGAAATAGAACGATAACACCTCTTTGTATTAATAAAACATGAATAGCTTTTACATCAATTGCTCTTTTCTCACAAGAGTCAAGGAATTATAATGTTACAAAGGAAATTCAATAATCATCCATTGTTCTCCATCTTCCTTCAATACACAATACATGCTCTCCTTTTATAATCAGAACGAGGAGAAATTAAATAGCAAATATAATCTCCCATAACAATATTGGATTGCTCCCAGCAACTTGATCAACCAGAAAATACATTTCCAACAATCTTTCAACAAGAGCAAGGCGAATTTGGCTTTGCAGCTGAGATTTGGAGGACGGCCGCAACAACAAATCTGAGAAAATAATTCTCAAAGAACCCTGTGTATCTCTCAATACAGGCCAAATTTTGGCAAACCGTTCATTTAAGAACTTAATTGGGCTCATTCTGGACAAAACCCATGTTCCCGATTTTCCAGATTCTTCTTCATTTTCTCAGAATCGCAACCGCAAAATGGTCACTTCTTATTCCAGCGGATTTCTGAGTTGGAATATTTGATGATGATTTGGAAATTAAATCTGCAGTCTGGAAAATATCTTGGAGGATAAAATGGTAAGTGATATTACAAAATATATTAATAAACCATAATTGATAAAATTATGCATAATAATGATCAATTTATTAAAAATAAAGGAGAAGAAATAATATTCATCCATAAGAGCATAAATCATTATAAAATGGATTTATATAATAAATTATAATAAATGATATGATAAAGAAGAGTAAAAATGGATGAAATAAGTGTTAAAAAGTGGTTGTATTCACGACCCAACACACCCCCAAATTGAATATATTGCATGTCCTCATGCAACCCAGAACTGAATATATTGCATATTCTCATGCAACCCAAAGACAAAACCCATGTGTTAACCAAGCAAAGAAAATTGTCCATCCCAACTCATGAAATAGATGGAACAAATGAATGTTCCTCAAATAATGAATATTTAATTTTAGCAATAGAGACATAACAATTTTTACAGGTGATGTTCAACTATATGCATATGAAGTTGCAGAAAAATGTGACATAAGTAACAACAACCCTCATTAATCATTTTCTCAAAAATCGGATCGTTTTGATGCATGGATCATGAGATATAAACAAAATGGTTGTAGATGATAGTGCATAATTTTCGAAATTTTATGAACTAATTTAGCATGAAATTATCTGGGTTTGTGTATTTTAATGATTTCTCTTTATTATCCAGAAATCACAAGAATTCAGTTCATAGTTTTAAAGGTATATGAAAAACATTTTCTGCACCATATACAAATGAAATTGTATGCCTTAAATTAAAAAGAAAGTGGAAAACATCCATCATGTGTAGCAATCCCCCCCACCCCCCCCCCAAACTAAAGAATTAGCATGTTCTCATGCGATGCTAGAAAACAAAGAGAGGTGGTTGCTACAATCTGTTGAAATTTATGCTTGTTATAAAACAACATGGAATAAGGGAGGTATTGAGAATGAATAATAATATTAAAGAAGATCACTGACATGGTCATAAGAAAGAAATGAAAGAAATCAACACTCCCCTAAACTGAAAGATGAGACGTGTCTAGAAAAATGGGAAGTGGTAAAGATATGGAATGAATGATGATAAATAATGCTCAATGGATTTTCATGAAATTCTCCTAAATTCATAATAAATCAGAAAATTATGCTATTTTACCTGAAGTGTTACCTCCGAAAAAATGTGAAAGGACATGTAGAGACCGGCCTTTGCTGAAGCTGATGTAGGCTGAGCGAATACTGAAAGTGATACAAAAGGTGGAAGCCATGTGTGCGTTCGCAAGCCTTTGCTGTTAGTTGCAATAGTGTGATCGTGCTGTGAATAGAATTTTCCCCCATACTTGTTGTGCTCCTGTAAACAAATCACAATTCTGTATGCAATTTTCTTGAATCCACAGTTTCAGTTTGGAATGTAAATAGATAATATGCATGCAAAAAATGTTCAAGCAGAAAAAATTCTGTAGAAATGTAATATGAATATTGTGGCAAAATGGCAGCATACTGCACAACAATTATACAGCATGGAAAGACATACATACTTATGATACAATCAATGAAATTATAGCATTTACTGAAATCCATGCATGTGATAAATCGTAAACAAATATAAAAGTGTTTTGTAATGATTCAAGGATAAGGGGAAGGGATAGCTTAAGATAAACATCAGTACAAATGCATTTATTACCCACTTAAACTAATGTGATCGATTTATGATGATTTTCATGTATAATAGGTTTGAAATCAAAGGTTAAGGATTCATACTTTCATCTGATATTTAAATAGAGATATAGGAAAAAGGGTTTAGTATCACTATTGATATGTATAAATGTGACTCCAATACCATTAGCAGAGCTCTGTTGCCCACAGGTGTCCATAACCTCGACAGAGTTTCTCTCTCACCCTTGGAACCATTTTCCTTTATTTATGCTGAGGAAGTGCTTGTTAATTGTCATAACAGAAGCCATTGTGCTAGCTTGGTGACCAGATAAATCACAATGCCATTCACTAGGAAGAAGTGAAAAGTGGGCAGGCCGGCTCGTGATGAGACCTCCTGTTCCAGGGACTTCTTAATTTTTTCAATTGTCCATTGGACCATATCCCTATTTTGGTGGCCATGATGGGAATGCCACTTCACTTGCTTCCTTATGAACATGGTAGGCCAGCTCTTGATGAGACCCCCTATCCTCCATCTGCCAAATTATAAAATTATTAATGAAATATGTAAATATTTTTCTTTTCATATAGCACTTTCCTATTTATTCATAAAGGATGGCTCAGCACTCCTTAAGAGTAGGGATGGTGGAAGAAGTCTGAACAGTTCAACAGAAAAGAATATGCCCTTGTTCCTACTCCATAAGTAAAAATGAAATAAAGTTATAAAATATGGGAAAGAACCAATATGATAAATATAATTGATCATATGAATTTAGTGGTAATAAGACAACAAAATCATGTTATTGATTATGTCCATTTTTCCTTTTTCTTATCATTACTAAAAAACTTTCTTAAAAATGACGATTTCTTTTGATTTTCTGATTACAGTAAGCTTTAATTTGTATGATTGTGTATCCTTCCATAAATTGTATGTTTGTCTTT
Source organism: Pinus albicaulis (assembly GCA_034641835.2). Classification (NCBI taxonomy): domain Eukaryota; kingdom Viridiplantae; phylum Streptophyta; class Pinopsida; order Pinales; family Pinaceae; genus Pinus; species Pinus albicaulis. Next base: position 865,816,495 of record CM076572.1, read on the forward strand.
CAAAAAAATTCAAAAAATCCTCAAAAATTTGTTCACAAACAAGAAAAATGTACTAAAAAAGTGTTGCTCCTTTGGAAAGGAACATTAAAAACAATTTGCGACAATGTTGTTCCTTTGGAAAGGAACAGCAAGAATAAAACATTAAATCATGGAGAAAGAGAGGTGTGCGGGCTCCCTTAATCCAAGAATTATCTCCCTTAATCCAAGAATTATGCAATAAAAACTAACAAGTAGCTACTCTATAGAACAAGTCCACGGAAAAATAAAAGATATTATATTTGCTACCTATGAGAGAGTAGTGGTCGACGATACTAACCAGCAGTGTTTTAATCATATTTTCTTTTTTTTTTTGTCCGATTTGAGTGATTCCAAAGCCAAATGAGAGCTAGTTCAAAGGTTTATCTCCAATAGAAACAGGTTTTAAAAATTCCATGTAATGGTATGTTAAACTTTCTTAGAACAACCTGCATAATAGAGTTATTTTCGATTTTCCAACTCAGACCAACAGCTGGTATTTCAAGCATAAATTATTTGTTTAATGGTGGATTGAACTGATTCAAATTGGAGATTAAATTATATTCATTTATTGATCTCAAATAGAAACAGGTTTTGAGGAGAAGAAGAATTGATGGGTCAAATATGTTAAGGAACAACCGAGAAAACAAAGTTTCAAGAGTGCTGATTTATGATAGGCAGTCAGTATTTTGGTCATAAATTACTCATACGATATCAAAATTTAGAGATTAAAATTGCATTGTAAACTAGATTCATAGATAAATTTACCATAGAAATAGGTTTTAAAAATATAGTCATTTAGGCCTCCAAAAACTGACTGTCCCAACTCTGTTCCTGAGTTGCCTACTAGATACCCTGTCAATGTTTTGGTTCTAACTTTTTCGTTTCAAATCAAAATTGAGTGATTCCAATTGGGTTGGAAAGTATAAATTAATGAATACTTAGGATAGAAACAGGTTTTAAAAATATTCAATTTTGTTCCCCCAAAACATGATTGTCCCAACTGTGTTTTCAGAAATTTCATCAAGCCCGCAAGCCAAAAAAATGATATTCAAGCAATTTTTCCATATTGATGATAAAAATGAATATAAGTGTTTGTAGAATTTTTTTTTCAATATAATTCATCTACATACACAAATAAATTAGAATATTTATCATCAATGTTGATTTCACAGCGTGTTGCAACAAAGAAACAACTATTTTTACAAAAATAAAAAAATATGTTTGTTTTATTTCCTTATTTATTTTATTTTCTCCACTATCCTACTCTTATTTGGAGAATGAATAAGATTATGTATAAGAGTATTTCCAGTGGAGCCATTTCCGAAATAAGGACTCTATTATATCCATACCTAAATTTGAAAAATGTATGTTAACAAAAATTAGGGTATGAGAAGCCAACTTCCCTTGAAAAGATGGTACCAAAAATTGTTGAAGTATGGAGTGATGTTGCAAACAAATGATGGAGTAAAACCAATCTTCAATATATCCTTTACTTCCTTGATTTCCCATAACCATCGTAGCATGAAGTTCTTGAGCTTTTAAAATGGTTTGTTGGTGCAAAATAAAAGAAACCTCATTTTCTTTTGTAACTTCTACAATTTTTGGATTTGATACATTCTGGATCTCAGTGTAAGTTTTCTCCAATAGTGCATGTGAGATAGAATGGGTGGGAATGGTGGGTGAATTTTGCAGTTCAACACTGTAAGCATGTTGTACTGGTTTATTATGGTGAGGGTGTGGAATGAGTTGAGCAGAAGATTGTGCAGGAAATGGAGCCTTTTTATGATGTAGTTGATTAGGTTGATTGGAAGCTTTTGATAGGCAAACAAGGTGTTGTGGAAGAGCTGGAATATGTGTTTGTGCTACAAGATGAGGGAGAGTAGTCATGCAATCATAAGATGAACCATGCCAATCTTGTAGACAATATTGGTAGTGGTTATATTGAGATTGGCATGGCTGCCCTAACATATGAGTATTCCATAACGAATTATGCAAGTAAGAGAATGGAGAGGAAGTTTCTTGAACCATACCTATTAACCTTGTTGTAGCTTCCCCATTTCTTTGATATGCTACTTCCAAATTAGATAAGGAAGAGTGAGTATCTATGGGATGCTCCTTTTGGTAATGAGGGAAAAACACTTCATCAAATTCTTGATTTATTTGAACCTGCAAAACATTCAATTGTGAATTTAGAGAGCTAATAAAATCATATTTAAAATTTTCGAATAAAACCTTGATTTCAGCTCTTATGTCTTTTGTTCTTGTAGAAAATTTGGAAAAGAAAGAAGAAGCTTCTTTAGAATTCTTACCAGCCTTGGAAATTCCTCTTGAACACCTTATGCACAACTCACAAACATCATCATATGATAACTGAAAAACATCACCTTTTCCTATCAGATTTAAGAGTTCTAAAAATTTATCTTTGATTCCTTTAAGGAGTGTTTTCAAGATCTCTTTTTCCAAATGCTTATGTTTTGATTTTTGAAGGTTGTATCAAAATCGCTCCACATAATCCTCCAAGCTTTCATCTTCCCCTTGTATCGTACCGAAAATATCTTCATTGGATTTGCGGTAGTCTTGGTACTTCTTCAAGAATATGTTCTTCATGTCCTCCCATGTTTGGATGCAGTTCCAACCTAGGCTCATGAACCATCGGAGAGCTGCTCCTTTTAGAGTAAGAGGAAACACTTTCAATCTTTGATCATTAGTACAATAATCGTATCCTCTACAAATTATTTCAAACTCAAATAAGAATGTATCTGGATCTTCATTTTTCAAACCATGAAAATTTGGTAGAGACAATGGGGGAATTATGTGCATTTGTGTCACTCCTCCTAGATCTTTGATAGGGAATTTGAAAGTTGCAATGTGAGCCATTTCTTACCATAATAGAAGATGTTCTTCAGGTGTTTCTTTAAGGATCCTCCTTCCAATGTTCCTGTCAATTGGTTAGTGAAATGGGTGGTGCTTACATCACCACTCGAGAGGAATTACAAGATTTTTTTCAAAAAATTCTACCTCTAAAATTCAAGAAAAACACAAGCATTCATTCATACCTTAAGCTTTCACTCAATTCTGCTGTGAAGCAGGCCAGTGAAAAAGTGTGTTTCTTTCTTAGTGCGCAGGTTCTTACCTTCCATCTCTAATACCCAATTCTTCTCAAGTAGAAAAAATTAAATATGCATCACTCTTTCTAAATGGCATACACTCTCCCCGGCAATGGCGCCAAAATGTCGAGGTATAAAAGGTATCTTCACCTATTTATCTCACATTAATTATCAATTCGGGAGCAACTTTTTATTTCAAGAGTGTACTCAGTCTGAGGCAGCAATTTATCCAAGAGTAATGCCTTGGAATATGTAGTACAGTGTTCGAAATACAACAGTAAATGGATGCTTGAAAAAGAAATTTAACTACAACAACATAAACTCAAATGCTCTGAAATATTAATTAAACCAATCTGCAAAACATTGATTAGGGATACAGTAGCAATAAATCCTTCCCTTAGAAATCGATGCAAGATAACCAATTCTGGGGACTTGGGGGCAATAACCTCTGTCCTCTACAGTTGGTGATCTTAAAACAATCGAAATGAAAGCAAACTCAATCTTCATGCTGATGAAAGTAACTGAAAGGAACTGTAAAGACTTAAAAAGGAACAACAACTTGTAACTCCTATGCATACACAGAAACTGTAACCAAACTATTAAAGCTATGAATCAGAAATAAGCACTAACTAGAAATGGAACAACAAGATGATTTGAACAACAATTGCGAACTTCACTAATCTCAATACTTTAATCTATCGTCGGCCAATACTGCAAATCAATGTTGGGAAAGATACTGAGAGGGGGGGGGGGCGGGGGGGGGGGTGAATCAGTATCTTGATCTTTCAATCAACTTTTTACTTTTATTTTCTCAAAACCCATACGCTACTTTATAGAACAAAACTAGCGTATATACGCAAATATCCTTAAGGAAACTCGCGTATGCTCAGATTTCTTATTATGCAGATAATTCTTATTCTAGATTATTGCATCATTCATTCATTAGATGTTTAGTAAGTAGTAGACATGTGCAGTAAGAACAGAATAAGTCAACAAACACAAGCATCACATATGAATACCAGGATTTTAGGTGGAAACCCAATTCGGGAGAAAACCACTGCTGCCGTCGTCTCAGTCTTCAATATTTATTATAAAGAAAAAATCTTACAACAATGTACTGGTGTAGACTCATACCAGCACGCAAGCACCCACATGTAGAAGGCTGCAAAATTCTCTCATTTACCAGCCTCTCCTGGAAGGGAGCTACAACCCCCTGCTCTCGTTTACCAGCCTCTCCTGGAAGGGAGCTACTACCCCTCCTCTCGTTTACCAGCTATCACTGGAAGGGAGCTACTAGCCCCTTACTGAAGGGTTCGACCCTCAACACCTCTGTAGACCACGTTTCATCATTTTTCAAACTGGATCTAACAGCTTCAACACAACCCTTCACTTATCAACGATTATCCTTCACCCAATGCTTCAAACAGAACAATGAAACCACTGTAACCAGAATATCAGAGATAACCCAGAATTCATAATAGATATGAAGAAACACATTCAACCTTGAGCAATCATTAGTTCAAATACCGTATGCTCTTTTATTTAATCAGACTCGCGTATACACGCGCTTTTCATGAAATGAACCTGCGTATACATCTGTGCATTTTCAAAGAAAAACCTAACTGCCCATACGCGCTTTTATTGAACCAGATCCGCGTATACACGCAATTTTCATGAAATGAACCTACGTATAGATCTATAAAAGATAAACTTTGCAGAAAAGATCAGATCTATGAACTTACCCAAATTTCTTCAATATCTTCATCAAATTTGTGCCAGGTCTTCATCACTTCTTTAGAGATTCATCATATCTAGATCTAGAGATCTTGAACCTTCATCATATTCATAGGTGCATCATAGATTCAGATCTATCAATTAAGAACAAAATTCAACCATGCAGATATACTTCAGAGTGAAGTATTCATTAATGCCCAGACACTTGCACCCCCTTTGCACTATGAATTTCTTCTCCTTATATAGATTTAGCCTTTGTCAAAACCAAGAGCCAAAACCACACATCTTCTAATGGTATTCCTAGATGGGATCAAATAGATATTCAAGCGCTCAATACAATGGGTCAATACCATGGTAAGAACTCCTGGTTTTATAAATTTAGAGCGCAATTAGGCATACACGACTTGGAACATACTTTTCCGCGTACATATGCTACTTCGCCTTAACAAACCCGCGTATGCATAGTGACATACCTTATTTATCATTTCTTTGGCACTTCCTGAAATTCCTTTCTTCTATTACTCCTGAGTTGATCTGTAGATACATCATCTTTACATATTTAAAACATAGGTTGCTTATAGCTAACTCATCAAGTAGGTTTCCATCAAGGACAACTTCACCAAGTAGGTTGTCATCAAGGACAACACATTGCGTCATATAGCCAACAATCTCATTTCATCAAGTAGGTTTCCATCAAGGACAACACTCTTCATCATATTGCCAACAATATCCCCCTTTGGACTTGATGGCAACCATGATGGTGTTTGATCATCACAATAGATAGATACATTGATTATAACCATTATTCAAATACCATGATACTCTCCCCCTTTGACATCAGGGGCAAAGGGTGGATCAAAGGCAAGACAATGTTTTTCTCCACATGTAGAAAGAAGAGCTTTGTAGATCTGATGTTCACAGAAGTTACCATGCTCCCCCTGAGTTCATGCTGAATCTTCAAACATATTTTTCAATGAAGTACATGACTCTAGGACCTTTCTTATCACCAAGGACTCATACTTACATCAATGATCCAACCAAGTGGATTTACTTATGTGACACAAGTACCCAACCAAGTGGGTTTACACATTTTAATTCAACTACCCAACCAAGTGGGTTTACAAAATTGACCGAGCCCTTTACATGACTGAATATTACAATTTACATCATAGGTCATAGCCTTTTCATCAAATTACACATATGAATTTCTATAACCAATATCAAAAAGACCTCAAGAGAGATCATAATTCAAAATCATCATAATGCCAATAATGCATTATATTCAACAAGGCTAATGCTCCCCCTGAAACTGTGCATCCACTGCATCCTTTCCATATGACCAAAACTCCTCCTTAGCTTGTGCAACAGCATCAGAGATGCCAATCAATACTGTAGTTGTGCTGAAGAATGCTGACCCCAAGTAAAATTTGTCAGCAACTAACCATACGCGGTTTTTTGTGTCTTAACTCACATATATACGCGACTGTCGTTCAGGAAACCCGCGTATCGAATTTAATCTTCTGAATTTAAGCAGTTATGATTTTATGCAAGGCAAAGACTACTCCCAGCTTCTGTATGAGATATTCGAATGCTTCCCTGGACAGAGGTTTGGTAAATATATCAACAACTTGTTCTTTGGAGGGAACATACTCCAACTTCACCTTTTGTTCAAGCACTTGTTCACGTAGGAAGTGATACTTGATGGGAATGTGCTTGGTCTTGGAATGCATAATAGGATTCTTTGAGATACTGATGGCGCTTGTATTATCACACATAATGGAGATAGGAGGTGAACATTTGATTTGAAAGTCTTGTAAATTTTGCATCATCCAAAGAAGTTGAGTGCAACATGATGCGGCAGCTACATATTCTGCTTCTGCTATAGATAAGGCAATAGAGTTTTTCTTCTTGCTGAACCAAGATACTAACCGGGGCCCCATATAGAATGTACCACCACTAGTGTTTTTCCGATCATCAACATTTCCAACCCAATCTGCATCAGTGTAAGCATGAAGAGTAAGATCAACATTCTTTGGATACCATAGTCCAAAGTCTTGAGTTCCTTGTAGATATTTGAATATTCTTTTGACAGCCTGAAGGTGAGACTCTTTTGAATTAGCCTGGAATCGTCCAACAATCCCAACAGCATGCATAATGTCCGGTCTAGTCCCAGTGAGATAAAGTAGACTTCCTATCATAGATCTGTATTCTGGTTGATTCACTGTGGGGGAATCATCATGAGAACTGAGATTACATCAAGTTATCATTGGTGTACTTACAGGTTTGCATTCTTCCATGCCATACTTCTTCAGAATTTGCGTAAGGTATTTTTCTTGTGATAAGAATATACCATCCGTAGTTTGATGCACTTGCAAACCAAGAAAGAATGTTAGTTCCCCAAGTAAAGACATTTCAAATTCTTGCTACATGATAGAAGCAAATTTCTGACTCATAGATTCTTCATTACTTCCAAAAATAATATCATCAACATATACAACCACAATCAAAAGTTTATCATTTTCAATTTTTGTGTATAAGTTGATATCAACAGACCCCTTTGAAAAACCTTGTTGATGAAGATATTTGTCAAGACGATAATGCCATGCCCTTGGAGCTTGTTTGAGACCATATAGAGCCTTTTTAAGTCTACAAACAAGATTTTCATCATTTCCCAAAATGAATCCTTCTGGTTGTTCTATATAAACTTCTTCTTCTAGAACACCATTGAGAAATGCAGATTTAACATCCATTTGATAAAATTTGATTTGTTGAGAGCTTGAAAATGCAAGAAACATTCTTATGGCTTCAAGTCTAGCTACAGGAGCAAAAGTTTCTTCAAAGTCTATACCTTCTTGTTGAGTATACCCCTTGCAAACAAGTCTAGCTTTGTTTCTTACAACATCCCCATTCTCATTTAACTTGTTTTTGAATATCCATTTAGTTCCAATGACATTTCTATTATGAGCTCTTGGTACTAATTCCCAAGTGTGATTCTTTTCTATTTGATCAAGCTCTTCATTCATGGCTTGAACCCAACATTCATCTTTGCTAGCTTGATTGACATTGTGAGGTTCAATAGTAGATAGAAATGCCAGATAGCTAGAAGATCCCACAAGAGTCCGTCTTGTTTGTACACCTGATCCCTTATCTCCAAAAATTTGAGATTCTAGATGATTCTTTTGAGCATATCTGGATCGAGCCTTTTCAAATAAATCATCTTCAAGTTCTTCATTGGGTTCACTGTCTATATCATTGCTATTTGAAGTAGAAGGACATAAGTCACCATCATCTTCATTTGTTGTTTGTTTTTCTTCCTTTGGAGCTATAGGAGACTCATCAATAGAAACATCAATACATTCCCCAATCTTCCGAAGTCTTTTATTGTAACATTTATATGCTCTACTTGTAGAGGAGTAACCAAGAAGTATTCCTTCATCTACTCTAGGTTCAAACTTGCCAATTTTTTCATCATTATTTTTCATAAAGAATTTACTTCCAAAAACTCTAAAATGCTTCACAGATGGAGAATTACCATACCAAAGTTCATATGGATTTTTGTCACTATTTACACAAACATGTGCCTTGTTGAGAATTTTTACCGCTATATGTGCTACTTCTCCCCAAAATGTGTGAGGTGTTCCAGAATCATCAAGCATAGCTCTAGCCATTTGTTGAATTGTTCTATTCATTCTTTCTGCTATGCCATTTTGTTGTGGAGTTCCAGCTACAGAAAATTGTCTTTTTATGCCATGTTGTTCACAAAATTCAAGGAATTCATTTGAAGTATATTCTCCTCCTCGGTCGGATCTAAGACATTTGAGTTTTAGATATACTTCATTTTCAACCAAAGCCTTGAAGATCTGAAATTTATCAAATTCTTCATCTTTGTGCTTAAGCAACCCAATCCAACACATTCTAGAGAAATCATCAATAAATAAGATATAGTGTTGTTCACCACGAGGTGAATTTTTCCTCATAGGTCCACATATGTCAGTATGAATGAGTTCAAGAGGCCTACTTGATGATCCTTCCTTGGCATTAAATTGCACTCTAGTCTACTTGCCGAATTGGCAAGATTTGCATATGATACTTTCAGGTAGAGTAATATTGGGAAGACCACGAACAGCATTAAGTCTGCTTGATTTTTTGATTTGAGAGAAGCTTAGATGCCCCAGTCTTCTATGCCATAGCCAATTTTCTGAAGATTGACTCAAGTAACATTGTTCTTTGCAGTTCTTCAATACATATAGGTTGCTTGGAGTTCTTTTTCCTTTTATAATTGTTTTACCTGTATCAAGATCACAAACCACACATTCTTTTGAACTAAAGACAACTTCAATTCCTTGATCCCACATTTGACTTACACTTAGCAGGTTATGCCTTAAGCCATCCACATACATGACATCATTAGCCTTCACCTTTTCTTTTAGAAACACAGACCCTTTTCCTTTAATTACAACAGGATTATCATTTCCAAATGTAACTTTATTTTCCTTTTCTAGAGAATTATATGCAAGAAGTTTGTTTTTGTCACCTGTCATGTGTCTTGAGTATCCACTATCAATGTACCATTGATTTTTTTCACTTTATGTGAATAATGCTATGCCACAATTTTCAACCTGTAATTCCTTCTTTTTCCATACTTTGGATCTTGAAGGAAAATGCTCTTTTGGCTGAACTTTGCTCCTGCATTCAGATTCTTCATGCCCAAAGTTATTGCAATAAGTACATTCAACTTCATTTAGAAGAGGAGAAAAGTTGTTATAGGTATTCTTCTCAAATTCAATCGTTTTATTTCTTGCTTCTCTAGTCATGATAGTTTTATATGCAACACATTGAACAACTTTATGACCAAAATTGTGACATGAGAAACTTGTCCATTGAAGAAGAAAATTCTGCGATCATGAAATATTCTACTTGGATTTACCTGTTGATTGGTGTTTCTTTGAGAGATATTCATGTTAGTGTTCTTTGAATTGAGATGATCATGCTTTACCTGTAATGATTATTTATTCCCTTGCTGAGTGGCAGAATTTTGTAAACCGGCTGTAGCTACTTTTAGATAGTTTGGTGCTAAAGCTTGAGAGGATTCTCTGGTATATCCAAGACCCGTTTTTATAAGAGGAGAACGTTTTACCTTGATAACTTCATCTAAGGTTTCAGATCCTTTAACAAATCTAAGATTCAGAGTCTTTACTTTCTCAGAATATTTTCTTAGACTTACCACTTCACATTCTAATTTCTCAATGTGTTTCTTTGCTTCTTCAACCTGATTTTCCAGAGTCTCTATGGTTATTTTCCTTTCTTATAAGATTATTTTACTTTCTTTTAAGCACATTTTGAGTTGATTGTTTTCTTCAAGAAAGTCATTGTCCTCTAGAGCATCCAAAAAAGTATCCTTTTCTTCTATAGATTCAAATGCCATGAGAAGTCTAAGATCTTGTTCACATTCTTCCTCACTATCAGATAACACATCACTGTCTTCATGAGTATAGTAACTTTTTCTAGTGTTAAAATGATTCTTATTCCTTCTTGCTACTTCCTTCCCTTTTGCAGGTGTTTCTTTATGAGGACACTTAACAACATAATGACCAATTTGTAGGTTTTAACCCTGAACAGAAATTATCTACACATGAATCTCATAACAGAAAATAAACAATAGCGAGAGCATAAAACATAAAACAGATAAACACAGAGATTTTCCCCTGGATCCCAAATTGGGACGACCAGCTTGATTTTTCATTATTTTCCTTTTAGTGTTACAACACATATATATACATGCCGAAGCATACATAAACCCCAATCCATTAACCCCCGGATTAGAACATAACCCTAGTTCCTCGACTGTGATCTACAAAATACTGTGGGTCTAAAACCATCAGACCCTAAAACCATTGTGAAAAATCATGCACAAAACATGGGTCCGCATATGAGTGGGACCGGCATACCAAAAATTTCTGCCTGCGTCGCCTCGACTCCCCGGACAGGGGGGCTCGTCGCCTCTCATGACTCCCACTGCACCCGGCACAACGTACAACACATGGGGCTAGTCATGGAAAGAATATAACACATACCCAACATTCTCCCACTTGTTGTTTTCTTTCCACGCGGGGCCACAGAGAGCTTATTCATTTGGCAAATTCTTCAACACCCATCGCTTTCTACACCGAGAGAACTGAAGTTCTCGTCGTACCACCACGACCAAGCAAATATTCTTCAAAGTGTCCACCTTTACCAGAAACACCCTTTTAGCCTAAACCATAACTCTAACAAAATGATATTGAACATCAATGTGCTTTGTCTTTGAATGATAAGCAGGGTTCTTAGCCAAGAAAATTGCACTTTGGCTATCACAGTCTATCCTTATAGCTTGTTGTACCAACCCCATACTTGAACATGTAAGGTCCCACCTTACCTACCATAATTATTATAGAGAAATATTGAATCAAAATGCGAAAAAAAATTAAATTAAATTAAATTAAATTATTATTATTATTTATTATTTATATATAGAAGTATTATATCAGATACATTAACTCTAAATTTCCTTCCAACTTTATTCCTCAAAGCTAAAATATATATTTTATCAAGATCCAAAAATAATAAACTATAATACTTTCCAAGACTAAATCACTCTTGTACATAAATGATTTAGTGGGATGAATAAATGTCAATCTTTATGAACCACAATTTACAATAAGCTAATTGTTAATTCTATTGTAATTAAATGTGTTCAAGAGTGACTAATAACATGCTTATGAATTATTTTCTTAAAAGGATAATTTAAATTATATAGAGTTGGCATCCCATAATTAGGAATTCATATGTGAGCTGATATTTCAACAAATTACTTACTGCAATTTTGAATTTTCAGCAAGACCCTTTAACTCAATGAGTTATTATACTAGAAATACCTTGATTGCAAATCTTAAATTAGCTTAAGCCTTTTGTTTTATGGACGTTTTATAAACGTAATTAGATGCAGCCATTGAACATTATGAAAACTAATTTACAAGTATGAAATGTACAGCCATTGAGGCATTTTGTCAAACACTTACAACCATTATCTCTTTAAGGTGTTTTCATAATAATTAGCCAACCTGAATCCAAAGTTAGATGACTTCTTTTTTTGTAAGTTGTATCAATGATTGAACTTAAGATATTAATAGGCTATCAGCCATATTCATTGTTGAATCTACATCAATGAATATAAATATTTAAAAATTTCAAACATAGCTCACAATGTTTTAAGGTACAGCCATTGAGGACTTTTAACAAATAGTTGGCAGTCATAACACAAGTTGCCATGAGGTTATTTAAATTTTTAAATTATTAACCAATTATACTTTTAAAAACAATTTCCAAGTGGTTAGCCTATATCAGATTCATCACTATAAATTATCAGACAGTTCCAATATATATAAAAAAAAAACCAAACAGCAAAACAAAACAGGCGTTTCTACATGCAACAGCAAATCTGCAAAATAGAGCAGCTTTGAGAATCGATGTCCGAAACATTGATTTTTGGAATCAAACTTGGGGTGAAATGGCCTTTTGGTACGGATACACCCTGAAGTGGAGCTGAATCGCAACAGGGAGGCCCAGAAATGCGATTCTTGAAAACAACAACTACCCAAGAATCCTAAAATCTCTTTTATGACTTCTTTCAAACACATGGTATGAAAAATTATCTAGAGCTGTAGAAAGAGGAGGAGAATAGAAATTAAGTCATTAAAACATTTTTATCCAATTCATAACAGCCTACTGGATTCATCCATTATGACTTTCTTTCAATCGACTCAACATTATACAAGAAAATACTTCAACAATCGTTACTAAATTTCCTCACATTTGGTGCAACACTTCATATACATGTAAGTTTCAGAAAACAACCAAACAAGCAAAAGCTTATAAACTAAAAAAAATGCATAATATAATTTGACCCACATACCTGATAGTGAATTTGTACACTCGAAGAGGCTGGATGTATGCTCCAGCTCCAAGAAGAGTATGCTCCAATGCCAATACCCTTACCAAATCATCATGAACCACCCGGTTTTCCTCCCAACCATATCCAAGAAGAACTTCTCCCCTTGGAACCCCCGAGATGCAAAAGCTCACAACCAGTATCACAATACAACAGTAGAGAGAGAGATGCAAGGCAACTCAGGAAGGTATTTTTCACTTCCTCTAAATACCACTCATGTTCAACCTCAATAGACACTTAGTAGATTAGTAAGGAATCAAGATTTGCTTTGGAAGAAATTGGATACTCTCCATATCTCTCACAACCTTCCTCAAGTCTCTTCCACTCTTGGCATCCTCCTCCTCCCAAGTGAGAATACATGAGACTCATATATAGGAGGAGAAAACCAATTCTTGTCATAAAGGAGGAGTAATATGCATGCATTGTATTCCATTTAGAGGAGTGTAACTTATGCCATTAAGGAGAGGTATGCATGCCTTATTTAAGGAGAGTGTAACACATGCATGGAAGAGAGTGTAAGAGGAATATTTTATGACATATCTTTAATGAGTGTAAGAGGAATATTTTATGACATATCATTAATGAGTGTAAGAGGAATATGCCATTCCTAAATGAGTGCATAAAAGAGAGTGCAATGTAATATTTAAAATAGAGAGAGTTACTTAGAGCCATGATAGTCATGAAAGAGATAGATGTGAATTGATTGAATGGATAAAATTAATTTGTAATTCCTTTTAAATAAAATATCATAGTCTCATAAAAGATAATGATAATAATAATAATATTGAGGATTAAGTCAATATTGAAATATTAGGATTGATTAAAGATAAGTTAAGTTAATTTCCTTCAACTGAGCTTGATTACTAATTTATGCAAGGAGATTTACTATTTTTGGAAAGTCATGCTTGAGATGCTAGACATGACTTTCTATTTTTAGAAAGTCATTCCAAAATTGCCAGATTGAGATTTATCCATGAGTGGTATTTTTCTTTCGGAGAATAGGGATTCCACACCCCTATTTCATGCATCTCCGTGCCTTAGTAGATTGAGGACTCCACACCCTGATCTACTGCAAAGATCTAAGATTCCATAACTTGATCTTTTTAAATATTTAGGACTCCGCGCCCTAAATATACAAGACTCCACGTCTTTATATTTCTTGGATTTAGGACTCCACGCCCTAATTTCCATGCTTTCTCATCTGCTGTGCTTTGAAACTCCACGTTTCTCCTTATGATACTAATTGTGAGCTTTTACCCATTTGATGGTTCGTTTGTAAGGCCTTGTTTGAAGACCTACATACATCACAATCTCATAGATCAAATAAATCATATGAATTTCATAATGAAATTAACTTAACCACATTTTACCATGAATGGTGCATGACTTCCACAGTCATTTGGGTTTTGAAGAAATGACATCCACAGTCATTTATCCTTGTTGGAAAATGATCTGGTCTCCTACCACATCCTGCTCATTACAATGTTAGACATATATATAATCATGCAAGTCATGTATCATCCATAAAACATAATTTAACCATTTTTTTTTCCACATAACCATGAGCATCCATGGGTCTATGTGTCTTAATCCAGGTTCTCCATCCATGTCATACACCTGATACACAAGTCAGATGCAAGAGACATATGCATAACATCATATAAAACACATAATCAAATATACCACACATAAGGGAAAATACAACTACATAAAACATTTTTCCCAAACCAAGGGTCAATCTTCCATACATAAACCATGGATACAAAACATTGTTACCCAATATAGTGATCACTATGACATACATAAAGATAAAGAGGAAATACAATCATATATTTATAAAATGTTATTCCTCAATCTAGTGATCAGTATTCCATATATATATAACTCATCAAAAATAACCCTAAATAGGAGTGACAAAATATACTAGGAAAAAAAATAGGACACTACATACTCCTCCTCTTAGAGGAAACTTGGCTCGAAGTTTTATTAAACAAAAATGGAAACTCTAGACGCATAGAAGATGCATCTTCCCAAGTGGCGGAACTAGGACTGTATGGGTCCCATTGGACCTTTACTTGTTCCACCATACGACGTCTGAGCTGTCGAGTGCGATGGTCCAAAATGCAAATTGGCTCTGCCTTCAGAGTCCCCTCACCTGTTACCTGTAATTGATGCCAATCTAAAATGTGAGAAGGGTCATGAACATACTTACGCAACACTGAAATATGAAATACATCATGCATGCGATGAAGAACTGGTGGTAGAGCAAGACGATATGCCACATGTCCTATCCTTTCGATGATCTCAAAAGGCCCAACAAACGAGGAGAGAGCTTAGATCCTTTCCCAAATCTAATAGAGATTTTCTGAGGTTTTACTCAAAGAAAAACAAATTCCCCCTCTTTAAAACTACGATCCAATCTATGCATATCAGCATAGCTCTTCTGTCTATCCTGTGCCTCCTTTAATCTTTGTCTTATACGACACACCTGTTCCTCCATTTCTTGAAGAATTTCAGGACCTACAGAGATTCTATCCTCTAATCTATCCCAACTTAAAGGTGTTCTGCATGGTCTTCCATACAATAGCTCATAAGGGGCCATACCAAGAGATCGGTGATAACTGTTATTGTAAGAAAAATCCACAAGAGGAAGATAATCTTCCCACTTAGATTGTTGATCCATTACATACATTCTAAGCATGTCCTCCAACACTTGATTTACTCTTTCAGTTTGACCATCAATTTCTGGATGATAAGCTGTACTGAAATTTAATTGTGTCTGAAGAGCTCCCTGGAAACTAGTCCAAAATCTTCCTGTGAATATAGAGCCCCTGTCTGATATGATTTTCTTCGGAAAACCATGAATTCTAACGATCTCCTTTATAAATACTTATGCTATTTCAGCTGCTTTGTAAGTATCTCTAATAGGTATAAAATGGGCACTCTTAGTAAGCTTATCCACCACCACCAAAATGGAGTTGTGCCTTTTGGTTGTTTCAGGTAATTCAACAATAAAGTCCATAGATATTTCTTCCCATTTGGACTCAGGGATATTATGCGGCTGCAACAATCCTGTTGGATGACCATGCTCTGCTTTAACTAGCTGACATTCCAAACACTTTGCCACAAAATTTGCTACATCCTTCTTCATACCTGTCCAAAAGAAAATTTTCTTTAAATCAGCATACATCTTTTGGACTCCCAGGTGAGCCATATATACTACACGGTGAGCTTCTTGCAAAATGAACTCACGAAGCCCATCTTGATTTGGAACTACAATTCTTTGCATAAATCTCACCATTCCATCATCATCACAAGAATAGCCTTCTACCTTGCTTTTCTTAGCCTCCTCCCCACAAAGAGAAACTTTAACCTCCTTACACCAATCATCTACATCTTGTGCCCTCAAGATGCGCTCCCGTAAATCAATCTTCAGTGGAATTACTGAAAATATGCGTGGCCTTCGACTAAGTGCATCGGCTACTTTGTTCAATGTACCCTTGATGTAAGTTATGTCAAAATGATATTCACTTAGGAGTTCTGACCACCTTCTTTGTCTAGCATTAAGATCACTTTGAGTAAATATATGTTGCAAACCTCTATGATCTGTTTTCAATTCAAATTTCTTTCCCACCAGATAATGTCGCCAAAGTCGCAAGGCATGAACTATGGCTGCTAGTTCTAGATCATGGGTTGCATAGTTTTCTTCATGAGGCCTTAACTTCCTAGAGGAATATGCAATCACCCTACCCTCTTGTGATAAAATGGCACCCAATCCATCTTTTGACGCATCTGTACATACAATGAATGGTTTATCCATATCTGGAACCTTTAGTATTGGAGCTGTAGTCAAACATTGCTTGAGCTTGGAAAAAGCTTGCTCACACTCATCCCCCCACTTAAATCGCGCTCCCTTCCGAAGCAATGAAGTGATTGGGCTAGCTATTCTTGAAAACCCTTCAACAAATCTCCGATAGTATCTTGCCATACCCATGAAACTACACACTTCATGTACATTGGAGGGTGTTGGCCATTCTGAAATTGCTTCGATCTTTGCTGGGTCAACTGAAATTCCTTCGCTGGAGATAATGTGTCCAAGATAATGGATCTTTGATTGAAAAAAAGAGCATTTGGACATTTTTGCATAAAGCTTATTTTCTCTTAAGCATTGCAATACCACTCTTAGGTGTTGCTCATGCTCTTCGGGGGAATTTGAATAGATTAGGATGTCATCAAGGAACACTTGTACAAATTTATCCAAGTACTTCCGAAATACACCATTCATCAGACTCATAAAAACTCCTGGGGCATTAGATAACCCAAAGGGAACAACCACGAACTCATAATGACCAAAACGAGTTCGAAAAGCAGTTTTGGAAATATCCTCTTCTTTAACTCTAAGCTGATGATATCCTGATCGAAGATCAATCTTGGAGAATACAGTGGCTCCCTTCATTTGATCAAATAGATCATCAATACGAGGCAAAGGATATTGATTTCGAATAGTTACTCGATTCAATTGCCTGTAATCAACACAGAGCCGAAGGGATCCATGCTTCTTCTTTACAAATATCACGGGAGCTCCCCAAGGTGAAACACTAGGTCTAATCATACCCCGATCCAATAACTCTTGAAGTTGCACTTGCAACTCACGAAGTTCAACAATAGACATTCGGTAGGGAGCTTTGGATATAGGTTCAGTACCAGGCTTAAGCTCAATGGAGAAGTCAATCTCATGCTTTGGAGGTAAACCAGGCAAATCCTCTGGAAAGACATCAGAGAATTCTGAAAGGAAAGGATATTGTTCAAAGGACGAAAGCTCTCCCTCATTTAAGGTCATTACAGCATACATTTGACATTTTTTTCTAAGACTTCGCTTCACCTGCAAGAATGAGATAAGTCTTAAGGAAACAGGTCTTCTTTTGCCATGGAGAACCCTAGACTGACCCTCATCACTCAAAAACTGAAGGGTTTTGCTTCGACAATCGAGCACAGCCCAGCGAGATTCAAGCCAGTCCATCCCAATTATCACATCATAGTGACCAAGTGGCGTCACATAAAGATTCACATGTGTGACACACACTCCTAGGTCTAAAGGGCACTCTTTCACTAAGCAGTCAACCTTTTGAGATCGTCCTGAAGCCATCTCAACCTGATTGAAATCATCTTGCTCTATTGCCACCAATTTACATTTCAATAAAGCATTAGGAGAAATAAAACTTTCAGTTGCACCAAGATCAATCAAAATAGTAACATCCATACCATTTAGCTTACCAGATGCTTCAAGTACAGTAGATTGATGCTCGACTTGGCGATTCTGCAACACTGCATGAATCCTATGGGCCCTGCCCATATCTCTAACAGTGGCTTGTTCCTGCTCTGATTTTGCTTCAGTCTTCTTTGTAGGGCAATCTCTCTCATAATGAGGTCCTCCACAAGTCCAACATCCATTAGTGGGAGCAGCATTCATAAATTTGACCCTTTTATTAGGTGTTTCTTGAGTGCGAGCACTACTTTGCTGAAGTTGATGCCTTGAATTATTTCCTTGTTTATTAAAAGTATGATTCTTTTGGAATCCCTGATGATGTGAACCACCTGACTTATGTCTTACATATTGGCCTCCCCTTCGAGTATGTTTCCCATGGAATGATAGATTTGTGGTTTTATCCTCGCCTTTGTTGCCCAACAATTCTTCCTCAGCTATAATTGCTTGTTGCACTACCTCATGCAATGTATTAGGCCTCAAAATGCACACCTTCTCCTTTATGATAGGATTCAACCCATACAAAAACTTGTTTACCTTGAGGGATTCGGTATTTAGATGGGTGGCATATCTAAGCAATTCCATAAATCGTGCTTCATATTCAAGGATTGTCTTAGTTCCTTGCTTAAGATCATGGAACTCATTCAACTTCCTCTCCAAGTATTCAGCAGAAAGGTACTTTGCTCGAAATTGCTCTTCAAATTGTTCCCATGTCAAGGTAGACATGGAGTACCCCAATTGGGACTCTAAGTTCCTCCACCATAATAGTGCACTCTCCTTAAGTTGGTAAATAGCTAACTTTGCCTTTTGGTTGCTAGAATAGTTCCGCAACTCAAAACATAGGCGCATGTTTTCCAATCAAGCTTCTGCTACCTCCCCTTTTGTGGTGCCCTTAAAGATAGGAAGCTTAACTTTTTCCAACTCCCTATGTACATCTCCATCAGATGGTATTTCTTGCCTTTCTGCTTGAGATGAAGAACCAGGCACTGAAGGATTTCCCCCAACCCTATTAATCAATACTTTAGTCATCTTTTGGAAAGATAACATCATATCCCTTACTTCCCTAATGGATATTTGTTCAGATTCATTGGCTTGGGGAGGTGGAGATGAGACTTCCTTCCTCCTCCTTGATGCTCTTTCCATGATTACTTAACCTGACCAAAAAAAGATCAGGTAAGTAAATAAAGTACTTAGCTTTGATTGTTAGCAAGCAAGCCCTAGGTCCTAGAGTTTTGAACTTGGCTCTGATACCATATGTAAGGTCCCACCTTACCCACCTTACCTACCATAATTATTATAGATAAATATTATATTAAATCAAAATTCGATATATATATATATATATATTTTTAATTTATTTATTTATTTTTATATATAGAAGTTATTGGTGTCCTTTACACTACACCCTAAATTCTTCCAACTTATCTTCAAAGCTACAAAGTTCAAGGTTTATCAAGATCCAAAAAAAATACAACCATAATACTTGCTTCTCAAGACTAAAATCACCCTTAAAATATAAATGATTTAGTGGGATGAATAAATGTCAATCTTTATGAACCACAATTTACAATAAGCTAATTGTTAATTCTATTGTAATTAAATGTGTTCAAGAGTGACTAATATCATGCTTATGAATTATTTTCTTAAATGGATAATTTAAATTATATAGAGTTGGCATCCCATAATTAGGAATTCATATGTCAGCTGATATTTCAACAAATTACTTACTGCAATTTTGAATTTTCAGTAAGACCCTTTAACTCAATGAGTTATTATACTAGAAATACCTTGATTGCAAATCTTAAATTAGCTTAAGCCTTTTGTTTTATGGACGGTTTATAAACGTAATTAGATGCAACCATTGAACATTATGAAAACTAATTTACAAGTATGAAATGTACAGCCATTGAGGCATTTTGTCAAACACTTACAACCATTATCTCTTTAAGGTGTTTTCACAATAATTAGCCAACATGAATCCAAAGTTAGATGACTTCTTTTTTTGTAAGTTGTATCAATGATTGAACTTTAGATATTAATAGGCTATCAGCCATATTCATTGTTGAATCTACATCAATGAATATAAATATTTAAAAATTTCAAACATAGCTCACAATGTTTTAAGGTACAGCCATTGAGGACTTTTGACAAATAGTTGGCAGTCATAACACAAGTTGCCATGAGGTTATTTAAATTTTTAAATTATTAACCAATTATACTTTTAAAAACAATTTCCAAGTGGTTAGCCTATATCAGATTCATCACTATAAATTATCAGGCAGTTCCAATATATAAAAAAAAAAAACCAAACAGCAAAACAAAACAGGCGTTTCTACATGCAACAGCAAATCTGCAAAACAGAGCAGATTTGAGAATCGATGTCCGAAACCTTGATTTTTGGAATCAATCTTGGGGTGAAATGGCCAATCGGTACGGATACCCCCTGAAGTGGAGCTGAATCGCAACAGGGAGGCCCAGAAATGCGATTCTTGAAAACAACAACTACCCAAGAATCCTAAAATCTCTTTTATGACTTCTGTAAAACACATGGTATGAAAAATTATCTAGAGCTGTAGAAAGAGGAGGAGAATAGAAATTAAGTCATTAAAACATTTTTATCCAATTCATAACAGCCTACTGGATTCATCCATTATGACTTTCTTTCAATCGACTCAACATTATACAAGAAAATACTTCAACAATCGTTACTAAATTTCCTCACATTTGGTGCAACACTTCATATACATGTAAGTTTCAGAAAACAACCAAACAAGCAAAAGCTTATAAACTAAAAAAAATGCATAATATAATTTGACCCACATACCTGATAGTGAATTTGTACACTCGAAGAGGCTGGATGTATGCTCCAGCTCCAAGAAGAGTATGCTCCAATGCCAATACCCTTACCAAATCATCATGAACCACCCAGTTTTCCTCCCAACCATATCCAAGAAGAACTTCTCCCCTTGGAACCCCCGAGCTGCAAAAGCTCACAACCAGTATCACAATACAACAATAGAGAGAGAGAGATGCAAGGCAACTCAGGAAGGTAGTTTTCACTTCCTCTAAATACCACTCATGTTCAACCTCAATAGACACTTAGTAGATTAGTAAGGAATCAAGATTTTCTTTGGAAGAAATTGGATACTCTCCATATCTCTCACAACCTTCCTCAAGTCTCTTCCACTCTTGGCATCCTCCTCCTCCCAAGTGAGAATACATGAGACTCATATATAGGAGGAGAAACCAATTCTTGTCATAAAGGAGGAGTAATAGGCATGCATTGTATTCCATTTAGAGGAGTGTAACTTATGCCATTAAGGAGAGGTATGCATGCCTTATTTAAGGAGAGTGTAACATATGCATTGAAGAGAGTGTAAGAGGAATATTTTATGACATATCTTTAATGAGTGTAAGAGTAATATTTTATGACATATCATTAATGAGTGTAAGAGGAATATGCCATTCCTAGATGAGTGCATAAAAGAGAGTGCAATGTAATATTTAAAATAGAGAGAGTTACTTAGAGCCATGATAGTCATGAAAGAGATAGATGTGAATTGATTGAATGGATAAAATTAATTTGTAATTCATTTTAAATAAAATATCATAGTCTCATAAAAGATAATGATAATACTAATAATATTGAGGATTAAGTCAATATTGAACTATTAGGATTGATTAAAGATAATTTAAGTTAATTTCCTTCAACTGAGCTTGATTACTAATTTATGCAAGGAGATTTACTATTTTTGGAAAGTCATGCTTGAGATGCTAGACATGACTTTCTATTTTTAGAAATTCATTCCAAAATTGCCTAATTGAGATTTATCCATGAGTGGTATTTTTCTTTCGGAGAATAGGGATTCCGCACCCCTATTTCATGCATCTCCGTGCCTTAGTAGATTGAGGACTCCACGCCCTGATCTACTCCAAAGATCTAAGATTCCATAACTTGATCTTTTTAAATATTTAGGACTCCGCGCCCTAAATATACAAGACTCCACGTCTTTATATTTCTTGGATTGAGGACTCCACGCCCTAATTCCCATGCTTTCTCATCTACTGTGCTTTGAAACTCCACGTTTCTCCTTATGATACTGATTGTGAGCTTTTACCCATTTGATGGTTCGTTGGTAAGGCCTTGTTTGAAGACCTACATACATCACAACCTCATATATCAAATGAATCATATGAATTTAAAAATGAAATTAACTTAACCACATTTTACCATGAATGGTGCATGACTTCCACAGTCATTTATCCTTGAAGATGATATGGTCCACTACCACATCCTGCTCATTACAATGTTAGACATATATATAATCATGCAAGTCATGTATCATCCATAAAACATAATTTAACCATTTTTTTCTTTTCTTTTCTTTTTTTTTTCCACATAACCATGAGCATCCATGGGTTTATGTGTCTCAATCCAGGTTCTCCATCCATGTCATACACCTGATACACAAGTCAGATGCAAAAAGAGAGACATATGCATAACATCATATAAAACACATAATCAAATATACCACACATAAGGGAAAATACAACTACATAAAACATTTTTTCCAAACCAAGGGTCAATCTTCCATACATAAACCATGGACATAAAACATTGTTACCCAATATAGTGATCACTATGACATACATAAAGATAAAGAGGAAATACAATCATATATTTATAAAATGTTATTCCTCAATCTAGTGATCAGTATTCCATATATATATAACTCATCAAAAATAACCCTAAATAGGAGTGACAAAATATACTAGGAAAAAAAATAGGACACTATAGAACACAATCTCTGCAACCAAACTGCTTCCTTGCTTGCATGAGTGGCTACTATGTATTCTGCCTCTGTAGTTGAAAGCGCCACTACAGACTGTCTTTTACTCATCCAACTGATTGCACCTCCAAATAGGCTAAACACATACCCACTTGTAGATCTTCTTTGGTCCAGATCTCCAGCCCAGTCTGCATAAAAAAAACCACGGATGTCCAACATTCTTTCCAATCCTGGTCTTTCCTGGTAGCACAAGCCATAATCACTAGTGCCACGTAAATATCTGAAAACTCGCTTCACTGCTGTCCAATGCTCCTTCCCTGGGTTTGGCATAAACCTGCTCAATACTCCCACTGCATGTGCAAGGTCTGGTCTAGTACAGACCATTGCATACATCAGGCTACCCACTGCACTTGCAAATGGAACATGGGACATATCCTCCTCTTCTTCTTGTGTCTTGGGACACTGTTCAGCAGACAGCTTTGCACCTACAGGAATAGGAACACTCACCGGTTTACTATCCTTCATATTGAACCTATGCAATATAGTCTCAACATACTTACTCTGGTTTAACTAGAGCTTCCTCTTTGCCCGATCTCTCTTAATTTCCATGCCCAAAATATAGTTTGTAGCACCAATATCCTTCATGTCGAATTTGGAGAACAGTTGGGTCTTCAAATCTTGGATAATTTCTTTGTCATTTCCAATCAGCAACATATCATCCACATACAAGACCAAATAAATAACACGGTCACCAATTAATTTAAAATAAACACAGTGATCCTCCTTGCTTCTGGTGAAGCCAAGTCCCCGTATATAGGTATCAAATTTCCGATACCACATCCTTGGTGACTGTTTTAACCCATACAGAGACTTCTTCAACCTGCATACCAGTTCTTTCTTACCCTTCACCATAAAGCCTTCAAGTTGCTTCATGTAGATCTCCTCTTCTAGATCCCCATGAAGAAATGTTGTCTTCACATCCATCTGTTCTATCTCAAAATCAAATGCAACAGCAACAGATAAAAGTAATCTAATAGAAGTAACCTTGGCAACAGGAGAAAAATATCACCAAAATCAATTCCCGGCACCTGGGAATAACCTTTTGCTACCAACTGAGCTTTGTATTTCTCCACCTTGCCTTCTACATTCATCTTCTTCTTAAACACCCATTTGCTCCCAATGGGATTCCTTCCAGCCGGCAACTCCACCAGATCCCATGCATCGTTTTTGTGCAAGGATGCCATTTCATCAACCATAGCCTCCTTCCAGAGTTTTCCATCCTCTGAATCTACTGCCTCCCTGACAGCTCTGGGTTCATCATTAGTTATAGTTAAGGTAAAACCTGAACAGAAATCAGATGGACTATACCTTTCTGGTTGCCTTCTTTCCCGAACTGATCTTCTCAAAGCTGGAGTTTGTGGCTCTTCATCTTCTGAGTCTTCTTCTGTTGTAGAGTCTGATTTATCCTCCTTTAGCTCAAACTCTATCTTCTCAGGTTCCTTTGGTAGGAATTCATGTTTAACAACATAGTTCACTTCTCTAAACACCACATCTCGGTTGTACACAGCCTTCATTATTTCTAGGTGCCAAAGCTTGTAACCCTTTAAACCATCCTTATATCCAATAAAGATGCACCTTTCAGATTTATTATCAAACTTGGTCCTTTTCTCCTTTGGAACATGTACATATGCATCACATCCAAATACCGTTAGATGTGAAATAGAGGGTTTCTTACCAGTCCATACCTCATGTGGGGTCTTATCCTCCAACGCTGATGAAGGTGATCTGTTAACTAAGTAACATGCAGTCTCCACTGCCTCTGCCCATAATTCTTGTCCTAACCCGGTACCACTGAGCATGCTTCTTGCCTTTTCCATCAATGTTCTGTTCATTCTTTCTGCAACTCCGTTTTGCTGAGGTGTGTATGGAGTAGTCTTCTGCCGTGCTATGCCACACTTCTTACAGAACTCTTCAAATTCCTTCTTGCAGAACTCCCCACCATTATCTGTCCTCAGTGCCTTTATCTTCTTCTCTGTCTGGTTTTCCACCAGAGCCTTAAATTCTTTAAATTTGTTAAAGACTTCAGATTTCTTCCTCAAGAAATATATCCATGTATTCCTTGAGAAGTCATCTATGAATGAAACATAGTACACAGACTTTCCCAGTGATGGAACCGACACAAGCCCAAACACATCACTGTGCACAAGTTCTAATATCTTGTTTGCCCTCTTAGCACCAGAAGGAAAACTCACCCGATTCTGCTTCCCATATACACAATGTTCACAGAAATCGAAATCCAGAGAACAATTAGACATACCTTCTACCATACCATCTCTATGGAGTATCCGAAGGCCCTTCTCTCCAATATGTCCAAGCCTTTGATGCCATAGCATGGTCTTTTTTCCAGAGACAGCTAGACTTTCCGTCCCACTTTCAGGAACCACAGAACTGTTACACTCATCAATAACAGTGCTACCTTGTAGCTTGTACAGAGTTCTAGTCCGAACTCCCCGCATTAATACCAGTGCTCCTCGAACCATCTTGAAGGAATCTTTCTCGGACACTATTTTTACACCTGCATCGTCCATCTTGCTTACAGAAATCAGATTTCTGGCCAATGCAGGAATATGCGGAACACCAGGAAGTGTTCTAATCCTCCCACCTTGCAGCTTCAGCTTGACCTTTCAACGTCTGATGATTCTGGCCTTCCTATCATCCCATAGGAATACATCACCACCATCATATTTCTCATACTCGCAGAACCACTCCCTATGGGGAGTGAAGTGAAAGGATGCACCTGAGTCAATCAACCATGACTCATGATCTACATGTGTATTTGAAGAAGAAGCAAAATACACATCCCCACCTTCATCCGAGGTGGTTTTTGCCTCTGCAGAAGGACCTTCATCAGATCCCTTTCCTTTCTCAGGAGCTTTAGATCCGCATTCCTTTTTGTAGTGCCCTTCCTTTCCGCATTTCCAGCACACCTTTACAAACTTTCCAGGAGATTTAGATCTCCCTCTAGATTTAGATCTCCCACTCGAAACCTTATTCTTGTTTCTGCTCTGGGACCTTCCTCGTACAGATAAGGCATCTCCATTCTGACCCTCCATATTTCTCCGTCTCATTTCCTCCGACAGCAAGGCTGAGACAATGTCATCAAAATTCAAGGTAGTTGTATTTCTACCTATTGCAATAACCAGACTGTCCCACGAATCTAGTAGAGAACACAACAAACTGATGCACTTATCTTCATCTGAGATTTTAATATCAACAGATGACAGCTGACTTACCACAGTATTGAAGGCGTTCAGATGCTCTGTCACCGAGTCTCCATCCTTCATCCTTAGGTTATACAGCTTTTTCCGCAGGAACAACTTATTCACCAGAGACTTAGATTGGTACAAAGTCCCAAGTTTTTCCCACAAATTCTTCTCCGTAGCTTCCCCAGATACATTCAACAATACTGAATCTGAGACACACAACCGTATTGTGCTCTTAGCCTTCCGATCCAGCTTCTTCTAGTCTTCATCTGACATTTTCGTTGGTTTAGTACCTGGATCTACCATGATCCACTAATCGTTACCCACCAATAGATCCTCCATCTTGAGCTTCCACAACTCAAAACTCTGACCATTAAATTTCTGGATTTCTATCTTCCCGCCACTCGCCATCTTCTTTCACTGCAAGAATCGATCCCACAGATCTCCCACTGAATAGGGTATACCTTAGGCCCGAGCAAAAAACCCTCAGCAGCAAAGGCGTCCCCTTGAAGCCGAAACAGCTTTGATACCACTTGTAGGTTTTAACCCTAAACATAAATTATCTACACACGAATCTTATAACAGGAAATAAACAATAGGGAGAGCATAAAACATAAAACAGATAAACACAGAGATTTTCCCCTGGATCCCAAATTGGGACGACCAGCTTGATTTTTCATTATATTCCTTTTAGTGTTACAAAACATATATATACATGCCGAAGCATACATAAACCCCAATCCATTAACCCTGGATTAGAACATAACCGTAGTTCCCTTGACCGGATCTACAAAATACCAGGGGTCGAAAACCATCGTACCCCAAAACCATGTGCAAAATCATGCACAAACATGCGTGGGTCTGCATATGAGTGGGACCGCATACCAAAAAAAATTTCGCCAGGGCGCTGCCCCGGACCCCGACAGGGGGGGCTTCCGCCCCCCCTGGTGCAACGTACAGTGCGTGGGGCTAGTCATGGAAAGAATATAACACATACCCAACACAATTCTTCCACACTCAAAGCATTTGAAAGGAAGCTTACCTCTGAATCGTCCTGTGCCAAGTTGGAGTTTCTTTACAAAATTTGCCTCATCTTCTTCTGAAATATATCCTCATCCTTCTACTTCTTGTACTTCTTTCCCTTTTGTAGAAGCTCTAAAGATAGCCTCTTTCACTTCATATGATCCTCCTCTTCTCATTTCATATGCGGTTAGTGTTGAGTCTCAAATCTGCATCTTTCTTATACACCTTTCTAGACCTTTTTCATTCACCTGGACCTTTTAAGTCATCAATGTCATTGCATATTAATTGTAAAAGAGCATCTAAAATGGTTTTTAACTATGTTTTGTGTCTGCTATTTGATTTAGATTTTTTCTCATTTAGCTACGGAATCTTGCCACTTTCCGCAGCTGCTGCAACTTTCCGCAGCCATTTTGTTAAAATCTATATTGCAGGTGTCTTCAGGAAAATCGAGCCACATGGGCAAGTTAGAAATGACATGGACATGGATCGTGTCTTATTGGCTCAGTCGAATTCACCTAAAAAGGCTATGGTCAAAGGTGGCCAAGTGGTGGTCAACCGAAGAGTCCCACGGTGACAAAACTTTGTTTCTCATCACGTGGAGATTTTCGTGGCCGTTTCTAAATCAGGGGAGACATATCAACACCTGTAAATGGCTCCATAAGCCGAATCCAACAACCACTCTTCATATATTTAATCCTCATGGCGGCCATGACGCTAGATCTCTGGACGTGATGGTTCACGTGTCGTCTATCAGCACAGACTTTAGGGAATTAGTTATATCACCTTCAGTTATAAATAATGCGTTCTCATACGCATAATAGTTAGCTCTGTAATGTAATTGTGTCACCATTGTGCCGTGACATTATTTCTCTGTTATAACCACATTTTAATATATGAGAAGACTCTGTTCATAAGCGTAATTCGTATTTGAAAGTTGCTCCCCGAGGTCTGTGCGGAGGGCCCTTGCACACGCTGAGGTTTTGTGAATTACTGTATAGTTTCATGTTTAATTTCTTTAAGTTCATTGTGCCATAGTTATTCACGTGTATATACATTACATATTTCATGGCATTTACGTTTCATCTCTGTCCATAATCTTTCATGCTTTACATTTTACTTATGTCCATAATCTTTTATGTTTTATGTTGTTGTTAACTGATCAGTGTTCTTGTTTCAGATTACAATAGGTAGCTCGGGTATTTGCACATCCTTTTATAATGACTAATGACATGGAATCAATATTGTCCTTCTGCTAATTTACTTTTCTTAGTTTTTGTTTAATTCCAGCACTGTTTTGTTTATTTCAGTCTTGCACATTTTCTTCAGTAGTTAGATTAGATATTAAATTGCTCATATCATTTTCAGTTACCTCCGAAAGCCATAGCGAGACTAATGGTGAGGGATTGAAGTATGAGTGTGTAGTTTGATATTACTTTACTTTTATGCAAGTTAGATATTAAATTGTTCATGTCATTTTCAGTTACCTCCGAAAGCCATAGCGAGACTAATGGTGAGGGATTGAAGTATGAGTGTATAGTTTGATATTAGTTTACTTTTCTGCAAGATAGATATTAAATTTCTCATGTCATTATCAGTTACCTCCGAAAGCCATAGCGAGACTAATGGTGAGGGATTGACGTATGAGTGCATAATTTGATATTAGTTTATTTTTCTGCAAATTAGATATCAGATTGCTCAAGTTGTTTATGATTACCTCCAAAAGCCATAGCGAGACTAATGGTGAGGGGTCAGAATATGAGTTGATGTAATTTGATTTTAGTTTTACTTTATTTGTAATCTTTTCTTTGAGTACAATTTCTTTTGTGTTTAGACAGCAGCAAGGGTAATGGTTTTCATGATCAATAGTTCACTGTTTGTTTAACTAGAATAGTGGCACATTTTCATTTCCTTTTAGGAACTAATTTTCTCATTGTATGTTTCAAAATCCTTTTAAAGTTTGAAGTTTGGTAAATCATTAGAAAGGACATCATTGCCTTGAACAATCATAACCATACTTATCTTTTAGAATTTTCATCTCACATTAGGAAACCAACCAAGATAAAAAAAAAAAAACCAAAAACAACAAAAAGTAAGAGATAGGTTATCTTACACATATAGTGCGCCACACTTCGTCAGCTTACGAATCCCGGATTGAAAAATTAATGTAGAAATTTAGGACACACTAAACTGACCAAAAATTTTGGCGCTGTTGCCGGTGAAGTGTAACTAGGTAGCCAATTTCTTAAAAAAAAAAAAACAACAAAACAATAAAAAGAAGGGAAAACTTGATAAATTCTTGAAGTATGCTCTCCTCTTGCACCTAGTGTGATCTGGAGGATCAGAAAAGAGAGTTATTGGTTCAGTAATTTCTTAAGTATGCTCTCTTCTTGCACCTAGAGTGACCTGGAAGATCAGAAAGAGAATTATTAGCCCAACTTAAAAAAATAAAAAATAAAAAATGACATGCATAGAGCAAGAGATTCTAGGGGAAGGTTTATAGCTAGAGCCAAGAGTTCAATTTTCACGACTCCATATTCTTCAAGGCATAGACAAGATTCACCACCATCTACCCCTAGCCTTAAGATTCTTGGAATTCAAGGAGCAGCTGAATTAGAGGATTCTCCTATACCACCTACTAAATCTCATTTAGAAAAGGATCCTTTCTTTACTTCTACAGGAGAGTATATTGTAATCAAATAAGTAGAATCACCTGAAGAAGAAAAAGAAGAGACTCCCACTCATCCTCCCTTGATAGAAGAACCAGAGGACTTTGAGGACTCTAAAGAAATTATCATGGCAGAGGAAATAGTAGATGGATTTGGAGGTAGAGGTAAAGGTAGAGGAGGAAACAATGGAGAGTATGCATTGATTATAGGGAATTGAACAAAGCAACTTTGAAAGATCACTTTCCTTTGCCTTTTATCGATTAGGTATTAGATACATTAGCAGGTAAAAAGTACTTTTCATTCTTGGATGGTTTTAGTGGCTATAATCAAATTCAAGTAGCACCTGAAGATCAAGATAAGACCACATTCACCTATCCATGGGGAACTTTTGCCTATTGAGTACTTCCTTTTGGGTTATGTAATGCACCTGCAACGTTCCAAAGAGCAGTAC
The DNA here is from genome assembly GCA_034641835.2 of Pinus albicaulis. Lineage (NCBI taxonomy): Eukaryota > Viridiplantae > Streptophyta > Pinopsida > Pinales > Pinaceae > Pinus > Pinus albicaulis. Next base: position 865,846,797 of record CM076572.1, read on the forward strand.
TAGGAATTTTTTCTGATCTAATCCATGATTGTGTAGAGGTTTATATGGATGATTTTACAGTTTATGGTAATTCATTTGAAGAGGCATTAGAAAATTTGGAAAAAGTTCTCATAAGATGTAAAGAAACAAACCTTTCATTAAGCCATGAAAATGCTTTATGATGTTTACTGAAGGGATTGTTTTAGGACATCATATTTCAGGAGATGGGATTAAGGTTGATAGATCAAAAGTTGAAGTCATCTCCAAATTACCTATTCCAAATTGTCAAAGAGATGTTAGAAGTTTTCTAGGATTTATTGGTTACTATAGAAGATTTATAGAAAACTTCACTAAAATAGCATCTCCACTCTTTAAATTGCTTACAAAAGACTGTGAATTTAAATGGGATCCTGATTGTCAATCAACCTTTGAAACTTTGAAAACAAGAATATCTGAAGCACCTATCTTGAGAGGACCAAATTGGAAACTCCCTTTCCATATTTCCACAGATGCTTCAGATACAGCTCTGGGAGCTGTGTTGGGTCAAAAAGATTTAGTCCCTTATGCCATTTATTATACCAGTAAAAATTTGACTCCCACAGAGTTGAAATATACTGTGACTGAAAAAGAGTTTTTAGCTGTTGTTCATGCAATCAATAAGTTTAGACATTATATAACAGGCTATGAAACTTTTATTCATACTGATCATTCTACAATTAGATATCTAATGAACAAACCTGTTACTAATGGCAGAGTGACAAGATGGCTCCTACTTTTGCAAGAATTCAATATTACTGTGTTGGATAGACCAGGGAAACAAAATACAGTAGCTGATTTCTTGTCTAGGATTCAGAATACCAAAGAAGATTCTCCTGTAGAGGATAAGTTTCCTGATGAATACTTGTTTGCAGTAACTATTAAGACTCCTTGGTATGCAGATATTGCTAACTATTTGGTTACAGGGAAACTACCTTCACATTTATTTTCAAGTGAAAAACGAAAAATTATTCAGGAGAGTTCAAAATATTCATGGATTTCTAACGAATTGTTTAAAATAGGGCCAGATCTTGTGATCAGAAGATGTGTCAGGGAAGATGAAATGCCTGATATTCTTAAGGCATGTCATGATGAACCATGCGGCGGACACTTTGCGGACAAAAGGACGGCCTATAAAATCCTTTCCTTGGGATATTATTGGCCTTCCCTCTTCAAAGATGCAAAACAATATTTCAAAAGGTGTGATAGCTGCCAAAGAGTAGGGAAACCTACCCTTTCAAATGAAATGCCATTGCAAACACAGGTACTCATTGAACCCTTTGAAAAATGGGCTTTAGATTTCATTGGACCTATTAATCCACCATCTAAGCAAAAGAAGTATATATCGGTTTGTACTGATTATGTTACTAAATGGGTAGAAGCCAAAGCATTAGTATCTGCTACTGAAAATTCAGTTGTTCATTTTCTTTATGAGGATATTTTTACTTGCTTTGGTGTTCCAAGAGAAATTGTGACAGATCAGGGAAGCCAATTCACATCCAACTTGGTGGAGAAGTTGATGGAAGAATACAAAATCAAGCACAGAAGATCTACTCCTTACCATCCGCAAGCAAATGGTCAAGTGGAGTCTACAAACAAAGTTCTCAAAAGTATCATCACCAAAACTGTTCATCTACATAGAAGAGATTGGGCAGAAAGGCTTCCTGAAGCCTTGTGGGCCTACAGAACTACATGGAGAAATACAACAGGACATTCTCCCTATGAACTTGTTTATGGGAAGGAAGTCCTGCTCCCCATTGAGTTCCAAGTCAAGACCTTCAAGATAGTAGTTCAGTTGGGGATGGATCTATCAGAAGCCCAAAAGCATAGAATGGAGTAGTTAAATGAGCTAGATGAGATCAGACAAGAGGCAATTCTAAGAACTGATCTAGTTCAATATCAAAGAGCTAAATGGCATGACAAGTACATCAAAGAGAAGAAGTTTTAAGAAGGAGATTGGGCATTGTTATTTGATTCCAAGTTTAAATATTTTAAAGGAAAATTTCAGACTCATTGGCTTGGGCCATATGAGATTGACAAGATCTTTAGCAATGGAGTGGTAAGAATCAAGACCATTGATGAATTTCAAACTCCTCTTATTGTGAATGGCCACAGATTAAAAGTCTATCATAAGCCACTCTCAAAAGAGGAATTTGTCAAAATGTTTCAAGAAAATTCTGCAATCAGACTGGTACAGAAGAATTCTTCTTCTCCACCAGCCTAGCTTTTGCTCTTTTCAGTTAAAATAAATAAATAAATAAATAAATAAATAAAAAGAAAATATTGTATAAGCCTGAAAACCAATCATTGATTGGCAGTCTTATACAGAAAATGTAAGGTGAAAATCAGGAACACCTGACACCCTATATTTTCCAAAAGAAAAAAAAAAAAATCTCTCTTTCATTTCACAAGTTTTGTGACCACCCACTCCATTCCATTCCACTTCATTTCACTCCACTTCGTTCCATTTCACTTCATTTCATCTATTTCATTTCATTTCACCAATAAAATTTTCTTTCATGACCATTTTTATTCAGTCAATTATCATCCGTCTATTTCCATTCACCCAAATAATAGTTGTGTCAGTTTCCACAGCTGACACCTATTTCTGCAGCTGACACCAGTTTCCGCAGCCAGAAGCAGATTCTGCAACTATCACTCTGTTTTTCAAAAAAATGTACAGCCAGATGTTATTTCCACAATCATGAAATCAAATGCAGGTATGAAGACATATTATGAAGACATGGGGCATTCAAGACATCAATGAGGAGCAACTAATTGAAGACCATGGAAAAATGGCAAGAATTCCAAGGTATGAGTAAAAATTTATTTCAAATGGCATTCAAGCACATTCTTACATAGTTATAAACCATAGCTCCATTATATGCAATGATTGTGTTGAAAAACTCCGTAACCATTCCACGATCTCTATATGATCCTCCCACAATCCTTGCATTCATTTTCAAACGGTCCCATAATCAAGCTTCTGATCTTCCCTCATACTCTGATACTCCACCTGTGATGATAAAACGTGGTTGATTTGACTACGGCTTCTTTCAGCCGCATAAAATCTGTAGCCGTTGCATAAACGTGCTTACATTTACTTTGCAGCCACCCAATTTTAAATAACTGTTGGATGTGTTATACTTCTCCTATTGTTCTATTGATCTCACAGCTGCATTTTCACCGTGCTCACGTAACCCTTCTCTGTTCTGCTTCACCCCATTTGTTCTCTATTACGCTACAGTCTGTATACCCATTCTCTGATATCTACCTACAGTCATCGTGCTCATTTCCGCTCATTCAGCCGTCTTACCTCCATTGAACCCTCCTCACGCAGGCAAGTTTTAAAGAGCAGAAAGAAGGATGGTTCAGTTGTTGAGAACAGAACCAGAAGGACCTAAATTCATGGAAGGATACCCGCAAGTCAGGGATATATTGAAAAAGGAAAAGTGGCTTCGGTTTATCCAAAAGTTTAAAGGCTACCATAAAGAGGTGACAAAAGCTTTTGCAAGGTCTTTCAATGGCCTGGAGGTAGAGATTGGGGACCTCAAATTTATGGTGAATGAGGCATCCATAGCAGCTGCCACAGAACTTCCTGAAGAAGGTGAACGCTGGTTCAAGAACAAGAGTATTAGTGATGAAGCCTGGAGAGTAATCCTACGTAACCCAGGTATGGATGTAACTATTTTTAAAAGGGGAATTCCTATTCATGCTTTGAAAGAGGAGTGGGCTACTTTGCTGCTAGTTATTCAAAAATTTATCACCTGTGAGGGCCGTTTTGGGTCAATGTTTATGTATCATACCCGATTGCTGATGAATTTTCTAGACAACCAAACCCTCAATCTGCCATACTTTTTATTAAATAGTTTGAAGAAGATGTCTGTAACCATCCAGAAGCATCTAGGGGACGTAGAACCACATTTGTATCACCATGGTCTTGTGAAAATTTTGATTGAAAAATAGTTAAAAGAGAAAAAGGACACATGGGAACAATTTTTGATTAGAAATTTCTTTGAAGAACCCCAAGAAATTCCTGAAGGCAGTACATCAAGAAGGAGTAGGAGAAATAGAACAAATGATGAAACTCAAAGTACTCCTACTACTACAGTTGAAAGAACTAGTAGAGAAGAGAGACTGTCAAAAAGAAGAAAGGAAGAAACCAAGGGTAAAAAGCCAATAAAATCAAAAGAGAGAAAAAACATTGAGGCTATGCATCAAACTCCTTCTTCAGAGACGATCATCAAGTGTTATCTGAGAGACTAGTTCACCTTCAGGAACAGTCATCTATGGCCAAAAAGAGAGGGAAAGGGAAACAAAAGCAAAAAGACAATAGTCCACAGCGTGTAAGAAGAAGTTCCAGGCTTAAAGGGAAGTTGAGGAAAACACAAACGAAAGGACCCCATTTTATTGATTTGGGAGAATAAAAATCTGAACAAACCCCAGCTAGCCATAGTCCATCTCATTCTCAGTCAGACATTGAACACAGTTCATTTCATTCTCAGTCATACATTGAACATAGTCCATCTCATTCTCAGCCAGACGTTGACATGAGCCCTTTTCAGCCAGATTTTGAAGACAATTCTCCTCCACGGAATTTTGGGGACAACCCAATGAAAAAAATACCTGAGATAGACCCAAAGCAGCAAGAAGTGTATGATTATATAGAATCTCTAGAAAGAGCAGCCACGGGTCCCAGTACTTCATCCACCCAGCCTCACAGCACAAGAAGATCTAGTCCAATCATTGAAACAACAAGTCTTTGAGTTGGAGGTTTTAAATAGACACATTAAAAATGAAAATGAGGCATTAAAGGAACAAAGAAAATTGGAAAATATCATTCATGACAATACCATGCTAAATCTGGGACTATGGCAGAAAAAGAATAGGAAATTGAAGAAGAAATTCCAGAAGTTAAGTAGAGCACTGATTAATATCAAATTCAGATGCTTGATGAAACAGCCCAGGATGTTAGCAACACCAAGGAAGAGGAGGAGAGGACTGGATGTACTGGCTGAAGTGTCAAGACATATGAATTGAAGAAGGATTATCAAAATTTTGGTTGCATGAGGACATGCAACACCTTCACAGTGGGGGTATGTTGAGTCTCAAATCTGCATCATTCTTATACACCTTTCTAGACCTTTTTCATTCACCTGGACCTTTTAAGTCATCAATATCATTGCATATTAATTGTAAAAGAGCATCTAAAATGGTTTTTAACTATGTTTTGTGTCTGTTGTTTGATTTAGATTTTTGCTCATTTAGCTGCAGAATCTTGCCACTTTCTGCAGCTGCTGCCACTTTCCGCAGCCATTTTGTTAAAATCTATATTGCAGGTGTCTTCAGGAAAATCAAGCCACATGGGCAAGTTAGAAATGACGTGGACATGGATCGTGTCCTATTGGCTCAGTCGAATTCACCTAAGAAGGCTGTGGTCAAAGGTGGCCAAGTGGTGGTCAACCGAAGAGTCCCACGGTGACAAAACTCTGTTTCTCATCATGTGGAGATTTGCGTGGCCGTTTCTAAATCATGGGAGACATATCAACACCTGTAAATGGCTCCATAAGCTGAATCCAATAGCCACTCTTCATATATTTAATCCTAACGGCGGCCATGATGCTAGATCTCTGGACGTGATGGTTCACGTGTCTTCTATCAGCACAGACTTTAGGGAATTAGTTATATCACCTTCAGTTATAAATAATGCGTTCTCATACGCATAATAGTTAGCTCTGTAATGTAATTGTGTCGCCATTGTGCTATGACATTATTTCTCTGTTATAACCACATTTTAATATATGACAAGACTTTGTTCATAAGCGTAATTCGTATTTGAAAGCTGCTCCCCGAGGTCTGTGCAGAGGGCCCCTGCACACGCTGAGGTTTTGTGTATTACTGTATAGTTTCATGTTTCATTTCTTTAAGTTCATTGTGCCATAGTTATTCACGTGTATATACATTACATCTTTCATGGCATTTACGTTTCATCTCTGTCCATAATCTTTCATGCTTTACATTTTACTTCTACCCATAATCTTTTATGTTTTATGTTGTTGTTAACTGATCAGTGTTCTTGTTTCAGATTACAATAGGTAGCCCGGGCATTTGCACATCCTTTTATAATGACTAATGACATGGAATCAGTATTTTCCTTCTGCTAATTTACTTTTCTTAGTTTTTGTTTAATTCCAGCACTGTTTTGTTTATTTCAGTCTTGCACATTTGCTTTAGTAGTTAGATTAGATATTAAATTGCTCATGTCATTTTCAGTTACCTCCGAAAGCCATAGCGAGACTAATGGTGAGGGATTGAAGTATGAGTGTGTAGTTTTATATTAGTTTACTTTTCTGCAAGTTAGATATTAAATTGTTCATGTCATTTTCAGTTACCTCCGAAAGCCATAGCGAGACTAATGGTGAGGGATTGAAGTATGAATGTATAGTTTGATATTAGTTTACTTTTCTGCAAGATAGATATTAAATTGCTCATGTCATTTTCAGTTACCTCCGAAAGCCATAGCGAGACTAATGGTGAGGGATTTAAGTATGAGTGTGTAATTTGATATTAGTTTATTTTTCTGCAAATTAGATATCAGATTGCTCAAGTTGTTTATGATTACCTCTGAAAGCCATAGCGAGACTAATGGTGAGGGGTCAAAATATGAGTTGATGTAATTTGATTTTAGTTTTACTTTACTTGCAATATTTTCTTTGAATACAGTTTCTTTTTTGTTTAGACAGCAGCAAGGGTAATGGTTTTCATGATCAATAGTTCACTGTTTGTTTAACTAGAATAGTGGCACATTTTCATTTCCTTTTAGGAACTAATTTTCTCATTGTATGTTTCAAAATCCTTTTAAAGTTTGAAGTTTGGTAAATCATTATAAAGGACATCATTGCCTTGAACAATCATAACCATACTTATCTTTTAGAATTTTCATCTCACATTAGGAAACCAACCAAGATAAAAAGAAAAAAACCAAAAACGACAAAAAGTAAGAGATAGGTTATCTTGCACATATAGTGTGCCACACTTCGTCAGCTTACGAATCCCGGATTGAAAAATTAATGTAGCAATTTAGGACACACTAAATTGACCAAACAGTTAGTATCCCATGAAGTTGTACCACAGTAAGATTTTGAAGATCCTGTTTTTCTTCAAGAGCAAAAACTTTGACTCAAATTTTGTTGTTAGCGATCTTAAAATTTTCTCAACCAAAGTAGATTCGGTTATTGTTTCTCCCAGATTTCTCATACGATTTACAATATCATCAACACGTAAAAAGAAACTGGCAATACATTCATCACTATGCATCTTTAAATTTTCATATTCAATTCTGAGAGTTTGGAGTTTTGCACTTTTTACCTTTGCATCACCTTCATAACTTAGAATGATTTTGTCCCACATTTCCTTTGCTGTATTTAGCTGCATGACTTTGAAAAATTCATATTCAGTCAGAATTCCCGTTATAGCATTGACCGCCTTTGCATTTGATTCATAATTCTTCTTCCGATCGGTCTGTTGGTGTTATGCTCACAGATGTTAATGTCCTTGTTCCATGATGACACATACATGCCTAACCTGGAGCTAAAGGCAAAGGCGCTCATCCTTATTTTCCAATTAAGTGCTTCCATTAAAGACGGAAACTTGATAGATGTTGTTCCCATCTTGATTTCTCATCTTGCTTGATCTTCCTTCTAGCGGCTAAGCTTTTCGCAGGAAGGACTATAAGTACCAATTGTTGGGAAAGAATGCGCGAGAGGGGGTTGAATCAGTATCTTGATCTGTCATTCAACTTTTTACTTTTCTTTTCTCAAAACCCATACGCTACTTTACAGAACAAAACTAGCGTATATACGCGAATATCCTTAAGGAAACTCGTGTATGCTCAGATTTATTATTATGCAGATAATTATTATCTTAGATTATTGCATCATTCATTCATTAGATGTTTAGTAAGAAGTAGACATGTGCAGTAAGAACAGAATAAGTCAACACACACAAGCATCACATATGAACACCAGGATTTTAGGTGGAAACCCAATTCGGGAGAAAACCACCGCTGTTGTCATCTCAGTCTTCAATATTTATTATAAAGAAAACATCTTACAATAATGTATTGTCGTAGACTCATACCAGCACATAGACACCCACCTGCAGAAGGCTACAACCTTCTCTCGTTTACCAGCCTCTCCTGGAAGGGAGCTACAACCCCCTGCTCTCGTTTACTAGCCTCTCCTGGAAGGGAGCTACTACCCCTGCTCTCGTTTACCAGCTATCACTGGAAGGGAGCTACTAACCCCTTACTGAAGGCTTCGACCCTCAGTACCTCTGCAGACCACGTTTCATCAATTTTCAAACTGGATCTAACAGCTTCAACACAACCCTTCACTTATCAACGAATATCCTTCACCCAATGCTTCAAACAGAATAGTGAAACCACTATAACCAGAATATCAGAGATAACCCAGACATCAGAATAGATATGCAGAAACACATTCAACCTTGAGCAATCATTAGTTCAGATACCATACACTCTTTTATTTAATTGGACTCGTGTATACACGCGCTTTTCATGAAACGAACTCGCGTATACATCTGTGCATTTTCAAAGAAAAACCTAACTTCCCATATGCGTTTTTATTGAACCAGATCCACGTATACACGCGTTTTTCATGAAATGAACCTTCGTATAGATCTATAAAAGATAAACTTTGCAGAACAGATTAGATCTATGAACTTACCCAGATTTCTTCAATATCTTCATCAAATTTGTGCCAGGTCTTCATCACTTCTTTAGAGATTCATCATATCTAGATCTAGAGATCTTGAACCTTCATCATATTCATAGGTGCATCATAGATTCAGATCTATCAATTAAGAATAGAATTCAACCATGCAGATATACTTCAGAGTGAAGTATTCATTAATGCCCAGACACTTGCACCCCCTTTGCATTATGAATTTCTTATCCTTATATAGATTTAGCCTTTGTCAAAACCAAGAGCCAAAACCACACATCTTCTAATGGTATTCCTGGACGGGATCAAATAGATATTCAAGCGCTCAATACAATGGGTCAATACCATGGTAAGAACCCCTGGTTTTATAAATTTAGAGCGCAATTAGGCATACGCGACTTGGAACGTACTTTTCCGCGTACATACGCTACTTCGCCTTAACAAACCCGTGTATGCATAATGACATACCTTATTTATCATTTCTTTGGCACTTCCTCAAATTCCTTTCTTCTGTTACTCCTGAGTTGATCTGTAGATACATCATCTTTACATATTTGACACATAGGTTGCTTATAGGTAACTCATCAAGTAGGTTTCCATCAAGGACAACTTCACCAAGTAGGTTGTCATCAAGGACAACACATTGCATCATATAGCCAACAATCTCATTTCATCAAATAGGTTGCCATCAAGGACAACACTCTTCATCATATTTCCAAAAATCAATCAATCACAAAGAATAATAACTTAGAGTCGAATACAGAACAACAAGGCTTTCGTAATGATAGCAGAATAAATGAACAACAAAGTAGATAGCAATGTAATTCGTTAATGGATCTGTATTCAAAGTAATCAATTAACTCTGTAATCGAAATAAGCAGTAAACACAATTCAGACAAAAGAAAATAAAGAAATAGAAATACAAACAGCGGCTCGCTCCACCAGGGCCGGGCCCTCAACCGCCATTGAAAGCGCCGCTGGGCTACTGCAGAGATTGAGAAATAGAATGAGAACGCCTCTTTGTATTAATAAAACATGAATAGCTTTTACATCAATTGCTCTTTGCTCACAAGAGTCAAGCAATTATAATGTTACAAAGGAAATTCAATAATCATCCATTGTTCTCCATCTTCCTTCAATACACAATACATGCTCTCCTTTTATAATCAGAACGAGGAGAAATTAAATAGCAAATATAATCTCCCATAACAATATTGGATTGCTCCCAAAAACTTGATCAACCAAAAAATACATTTCCAACAATCTTTCAACAAGAGCAAGGTGAATTCGGTTTTGCAGCTGAGATTTGGAGGACGGCCGCAACAACAAATCTGAGAAAGTTGTGCTCAAAGAACCTTGCGTATCTCTCAATACAGGCCGAATTTGGGCAAACCGTTCTTTGCTAAAGTTAATTGGGCCCGTTTTGGAAAAAACCCATGTTCCAGATTTTCCAAATTCTTCTTCAGTGGCTCAGAATATCAACCGCAAAATGGTCACTTCTTATTCCAACGGATTTCTGAGTTGGAATATTTGATGATGATTTGGAAATCAAATCTGTAGTATTGAAAATATCTTGGAGGATAAAATGGTAAGTGATATTACAAAATATATTAATAAACCATCATTCATAAAATTATGCATAATAATCATCAATTTACTAAAAATAAAGGAGAAGAAATAATATTCATCCATAAGAGCATAAATCATTATAAAATGGATTTATATAATAAATTATAATAAATGATATGATAAATAAGAGTAAAAATGGATGAAATAAGTGTTAAAAAGTGGTCGTATTCACGACCCAACACCATGATACAACACAATAGGCACTTTGAGAGTTGCCTCCAAGGGGACTTATGGAAAGTGCCATTAGGTGTATCTTAGGATGCAACTCACCTAGGATTAATGAGGATATTGTTGACCATATGGAGACACCAAGTTTAGCATAGAAAGGGCTACGAGGGTGTTATTGGCAGATCCGAGGTAGAGGGAGTGTCATATTGAGGATTAATCTTGAGAATTGAGGTATACCCTTGATCACACCCTTTGGGACATACCAACCCCTCATCATCCAACGTGGTTTTTAGATGCGAAGTGTTTGGTTTTTGCCCCTTGCCACTCTCTAATTAGGCAGCAGGGCATGGGAGGCTCACCCTAGGTAGTCAGATGAGATACCATGTGTCATGATCCAGAAGGAGAATATCCAATTGAGACACTTGCTAGGTGCATGAGTTTAAGAATACCAACTTAGGGATGGCATAGTTGATTTGCAAGGTCGCATATGTTCCACCCCTAGGCTCACATTTGAGGGACCATGGATGGTAGATTTCATCTCCAGGAGGGTGCCCAGACTCCGAGCAGTGTCCAAATGTATCGTTAGGAGTTGGGACAATAGATTTTACTACAAGGTATGGCAGGAGCAAGCAGGTATGAATGCGCGGGACAAACTCTTGATACTTGGATTCCACCCGGGGGTTACATACAGGTTTCAGAGCTGAGGGTCATATGGGTTCTAGTAGGTAACAACGCTATGCAACAAAATCCTAAGATGAGATGGATTTGGGAGCTCCTAGTATGGTTGGGGGATCCAGGGATCTATTGGGTATGTGGATCACTCCACTTTGTGATGAGAACAGACAGATCAGATGATAACCCAATCAACTTGGGGTTTGACACATGGGGGAGCACTGATATTTCCACTACATGGCGAGGCATACTTATCATGTTGTTTCTCACGGTCATGATCCGCAATAGACAAATAGATATCATCAACATGGGGATGCTCAGGCAAGATGAGCTTCACCCACACATATTTTTATCCACAAGGCCCCAGGAGAAAGGGATGCAATCTGCACCTGATTGGGGGTATCTCATAGTCAGAGTGGTGCAACTTCAGCATGGTAGCACCTCTATGAGACTAGGAGGTGACCCGAGAATTACAGTTGTACACAACTTCATAACCTTTAGGGGTGAGCTTCATAATACACGAGGGGATCATTTAGATCTTCCATTGGGATTTAGAGAGTCATCGATGGAGTGGGGGACTTCATTAATATGGAAGTTTGGTCAGCAGGATGATAGCAGGAGGAACTCATGTGAGCGAGATGCTACCTCTGTATGGATTAGGAAGTATTTTCAAGGGTTTACTCTTAGAGTGCGCAGGATGGACTAATTGGTAGGGATAGTACATGAGGAGTTAGGCATAGTGCTATATTATCATGATTCCCTACTGACAGATGATGACCAAAGGGCTTCTGCTACTTTCTCCTAGCAGGATGGTGAGCGGAGAAGTTAGAGCTTTAAATTGGATAGGATGGCTTAGGATCCTGACATTGAGGGATCCCTTCATATTAGAGTGATGCAAAGGAAATGGGAGATTCAGTGGCGTGTTTGGGACCTGGGCACATATTTCAGTGATAGTGTAGGATCGTCAACTAGAGATGAGGCTTGTTCACACATTTCTTGAGGACAAGCAATGTTTTGGCGGGGAGGGATGTAATATTCCTAATTAGAAGAAAACTAATTAGAATATTAAAGTTTGCCAATTTTGTTTTTCTTAAGTTCAGTAGGTAAATTAAAGGGTCAAGAGACCCATAAACCTAGTAGTTAGAATAAAAATACCTTTCTAGAGCTCATGTCGATAGCGCAACTCTTCTAGGGTGAAGTGAACATGAGGGAAGCACAACAAGTGTGAAATCAAAGGGGCCAAGTAGCAGTGTGGTTAATGAATGGACCTAAGGATGTGTAGCAAGTGTGAAAGTCAAGGGGCCAAGTAGAAGCATAGTTAATGAGTGGACCCAAGGATATTAAGGTTTCACAAGAATAAGAATGGGGTGAGGGCCACCATAGAAATCATTCTAGCATATTCTCATTTACTGGTCCTTATGACTTGAGCACGTTTGAGCTGTTTAGCCGAGTCTGTAATGTTGTTTAGCACACGGGTGTCTCCGAGCGGAGATCCAAACCTCTTCCTTATGGGAATTCGAGTGCTCACTAAGGAGAGGATTTCTATTTTTCGACAGGAGAAGATTCATTATCTTGGCATCAGGCCAAATGTAGTCCCTCCTATAACAATGTAGTCATCTAGTGATTTACGTAATCTAGCAGTAGAGAGGTTCTGGATAGGGAGAAATTCCAAGGAATTTCCAGTTGGAATACAATGAGGGGATAAACCCTTCAATGTTTGAGCTTTTGGGAGTAGTTGCAGCTAGTTTATCTATCATTTTAGCTCATGCCTCTGCATACCCAACATTTGTGCGTTTTCAAACCCTAGGAGGGTGATTTTTTGGGGTCATCCTTTCTGGAAGTCGTTTCTGGGTTTTTCTGGGTTTTTTTAGTAGATTATGTGGTTAAAATATCGACATTTTCTGAGGAGAAGATCAAATCATTTACGCATCCCTTACTTAGCCAGAAACTAGAGGCACTAAGGGAAAAGGGTCAAATTTTGAAGTTTGGATTTAGAGGAACCCCTTTCCGGGTTTTTTTGTGTTTTGGGAAAGGATCACCTTCCTAAATTCCTAGAATATTTTGAGCACATGGGCTAGGCCAAATAGTAGTATGAAGTCAGCTAGCAGTAGCATTTCCAGCAGGGTAGCACAGAGTAGGAGTCCATCAGAGTAGCAATAGAGCAATGTTTTGGGTGGGAAAATCTGAGGGTCGTTCCAGCTTCCTTATCCAGCTAGAGTGCTATCTTTTTTATCACTGTTGTACTTATTTTTCATCTCCAATATTTTAATAAAATGGCTCAACAGTCCTGGCTCTTTTCATGGTATTTTTAATGTGTTTTCCATACTATTGTAGATTTAGTATTTTTATGATTTTTATTGCTTTCGTTTTCCTATTTGGAATATTACACTCCTCGACAAAGAAACCCCAGATTTGTGAGTGACAGCATATTTTTTATTTATCTGATCCACTGGCACTTTCTCCTGGGCTTTACCTCTAAATTATGCCATAGGATCGACCCCCTTACTTGGAAAACATGTTATTCGATGAATCAACTCGTCATCAATTTGCATGCGCTCTCCCAACTACAGCGCATCATCATGAACCAACACTAGCAAGTGCCTGATGCAAATATCATTAATGGGACTATGCCCAAAATGAGGGATTTGCAATAGATTGAGCAGGCCTTCTTGTGCAGACCTAGCATTCCGTTGTTTTTATTGAGGCATACCATGCTTCCTTCATAAGCAATTTTATCTCAATAGAGCTCTAGCATAAGCCCGATGAACTTTTCGACATCTTCTATGTCCCAGTGATCAAACTGTAGCTGAGGGAGCTTTGCAATCATGTCCCCGTCCATTGGGACATTTTTAGGGATCAAGGGGACTTAGATGCTTGCACACACCTTTTCCAACTCTTTGTGCACCTTTATAGTAGGTTTTCATGACACAATATAACTCAGTAGCTATGAGAATGGGGTTACTTCAACAAGTTCATCGTCCCCTTCCTCAATAGTTTTTGGAACTTTTTCCATGGGCTTCTTCATCTTCTCTCCCACTGAAAGGAATGGTTTTGGGGTATTTTATTTGAGATATCTACGTGTTCCAGAGGTTTGGTCCTTATTTTATTTTTATAGAGTAGGTGTTTCTACAACGGGAACTTCTGGTGCAATAAAGTCATCACCTAGTCTGGTAGTCGTCTTTTAGTTCTAAATTACGTACCCTAACCCAACTCGGAACAATGCATCCTCAAACACGAGATCCAAACTTGACATAGGCACATTAAATGAAATGGAAAAAACATAGCTCAGAGCATAAAAATCACTTAGAATGAAAAGGGAACTATTGCGACCCCATAGGCCATATTTATACTTGTGGCACATCTTTAACGACTCCTTGTGCATTAATGAGGTTCCATTACTGAAAAACGGTCCCAAATATGGAAAAATATATTCATTAAATGCATCTTGGATGCTCCTACAAATGGTAATAATTATGTCTTATCTAGTTTTATTGTTCCAACGGCTAGTATTTGGCACCTCTACACACCAGTGAATCTCCCGGCACAGATACCATGCATGTGCCACACCTGACTGCACATTCACCATCTCATATGTGCATGTCTGATACTTTGGTCATATAGTAATTTGGTAGGCACATGGTCATCACTATAAGGCTTTCGAAAACTTCCATTGACCTATACTGGAAGGTATTCACCACTCAACGTGGCCAAGGGCACTGCTCCTCCATCAGTGATTTACTTAACAACATAGGGCCCTAGCCAATGCATCTTCAATTTCCCTGCGTGGTATGCACACCGGTTGTCATATAGTAAGATCAAATTTTTCTCCTTAAACACATTCTGCCTAATATGCCTATCATGACAGGATTTTTCACCCACCTTTTGAACCTGCTAGTGATATTTTTCAATAAACTGATCTTCTTCCAGAGGAACCAACTACGACAATCGTTCTTCTAGACCATCTTCTTCAGACATATTGGCAAATTTTTCAATCCGCAGACTGGGAACAAGAAACTTCATGGGAAACACAACCTCTTGCCCATATACCATCATAAAAGGTGTCCTCCCATTCAAATTTTTGCAAGTAGTCCTATAGGCCCAAATAACTGCAGGTCCTTACTCATCCCAATCATTTCTCTTATCATTGCATACCTTAGTGAGCACGATCTCCAGGATCTTATTAAAAGCTTCAAGTGCGCCATTTTTCCGAGGATGATAAGGAGATATCTTCTAATGATGCATATTGAATTCTTCAGTCAAGGATTCGATGGTGTCATTTAAGAAATGTGTAACCTGGCCGTTGATCATAATCTTAGGACAACCAAACCACATCATTATATTCTAAAAAATAGACTGTGCATTCATATCAGTGGTGTAGTCCTTCATTGGTTTGGCTTCATCTCATCTGGTTACATAGTCTGTTGCAGTGATTATGTAGCATGCACCGCTCTTTCTTCCTGGACGATTAATAGGTTGCACAAAATAAATATACCACTTCTGAAAAGACTACACTGCCATCTGTGGACTCAAGGGCATCTTGACCCTACCCGAAGGTTTCTCTGTCCTTTGACAGACATCACATGTGTTACAGTGCACATAGGCATAATTTTGTAGTGTGGGCCACAACAACCCAGTGCACAAGATCTTTTTCCCAATGGCCTTACCTAGATAATGATCACCAACAAAACCATGAGCTTCATTGACAATGGCCTGCCTTTCATATTCCAAGACATACCTTCATAGAACCTAATCCACACCTAATTTGTACAACTATCCAGAAATAATGGTAAAGTTCGTTGCACGTGCTACAAGTTCTTTCTTCTGATGAACTATATACTCCTCAGGAGCTTGACCACTAGTAAAAAAATGAATGATATCAGGGAAATTATCATCAAACACTTTTATCGAAAACAACTACGCATCTAGAAATCCATCATCTATATTTTTGTGTTCTTCTCCTGATTCAATGAATGACAGATGGTCTGGCCTATCATTTAGTCATCCTAGTTTTACTATAATTTCAAAATCATTTTCTTGAAATAATAACAAACATTGGCAAATCTTCACCCCCAACATAGGCTTATTGACCAGGTACTTCAAAGTAGAATGATTAGTGAACATTTTAAAGTGACCTCCCAACAAATAGTGGCGGAACTTCTGCAGTGAATATACCATTACAAGCCCTTCCTTTTCCGCGGTTCAGTAATTCTTCTCTACATTTGATAGTTTTCGGCTAGTATAAGCAATAGGATGATCAATTTGTCCTTCCCTTGGCTGCGCTAGCACAACTTCGAGCACAATAAAGGAAACATCCACATGTACATGAAATGCCTTGGACCAATTTGGGAAGACCAGGATGGCTACAGTGACCATAATTTCCTTGACCAGCTCAAAGATATTTTGGTAGTCCGCATCCCAGCAGAACGTTGCATCCTTCTTCAATAGGTTTTCCATTGACACAATTATCAGTGCATATCCCTGAATAAAATCTATATATTACCCAGTATGCCTCAATTTTGAGTGAAAATTCTTAATATTATCAGGCACTTCCAAATTGTCTATGACAACAATCTTGGTAGGATCCACCATCAATCCCTGCTGGCAGACAATGTGTCCCATAGTATTCCAAAGGGTACATATAAAATACAATTGTTCAGATTCAAAGAGATCCGATACTTCCTACATGTATGCAACACTAAATGCAAATTGGATGCATTCTTCTTCAACAATCCAAAGACGGTCTAATCATCAAAATATACCTCCAAAAAATTGTGTATAAATTATTTGAAAGCAACAAATACCATGCGCGAGAAAATGGTAGGAGCATTATTTAATCCAAATGGCATAACTGTATATTGGAAAGATCCTCATTCAGTAGAAAAAGTGGTCCTAATCCTATCTTCTGGCGTAATCGGGATATGATGATATCTTGAAATCCCATCTATAAAATAATATGCTTCTTGACCTCCAAAATTATCGAAAATTTCATCTGACAATGGATTTGGGAGTGTATCATGCACACAAGCATGATTGTAATGTTCCCAAATTTTAGCCTCAAGCTAAAATGGAACATTATAGTTGCACATTTTATTTTTGCATAATAAAATGTGGAAGGAGACACCTTAGCCCCTTTTATATGAAGAAATAACACTCCTTGTGTGAAAGGAGGACAAATAAGTAGCTAAAATAAACACATAAGGGTGTTAATGGAACCCAACTCACTTGGATTAGTCATCTTTGACTAAAGCTAACAGCGCTGCCTAAGGAGGAGAGGCTTCCTAGAGAAGATGCGCAATTTTGGCCGGGAAGACACTCATGTGAGGGTGGAAAGCATAATTGGTGGGACCTTGGTGGAGAAGAGTTTCTTTTCTTTATAAGGAGGAGATGGCAGCTCATTGGCATACATGTTTTAGATTTTTAGACTTGGGTTTGCAAAGGCTTGCATCCCCGGGCTATTTAGCAGGGTGATGGTGCCCTTAGGCACTAGGGTGTTCCCGGTCGGGAATCCCTTCCTCTTCCTCAAGGAAGGATGAGGATTGAGCTGATTTTCCTCAATCTGGCATTGGCCACAACTACTACCATCAGCTACAACGTTATTTCTGCAGCAGAGACGACGATGTGTTGCTGGGGGCAACAAAGAAGGAACTCATGCAGTCTCTCTTGTCTTGTTTTCTTTAGTGGAGGAGTGATATACTCATTGGAGGAGCTGCAAGGAGGATTCCCAGGCTACATTTCACATATTTGGCATGAGGCCAACATTCCATCATCTCCCACTACGCATTCCATGAAGGAAACTGTGTTATTATAGAGGTGGCAGTGAGAGAAGGGTTCATGAGCTCATCAGGAGGATGTTTTTGAGACAAAGGGATCAGCCCTTTGTATTGGAGACATAATCAGAGGAGGGCAATCAGATTTCAAATCAGACATAGCCTCATTCTTGTTTTGGTTTAGTTGCAGTGACAAGTCTCTTGTCACATTTTGGTTTTCTCCAGCATTTCTAGCAATCATCATAGATTGGCTAGAAATCTTGTATTTCAGCCCATCTCTTTGGTATGGGGCTATTTTATTGTATCCTTTAGCATCATTATCATTCTATACACATTCATTAGCTGCTATTCTCGTAATTATTAGGTAAGCATGGTCCTTCGACATTTGGTGTAGCTGCAGCAACATTTGTATTTCATGGTGTAATCATTGGAGATTGATTCCCATTGTCTAAAGGGTTCATTCCTCATGATATTTCTATTTATTTTTTCTGATATGATAATATAATGATGGCTACATAAATTTCCCTCTTATGGTGTATTTCAGATTTGCAAAATTAATGCTCATGTTCATGTATTGATGTAAGCTCTCTCATTGAGCATTTTTTTAGATACCTAGATTGGGGAGATATGAATAACCCATCTAGATGTATTTTTGTGAGCTCATATTCTGCATAGGATTTGTATGATGTGTGCCCTAGGGCATCCCAGTGGTGTTTTGCCTTATTTTTGCATCAGCTTCCTTATACAGCGCCCCCAAGGACCTTGTAGTATAAATTCCCGAGGTGGGATATTGCATATCCATAGACAGAGTCTGTGAAGGGCCAGCCAGCCTCAGGATCTCTCCCTTCTCTGAAAGGAGTCATATCCTATAAATTCCCCAACAGTCAATCTCTGATATGAACTTGCAGTGTCTCACTAAAGAAGGAAATTGGAATATCTCAAGATATTCCCGATGGAGCAGTAAGTTCCAGATTTGGAACATTACAGTGGTATCGGAGCATGATATTGGCTCAGCCTGTGCCCAAGATCTAATGTCATCAGCAAGAGGAGCTTCTCTCCAAGGAGAGGATATTGATAGAGGAAAAAAGGAAAGAGGAATGAAGGAAGAGGAGGTTTCCCTTATTCTTTTCTAGACCATTGAGGAGATTGTTGAAGATCTTGATGAAAGGGAAATTTGGAGAAACTTTCTGAGAAGGGTTTGTTGATGAGACAAATCCTAGCTACTTCATGAAGGGTGTGAGAATTTAGCCACACATGTAGATTTCCCATAGCTACTGCAAGAAGCGTGGAGGAAAAAGAGTTGAGGCCTTTGGAGGAGCAGCGCTGCAAAATCAAACGTATGATTCATGATAATTGATTTCAGTGTTTTATTTCATGTTCTCATGGTAATGAGAGATCATATGTTGTAGTAAAAAAGAGTTTTGAAAATGGTATTGATGAAAACCAATGTGAAACATGGTGTGACAAAACTTCAAACACTTTTCATGCATGGAGGGGAACCATGAAACAAAGTTCATTCCATCTTTCTAGAGGGGGAGTAAATAAGGAGAATGGCTTGCTAGAGGCAAGACCCCAATTGTATGAAGGGAACTCTTCCATTTGTGAGGGTGTGGAGATGTTTCTCTCGAAGGAAGGCCAAGATCCAAGGCCTCTCATTAAGGAGGAGACACACTCAAATGTTGGTAGAGAGAAGGTACATAGAAGAACCTACCGCGCTGCACCATTAGATGAAGAAGGAGAGCAGAAGGACCAACATGAAGGGATGATGGGAATTCACCCTTATCTACTTCAGATATTTTCTTCACATAGGAGAAGGACTGCACTACGTAGTAGAGAGAGAGAACCTTTCATTCCTCTCATACATTAAGTCCACTTCCTATCTTGATGTCTCACTTTTGGAGGCTTTCCACTTGGGAGGCCACTTGATCTAGAGATGATGAGAGACATCATGTCATTTGGTTCAACACTCTTGGATTCCAGAGAGAGGGAGAGATTGGAGGAATCCATCATAACAGAGAGAGTTTGGGGATAAGCTCAAGGAGGAGGGATACACTCTCTCATTTTCAGTCTCACCCATTCTCATCAGTTTTACTGCACAGATAGAGTTTGTTGCAAAGGTGGAGGATAGCATCTTCATGATGCAAGATGGCTGCTCCATGGATTTGGTGAGAGAGGGGATACTTCCTTTGAGGAAGGACTCTTTCATGCATTGGAGTAGATGGAGGCCACTCATGCTTACATTGGCCAGGATCGGGAGATTCTTTGGAGGTGATAGTCTCTCATGGGAGGCCCATTTTCAGAGATCATCATCTCTATTTGAGCATGAGTAGCTGCATGATGGCATGGCAACAGCTTGGAGGGTAAATTTCACATGGGGGATGTCAAGTTAGCATGCAGTAGCGCGATGAAGCACCATATGCAGAACACCAGCGCTGCCTATGTGTAGGATTGATCCAGGATGGAGGACTCAGCTTTGGTTGAGTATTCCCCAAGATCTTGGTGCATGCATGATTTTTGGATGGCCTTGATGGAGATGGCAGATACTTAGTGACTGATATGATCATCTATCATCATGGCAGACTCTTGTTGACTAGGGCTTCTAGTCTCAAGGAGACACTATTGCATGCAACATATGAGGACTTCCTAGCTATGCATTTGGATGCATACTTTGCGTTGCTAGGGGAGTTCACTTGGGAGGGCATTCAACATGATCTACATCAGCATATGGATAGATTTAGAGCTCGGTTGTTTTTGGAGAGGTTGGCACAACCATTCCCTTACTCATTGGAGGAGAGGGAGAGCACTCAGATGAGCCATTTCAGCTCAAGGTCTCAAGTACATGGTAGAGAAGGTATAATTTCCCATTTAGTACCTCTTTACCTCATATGAGTAACATATTGTCCCAAAAAGGATCATACCTTCTTGGACTTGGTATAATGTACTTGCAACTACTTGTAGCCTTGATTTTGACTATTTTTGTGATGGTTGTGGGGGAAGCCACATGCTTCTTGGTGTGTACCATTGGCACCAAATTGTGATTTCATGTTTTCATCTTATGAGGAGATGTTGTGGCAGAAAAAAAGTGGCTATTTTAGTAGCTTTTACTTTTTATTTTGAGGCAGGACAAGGAGGCACTATGTAGGTTCCATAAGTGGGATTTGGAACCACTCTCCAGTTGTCATTTGGCAACTTGATTCTATTGCATATTGCTCCTTGTATATTTCTCATGTTGTACATTTGTGAGGGGAATTATTTGGAGAGTTTTGTATGTACAATCCATTGGGAGCATGATTCTCCCCATTGTATATGTTTTATCTTGTAGGAGATACCATGGGCAAACCATGATTGCCACATTGCTACTTGTACCTTCTTGTGCGAGGGACTACTTGAAGACTTTGCAGAGGCATTTCATGGCTGGATTTTCTTGATGGGGTAGCTTAGGCCATTATTAGAGGCCATACCATTCCATCCCAAGGACAGAGGCAACCCCATGAACATTTCAAATGGAGAGAGGGCCATCATGAGAAGCACAAGCAGAACTCTCCATTCAACCCCAATACATTGCAGAAACCAGGGGTTGAGATTTGGATGATTGCATAGATGAGAGGATCATCATTGGGAGAAAAATTTTCCCATGCATATCATCACTCATACCTTAAGGAGGCCATAGCATAGCAATAAGGATTCCACTACACCTTCTATCATTCCATGATTTGCATCATTTTTAGCTTGCATACTTGGGAGAGAGCATTGGAGGACAGATTCATTGTAGCATATTTGAGTAGTGGTGAGACCATTGATGAGGAGGCCACAAGAGAAGAAGGAGGAGAAGATTTTGTTCTCTCTATGAAGTTGCTTGAGGGCAAGAAACATGTGGGAGGGGAGGACTGTAATGTTCCCAAATTTTAGCCTCAAGCTAAAATGGAACATTATAGTTGCACATTTTATTTTTGCATAGTAAAATAGGGAAGGAGACACCTTAGCCGCTTTTAGATGAAGAAATAACACTCCTTGTGTGAAAGGAGGACAAATAAGCAGCTGAAATAAAAACCTAAGGGTGTGAATGGAACCCGACTCACTTAGATTAGTCATCTTTGACTAAAGTCAACAACGCTGCCCAAGGAGGAGAGGCTTCCTAGAGAAGCTGTGCAGTTTTGGAGGGAAGACACTCATGTGAGGGTGGAAACCCTAATTGGTGGGACCTTGGTTTAGAAGAGTTCCTTTTCTTTATAAGGAGGATATGGCAGCCGATTGGCATACATGTTTTAGAGTTTCAGTCTTGGGTCTGCAAAGGCTTGCATCGCTGAGCTGTTTAGCAAGGTGATGGTGCCCTCGGGCACTAGGGTGTTCCCGGTTGGGAATCCCCTCCTTTTTGTCAAGGACGGATGAGGATTGAGTTGATTTTCCTCAATCTGGCATTGGCCACAACTACTACCATCAACTACAACGTTATTTCTGCAGCAAAGAGGACGTTGTGTTGCTAGGGGCAGCAAAGGAGGAACTCATGGAATCTCTCTTATCTTGTTTTCTTCAGTGGAGTGATATATTCATTGGAGGAGCTGCAAGGAGGATTCTCGGGATGCATTCCACATCTTTGGAATCAGGCTAAAATTCCATCATCTCCCACTATGCAGTCCATGTAGGAAACTGCGTTATTCTAGAGGAAGCAGTGAGAGAAGGGTTCATGAGCTCATCAGGAGGATGTTTTTGAGATAAAGGGATCAACCCATTAGGGGAATTTTGAGGTCTAAAATGGGCCTCCTAAGGAAATTATAAAATAATAGTGGAAAAAAATCAAATAAGATTTTACAACATCATCAAATTTTAGAGGGAAAAATGGAAAAACTACTTTTCAACTCATATTTTCAACTTATCTCCCAAAGTTTTTACTCAAATTTCGAGCGGGAGTACTCGTTGGATGCGAAATTTAATTCCCCATCCAAGGAGTACCCATGTTGCATACTTTCTATGGGTCCTACTACACGAAAAATGAGAAATACATAAAAAAACGTGATTACAATCATGTTTTTTATGTATTTCTCATTTTTCGTGTAGTAGAGTTCATCGAAAGTATGCAACATGGGTACTCCTTGGATAAATTTCGCATCCAGCAATGCTCCCTCTTCAGAAATTTGGTAAAAATTTTGGGAGAATGGTCAGTTGAAAAAGTAGTTTTATTATTTTATTATTTTTTAATATTTTACCCTTTTATTTAAAAAATGGTGAATCATCCCCCATGGTTGACATCATCATATTGAATCCTATTGGTTGTTATAAAGTTTATTTTTGTTGTTCATTTTTCTTATGAGGCCCATTTTAGACCTCAAAATTCCCCTAATGCTTTGTATTGGAGACATAATCAGAGGAGGGCAATCAGATTTCAGATCAACCACAACCTCATTCTTGTTTTGGTTCAGTTGGAGTGACAAGTCACTTGTCACATTTTGGTTTTCTCCCGCATTTCTAGCAATCTTCATAGATTGGCTAGAAATCTTGTATTTCAGCCCATCTCTTTGCTATGCGGCTATTTTCTTGTATCCTTCAGCATCATTATCATTTTGTGCACATTTAGAAACTGCTATTCTCTTAATGACTGTGCAGGCATGGTCCTCCGACATTTTGTGTAGCTGCAAAAACATTTGTATTTCATGGTGTAACCATTGGAGAATGATTCCCATTGTCTAAAGGGTTCATTCCTCATAATATTTACGTTTATTGTTGTTGATATGATAATATAATGATGGATTCATACATCTCCCTCTTATGGTGTATTTCATATTTGCAGAGTTAATGTTCATGTTCATGTATTGTTGTAAGCTCTCTCATTGAGCATTGTTTTAGAGACCTAGATTAGGGAGATATGAATAACCCATCTAGATGTATTTCTTTAAGCTCATATTCTACATAGGAGTTGTATGATGTGTTTCCTAGGGCATCCCAATGGTGGTTTGCCTTATTTTTGTAGCAGCTTCCTTATACAACATCCCCAAGGACCCTGTAGAAGAAATTCCCGAGGTGGAATATTGGATATCTATAGATAGAGTCTGTGAAGGGCTAGCCAGCCTCAGGATCCCTCCCTTCTTTGGAAGGAGTCATATCCTGTAAATGCCCTAATAGTCAATCTCTGAAATGGACTTGCAGTGTCTCACTGAAGAAGGAAATTGGAATATCTCAAGATATTCCCGATGGAACAACAAGTTCCAGATTTGGAACATTAAAATCATTAAGTTTTTGCAGATCAATAGAGATTATAATTTATCCATTGGTATTCTTATATTCCACAAATATTGGAATGACCCAGTCATATTCTTCCACAGGCTCAATGACGCTTCCTGCCATAATTTTGTCCAACACTTCTCTCACTTCCTACTTATATCTAGGGTTCAACCTGTATGGACGTTATTTTATAGGGCACACATCAGGCTTCAATGTCATTTTTGTGTGTCCTAGGTCCCCAATGACTTCCTTCAATTTTGAAAAAATTTGTGGGGAACAGATCCTGATATTCTGCCAGCAACTCAAGAACCTTGCCTACTATATCATCATCCTAGTAGTCTCCAATATTTGCTAACTTAGGTTTTCCTTCAGTTCCAATATTCACTTGTCTTAATTTCAATGGATTTGTCACATCCATCAAGGTGATTGAGGGCCCATACACTGTGCGCTGCCCTTAAAATTCAGGAATCATGATATTCCTTGGATCCTCATCATTTTCTTCTACTGTCAGGTTTCTGCAATTTACAATGGCGTTCACCTGTGCATCCCAAGATGGTTGTGTTCACTCAATCACAGGCTTAGTGGAATAAAAAATGACTTCTTGAATATTATGTAGAGGTTGACCAATTGTTTCAAACCCACTTTCAAAGCTAAAGGTGAGAATAGAATTGTCTACCAGTGCAGACCAGTCACTAGTGCCTTTGTGAAGCTCTATTTCTAAGTACCATTCAGTGGGTACCTTTCCCAACGTGTGAATAAACATATGAACCCATTCAGGTGTTGGTTCTACACCCCATACCTCATTCCACTTAGCTAGATGGTCGCACTGATCTTCTTTCTCGGAGTATAAATCCTCCATTTTAATTATTCAACCTTCAAACTAGAACCTCGTTAGGTGCACACATTCCTCCAGTATCCCATATTCTCCTTATGTGTTTCCCACCATCTTGTTGGAGTAGCATGCAAGCCAAGATACAGAGCATGGAAACTTTTTTCTATAGGTATAGAACTTTCCAGCTCTCCTAGGAACATGTTTACATTGGTTGAGACATCATAATGTGTGAAATCACGTACCTTAGATGTTATGCAATGCAAAGCATGGGTCACATGATTACAACGCAGTGAAGACACCTCATGCAGTCGGTTCTACCAAGCCTCCAGTTCTTCATCAGAGTCTAAGAAATAAGAAATATCCTTCACCCATTTAATATTCCCATCTGTTGTAGGATTAATCTAGTCTTTGTCACACAAATTTAGCTTATAAATTTGATCAATCTCGTCCTTAGCACTTAATGGTTTAATATACCTTTGGCCTTTTGCAGGATCCAGAGGAATGATTACCCTAACTCCATTGCTCTAAAATTCCATTATCCTTCTCTTTATATTGATAACACCATCCATGTCAATGGCCCAATCTAGTCATAGAAGTGTAGGATAGGGATAAGTATCATCTACAATCTGTATGACTTCAAAATCTGCCACCACCTTAACACCTTATAAATTGACCACAACTCTTGACAACCTTCCCAAAGGAATGATCTTATGTTGATTAGCCATGTGCAGTTGGATGGTAGACCATTCCATCTATGGCTCTCCCATGTGCTGATAGGTTTTTTAAGGTAGAACATTAGCATCTAATCCCAAATCTATAATGACTTTGTCCATTTCATAAGCACCAATATATCTAGTCATACACATCTCTCTACATGTTCTCTATTTGTTCTTATATATTTTATTGACTACTCATTTTTCTACCATGGTTTGTTCTTTCTCTGCACAATTATCTATTAATGCCTACAAATTTTCAATAGCCTTCTTGTTGCACAACAACTTTATGCATGCTTGTAAAAATGGCTTAATCTCTTCATTTCCTCCTGCTTCCTTTAGTGTTCTACCACTTGTTGAAGTATCTCCTTCTGCAAATTCTTTCCTTGCTTCAATAAAGGTTTCTTTGGTGTGATGAATATTGAAGCCTTATTTGTTTTCAGGTACTTTTCATACCCATACGTCAGTGGGAGGTTGATATCCATTATCTTCATTGGTAGCTACACCACTCCTGGTAACTACATTCACACAAGGATCTTCTTCCTGAGTTTATGCTCGAACCATCTAAAGATTTTGCGTCAAGGTCTTCTTTTCCTGCATTTTAGCAATCAACACATGACACTATTCTATAACATGATCAAATTGTCTACAATACCTGTAGGATTGTCACACTGGATCCAGAAATTTGCACACATAATGAATAACATCACCAAAGTTATAGAAAATAATTTTTCCTCTTCCTCGATGAGCTGATCCACCTCCTTGGCCTCTTCCTCTACGCCCAGAAGGGGATGCTAGTGATGTAGGTTCAAATTGCATTCTATATATCTCAGATTTATCAAACATCATATCATAGATCTGGAAATGATACTCATCATGCCCTATGATGAACTGAGCTTTCAAAATAACTGTTTCAAGTTAGGCTGATATTTTCCAATCCTTGGGCAAGAATATGTGGCATGTAGTCCAATAATTTGACAGATAGTACACCATACATGGTTCTTCAATTGACTAGTACCTCTAGCATTGACATAGATGTTGAAAAAATTACACTGGTCATTATGACGCCCATAAGATTTTCATTTTATACAACACACCTCTACGCATACCTCCTTTCCTTTTTCCTTGGACAAAATTTGAATTTTAAAATGCATTGCTTCTAGATGACTCTAAATATGTTGAGTTCCCAACACAATAGGTGTTAGGGTAGCCTCTAGTTTCATTGCAACTTTTAAAGTCTCACCTTGTGTAGCAATCTCTTTCTGACCTAATGGTTCGTGCAAATGTGGAAGCAACATAGCAATGAAACATTCCTTATGCTGAGTATGATCAATCACAAATGCACCATATCTCAAGGTGAACTTCAGTCTCTGATCAGCCGCCCATGTAGACTTATTAGGTTCTTGATGAATATAATTCATTTCTGTCACCAGCTGCACGTATGACTTAGGTTTCTTAAAATCCTCTTTTAGTGTTACTTTAATTTCTTCCAGAGTAGCATTAGGGTTTTCTTGCACGTACCTAATGTACCAGTCTAGTGCACGATATTTAAATGCTACACTTTTCTAATATCAATATTCATTACATGTTGAGTCTACCATACACCCTCAGTTACAAACCATAAGTGATCAGTGTCCTTGATTCCAATGCCTCTGAAATTAGGTAAACTCATGGATGCAGCCATATCTAATTTAGCGGGAGGTAGAGGTGGAGGTGGAGATGGAATGCGTGGTGGGGTAGGTGATCTGTGATGTAAGCTCAGAAGTGGAATGGATGGAGCGGGAAACAGAATCAAGGGTTTCTGATATGATGAGATTTCTTCTTCAGAGTCAGTTTCGGGTTCAGGTTTACTATCAGATCTAGGCTTGAGGGGGCTATAAGGGAATTTTTCAGAGACTTCATGGTAAATTCTTCCATTGCATGTAACTAAACCTCTTTGATGCATTCAAGAAGTATGTTTGCATAGACAAACCCATTCACACAATAGAATTTTTAGTAATATTTTCAATGAGCACAGGAACTTACCTCTACGCCTTTGAAAAAACTTCTTTGGGCTTCATAATATTACACAAATTGATCAAAAACATATTCAATCAAAAATATGCCCAAAAGTTGATCGATTCAATGATCTACCATGCAAGTGATCATATTATCAATTTTTTCTACTTGTTGGATCAGTTCAAGAGTCGATTTAGTGATTATGTCATCCTTTATGCACCGATGGAATTCAGATAAGTGTGACAACCACTCCTGTAGTTCATGTGCAAATGAAAAAAATAAAATTGCATGCACTTCAGTATAAATATATTTCTATACCCACTGTTCGCTAGATAATTTAGTGCTTCTATTCTCTTGTAGTCTAAACTCAAGGATATTTCTATCCAACCAGTCTTGTAATTTGTTGCACGATGGATGCCACAAAATAAAACTCCCTCAAAGTGATGATCCCAGTCCTGTAAATGGAACCATTTGTTGGCTTTAGGGGTCCTGGCCTAGGTTCAAATTTTATGTATAAACCATTCAATGACTACGATATCCTTTATGCAGTGATGGAATTCATATAAGCATGAAAACCACTCTTGTAGTTCATGCGCAAAGGAACAAAAAGAAATTGCATGCACTTCAGTATAGATATACTTCTATACCCACTATTTATCAGATAATTTAGTGCTTGTATTCTCTTGCAGTGTGAACTCAAGGATATTTGTATCCAACCAGTCTTGTAATTCATCACGCGATGGATGCCACAAAATCAAATATCCCTCAAAATGATGATCCCGGTCCTGGAAATGGAACAATTTTTTGGCTTGAGGGGTCCTAACATAGGTTCAAAGTTTATGGATAAACCAACAAACCCTCCAACGACTGGCTCTTTCGATAGTGTTCTCCTTGCGTAGACCAAATTCTCACCCAAAGCAGTATGGGGAGGTGCTAGAACCAGGTTTCCACAACCTGAGAGAGAATTTAATGAAGTGGTCCTCAGTAAAATCGTTGGTGAACTTATATAGATGTGTGCAATGGTTTAACCAGGCACAAAGAGTGTTAAATTATCAACAAAATAACACAGAAATACTACTTCTTTTAGCAGATATAACAAATCGGGACCAAATTTAGATCTTAATAAATGTAAACACTTAACAGATCTCTTAATTATCAATAATCATGCATAATTATATTAGACAGCTTTGCACATTCATCAATAAGTAAACAGAGAATGCAATCTCATCAGATCATAAATATAAAATGTAAAGACATAACACAGAGAGCTTCACGAAAACTGTTCTTTCTATTATCTTTCAGATCTGTCAATACAACAACTATTTTTCGAAAACCCTTACCAAAAAGCTTAAAAGCCCTTCCGCGGACATAACTAGTGGAGTCCGCACACAACGAGGACTAGGTCTCCATGCATAGAGTTAGTAGGCGCCTTTCAACCCAACCCAAAAACCATTACAGACACAAATACTATTAGAGCATCAATATCTCATCAACTTATCTTAGAGCTAGAACTACTTAGCTTAGACATACTCTATCTATTTATGATACACCTAGCATGTAGATACTATGGTTTCAAACCATGGTTTGAGGCCCACAATTTACATTTAAGCTTAATTACATCCAAAATTGCGGCAAAAATCTCTTTGAATTCATTTGCGCATCATGCACATATAAAAATACAAAAATGTATTTGGAACTCATGCCTTAGGGGACCTCTCTCCAACAATCACCAATTGATCTCAACTACTAAGTCCTAGATCTGAATCTAGGATGTTGTCGAATATTTTTCTGAAGCGACTATGACTAAGAGACATATGAATGAAGACACTGTGCAAGTAACTAAATATGATCCAAATCATATATTCTGAGGAAATATCTTAATCACAACCTTAAAAATCTCATCCCATAGCTGAAGCTCCCTTAACCATGACCTGAGCACTCTGTTCTTGCAGCTAAGGTCCTGATCAATCTCGAACCCTAGCTGCACCCTAAAGATGATATGCCCATGGCTATACCAAATCATTCATGCCCTTGACACGACTTGCCCTGGGTCTGGATCATCTTATCGTCTACCTCATTTTTCTCTACTCATGATTCTAGTCAAGAACACTCAGATCAAATGTGATCCTCTATCTGTGATCTCGATTCTTTGCACAAGCTTCTCCTTAGGTACCTATGTGAGCCAAGAAAGAAAAATACGAACCAACAAGAAGTGAGCATGAAGACGATATCATGAGAAAATATGTGCAAATTATCTTGAGGTCACCTCTATTTATTGCTTCCGTGTGTGAGTGCTTGCGGTTAAGGCTAACTCCACATGTGGTTAGGCTGACCCATTCCATTTTACTTTAATAAATTAATTAATTCATAGTTTAAGTTTTTTCTTAATTGATTTTGGCGATCTATAGGTCAATTTTGGTCCACTCGAAAAGAGGAATCTAATGAAATTATAATTTGAACCATATGAGCTATCTATAGTGGAATTTGATGTAATTTACATAATTTTAACACCAATGATGCTTGAATTGTCAAAAATGGACATTGTATGAGAAATTTATGGTTGTTTGAAGTTTTGGAAAAAATCCAGTGAGGGTTGTCACATGTAAGCATGATTATGATGTGGATGCTGAAGTGGGTAGATGATATGGCATGCATACATGGTGATCGAAATGGAAAATGACATCCACCCATGGTATTCATTCACTCATGGAATTTACTAATCATATTATAAATGACATCGACCCATGGTATTTATTCACCCATACTATTGTAAGTGAGATCCACCAATGGTATTCATTCACCAATTGTACTTACCCACCCATGGAATTTACCTATGGTATTGTAACCAAAAACTGTTGTAAGTAACAAGTCACATTTTGTAAAAGAAAATTTTTCCCACCCCAATGTAGCTTTAACATATACTTATTATTTTAATAAAAAGTTTGGTCGTGGCTTTATTTAAGGTGTGCTCTATCATTTTGTTTGAATTTCAATTTTTCATATCTTGCTCCCCCCCAAGATCCATTTCAATTTTGTATATCTTGGTGAATCCCCCCAAGATTCGGATTAGTGGTATCAGAGCAAATTATGACTCCATGAGAATGAGGATTTCCACACATTTCTGTTTCAAATTTTTGCAGCAAACTTCAACGAACTTCATGTAAGTCCCACAACCTCCACAAAGAATTTTCTTGGGCCAAGCAAGAATTTCATTTATTTTTCTATTTTTTTTGCAGAAAATTTTATTGGGAGGTGACTTTGTAGATCATATTTGAAAATTTTGATACAAAATTTACCAAATAAAATAACATATCTATATTCCTTGTGTAAAAATACCCAAATTAAAAAAAACAATTGACATAATCAGAGTATGGATGAGGAAGATATCACTGATTTAAAATCAAATATGTTGGAGACATTTTTCTCACAAAAATTTGTGGACGACTTCTCTCCTATCATTTTTGTAGTTTATGTTCATCATTTTAGAAAAATGACTGCAGATCTCAGCTACTCTTGAAAAATCACCCAATCTAAAAAAACGAACTTGGTCGAATCAGAGTTTATATGAGGGACATATCACTGATTTCAAATATACTAATTTTTTCAGAAATTTTGTTAGGATGGGACAGTTGCAGCGAGAATCTGGGTTTCCAGAGTGTCCAGATAGGGATTTCAATTACTTGGGAAAATGCATAATGGTCGTTATATTTCCAAAAATAGGTTATAATAAAGATTCCGAGTTATATTTACTGAGTTATTCTCATTTTAAATTAGATATCTGGAGTAACATTCAAAGTGGGTTTCCTCTGGAGACATGCCCTCCCACATGCTTTGGTAGGAACTTGCTTCACATTCATTAGTTTCAGCATAGTAGTATCGAGCTTGAGTTCTTTGGAGACGTTCCCTCCCACCTTAGGCTATATAGGCACCCGCTACTTCATCAACATTAAACATCTTCGTTATAGGTCAGCCGTAAAAAATCCTTGTAATCCAAGTGGATTTGCTAGGCTGCACATTTTTGGTATCACAGTTACTCACAAGAATTATATGGTATTTCTATCCTTGGCACTTCCTTTTTAATTATTTTGGGTCATCCACAAACCCAAACTTCATCGAAGTCCATTTTCTAGGTCAAAAATTATTGGAATCACAGTAGGTCACAAGCATTATAAGGTATCTCTATCCTCGGAGTTTCATTTTAATGGTTATGGTCATCTAAATACCCACACTTCATCGAAGTCCATTTGCTAGGTCACACATTGTCAATATCAACTTTGGTCACGAGAATTATAGAGTATCTATATCCTCATATCTTCATTCATCACAAATATGGGTTAACCATAAAAAACCCCTCTCTTAAGTGGCTCTTCGTATTCAAAAAAGGCTTGTCAGGAGGGAACTTCACGCAATGGGGACCATTTCTTCTTAAGAAGGAAGGAATGATCTGAATGGAAAATGGAATCCACCAGTAGAATTCATCCACCCATG
The DNA here is from genome assembly GCA_034641835.2 of Pinus albicaulis. Classification (NCBI taxonomy): domain Eukaryota; kingdom Viridiplantae; phylum Streptophyta; class Pinopsida; order Pinales; family Pinaceae; genus Pinus; species Pinus albicaulis. The sequence continues at coordinate 865,879,039 of CM076572.1, forward strand.
AAATTTACCCATGCTATTGTAAATGACATCCACCCATGGTATTCATCCACCCATGGAATTTACACATGGTATTGTAAGTGGCATCCACCCATGGTATTCATTCACCCATGGTATTTACCCATAGTATTGTAAGTGAGATCTACCCATGGTATTTACCCACCCATATAATCTACCTGTGGTATTGTAACCAAAAAATGTTATAAGTAACAATTCACATTTTGTAAAAGAAAATATTGTCCACCATAATGTATTTTTTATAGTTATTCATTGTTTTAATAAAAAAAATGTGGTCTTATTTGCGGTGTGTTCTCTCATTTTGTCAGCATTTCAATTTTTCAGGTCTTGGGGACCTCCCCCCAAGATCCATTTCAATTTTTTAGATCTTCGGGGCCTCCCCCAAGATCTAGACCATGTGGCAAGTTGACTGTTCAAGGTGACATGGCGGACAATGGGGAAATGACTGTGTAATTTTGACCAATAATAAGCTGCCACGTGGACCAATCCGATGTTGCCAATGGTAGTGAAATTGATGCCTAGTTAAGAATTGTCAAAATTGTAGAATAGTTAACATATTTTGGCTTTTATTGGATTTGAAATTATGACCTATCTTGTAAGATATAAAAGAATTACCAATGAACCACTATTCAAATTTGTGAAATAAGAGCCATAAAAACATTAGGTAAAGTTAAAAGTGTGCAGCAAAACAAAATTCAAGTTTTTTTGGAGAAAATGAAGTGTCTAACGGCACATGCAATCAATTTCATGCCACCAAAATTTTTATTTTTAATTAAACTCGTCATATTTCCAAAAATAATGGATGTCACAACCAATTTATTTGATAAAAAAATGGGAAAACATACAAGCTACAACTCATATTTTTTTTTTCTTTATTTTATTTTGTTTTAATTTTATTTATTTATTTTGTTGCATGTGTCTACAAGGTGTGTTACAAAAAAATTTGTGGGTCATTTTCTCACAAACTGTTTGTTGTTTTTTTCTTAAATTTTGTGTACATTTTCCCATTGTACTAATTTTTATGCACAAAAAAAATGAACACCATTCAATACACAAATTTCTAGATATAATCGAAATTGTTGTACACTTCAAAAATTATTTTCTCACAAACTACATATCGGACTGGGCTGAAAGATTTTATGAAGGTTCGTATGGTCCTAATTCTTCTTTACACTAAAAATTAGATCAATGTAAAGAATTGATATCAAGATATAATTGAAATATTTGTAGGTTATGATCATTTTCTTGAAAATCGTGAAGCAGATTGGACTAAAATTTCATGGATTGTTAATTAGAATACTATGCACGTCCCACAAAAATATTACGAGAACCTAGTACCTCATTTGTGATATATGTTCAGTTTAATTTCTACATTTAAAAAATAAAAAATAAAACTACAGATTTTTATTTAAGTGGTACATACCAAATTGAATGAATTTTTTGTTAGAAAATGGAGAAAAATCAAATTGAATATTGACGATCAAAATTAATTTAGGCATTTTTTACGTCATCAACAAATTAAACCATTCCTAAAAACTTTTCAAAGCCATTTTTTCGATTCCTACTTTATGATCCTTTGGGTTGCAACAAGGCGCAAGAAGAGAGCATACTTTGAAATTTAAGAATTATTTTTTCATTTTAAAATATAAAACTTAGAAAGCATAGGAAAAATATCACACCTATAATTTTTAGCTCTTCCTCTTTCATGAATGTCCATTTTCATCATAAGTATTCTTGTCAATGGTTCATGAATGAAGTGAATCTTATTGCGCCACATTGAAATCACAAAACAAAACAAAAAATAATGGTTTTATTCCTTTATTCTACCCTACTATAAAAATAAAATAAAATGAAAATGTTTCTTCAATTATATGCATATTTCCAATGTAACCATATATGAATCAAGATCTCTAGTGTGCTCATATCCAATTTTGAAAATATATCTCTATGTCCTCTAGGATATGAGAGACCAGTTGTACTTTTGGTGACCGGATTTGTTGAAGAATGAAGGAATATTGTGGCCTAGTAACTGCTTATAACCAATCTTCGATGTAGCCCTTTATTTATTGGTTCTCTTCATTAGTTATCAGTCCTTGAATTTCTTCTAAAATATTCTCTTCATTTTCTACAGGGTACCAAGGATTTGAAGACAAACATGCTAATTTTTTTTCAATTTTTGGCTCAAATGAATGTTTTCATCATTGGTAGTCCATTGGTTCTCTTATTCTTTTACTGCTTCATGGGATGCAACTCTATCCTTGGTGGCTATTCTATAACTAGGACAAGGGCTTAAAAAGACTCTTATAGGGGCATATCATTTTCTTGCCAACAAATCCTTGAGCATCGTTTTAGTTCCTTTGTTGATCTAGAGCTTTTTCTTCACAGATGGATTAGTATTGAGACTCTTACATTATCAAAAAATGATTGAAATTCATGCATCCTATATTTTTTAATATGTTCTTAACCATTCATATAATAATGGATGCAACTATCATTTTTTTATCTAAACTTTCAAAATAATCACCTATGTATACCTCCCCGACAACGATGCCGAAATGTTGGGTGATTTAATTGTGCATTAAATCACTGTCATTACAGGGTTCGTGAAATGATGAGGTATACATATACACTATTTACTAGGTGATTATTTCTCAGAATTGATTAATATCATGGAAAATTTTAGGGGCTAATATTCGCAAGTGGGCCAATTTTACATTATTTTTCCAAAAAGAATATTCGTCAATTTCAATTTTTAATAAAAATGATTCGCAAATTTTTACAATAAAAAATTATTTCACCTTAAAAATCTCCAACATTATAGAGAGAGTATATATAAAATCATTATAAATTTGAATATTTTTACAAATACATCAATAAGAATTTTATATTTTATATACTAGGGACTAGTGAGATTCGCCAATGTTTTTAAACTTCAAGATAATTTTCCATCCTTAAAAGTTCCCCTGATTAATATAATGCAAGAAAATGAAAACAAATTACAAAGGAAATAATGAAAGCAAATTGAAAGGAAGTTGACATGTTCCTTCTCAATCACTTTCTCTCTCAAATACTAGCTCTACGAAAACCAACAATTCTAATCTAAGCTATGAAATCAAAAAGTAATTTAATCTATTATTCTATGATATTAGTAATTTGAGATTACTAGTGTGAGATTACTAGTGTGCCAATCCAATCAAAACATAAGGAAATTAAATCAATCTTAAAAAAACAACATCAATCGAAAAAAAAAAATATAATCAAAATAACATTAAATAAGCTAAACTAAAATTGAATAAATGAAATAACATAAATATTTATGGGTCCCTGCACTCCCCATCATGCACAACAAATGATATGAAATCTTGGAGATAAAAGAAACAACATGTATTCCATAAAATTATGTTGGAGAAAGTTACAAAGATATTAGAATAATTAAACTTGCTTCCTCCCTATGATCACTTTATAAATTATATTAATCATATCTTGGATGGCACACCTTTGAATGAAGGATGCACTCCTATTTATACAGAAACTTAAGATAACAAATCAATAAATGTAGATCCAAAAATATCTCCTATATCAACAATTATCTCTTGTGGTTACAACCAATTACCTAAAAATATGAGATACAAATCCTCTCACACATATTTAGGAGACACATATAAAAATATCCATGATTCTTCTCCTTTGAATGTGTTTAGTTAATGATGAAAATATTCTACAATTATTCCACAAATATTCTTGAGTTGAAATTGAAATTGGAGTTACGGTGGTTGAATGGTCAAATAAGACTCTTGTAAAATCCTCAAATAGGACTACAACGTCATAAAACTCATCCAAGTTGTAAATATATGTGAAAACATGTTATTTTCCTCATATTTAATCATAAAATATTTTAAAATACTTAAAATAAATGACTTGGAAAATAATAATGATAAACCCATATGATCATGCAAATGGTATTAATTTAGTGTTATGCAGTCACAAAATATAGTAAAGAACTACGGAATATGGTAAACTGATAGAAATGAGGGTAAACGAGGATGACATTTTGGAGGCCCAGCAAGTCCTCTAAAATAAATGTCCATTTCCCTTTGGAACATAGATGCAACATGAATGAGGCCAAAGGGAGTGTGTCAAAAGAAAAAAGTTCCCCACTTTATTTGGAATTTCATATTTAGTTGATCAGGTTCGGCTACTAAAACTTGATTGTATTAGAATATTTTTTCGAGCAAAGAAAAAGTTTTACATCAAGAAATTGTTTGTAGAATTCACTTCATAGAGGGTAAGGGAGAGTTTTTTCTATATGAGGCCTGATTTGGGTTACAGAAATCGACACACAACTGCCTGTCACCATACATTTTCCTAACATGAACTAGGTTAGATACACAGGTGGAGTGTCTGATTTTAAAAATGATTTCCGCATATAACTACTTTTTCAACCCCCTTTAAATGAGAGGTTATAAAGTTGGGTGTATTTTCCTTAACCTCTATTGAAAAGTCTTGACCCCAAATTTTGTAGCTATTACTGTTGAATGATGCAATTTTCATATGTTTTAAGATCCTCATATGTCCAATAGAAAAAATGTTTGTACCTTTTGAATAAGTCAACAAAATATCTTCATTCCAAAGGAGTAAAACAATCACTGAGATTGATGAAACTCACATGTCAACAAAATATCTTTGTTCGAGAGGAGAAAAACACTTACTGAGATTGATGAACTTCGGATCAAATTCTCTCCGAAGATTAATTTTCTCTTATGACAATGTGGAACTTTTGGTTTTAGTGTTGAGGGGTCCCTTAATCCGGTTTTTTAAATTGAATAATTTATCCAATGTCACAACACCAGTATGCATGTGGTTTCCCTTGTGTGTACCAACCTCTTCTTGAAAGGTTATCTAATGTTCCTATTTGTTTGTTGTCGCATATTTGAATAAATCTGTGTTGGCCATGAAGTTTAATATCTATTGATGATCATTAAAAACATGGAAATTAGTTACATTATGTGGGACAAAATGTTTATAGATAATATCAATATAAAAACATCCCAAAAAAGGTGTGAACCTCGTTGGAGCATTAGCTAGAGTGTTGGCAACATCACTATTAATTTTAGGAATTGACTTAATACCAAAAGCCTTAAATGAAGAGATAAAGCGCCATACCTCTTGTTGATAGTTTTCATATGCGGTGACACATAATGAATGGTATTCCATACCTGCCTTATGATGATTTACAAATCACCAATCACATTTAATCACTAAAATTTGAGGGTTATGGCCTTATTTAGTCAAAGGATCAGTGCCTCATACTCTATAGTGTTTTTAGTGCTACAATAAATAAAAAACATGTTTTTGGGGGATCCATCCAAATACAACTTGTGCAGGCCCCATCTTGAGTCTTATACCCATCATAATATAAAGTCAAAATATCATTGCAATTAAGGTCTATACAAAACTTATTTACTTCTAAAGTACATGATTCATTACCTTCACTTTTAGGGAAATGAAGGAGTCCGAGCAACATATATGGTGAAATGGGTGATTGCAAGGCTTTATAATACATGATTTTCATATCCAAGAAAAACATTCCCAATTCTTCTTGAGAGAAGATGATAGCCTCATTGGGTTCTTCTAGTTCAATAATCATATGCCTCATATAGGGCCCATTGCTAACTCTGATCTAGTTATTATTTTCTTTTTAAGGGAGCCAAAGGTACAACCAATATGTAGCAAAATATTCCTGAAGTATGTTGGACGAATCCTTGATTAGAAAAAATACATATTCCTTGGGTATGTCATCAACCACAATAGCTATGCATTGATGGACTCTAGAGTCAGAAGATAATCTAATTATTACATTGTTAAACACTCCCACGATAAGGATTTGAGACCTATCTAATTGGATGATCTTGGCATCTGCCTTTTCTAGCTAGATGTTCAATTTCTTAAAAACTAGTAAGGGCATGAGACTGGTAGATGTGCTAGAATTAGAAATAAAATCATGTAGATTGTAGTTAAAGATCTTGAAATTTAAGAGAAATAAAGGAGTTGGACCCTTAGAATTATCATTAATGATGGATTGTATATTAACATAAATTTTAGATTGGCCATAAGAGGTACACTTTGAGGAGGAAGAAGAATTACTTTTAGGAGACATGGAAGAAAAGGTTTTTACAATTAACTCCAATTGGATAAATATATTAGCAAGTTCATAAAGTGAATTATTAGCTCATGTCTTCTTCATGTCTTCAATAGAGCTAACAATTCACTTTATGAACTTGCCAATATATTTAGCCAATTGGAGTTGATTGTAAAAACCTTTGCTTCCATGTCTCTTACAAGTAAGTCTTCTTACTCCTCAAAGGATACCTCTTATGGCCAATCTAAAATTTATGTTAATATACAATACATCATTAATGATAATTCTAGGCGCCCAACTCCTTTATTTCTCTTAAATTTCAAGCTATTTAACTACAATCTTCACAATTTTCTTTCCAATTCTGGCACATCTACCAGTGTCATGCCCTTACTAGTTTGTAAGAAATTGAACATCTAGTTGGAAAAGGTAGATGCCAAGATCATATGATTAGATAGCTCTCAAATCCTTATCATGGGAGTGTTTAACAATGTAATAATCAAATTATAATCTAACTCTAGATTCCATCAATGCATAGATATTGTGGTTGATGACATACCCAAGGCATATGGATTTTTTATAAGCAAGGATTCATCCAACATACTTCAGGGATATTTTGCTACATATTGGTTGTACCTTTGGCTCACTTAAAAAGGAAATAATAACTAGATTAGAGTTAAAAATGAACCCGATATGAGGCATATGATTATTGAACTAGAAGAACCCAATGAGGTTATCATCTTCTCTCAAGAATAATTGGAAATTTTTTTCTTGGAGAGGAAAATAATGTATTATAAAGCCTTGCAATCACCCATTTCACCATATATGTTGCTCGAACTACTTCATTTCCCTGCAGGTGAAGGTAATGAATCTTTTACTTTAGAAGTAAATAAATTTAGTATAGACCTTAATTGCAATGATATTTTTAATTTATATTATGATGGGTATAAGTCTCAGGATGGGGCCAGTGAAAGTTGTATTTGGATGGATCCCCAAAAGACAATTTTTTTATTTCTTGTAGCACTAACAACAGCACAGAGTATGAGGCAGTGATCCTTTGACTAAATAAGGTCATAACCCTCAAATTTTAGTTTTTAAATGTGATTGGTGATTTGTAAATCATCATAAGGCAGGTATGGAATACCATTCATTATGTGTCACCGCATATGAAAAAGTCTCAACAAGAGCTATGTCACTTGATCTCTTCATTTAAGGCTTTTCGTATTAAGTCATTTCTGAAAAATAATAGTGTTGCTGCCAACACTGTAGCTAATTCTCCAACGAGGTTCACACATTTGAGGGGGAATTTTTCTATTGATATTATCTATAAAAATTTTGTCCCACATAATGTAACTAATTTCCATGTTTTTAATGATCATCAATAGATATTAAACTTCGTGGCCAACACAGATTTATTCAAGTATGCCATAACAAATGAAGAGGAACATGAGAGAACCTTTCAAGAAGAGGTTGGTACACACAAGGGAAACCACATGGATACTGGTGTTGTGACATTGAAGAAATTATTAAATTTAAAAAACTGGATTGAGGGACCCCTCAACACTAAAACCAAAAGTTCCACATTGTCATAGGAGAAAATTAATCTTGGGAGAGAATTTGATCCAAAGTTCATCAATTTCAGTAATTTTTGTTCTCATACCGAACCAAAAACAATTTCATCAATCTCGATTTTTCTCCTATAGAATGAAGATATTTTGTTGACTTATTCAAAAAGTATAAATATGTTTTCTCTTGGACATATGAGGATCTTAAAACATATGAAACTTGCATCATTCAACATGTAATACCTAAAAAACTTGGGGTCAATACTTTTCAATAGAGGTTAAGGAAAATACACCCAGCTTTATAACCTCTCATTTAAAAGGGGTTGAAAAAGTAGTTATATGCCGAAATAATTTTTAAAATTAGGCACCCCACCTGGGTATCTAATCTAGTTAATGTTAGGAAAAAGTATGGTGACACAGAGTTGTGCATCTATTTTTGTAACCCAAATCAGGCCTCATATAAACAAAAATCTACCTTACCGTCTATGAAGTGAATTCTACAAACAATTTCTAGATGTAGAATGTTTTCTTTGCTCGAAAAAATATTCTAATACAATCAAGTTTTATTAGCTGAACCTGATGAACTAAATACGAAATTCCAAATGAAGTGCGGATCATTTTTCTTTTGACACACGCCCTTTCACCTCATTCATGTTGCATATACCTTCCAAAGGGAATGAACATTTATTTTAAAGGACTTATTGGGCCTCCAAAATATCATCCTCGTTTACCCTCATTTCTATTAGTTTACCATATTCTGTAGTTCTTTATTATATTTTGTCACTCCATAACAATAAATTAATACCATTTGCATGATTATATGGGTTTATCATTATTATTTTCCAAGTCATTTATTTTAAGTATTTTAAGAGAATTTATTGTTAAATATGAGGAAAATAACATGTTTTGATATATATTTACAACTGGGATGAGTATTATGACGTTGTAGGCCTATTTGAAGATTTTACAAGAGTCTTATTTGACCACTCAACCACCCTAATTCCAATTTCGATTTCAACTCATAAATATCTGTGGAATATTTGTAGAATATTTTCATCATTGACTAAGCGCATTCAAAGGAGAAGAATCATGGATATTTTTATATGTCTCTCCTAAATTTGTGTGAGAAGATTTGTATCTCATATTTTCAGGTAATTGGTTGTAACCACAAGAGATAATTGTTGATATAAGAGAGATTTCTAGATCTACATTTGTTGATTAGTTATCTTAAGTTTATGTATAAATAGGAGTGCATCCTTCATTCAAAGGTGTTCCATCCAAGATATGATTAATACAATTTATAAAGCGACGATAGGGAGGAAGCGAGTTTACTTATTCTAATATCTTTGTAACTTTCTCCAACTTAACTTTATGAAATACATGTTGTTTCTTTCATCTCCAAGCTTTCATATTCATTCATTATGCTTGCTGAGGAGTGTAGGGACCCATAAATATCTATGTTATTTCATTTATTCAATTTTAATTTAGTTTATTTAATGTTATTTTGATAATATTTTTTTTCCATTAACATTGTTTTTTTAAGATTGATTTAATTTCCTTATGTTTGGATTGGATTGGCACACTAGTAATCTCACACTATTAATCTTAGATTACTAATCCCATAGAATAATAGATTAAATTAATTTTTGATTTCATAGCTTAGATTAGAATTGTTGGTTTTCATAGAGCTAGTATTTGAGAGAGAAAGTGATTGAGAAGGAACATGTAAACTTCCTTTTATTTTTCTTTCATTATTTTCTTTGTAATTTGTTTTAAGTTTCTTGCATTATATTAATCAGGGAAAATTTTAAGGATGGAAAATTATCTTGAAGTTTAAAAACATTGGTGAATCTCACTAGTCCCTAGTATATAAAATATAAAATCCTTATTGATGTATTTGTAAAATTATTCAAATTGATAATGATTTTATATATAATATCTCTATAATGTTGGAGATTTATTGATGTATTTGTAAAATTATTCAAATTTATAGTGATTTTATATATACTCTCTCTTTGAGGTTTGTCCAGTTGAAGGTTTAGGAACTGAAGTTGAAGGCTGGGTAGTATTGTTCAAAGGAAAGATCATTCATAACAATTTTTTTCTTCCCTTCTTCTAGTGCAGGCTCTTCTACCAGACCTTTAGTCCTTAGGTTATACATCTTTGGTGTCTTAGGGGGTGGAGTTTATCCCACAAGTGCTCCTTGGATGGATTTTACCTCACCCATTGAATAAATTCGAACGTTGAAATAGAATAAACAACATTATCATTGGGAGGGGTGGTTTCCTCTTCAACTTCGTGAATTTCCTCATATACATCACCAATTGTATGATCCTCAAGCACCTTGGTTACCACAATAGTCATATTGTGTATCCATTAGGGCATGCATTTTCTAAATGAAATTCCTGGGGAAAAATACAATAATTATCCACGCTCAGCTCTTCATCATTGAAATTTCCATTAAAAATTTCAGCTGACTTATTATTCTTGAAGAAAGGCTTGTAATATTTTATGCCCGATAAACTCTCACTGGTTTTCCTTTTTAGCTGCTTCAAATATTTTGCTAAAGATTCAAAATCAAAATAATATTTTGTTTTCCCTGAGTGGATGGTAGACCACCTAATTAAATTTTTCTTCCTCGTAACTGTCAAAAACAAATCTATATCCATCACTATTGCATGGGGGTTCTCCTTCATTACTTATAAATACTCTCATGTTTATGAGATTGCTTATGTTTCTAAGGTTACTAAGGTTCCTCAAATTCATCTGAGGTGTAAGCTTCCTCTCATTTTAGGGATCTTCCTCAATGCATAGGTTTACTTGATTCGTAATATTCCCTTCTACCCTCGATCTTTCAGGTTCTTCAATGTTATCTTGTCATTGTTGATTTTTTCCTTCTAATTGTTGTACTCCAAGTCTCTCCTCTTAAGACATAGGGGGGATTTCAAAGCCTTGGATTGAAAGTCTTTCAATAGCGTATGGATAATAATTGAAAGTCATATTAATAAAATATTGGACTTAACTTAATAGGATGCCCTTTCGAGTGTGGTGAGGCTTAGTTGCATAGACTTGAAGAATGGATTAAGTGGATGGTATACATTTGAGGCCAATAGTGAATTGACAAGTAATGGGACATAGGGCTCTCATTTTATCATACGTTACTTCTTCAAGAGGTATACCTTCATCAATAGGATCATTCTCAAACAGGGGTGGTTTAGCATCAACCACATGAGTGTCACTGAAAGGAATAAAAAAAGAGGGATGGTGATGAGGTAAATTAGGAAAAAAATATATCTGGTTACTATCTTTCTAGGAGGTTTTAGGGTGAGGACATGTGTTAGTTCCAACCATATCATAAGATGTCAGACTCTCCTTCTAGTGGAAAAAATATATTGACAGTATAGAATGTACTGCCAACAGCTAGGGTATCTCCCCTGTGTATAATCCCAATCACACTACACCATTTGGTTTAGGAGTCCCATCTAGTATGTTTTACCAACTACCATCCTGTTGATTTTAGATTTGATTTGGAAAATAAAAGTGTCAAATGTTATAGAACAAATAAAGCTTCAAAAAATTCAAGTAAGTAATCTATAGAAATCCAATATAATAAATTTTATGAGTAACCACAACATAACATAAAAGCATGAAACTTAATTAAAGCAATGTTAGAAAAAATTCAAATCATATTCATACATATTATAGGTATAATTTTATCAATAATGAAAATTTTTATGATTAATAGCTATATGAAATCATAATTGAGCATATAATCCTATAATGATTCAATGCTAAGGTCAACAAATTTTTTCATCAACATAATCATGATATAAACACATCATATACTATCCATTCATGACAAGAGGGATCTTACAATGCTCAAGGAGACATAATAGAAAATAATGCCAAAGTAATATAAATTTAAATCATTAAGTTGAGAATATCCATAGTGCCATCATATGAGAAGTACGTGAAATCTGTAAGTGGAAATAGGAAATCACTTATTTCATTCACCAAAATATCTTTGAGTTCTCAAATAATATTCACAAAAAAATGAGTCCAAAGCCCCCAAAAAGTCCCTTATAGTGTTCCATGAGGACATATTTATAAAAGAGGGTAATCGTTCGTCTAATATTTCTAACTCTTTAGTTGCCTTATGACCTTTTGATATTTCTTTGAGACTTTCCACTTTACCCTAGTGTTGACGATGTTGGACCCTCCAAAATTGAGGGTATCTCCCCGATATGAAGTCCCAATTAGACCTCACATTATTTGGTGTAGGATTCCCATATGGAACAATATGTTGGTTTCAATATTGTTAAATATATGCCTTGACTCTTGTTGTCAACAATGTTGGCCACCTATAAAATTTGTCCCACCAAAATGTGGCCAAAACATTGTTCAGCCTTCAAGGAACAGTTTCATTGTAGAAAAGTGTATCTCGTGAAGACACAAGAAGACATCATATCCTTGTTTCAATCTTCATTGATGTTCCCATTTCAAGCTCAGAAAATTCTGCTGAATTCCATGAGAAAGACTGCTGCAAAATCCCCTTTTTCCCCTTCCTGCACTCAGAAACTAACCTTTATCTTTTTCCATCATTTTCCTCTGTTTTCCATTTCCCTCATCTCCCCTTCATAAAATTTCCTTTGTAGAGTTTAAAAATCCTTTTAAAACTCTATTAAAACCCTCAATTACCCTTTGAAAACCATTGAAAATCATATTTTTATTAATAAAGCTTAAGCCCCTTTGGGCTAATTTTTTAACCACTTCCGATCATATGCCTACACCCTGGGACCAAGCGCCAACTCTGGGGATGTTTATCGCATCAAAAATATAGAAGTGCACATGTCTTGCCATATTCTAAAGTTGCGATGCAATGAGCCTATATAATTTAGAACCCGATGCGATCAGCCTCCTTTGTTATAAACTCCAGATTTCATGCTTTCTTTGAGAAAAACCAAGAGCTAAAGTCCCAGCGCCCATCGCATGGCATAAATCAAATGGGTTGATTGAAAAGTCCATACCCGATCTCCCGATATGCAATTAGCCCCCTCCTCTTTAATCCCCAGTCACATTATCCTTCATATAACCTTTGGCCCCGCAATCAGGCGCCTGGCCACATAATACATATCTCGCCCGAAAAATATTAAAAAACCTTATGTTATTCGAAACTTTGGGTTTTTTAACTATTTTATATTATTTCCAGTGGCACAAATCTTCAGCCACTCCGCATCGTCGATCTGATCCGCAGATACGACAGTGCAGAATTCATCTCCCCGTGGACCCCGCCAGCCCTGCGCCGTTTTCCCAAAACCATATGGTTTCATCGCACCGCCTTCGAGAGAAGGGCAGTTTCTGCCCAACGGCCAGCGATTCCATACATCGCGTGACACGCGTCCTGGACATTGTTCCGGAAACCACCGTCCATCACGCATTATCGTTCGCGCCAGGACACCCAGCGATATTGCTGTGCGTCGTCCGATCTGGACCCACTCATTCAATGGTGATCGCTTGCCGAAGCTGTCCAATGGTTAACGAAGATGTGCACACAATAACCGGGCTATCATACATGCAGCAACGACATCTCCGCCATCGATCTAATTTGCAGATCGACGGCCCACAATTCATCGCCCGACCTCTCCGTTTGACTTTCACACCTCCAATCCTGACCGTCGGTCTCTGCGCGATCGACGGCTCAGATTTATCCTACTCCTTTGCCTCCTCGTTTAATCTCAACCGTCGATCTCTGCACGATCGACGGCTCGGATTTAATTTTTCTTTCGCCCGTTCCACGATCTCACCCAATCAATCCTGACCATTGGATGATGCCATCCAACGGCCCCACTCTCTTCACATGCCTTTCGATGCAGTTAACCTATAAAAGAAGGATTTTATAATAGTTTTTGTATTTTGTAGGGTTTTAAATAATTTTCTCGTGATTTTCAAAGAAGATTCAGAGGCAGAGGGTGACGACCCTCCCGTCTTCGATTCATCAAAGGAAATCATCCATAGGGTGGAAATGCACATTTTCTTAGTGTTTCCTCAGGCATCGATGCCTTATAAACCCTGCACAGCCCTGCGCACCAGCAAGAAAGCCATGAATTGGCACAGTCAAAGAGTATCAGTGCCGAAGACCAAAATGAACCAGAGAAGAGGATTAATGGACTGTTTTGCGGGGGATTATGGCTAAGGATGATTATTAAAAACCTAATCCCTGATTTAAAAAACAAGTTAAAGAAGATCTAAAGGGTCTTGTTAATAGGAATGCCTCCACTGCCACAAAATGAGGCAAATGGACCCCTTTAGTTATCACAACGCCACCTGTGCCTAAAAATATTCAATCAGAAGCTGAATTATTGATCAGGCACCTACAGCCTCACAGAAAATCAAAGGCTGCCAAAAAAATAATACTAATCAAGGGTCTTATCTCCAAATTGTCGGCAAAACTATTTTAAAGGTTAAAGAACAGTCCAGAAGCAGATCTTTTCAATCATTAGGCCCAGAAAGACACAAGAAGAGTTATGAAGCAGAGTTATAAATGATTACATTCCCACCTTATGCATTGCATGGTTCCCAAAGGCCAGAAATTGCATTGATTACATAATTAATAATACTTGACCCCTGGGAAATCCTCCCACCTCTTCATTCCTCTATAAATACTTCTGTAGAAGATGAGCAAATGTTGGTCTCTGGACATCTAAATGTATGTAATAGTTTCTGAAGCTACTGATGCCCTATTTGCAACTTGAAGATACATAAGCTGATATGAGAAGTTTGAAGTTGTAAAGACCCACCAGGCTTGCTGATTGTAACTGGTTCGAACATCAAATGCAAGATACTGATTTATGGGATCCTGATTTGTGTCAATGGTGATGTGTTCCTCACTGTCATTTGTTATTTTTGTTAATTTTTTCATTCTTTTCATTTTCTCTGATAAAGAGCAGCAAACATAGAGCTAGGATTTACTCTCAACAGTACCCTACTCTTACTGAAAGCTTTATTGTCTATGTTTTCTTCATTTGAAAGTTCTCTTTGAAGAGTACATTAATGCAGGTTGGTTTAAAGGCACTTGCCTGATCTAAATTTCTCTTTGTCACTGTTATCTGTGGTTTTCTTATTGAATATGCTGAAAGCAGGGTAGTTTAAAGGCACTTACCTGATCTTAAGCTTTTCAACTATTTTTTCTAATGTTTTCTAATTAAAAGTATTTCAATGCAGGCTGGTTTAAAGGCACTAACCTGATCTCATAATACTTTTATGTTTTTCTTACTGAATATGCTGAAAGAAGGGTAGTTTAAAGGCACTTACCTGATCTTAAGCTTTTTCAAACTGTCTTTTAATGTTTTCTAATTAAAATTACTTCAAAGTAGGCTAGTTTAAAGGTATTAACCTGATCTTAGAATACTCTTATGTTTTTGTTTAAGTACATGCTAAAGCAACATAGTTTAAAAGAACTTACTTGATCTCAGGCTGTTCCCTTGGTGATAATAGTTCACCTATGTAGGTCGACGAGGGCCCATCAACTGTCGGGTCTGCATATTGTAGTTCTGGTCTGACTTTAAGACAGTCACTGTTTTTACTGGGCTCACTACATTTACTAATGCATGGTCACTAAGCTGGGCAAGGCCTAGAGGGGGGCTATTAAGGCCTCCACCTATGCGAGCATCCTCTGTAGCATCATGTAAAAGAGGGTGGCGATGCTTTGGCCTTTTGTGGCAGTGCCCCTGGGTCATCTGAGAGATCCTCAAATGCATCAGTGGGAACCTATGATGCCTTGTCGTGGTGGAGGAGAGATGGGTTGTTACTGGATGCGACAGTCGAGGCGTGGTTCGAGTAGAACCCATAGATGTTCCTTGAATTCTCGTATTCGAGGATGGATTTCCAAGGTGAATCTAAATAGTGGTCTTCCTGCAGGATATGCATGGGGTAGGACAGGTATGAATTTTGATGTTTTTTGCATTTTGAGGATTTTTCTTGTGTATAGATTTATGTGTCTTTGATGGTTACACTGATACTTTTTCTTGTTTCTCTTTCAGACATGGGTTCATCAGGGCATCCTACTACTCATTCGGTGGGTCAGTAGCCTAGGAGGAGGGACTTTCTTGGGGTTGATCATATCCAGGTTAGGGGAAGCATTGGTGCAGGGGGTCCCTCAAGAGAGGGTAGCAGCACTGCAGCTATCGGTGGGGATGTTCATCTTCTTGCCCATGTTGGGTCAATAGAGGTATGGGTGGCAGAAATCCAGGAGTTGTTGGATGTTGGTGACATTAGAGTGCTGGAAATAGAGGCTCAATCTAAGGCTGCAAATGTTCGTGATGCAGGTTTAGCTGATTCGTGGAGTCGGTTTGATAGGCTGACCCGAGGTATGTTGAACAAGGGTTTTGATGACTTGGAAAACATCTTGTTGGAGACGGTGATGGCTTGAGAGTGGGAACATCGCCTAATTTTACACAGGGAAACACTTTTGGTTGCAGTTGCTACACCTATAATGGCACCAGCTGCTTCTGTAGGTCTAGAGGGCCCACCAGCTAGGGCTCAACCCTAGATATTTTTGTATGGTTAGTGAAAGCACCCATTATGAAGATGCTTCCATTAGGGGAATTTTGAGGTAAAAAATGGGACTCCTAAGGAAAATGTAGAATCAAAATTCAATTTATGAGAACCAATCATATTTTAGGGGATGGCATCATCACCCATTGTTGAGGTGGCATTGCTCGAGTTAAATGTACTTACTTGTCACATTCTCAATGGTGGATAAAAACTCATGGTTAACCATGGTAGTATTCTAAATACTTTTAAAGTCACAAAGTAAAGTACTCATAGTAAATTTCATTTCACACTTTTTGAATAAAATATTATTATTTTCATTTCATATTTTTTTTAAAGAAACAATGCATATCCCTATACAATCTTCATGTCTTTATACATTTTTCATATATCATATTAATTTTTATATTATATATTATTTCTTATTATGTTATCAATCAAATCAATTCAATATGTAATATAAAATTAATACATAAAATAATATATTACATTTATTTTATTATATTATTTGATTTTTATATAGTATATTAATTACATGTCATTATATAATTTAATTTTATAATTTAAATAATATAAATTTTAATTAATGGTATGTTGTACAACTAAGAATTTATGAATTTATATTTATAATTTATTTTAAATTATTTAAGTATAAAGTACAAATGCATTAGTAATGATAATGACTTTTTCTTGAAAAACTCATTTTTATTTATAGTCACATCAATACAAATTTTTATATTAATTTTATTTTGGTACAACTTTTCAATTGAATTTAACCATGGTTACATGCATTTTGGTGCAAAAAGGGAATTGTAAATTCATAAATATTATTTTATTGGTTTAGCTATTATTTTACTATTTCCTTAGGAGGCCCATTATAGACCTCAAAATTCCCCTAATGCCTATTTTGATGAAATGTATATTTTTATTGACACGATGGTTAGTGACTTGCTTTGTATAATGGGACTCAGATATTTTTTGATGTATATATGCAAGATGCATATTTTTGTGGCTCTTATGATGTGTCTATGTTTATTATTTGGTTTATGTTTGTATATATTTATGATGGATGTTATGTACCTCTGATGGATATTTATGCTTTATACCTTTTATTTTTATGGATGATCGTTTATACAAGATGCATTCCATTCTAGTATATGGTTTGCTATGTGATCAACTATCAGATTTTGATTTCTTGGTATATGTGTAAATGTAATGCGATCAAAGTGATGACTCAACCGTCATGCATGCAAGTATTTCCTAAATAGGTGTGAATCTCTTACCTGAAAAGCTTGGTTTAATTTTGATACCATTAATTGGGAATAAAAAAAAACATGTAGATGGCGATTTCCTTGGTTGGAGGCATCACTTACCAACCTGATGACTGCATCATATATTAATTGATTATTGGTAGTTGATCTGATACATACTTCATTGGTGAGGGATGGTGAATGGTCATGAGATTATATGGCCTAGGCGGCTGCTGCAAGATTTTGTGACCATTGAGAGGCTCCATCAGTGAATCTAAAATAGTGGATTGGAGGACGATCCATCTGTGACACAAGAGAAATTTTTAGAACAAGCCTACGGTGATTGTGATCATCTTAAAAATTTATATTATATTCATCTTATCTCTAAGGTTGAGACTTCCTCTCATATGGGTGGAATAGTTTGAGGTTGGGGCCATTGACGAGGTTAGCTAGGCATGTACCATGAGGCTCAGATAGAATGTATGCTTATTTGAGGAGGTAATGTCTAATGATGTAAGGACCCTTCCATAGTGTTTTTAACTTCTCGTGTCCTAAGGCTTCTTTTGTAATGTCGTAATGGAAGACGTGCTTCACCTTTGAAAATGAGTGAGGGGTGATGTTATATTTGAATGATGATTTTACCCTTTTATTGTGCACCTCATTATGTTGGAGAGACACTCATCTAATTTCATCGACGAGCTCTAACTATACCAATTGTTGTTCTAAAGGTTGGCTATGATCGAGGAGTTTGATAGATGCGTGTAAGTTCAAGATTTCGTGTTCAATGGGAATAAGGCCCTCCACTCTGTATACCAATTGGAAAGGTTTGAATCTTGTTGAAGATTTCACTACTTTGCGATATTCCCATAAGGCTAAAAATACCATATGGTGGTAGTTATTTTTATGGTTGTTGACCATATGCTGCAACATTGTCTTGAGTACCTTTTTAACAGCTTCTACCTGACCATTGGACTGGCGGTAGTATGGTGACACAAACTCAAGCGTAAATCCTAGATGATGGGATAGCTCCTATAACATTTCATTCTCGAAATTATTTCCATGGTCGAAGAAAAACTCTTTAGGTACACCGAATCATGTAATGACATGGTTGAAGAGAAACCGAGTTGCGGTTTCTACCATGTTGTCACATGTAGGCATGGCTTCTACCCACTTGGTGAATAGTTGACGGTTAAAATAACATATTTATGGTTAGCTAATGATGTAGGGTTTAACATGATAATGTCGATTCCCCATTTACAAAAGGGGCATGCTACAATGAACACGTGCATAGGAGCAAGAGGTGCTCTTGCCTTATGGGAAAAGTGATGGCATCCCTCGCATCTTTTGACTGCTTGAATGAAATCATGGGATAAGGTGGACCAAAATTAACTAGCTCGCAAGAATTTTTGGGAAGTGACCATCCCTGAGAGGTTGCTACCACAAGCCCCATTATGGCAGTCATTAATGGCTTACTCATATTGGTTGTGTGGGAGGCATCGATGTAAAAGAGTTTTGACACCTCTTCATTAAAGGACGTTCCCCATGACAAGGTACTGGGGGGCCTAATGGCATATGCACCTTCGGTTGTCATGGGTGAGCTATGGTTTGAAATTTTGGGTTCATAGCAATAGAATGTTGTAACTGTACCAAGGGTCCTCGGTTGTCACTAAGAATAGATGTTCAACTCGTAGTGAGTCATTAAGTGGGGATCCCTGGGTCAGACTTGGGAGGTCAGTGATCAACTCAGATAGGATTGATGTTTTTTCTCTTGGGGAAGCTCAACTGTAGGCTGAATTCATATAGTATGACTACCCATCAAGCGTACTTATGATTCATCATACGATGGGTTAGAAGATATCGCATGGGGTTGGTAGTTTCTATGACTGTTGTAGTTCTTAGGATGATGCAATGCCAATGTTTTTGTACTGCATGTACTAGTCCTAGGGAATTTTTTTATTCCGGCTCATATTTTAAATTAGGGGTAGATAGGTTCTTTCTGATGTAATAGATTACATGCTCTTTGTTATCGGGTTCGTCTTGGAATAACACTACAGCTATGGTAGTCTCTGATGCCGATAGATATAAGGTGTAGTCTTTGTCGTAATTGGGTGGACTGATCAAGGCAGCTGAAGAAAATGTGTATTTCAGTGCCTCAAATGACTTTTAAGCCTTATCATCCAATTTGAGCAGAATTCCTTGACAGAGTAGGCATAGGAAACCTTGCGTGCAAGTGGCATAGTTGAGGACAAAGAATCGTAATAAGTCGGCTTTCCCCTGTGGGATTTGAAGGTTCTTGTGTGTTTTAGATGGTGGTACTTATTTTATTTCCTCGAAATCGAGGGGATCAACTCTAATCCTTTTTTGGGATATAAGGAATCCTAACAGTCTTCTTACATTAACGTAGAATGCACACTTGAGGGGGTTCAAGCGTAGGTTGTATTGTCAGCACCGTTGGAATACCAATCGTACGTCCTCCAGATGGTCACCTCGTTTCTTGGTTCGTACTGTGAGGTCTTCCAAGTAAGCTAAGATGAGGTGAGCATGATCATGGAAGATATAATTCATGGCCCACTAAAAGGTGGTTCCAACGTTTTTAGGACTGAAAGGCATAACTTTATATGAGAACATGCCTTAGGGGGTAGTGAACATTGTCTTGTACCAATCTAAATGCCATATTTCAATTTGATTGTACCCTCAGAATCTATCCATGAAGGGAAAGGCCTCATTACAAATGTAAGCATCCATGACATGGTCAACAAAAGGGGTAGGTTAGTTGTCCTTGGGAAAAGCTTTATTTAAATCTGAAAAATCGATGCAAACTTGGATGGTGCCCTATTTCTTCATGTTGGGTACAGGGTTGAAAACCAACGATGTGTAGGTGATTGTGTAGATGAATCTAGCTTTATGAAGCTTGTCAATCTCTTGTTTTATTGCTTCTACTTTGGATGGGTGTAATGGACGTCGCTTTTATCAGAATACTGATACATCAGGCCAGGTGTCAATGTGGTGTTCTACAATGGTGGGGCTTCGCCCTAGAATTTTTGAATAATCCCATGTAAATATCTCCATGTTCTCTTGTAATAAGCCTGTATAAGTGACTACCTCGTATGGGGAGCATGTTTCCCCTTATGAGATTTGTTTGGTTTTGCCTTGTTTTCTTGAGATATTTACCTTAGTGGTTGGCGAAATATTTGACATGTTCACTTATTCAAACGCATCAGGCACTGGGATAGGGGTTTTGAACCAATCTACCTTCCCAAATGGAAGGAAGTCTTTGGATTCAATGGCATATATATCCTAGGTTTTTTGGCTTCTAGACATGAATGTTTTTTCTGGAAGAAAAAACGAGCAGTGTTGCATTGAGTCCCACGAACAGTTTGGCTCCTTCATGGCCTCTAAAATATCTTCATCAGAGTGAAACAAGATGTTTAAGGGGGAATTTTTTTGTGTGAGGTCGTGAGGGATTAGTTAGGGCCTAAAAAAACGTGAATATGATTATGTGATTGTTGCCATGGAACTAGACGAGGTTGACATGGTGCACATGGGTTGGGTTTGCACTGTCAAAGGTACTACTACTGTTGTTGTAGTTGTAGCATTCTAGGCATCAAGGAAGATGAGAAGACAACATGAATCATGGTTCCCATGCATGATGAGATGAATTGAATATGGTGTCATTTGTCACTAGTGTTATATGGTGGAAGAATTTTCATCATGGTTGCTTGTTTGAGAGAAAATTCGTGTTATTTTGGTGGTGTACTAAGGATACATTCACCATCCTTTACTTGGAAGTTGTGTTGAATACAGAGGTGTCGAAATGTTTTCGTCATAGGGCACATCTCTGTTTAATGGTTATGGCTCACGAAAATGGTGCATGGAGTAAAGGTACCTAACGAGTAGATGGAGTGAGAAAGAACAATACTCTCCACACCATATGTGGATGATTGGAGATGGTTGCACATTGGTGCATTTTTTCACTTCTTCCACCTCCGATTCTTCGGTTTTGGGTGGTGTGGTGCCTTTGGGGATTCCAAACTCAAAAATTCTTTTGTCACTCGTTACCTTGGGAGGTATTCACAATTCATATTGTGGTGAAATTACAAGACAATCCTACAACAACATTGTGTGATATTCTCTTGATTAGAGAGATGGATATGTCGTATGGTGATTACAATGCAAAGAATTTTGGTGAGGTTCTTGAGTTCCTAGCATTGACTGACCATGTGGTCCTTTCTACCACATAGAACACATGCTTTTCTTGGTTGGTTTCATGCCTAGTTAAGACAATTGGTCACCTTAGCTTTCCTAGTGTTTTGGTGATGATTGGGGGAAGGCCACATTTCACCTGGTTCCCTAGCTTTGAAACTGGTTACATTAGGATCTATGGTGACCAATAAGCATATGACGTCAAACATGGGTATAAACTGGGGGATGTAAGGAAAATGTCGAGCGTGAAGGTTTTCTTGTAAAGTAAGAAAAAAATGTTGCTATTTGGTTTTCTAGTCCCTTTGGGCCACTAGAGTTATTGGTTCCCATTTGTGAAATTATCATAAATCTAGGCATTGAGTGATCAAATGATTTCGTGCATATCACACTGCGCAGGCTGGGATTATTCATTGAGGGTGGTTTGGAGCAATAATCTGCCCCTTTGTTGGCCATTTTTCAGCTGATTTTTGCCGATATGAAGAGGATGGACCTGATTGCATCATTATCTTATGTTGTTGAAATTCCTACTGATTCTTAATATGATCCATCTTCTACAGCAAGAAGGGCTATGGCTTGGCGTAAAAAATTTAATGCTAAATGGAAGCGGAGGGTGTAGGGACAATGATGAACCGGGTGGTTATCTAACCACACTTGACAAGAATGTTGGATTATTCATAGGTGACTCTCTCTCTTCTGAAACATACAATATGGTCCTTGTTGCTTCTGTCCTTTGAGTTATATTGAATTTTGTGGATTCGTTGTCCGAGTCGGCTAAGTCGGGGTTTTCAGCGACGAAGCGTCTGAGGAAATCAAACATAGACAAGAATCGATATATGTGGGGACAATGTCGCAAGTGATGGTCGATTTAGAAAATCTCATACGTATGTCATTTCTACCAAACCAAGTTGCTTTGGGAAACTTGTGGGATTTGATACAAATGGTTGAACACCCTTATCTTGGGGCACCATGTGATTAAGTGATCAAGCTCGTCACATAGTGCTCAAACTAGGACATGTGGTATGGCTTATTTTTTTCATCTCTATGTCATTGGGGTGACTGTATACAAGCAAGATGTAGGTTCCTCTTATACATACACTATGGTTTTGGGTTCACCATTTTCCATTTGCATGGGTCATGTTGAGGGGTCCTCCTGGTAATATTTTTCTAGGGCTTGTAAGGCATCCCTATATCACGACATCTCCGGGAAATGATAGGTATAATGACCATAATGGTTCCATATAACACATGCATGATTGGTGCTTAATTATTTCCCTTGGTTGTTCGTGGCTTGTTCCTTTTTATTGGAATTGAATGTTGCGACATTTATGTCGGTGTGTAGAAAGGGTTTCAATTCTTCTAACTGCTGGAAAATATTAGTAGGATGACCTACGATACTGCACAATGCGCAAGGTTGTCATGCCCTAGGTAACTTGGGGGTTTCAATTTTTTCCCCTTTATTGTCATTCTGCTTGGTTTTGTTAGCTGATGCTGCTATAGTTGTTTATTTAACTACTATGATCTCTTGAGGGGTACTAGGGGTTATTTATGTAGAGGTGATGCTTGGATATCCCAGCATGAATGGAGGGACCAAATACCACACGGGTATTGCAAAATCCATATTCAAAAATTTTATAGTTGCCCTGACCTGCTTGATACAAAACCAGGTGGGGGATCCAAAAATGGTGTTTGCAAAATGGTGTATGATAGGAATGATATACCAGTGGCTTCAACACCCATATTGTTGGTTTCTATATCTGGGCTAGTATCGGTCATTGAAGAGAGCATCATCCACACCTGTGCCCCCATTCTTTTTGGGAATCCCTATGGTACAATAGGGCGATATACTAGGAATGACCCTAGGATGGATGATCGTTTGAATTGGCCAAGGCTAAATTTTGTATACCTTTTGAGTGGTTTTGTGGTTGTGTCCATGTATGGTAGCACAAAATCAAGAGTGGTCATGGGTTTCTTGTCATAGTATGTGAGATGGTCGATGGCGATGATCTGATCATTGTGGGGAAACATCATTACCCTGAAGACAAAGGATATGAATACAGTCATGGCTTACATATAACTACACCTAAGGAGTATATTGTAGTCTAGTTGTGTGTTTAACACATTTATTTCTATAAGGAATAGCTTTCTGTCCAGGTTTACTGGGACATTTTGACACAGACCGACAGGGGCCGACGAGAGATTGTCGTAAGCTCCAAGCATGATGTCAGACGATTTTAAATCAGGTGATAATAACTTTTTCCAAAATTATTTGGACATGATACATATGGATGCTCCTTCATTGACAATGCACTGGTATATGGTCATGTTCAGAACCAAAATGAGTATTTGGAAAGTGACTCGTGAAGGAAGCCTTCGGCTTGTGTTGTCTAGGTAGAAAACCATTAGTCGTGAATTGGAAGTATCTATTATGCCTAATGAAAAAATTAAGGCTTTCTCTTGTCTTGGGCAAGACTCGAGAACTCCAATAGATGAAATAGCAGTAGGTGATTGAGCTAAATCATCCACTATGATATATCTATGAGTGGCTTTAGAGTGATGTCGTGCATGTCTAATTACGCCCATGACAAATTTTTGAAGGGGCTTGATAGGTACTTTGGAGATAGTTAATGGTGTGGTAGGTGCACTCGTACTTATACCTGATGGGTTGGTGTTCAGAGGTGTATCATAGTTCCTATTCCTTGTTTGGAAGAAAAATTCTTCACCACCCATGTAGATCTCGTGACTCCCTCATCTAGTATCATTTTGGGGTGGTTGTTGTTGTTGGGACTTAACCAATCCTTGGTGGGGGAAGGGTTCCTGCATTAAATTCGGCTATTGAGTAGGTCCCCCAAGTCCTTGGTTACCCTGACTTTTTTTTTAAGTCATGGAGTTTAGGACAATGATGAGTTTAATGGCCATATTCACTACATATGGCACAAGAATGATTTTTCCTTAGAATAGCTCTCTTGTTTTTCCCTTGCGAGATACTATTTGGATCTTAGTTGTGATTTTGGTTGAGGTTTACCCCAGATTGAGATTGTGGGGGGTGTTTTTCATTACTGGCTCCCTATCTAGAGTCTCTCTTTTTCTTGTTCCTAGAGATTTATTTTTTGCATTGTTCGGAGGATTACTTTTGTTCTACTTCTAATAAGACTCTCCTTGCTGAGCTCAGGATAGTTGCACTAGGTTTAGCGGTGCGTTGTTTTTCATTGGCGGTGGATTTTTTGTGAGAAAAGGGGGGTATAGGTACCCCTATCCCTCATTTGTGTAAGATTGTTGGGGAGGCTCTCATGTATTAGCATTCCTAGATGAGTATTGGTTCCCTTGTGATGGAGGATATGAGCCACCCTATTTTTGATGGTATGGTATTACCCTATTCACCATATTCTACAAAGGTGTGAACCGACTTTCATGGTAGCTAGGTTGTGATACATTCTGAGTAGAATCATACAGGTATCCTGGGTACTGTATACTACTTCTTAGGTTACCTTGGGTGATGGACTTGATCAAATCGTCTACAGTATTCGACGCGCCTGGTAAATATCTATAAGTTTGAAGGTGCGAGGCATTTCAGAGGACATTGTAAATATATCTTGACTAGTTGTAAATGGGTTCAAGTTTTTCCACCTTAACAATGGCTTCCTCCTCGAAGGTGGGTTTATGCGTCATCACGTCTTTTGAAATCTCAGCTGTGATATTTTTCAAGAGTAATTACAGCAACACTCTGTCGTCAAGTTTAGATTTACACAAACTACAACTTCACTACCATTCATGAAGATTTTCCGATATATGGATGGTTGGTGTTTTCCTAAAATGTGTCAGCAGTTCCATTTCTGAATCATGATGAATGGGGAGTTTAAAATAGGTGAGGAATGTGGTAGTGAGGGCACTAAAGGTTCCATGAGAAGAAAATGGCTTCTCAACATACCATTTCACCACAGGACCTATTAGGGTGTGTTCAAAAAATTCATAGTCTACTGGTATCATCAATGGTACTATTATACAAGCACCACAGGTGGAAAGTGATGATATGATTTCCTGTGTCTTCTGCTTGCTTCCCTTGGAATTTTGGTATATTCGAAGGGATATTCGTGGGCATGGGGGGCAATTTAAGGCCATGAGAAATGGGGTCAATAGCTAACTTAGTTAGATATGGGAAATTCAATGATGCTAAGAAGGGTAAATGTGTATTGACTACCATTGTACACTGTGGAAAAATAGGTATTTGAATGTGATGGTTTAGGGAAGGTGCCTGGGGAATATTACACCTGTGGCTTGCCCTAATGGATGTTTTTTGATTCCCCGAAAGGGTAGCACTCCTCTACCCTCTAGGGGTTGTAGGAAGGGCTGAGTGTGGTGACCATGATGGGGTTTCCACTAGTGTGGTGTTAAGTGGCCCTTGGCAGTTTCCAATCACAAATTCCCTGATAAAGGATGAACCGATAATTGTGGCAGTGTGTCGTCTTCGATGCCTAAATGGCAGGAGACCTATCATGCCTCCCTCTAATGGGGGCAGGTCCTAGAAATTACTAGATCGACGGGGTCCCGTTGGGTCCATTATGGTGTCAACTAGCTTAATATCGGTGATATTTTTGTTTGTTGGAGGAAGGAATATTTTTATCAAAGAAAATGTTAGAAAATTATATATTACAGAGCAATGCAAAACATAAAATATGTGGAAAAAAAAATCACACAAAACACATAAAACCATATAGACACAGATATACATGGTTCACCTATTTTGGGCTACGTCCACACCGAATAGCTAGTCCTTCCTTTCTATTATCCAACAAAATGAAGAGACACAACCTACAATTGATCTGTTGTAATATCCTCTGTTTTCTCTCACAGTCTCCTTATCTGTTTCTTTCTCTAATAATACACATACAATACACAGCTGTAATACAATACCCTCATACAAGCAAGGGGTTTTCCTTCTAGGGAAAAAAACCATAAAATAAACATAAATTCTACCGTCAGATCATCCACCTAATGAACTACCTAGATTCACTAGAAATTACTATACTTTTACAAGGGAATTTTGTATCTGTTTTTAGCTTCAGGGGCGTTGCCCCCGAAACCTGCCACCAAGGGGGGGGGTGCGGGGGGGCTCCATAAAGTTGCAGTCTCCCCCCCTTGGACCCCCAGCTAGCGTTTAACTATGGGCAGTGTTGTTGCCCCATTAAGGTACAGGGGTCCAATGCTGTGATACACAATCAACAAGATAATCAGGCTCCACACCCAAAAGTAAATATGATCACATGCATAAAACAAAGCCAAAAAATAAGAGGCATTTTTTCCTTTAATTTAAAGCTATGTGATCAATCAGGAAAAAAAATGTCATTTTATTTGTTTTTCATATGATACTCAAAAGCCTATATAGACCTACTCATCCTTTCACTCTTAATGTAATTGGGCCTTGCGAAGATATCTCATGATGGGTTTTGGGGCTAATGTACTGAAAGAACTGGAGACACCATCGAGTAGCCAAAGAATCGACCAAGGTAATGGTATGAGGATCAAGTGATGCCTTTACCATCACCTATAGGGAATGATTCCCTAGTATTGGCCACTAAAGTACCATCGTCCCATGTGAGCACTCGAGTCTTTAACTTATTGGTAATCACCTACCAGTACTAAGCACCAGATGGGTCAGGTAGCCCCAAAAAGTACCACACAGATTGGGCCTATGCTTAAATCCCTCTAAAATGGGTATCTAGTAACACTCGGGTATTCATTCCATGGGCGGATTGACAAATTTTAAGCTCCCTAAAATATCATCATCTATGTTTCAAAATGTATTATGACCATGGTGGCTTATTGGATGCCTACCCTCGATGATCCTAACCTAAAATATAGTTTCTTTGTCGCCCTTGTGGGGAGAATTTATTGATTTTGGTTTAATGATTTTTTTTTAGAGAGTCTCAATTTTCTTAGGGTGTTCTTTGGTTAAGTAACTATGAGAGGAGGATAAAGGTCCCAACATAATGGACGCCTTTTGGTCTAATTCTTACCGATGCTTCATGTGTTCTTTGGAGTGTAAAACCATAAGTGTTATGAGATGTGGATATGCGCTGATCATTTACAATCCTTTTCTAATTACCATATGTATGATTGTTCCTCACAAAAAAAATATGTGTGGATTATGGGCCGCTTACATCTTGGTTAGTTAGACTATGATTTCACTATAGGGAGATGGAAAATTACCTTAGGAAATCTTTCAAGTTCATACCAAGGCCCACCATCAGGTGCAAGGGTGGCATATATTACTTTCTTTGTTTTTGACAATTTGGTCATATTCCCAATCCCTAATTCAAAATTGAACTAATATAATTCAAAAACTGAAAAAACATTGAATTAGCTAAAGATATTTGGATATATTGGACACTTAATTTTATGCTAATTGTGCTATGTGTTTTGTATCTTTTATTAGAAAATCATTTGTTTGGACAACATATGTGGATTCAAGGCCACATACATTTTCCTACTTAAGCTTTGTATGATTTGAAAAAATAAGAAACTAAAATTAAAACTACTTAGTTCCTAAGATAAATTATAGCAAGAGTCCTAATTAGTCATGAAATACAAGAAAATATTGATGGGAAATGTTTTATGGGTTTCCAAGCACTTTACAACTAAAAAATTGGAAGAAATAAAGAAAAAATTAGCTTGCTGGCACATCGTGCAGATTATTGTCCGACAGGCATAGAGCGCACATATATCAGAGCACAATGTGCATGGTCGGGTAGAATGAAGAAAAATTCCTCCTCTGTTGTGAAAAATTTATCACTGAGTGTGATTGAATATGTTGAGTGTATGTAGCGGTGGTTTGCAGCAAATTGAGTAGGAAGAAGGACCTGCATCAATAACCATTAACCCAAAAGAAAGAATCTAGTGGAATCGTCAGTCATGTGGTAGTGTATTCGGTGCATGGGCATACAAAATACACTTTTCTTAGTAGGTGGGTTACTTACCTACATAAGAGTCACATGTCAAAATGGTTGGTTAAATGTTAGTGGAAAAAGTTCAACATATAACAAGCTAGTTTAGAGAGGAAAGATAGCAAATTACATAAAAAATAAGACAAAAACAAAACAACATGCGCAAGTTACACACTCAATAGAGAAAACAAACTAATAACTGAAAATGGAGCGCTTCTCCCTTTATTAGGTGCTGGTGGTGATAATAACATAAAATGCTAAATCTCTTGTAGTGGATCCTTTTAGTTATGGAGCTCAAATATCCAACACAAGCAGGTCTCTTTCCTCCAAAGGATGGTAGATCGATGAACATGTGGTGAAATCCTCTTTCTTGGACTGAGATGTTGGGTGGCCAACAAATGATTCCTTCCAATCGCTTTGCTGCTGGACTACACAAGCTACTTTTCAATGGAGCAATTTTTCCAACATAACAATGTGTATCCTATTCTTCTTCCAAAGGCTAGCTTTTATAGACCATTTTCAAATTCTCCCTCCATTTCTTCACCCAAGATCGACGGTGACACAAGAGTGGAGGTATGATTACTTTTTTTTCTACATTATACCCTCAAGGTGGCTCAAAGATGGTTGTACTTGTTTAGGTAGAGTGAGAATATTTTTAACCAAGTGTGCCAAGTGCTCCTGAATTATGGCATTCTTTCATCGCCAGGACTACACAGTTATCGAAGAAAAAGCCGCACTGTGTATCAAAATTATTCGTTGTCTGTGTGGTGTCCATAAAATTTTCCTTTGACCTTATGAAGAATTAAATTTTTTGGCTCTTCCGAATTTTTTCCTTCTCTGGAAACCTTTATCTGTACCTTCTTCTTGAGATTCTCAATGTCTTTTTCCCATACGATTTTTTAGTGTTAACACTTAGTATTGACATTAATAACTTATTTGAAACTTTTGATAAAATCACAACGATTGATTTTTATTGAAGAGGGAAGTAAAAATAGGAGAGAAAAGAGAGGATTAGTAGGGTTAGAATATGATTGGGGATTGGTAGTGTAATAATATTTTGAAATCTATATTCAATTTTCAAAAAGATTCTACAACCCAAGAGAAAATTTTGTCATTTTTAATTATATGTAAGCATCCTTAATAAATTTTAATTTGTTATATTTTATAAATGTTAAATTTTTTATTTCATTTCTAAGATTAAGATTGATCATCATTTTATAATATCTTATTTTATTTCTCTCTTTTAATTCATTGTCACATTAAAATTTTATAAAATGATCTCTTCATTTATTTCCCAATGGTGTAGTCAAGATCAAAAGTCCTTATACAATTCAACTTAAGCTTAAGTAATTTTGGTTAGAGTTTGGAGCAACTTTAGTAAGCCTCTTTGTTTTTATAAACTAAATGCTTAGTCAAAGCTATATTCTCAATGGAGAAAAAACTTAATTTGTTAAGAATAATGAAATAAATTTTAACAAAAAGATAAAAAAAAATTATTTTAATTTTGAGATCATAAATGAAAATTTTATTTTGAATGAGTTGTATCTTTATCATCTCTTTAAATATACTCATATTCCTATAGAATAACATCCACTAGAATTTAGAAAAATATTATTTCTGTTTTGACATTCATAATACAATTTAACTCTCTATTAATATTTTCTCAATACTCTAATATAGATATGTTAAGATTATGTTTTCCAAATATATGTTTTTTGTTTTTCTTCCTAGTCAAAGTCAAGATTATATTATCATATCAAAAATTTTATCAAGAAACAACAGTGTTGTGTTACATCTAGACAACCCAAGTGGCAAAAAAAAACATAATTGTCTCGGGTGTATGCCAAGGCATATGGTGCCACTAGTTATTTCCAGCACAAAACTAGCCAAAAACAAGTGGTTAAAAAGCTTCATATAAGAGGATTAAGGTGGGCTACTGGTGGCCCTGCAAAGAACTGACACAATTGTGCACATGGTAGTCAATATGTTCAACCTGGATCTCCAGTCCTCGGAGGTGGTTATAGGAGCACCCAAACTGATGGCGCAGACACTCCAGATATCTATAGTTTCATTTTGCATATGATGGATATCATTTATATAGCTTATGAGCTCATTGTATTCTTCATACCTCTGTTCCCGCATGTTGTCCAAGTTGAGTTAAATTTTATGTAGTTGAGCTGAGATTATGTCTACAATGGCCAGAACGTTAACTTGACCAGGAGACTCATCTAGAGAGACCGCCATGGTAGCCACCGAATGTTGGCTCTTAGTCGATTATCAATTTAAGCATGGGTTCCTGTTTGGTCTACGCTCCTGCATCCTGTACCCGAGTCATCCGCTGCGTGTATGTTTGCATTCTTGTGGCATGGGCTTGTCGTCCTCACACCTATCAGCATCATGGTTGTATCTCCAATTATCTACGTGGCATGTAGCCCTTGTAACAATAGTGTCGTCACACTAGCCACTTCCTCCTATCCAAACACCTACACCCACTATGACGCAAAATACTTCTGCCAGTTTTACTACTTCTTCTTCTCTGCGATTGCTGGTGGAGTGGATCCTCCACCGGTAGAAACACCAAACTGTTGGTAGAACGAGTGGGCCTCTGAGCCTATGCCAACATCAAGTGGAGGTCAAATCTTCTGTTGTCACTGACCTCGCCCCGTTAGTGGGTTGAGAGAGCTATGGAAGCCACTCACATGTGGGTGCCTTCCTCACAGAAAATCCAAGCACAATTTCCACCACTTCACCCCGCTGCTCCTTCATTTCCAAGCTAACAATATCCCACGAGCCTTGGCTACACCATCCCAATTAACTGTCTCCCTCTCCTTTCCCCACATTGTATGCAGTCTGCTGCACATAGAAGAACATCCTCATATACTTCCATGATCGCCCACCCGTGCATAATGCCAATTCCCTTGCCTGAACTCTTAATATGTGCATGTCTCCCTCCAAGGCTCTTCACATCTCGAGGGCTTATAACTCTTCAATCATGGAAGGTTAGTGGAGCTCGTTGGCCATGCTCCCTACCCCATTTCACCTTGACATGTGACACCCCATCAAGGATCAAATATATCTTAAGATTATATTTATATTATTTTCAATTATTAATTTTTACACTGATAGGTGTAACCCCTTGCTGGAATTGGCTACTTTAATCATTTTGCTAATTAATGTTTTTCATCCGATGGTCTGGATTGAAAGATGATGGTATATTCTGGTTGTCGCCACTAAATAAATGGATGAAATTCAAAAAACTAAATTCCTTGCATATCTAAATCACATGTTTAAACCATACTTAAATTATTTTTTTACAAAACATGATTAAAAATTTATTATGCCATTTGTTGACCGCCACCTATCAAATTAGGGGTAACTATGAAAGGATACAGATACCATGGGATACCATGTGGCTAGTAGACGTTGCATAGGTCGGGGCCATTATCCTCACCTGGTGCCACACGCAACGAATTCTACATAGTGATGGCACACGCTGGAAGTCTCCATTATGTGAAGATGAACTAGAGCCACATTTTGATCACCGTTAAAATTTTAGAAAAATATATTAAATGGAAGGGGCCACTTGTTTAACATGTATCGGAAAATTTCCATATAAAATAAAATATAACAACATTTTTCATTTTAAATTAATTAATAACATTATTTGATCCTCCATTATCCGAAAATCTAGTGTTTCGCGGCGAAGGCACCAGACGAACACCACGTATCGGCCGTTTCATCTCAATTTCCTATTATGGCCCTCCATAATCCATGATGAATTATTATATGTGTGGATGGCGAGAGATCGACGGGCGAATCAAAAGCTATTATGCCTAGGCGAATCTATGTGAAAAAATTGCCTTCTTCCTATTACTACAACGAAGACATAGGCGCCATTAATGTGTCATCGCCTAACAACACCCCATCGTCCATTCATGTTGACTCTGGCGGTGCGATCAACACTGAGAGTAGTTTCTATGGCATGAGCATTAAGAGAGAGTGCGATGCCACCGAGCAATTGGAGGCGAAGACAGCTTGATCTAGGGTTAGCGATGAAGAAGCTGATCAAGAGGGCGACACCAGAAAGAAACTCAGATTGTCGAAGGAGCAATCGGCTCTTTTGGAGGAAAGCTTTAAAGAGAACAGCTCCCTCAATCCTGTAAGTCGATCTTGAATATATATATATATATATATATATAATCTTGATTTGCCTCACCTAATTTCCTCTTGATTTGCCTTCAATAATTTCATTGGTGATTTCTTGATTTGGACTCATGGAAGTTTTATTTTCTTTATATAGAAGAAAAAGCAAGCCTTCGCCAAAAGGTTGAATCTTTGCTCGCGAAAAGTTGAAGTCAACTTCGAGAATAGAAGAGCAAGGTTAGCTTGGCCCCTTTCTTGATTCATATTTTTATATGAAAAATTCAACTACACAGTGATTCATAAATCTTGATTTAAGCTAACTTATTCTTTTTAAATTTTTATAAAGATCGGTAATATGATATTGTGAAATTAAAACTTAAGATCGGTAATGTAATCTACAACTTTATATCAATGGAGTTGCGTTTCTTTGGATCAGATTGGAGTTGCATTTGATAATTTATTGTCATATCTTATAAATGAGTAAAGTGATATTACATTTTAATGGATTTTGGATTAACGAGAGAATAATGGATTACACTATAAAGTGATATTATATTTTAAAAATATTTTGGATTAATTGTTAATGTTATAATTCATGTTTGGTTAAATAAATAAATAAATAATTATATATACTTTATATAAAACCATATATGTGAAATATTACAATGCATGCAAAATAACTATTTTATGTCTCTAAAAGAGAAAAGTGAAAGTCTATAATTTTTAATATTGTTTTTTGAAATATAATTTTAAGCATTACTAATTTTTAGAAAAACAGATTTTATTATTACTAATAAAAAGACATATTTTGCACAATTTCTTGATTATTGATTATAACTTATACAAATAATAATATTTATTTTATTGAAATATAGGAAAAATTTTAAAAAAAGGTTTTTTATTTGTTAATTTTAATTATATATATATATAAATATTAAAATTTAAAATACACATAATTTAATATACAAATATTAAATATAAACAATTTGATGACGATGATGATGACAATGTTTAATGTCTACTGAATCCAAACTTTGGTCAATACCTCTTTTAATGTTAATTAATATTAATAATAAATACACATGTTAATGTTAAACATATAAATTTTAACTATTGTAATAATATTAATATTAACATTAATAAATGAGAGTAACAATATTTATTTTTTAATAATTAACAATATAATTATTAATAACAATATAAAAATTAAAACTTCTATTCAGTTTAACCGTATATTAAAGTAGTAATGATATTATAAATAATGTTATTATTGTAAATAATATTAAGATTAGTAATAATAATTAATAATACTTTCATTCTAATATTTACATTTTCATGGATATTTTTTATATTTTGATAATAAATTTCATTAATATAATAATGACATCTATTCAAAACAACAAATTATAGACCATAAAATTTAAATTTAAATTAAGTCTAATGTTTATATCGAAAGAATATTGGGTTTATAATAAAGTTTATGTTATATTTAAAAATAATATTTAAATTTATTTTATTAATATTATTCTTATTAAAATAAGAATTGAAATTAATATTAAAAGAAATATTACTAATAATACCATGAAATAAAATAATAATGTTAAAAAATAATATTTGTAATATTAGCAATCTTAATAAAGTTTCAAAATTTTTAAATTTTTGATATGGAGTATTATTAAGATAATATTATTTACATTATAATATTATTATTATTGAGAATATTAATATGGTTAAAAAAATAAATATTAACATTAATATTGATAAATAAGAATAATACTATTTATTTTTTAATAATTAACAATATAATTATTAATAAAATTAGATTTAAACTTTTATTCACTCTAACAGTATGATTAAAAGTAGTAATGATATTATCATTAATTATGTTAATATAGATATTATTAAGATTAATTTTAATAATTAATAATATTTACATGCTAATCATTTTAATTAAATATGGTTAAACATTTCCAACACACTCAATTATTGCCACTCATAAACCATGCTTGTTCCCCTCGCTTTATAATATTAATAATCATGTGACTTTAACAATGATTTTTATTTGAAATATAGAATACTAAGATTTATTAATAATCATGTCAGTTTCTCATTCATTTGTATTTAAAATATTTATTCCTAGCCTTTACTATTTTTTTTCATTTTTAATAGGTATCCCTTTTCCTTGTTGATCTCTTATGTTCTTAATATTTTTCCCTTAGGTTCCCCAAATATTAGGGTTTAAATATTTGTCCTAGAGTTTAATACTAATGCATGGTCCAATTTCACATTATGAAAAACACTGACTCAATATGAAAATCAACCATGAAAAACCATTGTTAATTAGCATTAGCCATAGTCGATCAATGTCATCCATGATAAAATGTCACATTCTCACAAATCTTGTCTCAATATGAAAATAACCCATGGCCAACCATAGTCATAGTTGGTCCAACGTCGCATTGTGACAATAATTGTCTCAATGTTTAAATTAATTGGATTGGGTTCACCAGTTCCTTTGGTTTATAATATTAAACCCTTGGGTTTATTAGTTCCTTTGGTTTATAATATGAATAGTCGATCAATGTCATGCATGATCAAATTTCACATTCTGACAAATATTGTCTCAATATGAAAATCACCCATGACCAACCATGGTCATAGTTGGTCCAACGTCGCATTGTGACAACAATTGTCTCAATGTTTAAATCAATTCCCTTGGGTTCACCAATTGCTTTGGTTTATAATAATAAAACCTCAGGTTTATTAGTTCTTTTGGTTTATAATATGAATAATCGATCAATGTCATCCATGATGAAATGTAACTTTTTGACAAATATTGTCTCAATATGAAAAACACCCATGGCCAACCATGTTCATAGTTGGTCCAACGTCGCATTGTGACAACAATTGTCCCAATGTTTAAATCAATTCCCTTGGGTTCACCAATTCCTTTGGTTTATAATATTAAACCCTTGGGTTTATTAGTTCTTTTGGTTTATAATATGAATAATAGATCAATGTCATCCATGATCAAATTTCACATTCTGACAAATGTTGTCTCAATATGAAAATCACCCATGGCCAACCATGGCCATAATTGATCCAACATCGCATTATGACAACAATTGTCTCAATGTTTAAATCAATTCCCTTGGTTTCACCAATTCCTTTGGTTTATAATATTAAAACCTTGGATTTATTAGTTATTTTGGTTTATAATATGAATAATAGATCAATGTCATCCATGATCAAATGTCATATTCTGACAAATATTGTCTCAATATGAAAATCACCCATGGCCAACCATGGTCATAGTTGGTCCAACGTCGCATTGTGACAACAATTGTGTTAATCTTTAAATAAATTTCCTTGGTTTCACCAATTCCTTCGGTTTATAATATGAATAATCGATCAATGTCATCCATGATCAAATGTCACATTCTGACAAATATTGTCTCAATATGAAAATCACCCATGGCCAACCATGGTCATAGTTGGTCCAACATCGCATTGTGACAACAATTATCTGATTGTTTAAATCAATTCCCTTGGGTTCACGAATTCCTTTGGTTTATAATATTAAACCCCTGGGTTTATTAGTTCTTTTGGATTATAATATGAATAATTGATCAATGTCATCCATGCTCAAATGTCACATTCTGACAAATATTGTCTCAATATTAGAATCACCCATGGCCAACCATGGTCATAGTTGGTCCAACGTCACATTGTGACAATAATGGTCTCAATGTTTAAATCAATTCCCTTGGGTTCACAAATTCCTTTGGTTTATAATATTAAACCCTTGGGTTTATTATTATTTTTGGTTTATAATATGAATAATCTCTTGGGTTAATTCTTAGTGTTTATTAGTTTCTTCAACTTGAGTATTTTTTTATTAATTTTATTAATCCTTTGCCTTATTGGTCCCTTAGGTTAGTAATATTTTTCGCTTGGGGTCACCAATTCCTTTGGTTTCTAATATTAAACCATTGGGTTATTAGTTCTTTTGTTTTATAATAAGAATAGTACGTTGGGTTAATTATTAGTGTTTATTAGTTTCTTTAGCCATAGTCGATCAATGTCACCCATGGTAAAATGTCACATTCTGACAAATATTATCTCAATATGAAAATCACCCATGGCCAACCATGGTCATTGTTGGTCCAACGTCGCATTGTGACAACAATTGTCCCAATGTTTAAATCAATTCCCTTGGGTTCACCTTTGGTTGATAATATTAAACCCTTCGGTTTATTAGTTATTTTGGTTTATAATATGTATAATATATCAATGTCATCCATGATCAAATGTCACATTCTGAAAAATATTGTCTCAATATGAAAAACACCCATGGCCAACTATGGTCATAGTTGGTACAACGTCGCATTGTGACGACAATTGTCTCAATGTTTAAATCAACTCCCTTGAGTTCACCAATTCCTTTGGTTTATAATATTAAACTCTTGGGTTTATTATTTCTTTTGGTTTATAATATGAATAATCGATCAATGTCATCCATGATCAAATGCCATATTCTGCCAAATATTGTCTCAATATGAAAATCACCCATGGCCAACCATGGTCATAGTTGGTCCAATGTCGCATTGTGACAACAATTGTGTTAATGTTTAAATAAATTTCCTTCGGTTCACCAATTCCTTTGGTTTATAATATTAAACCCTTCAGTTTATTATTTCTTTTGGTTTATAATATGGATAATCGATCAATGTCATCCATGATCAAATGTCACATTCTGACAAATATTGTCTCAATATGAAAATCACCCATGGCCAACCATGGTCATAGTTGGTCCAACATCGCATTGTGACAACAATTGTCTCAATGTTTAAATCAATTCCCTTGGGTTCACCAATTCATTTGGTTATAATATTAAACCCATGGGTTTATTAGTTCTTTTGGATTATAATATGAGTAATTGATCAATGTCATCCACGCTCAAATGTCACATTCTGACAAATACTGTCTCAATATTAAAATCACCCATGGCCAACCATGGTCATAGCTGGTCCAACGTCGCATTGTGACAACAATTGTCTCAATGTTTAAATCAATTCCCTTGGGTTCACAAATTCCTTTGGTTTATAATATTAAACGCTTGGGTTTATTATTTTTTTTGGTTTATAATATGAATAATCTCTTGGGTTAATTATTAGTGTTTATTAATTTCTTCAACTTGAGTATTTTTTTATTAATTTTATTGATCCTTTGCCTTATTGGTCCCTTAGGTTATTAATATTTTTCGCTTGGGTTCACCAATTCCTTTGGTTTCTAATATTAAACCATTGGGTTATTAGTTCTTTTGTTCTATAATAAGAATAGTACGTTGGGTTAATTATTAGTGTTTATTAGTTTCTTTAGCCACAGTTGTTCAATGTCATCCATGATCAAATGTCATATTCTGACAAATATTATCTCAATATGAAAATCACCCATGGCCAACCATGGTCATTGTTGGTCCAATGTCACATTGTGACAACAATTGTCTCAATGTTTAAATCAATTCCCTTGGGTTTATTAGTTATTTCGGTTTATAATATGTATAATAGATCAATGTCATCCAGGATCAAATGTCACATTCTGAAAAATATTGTCTCAATATGAAAAACACCCATGGCCAACCATGGTCATAGTTGGTCCAACGTCGCATTGTGACAATAATTGTCTCAATGTTTAAATCAATTCCCCTGAGTTCACCAATTCCTTTGGTTTATAATATTAAACCCTTGGGTTTATTAGTTCTTTTGGTTTATAATATGAATAATCGATCAATGTCATCCATGATCAAATGTCACATTCTGACAAATATTGTCTCAATATGAAAATCGCCCATGGCCAATCATGGTCATAGTTGTTCCAACGTCGCATTGTGGCAACAATTGTCTCAATGTTTAAATCAATTCCCTTGGGTTCACCAATTCTTTTGGTTTATAATATTAAACCCTTGGGCTTATTAATTCTTTTGGTTTATAATATGAATAATTGATCAATGTCATCCATTATCAAATGTCACATTCTGACAAATATTGTCTCAATATGAAAATCACCCATGGCCAGCCATGGTCATAGTTGGTCCATCGCAATGTGACAAAAATTGTCTCAATATTTAAATCAATTCCCTCGGGTTTCACCAATTCCTTTGGTTTATAATATTAAAACCTTGGGTTTATTAGTTCTTTTGGTTTATAATATGAATAATCCATCAATGTCATCCATGATCAAATGTCACATTATGAATAATATTATCTCAATATAAAAATCACCCATGGCCAACCATGGCCATAGTTGGTCCAACGTTGCATTGTGACAACAATTGTCTCAATGTTTAAATCAATTCTCTTGAGTTCACCGATTCATTTGGTTTATAATATTAAACCCTTTGGTCTATTATTTCTTTCGGTTTATATTATGAATAATCCCTTGGGTTAATTATTAGTGTTTATTAATTTCTTCACGTTGAGTATTTTTTTATTGATTTTATTGATCCTTTGCATTATTGGTCCCTTAGGTTATTAATATTTTTCCCTTAGGTTCACCAATTCCTTTGGTTTTTAATGTTAAACCCTTGGGTTATTAGTTCTTTTGTTTTATAATATGAATCGTACGTTGGGTTAATTAATAGTGTTTATTAATTTCTTTAGCCATAATCGATCAATGTCATCCATGATCAAATGTCACATTCTGACAAATATTGTCTCAATATGAAAATCACCCATGGCCAACCATGGTCATAGTTAGTCCAACGTTGCATTGTGACAACAATTGTCTCAATGTTTAAATCAATTCCCTTGGGTTCACCAATTCCTTTGGTTTATAATATTAAAATCTTGGGTTTATTAGTTCTTTTGGTTTATAATATGAATAATCCCTTGGGTTTATTAATCTATTGAGTTTAAAATATTATTTCATAGGCTTTTTTAATTCCTTATGTTTTTTATTTTAAAATTTTAATTATCAGGTTTTATTACTCTCTATTCTTTTTAATATGATCCTTAGCCTTATTTTTCCCTTAGGTTTTTAATATTTATCCTATGGGTTCACCGATTCCTTTGGTTTATAATATTAAACCCTTGGATTTATTAGTTCTTTTTTTTTATAGTGTTAATCACACATTGGGTTTATTACTCTCTTGAATAATCCCTTGGGTTAATTATTAGTGTTTATTAATTTCTTCAACTTGAATATTTTTTTATTAATTTTATTGATCCTTTGCTTTATTGGTCCCTTAGGTTATTAATATTTTTCCCTTGGGTTCACCAATTCCTTTGGTTTCTAATATTAAACCCTTGGGTTGTTAGTTGTTTTGTTTTATAATATGAATAGTATGTTGGGTTAGTTATTAGTGTTTATTAATTTCTTTAGCCATAGTTGATCAATGTCTTCCATGATCAAATGTCACATTCTGAAAAATATTGTCTCAATATGAAAATCACCCATGGCCAACCATGGTCATTGTTTGTCCAACGTCGCATTGTGACAACAATTGTCTCAATGTTTAAATCAATTCGCTTGGGTTCACCAATTTCTTTGGTTTATAATATTAAACCCTTGGGTTTATTAGTTCTTTTGGTTTATAATATGAATAGTCCCTTGGGTTTATTAATCTATTGAGTTAAAAATAGTATTTCATAGGCTTTTATAATTTCTTATGTTTTTTATTTTAAAATATTAATCATTAAGTTTTATTAATCTCTATTGTTTTTAATATTTCCCTTAGCCTTATTGATCTCTTAGGTTTTTAATATTTATCCCTTGGGTTCACTGATTCCTTTGGTTTATAATATTAAACCCTTGGGTTTATTAGCTCTTTCGGTTTCTAGTGTTAATCACACATTGGGTTAATTACTCTCTTGTATTTAAAATATTAATTCTTCGGCTTTATTTATTTCTTAGATTTTTCAGTTTAAAATATTAATTCTTAGGGTTTATTAATATCTATTGTTTTTAATGTTCATCCGTTAGGTTTATAATATTTATCCATTGGGTTCACTGATTCCTTTGGTTTTTAATATTAAACCGTTGGGTTTATTAGTTCTTTTGGTTTATAATGTTAATAATCTCATTGGTTTATTAATATCTTATGTTTAAAATACTGATTCTTATGGTTTATTAATTTATTAGATGTTTTATATCAATTCTTAGGGTTTATTAATGTCTTGTGTTTATAATATTGATCCCTTATGTAATATTAATATTTATCCTTTGATTCACCAATTACTTCTATTTATAATATTAAACCCTTGGGTTTATTAGTTCTTTTAGTGTAAAATATTAATAATCCCTTGAGATATTGGTAAGAGATATAAACTTATTATAATATTAATAAAATATTATTATTATGTTATAATAGAATTATATTATAGTTTGAGTTAAAACTATTAATGTATTGAAATAATTTAATAATATATTTTTATTATATATCTTACTGTTGAATAATATAATATTATATATTCTAATATATATATATATATAAAGTTAATATATAGCATGTATATAGTTAATATTATTAATATATTATAACTAAATATATAAAATATTTTGGTGATTTTAATCATAAATATATAATATTTATTTTGGTGAAATATATGTGTTGAGTAGTAGATATAGACCTATTGGCTTATATCAACTACATTGGTGAATAAGGTTGTAAATATATTTCATACAAGTCTATCCACTTCTATCAATCACATTGATCAATGTGATTGTCCAATGTGACTGTCCTCGTATATAATAAATTCAATAAACATATTTATGAATCTAAAGTACTTTATGAAATTAAAAAAAAAAAATTGCTTTTTTAGATTAGATATTTTGAAATTAAAAATTTCATTGAATATAAAGTAAAATGTGTAGCATCATGCCAAATTTTATTTCATACCATCTTTCATATTTATCTTACCTCTGGTATCCTGCTTCTGATTGTTATCGGTATCTTATCAACGGATAGGGTTTTCCACCTGCAAAGTCCAGCGATTCGACATATATCCGGATAAGATATGACCTATGGAAATGCGTGTGTGCAGTATAAGATCAATAGCTTTAAAGCTGTGGAATCATACACGTAAAAGGCAGCTTGTACGGTGGAATTCAACGAAAGAATATGGTCCGTTCAAGAACGTATCTGTCAATTGATAGATTGACAGTTCAGGATCAAGAAAACAGATTAAAGAAGCTGGATAAATGATTCAGAAGGCGAGTGGAGTGCTCCCTTTTACATAAGGACAACTCGTTGTTGTTTATCAAAATTGAAACATCTTATTTTTGGATAAAATGCATACACTACTGGAAACTGGGAATAGTTTGTAAGTGTGATTTTTTGGGGTTATTGTATATTTTTAGGTAAAATTTGGTGAAAATTTAAGTTTAAATTTTAATTTGTGTTATTTAATTTGATATTTTTTAAATCCAAAATCTATAGAGGAACAACATGACACTTAAATTTTGAAAAATTCAACATCAAACTCATAATTTAAATAAATATAAATTAAATAATAATAAAAACTTAAAAAATAATCGAATTGTATGTGCCTTATTAAATAGCGTCGCGATCAACAATAGAAGGTAACTGAATCTATATCCCGCAACAAACATTTGTCTTTGTATTCTCATTTTACTTAAACAGTACATATTTTGACGTCAAGGAGACACGTAGCGGGCTATAGTCTTGTGTATTGGAAAGTGACTATAGTCTTGTGTATTTTCTGAATTGTGATCGAAGGCTGGAGAGTTCACTATATAGCTGGCGGGATACACTATCGAGTTGAATAGTTGATCATGAACAATACACCTAAACCTCGCGAATTTGGAAATGATTCTTCCGGGCCACACTGATTATTAAAACTCATATTCTATATGCTGATTCTCTTCAATGGATTCACCTACATAAAATACCAAAAAAACTTAACTATCGCACAATAATGATTATTTTCCCTGCTTCGCCCAGCATTTCGGGAATCTCCTCGTGCTATAAATATGAAATGGGATTGCACACCTTCTATTATTGTTGCGAGGTTTCAAGGATGGAGCACAGTTAGGGTTTGCGTTCATCTGTGCGCTTGCATGTAGAGGCAGAGCCATTTACATAGCCAAGGATGACTTGCCTACCCACCTTGTTTTGATTATCTGTTACCTATGCCGATATAGATTTCGGGTTCTGGGTAAGTTGTCCTTGACTAAGTAGTTCGCTATGCCTTGCCGTTCATGCAAGACCTCAGATGAGAAAGTTGTCGGACTGGAGAGAATGTATGTATCATCCTTATTCTATTATTGAATTTGAAGAGGGGGAATGTAGATTTGTGCACATTTCCTTTCTATTCTCTATCTTTCTAATTTTAGCGAATAATTAGTGTCCAGCGTACTACGGTAGAATCACATTTTCTAGTTTATTGAGAATGGTAATAAAGGTATTTATGTTGATAAAAGGGAGTTTAGATGTAAACTAACCTGTCTGAATGTACGAAGTGTATTGACTCATTCCGAAAATGCGTAGGAGAAGATAAGAAGCTTAGAATTATTTATTTTATTATATTTTTATTAAAAAATATTTTATTTTATTCGTTGATATTAATTTTATTTTTGGTTTTATTTGAATTTATTAATTTATTAATTTTAATAATATTTAATTATTTTCTTAATATAAAGACTTAGTTTTATATATTTTATTTACTAGTTAAATATTTAGATATGTTGATTTTTATTAGAGGCATTGATTTAGATGTATGTTAATTTACAATTAAATAATGTAAATAGGTGTTTAGCTATTTATGGTTTTGCTAAAATTTGGTAGGTAACAAACTAATTTACTCAATTTGTTTAACACACACATGGTGTATGGAGAAACTAAACACATAAATAGGAAAGATAGGCATTCATTGCATATTACCATTGAAATGATGTACATTTATAATACAATGAGGTGACCCTTGGATTCATCTTCCAATGTCACTTGGACTCCTTTGAGACTCTTCGCCTTCCACACCTACCCTTAGAGGATTAGGTGTTCAGCATTCCCCCCCTGAATCCGAAGGGGTATGTGTGAGTCCAAGAAGAGAGTTGTAATACAAATCTGCAAAATATGCATGGCAGCACTTAGGCTGAATCAGTTCTTTGAAATGTTGCCATAAAGAGGTGGTTTAAGGATGACCACCAACACTAGAGCACAACGCTTATTGCAGTTCCCGAAACTCTTCCAATACTGGCAAAAAGCTAAGGGCTTCTGCTAGAGGAAGTGTTCCTCATATTTGAAGAAGGAGACCTTCAACCTAAAAGAAGGGAGGTCTGCAACCTGTGATGGTTTTAGAATGACCACCAACACTGGAATGCTTGATGCATTTCCTAGAACTCTACCAAGGCTGGCAAGAAACTGAAGTCTTTTGCTAGAGGAAGTGCTCTAAATTCTTTGAAGAGTAAGAATATGAAACTCGCATGGATGGTTTAAGGCTGTCCACCAACCAAAGGCATACTCATGGGCATCCGTGTCTCTGGCTACAACTATGGATCTAGAATGATGAATTGTGGCTCAGGCTCACTTGAACTGTTGTGTCTCTGGCTACAACTCTAAATATAGAATGAGAGATTGTGTCTCAGGCTTGCTTGATGTGGCATTGAAGCTTGTAGATGACCACCATTTTCCCCCCTGTCAGGTACAAGGTGAGATGATGGCGAAAACTCAACTGCCAAATTGTTCAATATTCTAGAACAAGTTCAAACATGTGACTTAAACATCTGCTTGGTTGTTGATGCCCATTGCCAAGAAGCGATCCATCCAAGATGAATCTTTGTTCCTGCAGGAAGCTTGTTTCTGAAGCATCTATGTGAAGAATGGGTGTGCCAACCACAATTCTTGCATGGGTGAAGATCAAAAAAATGATCTTTCATATGGCCAACTCGATCACAGTGTTTGCATTTTTCAATCTATTGTTGTTGTTGTTGTGGAAGAGGAGCAGGATCTGGAACATCTATAGGTGTGCTATCATGAAGAATTCCGGTGCTCTGAAATCGAATGGGCTTCGAGTAGTCCGGAATA
This sequence comes from Pinus albicaulis, assembly GCA_034641835.2. Lineage (NCBI taxonomy): Eukaryota > Viridiplantae > Streptophyta > Pinopsida > Pinales > Pinaceae > Pinus > Pinus albicaulis. The sequence goes on from CM076572.1 coordinate 865,923,885, forward strand.
TGAAAGGACAATTCCTTTTCATATCAAACACCTATTTTGTGCTTGTTGTGGTCAAGCTTTTCCCAAGCTCTAATGATGGGTTTGGGAAGTGTAGACTGAGCTGTTGCATCTTTATGTAATTCTTCTCTTGTACAAGGAACATAATGTGAGTTGACTGCAATTTTATATTCTTGTTGCTGATGGGAGTCTCTCTCAATTTTCTGAAGAGAAACACGTTCAGAATTATTACTCTGCTCCTGTATTTCTTCTTTTTGTAGTTTTGTCTCAAGCTGCAAAAACTCAATGTTTTCTTGTGCATCTTGCAGACAACTCTGAATTTCTGAGAGAGAGTATTTTTGTATTCAGATTATGTCATCAGGAGTAGATTGTATCAAAGTGTTTAGGAACTCTAATACTGCATAAATTTGAGTCATTTTTCAGACAAATCGAACTTAAAAATTGAAGTGTTTCAATTTCTACTGAAATACACCAATAATCAAAGAATCAATGAATATTGAATGAGTAACAAAGTCAGTGAGACTTTTTTTTTATGCAATAGTTGGTCTCCCAGTCACAAATGAAATCAATTTGCATGACTAACTACAAAAGGTCGAAGGTCCTCATCAGTTGGAAAAAAAATTCAAAAGCCAATTTACAATGGCTCCAATCCTTTTTTACAACCTCAATATGACCTCCACTAATTTTAGAACCCGAATAATGCCACGATGGTAATATCATATGAATGAGCCTTACAAGCATTTTAAGCTCCAATACTATTGTAAAATATTATAATATAGCTGCTTTGGCTATAGATGGTTATGGTCTAGCCATTTTTAATAACTAATGGCCATAATCTCTAGCACTAAGTATTTATCGAGGGCGGTTGCGGAGGGAAGAGGTGAGGGGAGTGAGGGGGCAGGGAATGAGACAGACGATGTATGGAGGGCCAACAGAGGTTGGAGTGGGAGGAGCTGTGAGCCAGTGGGAGCAAGCGGTGGAGGAGGTGAGCTGCAGGTAGGAGAAGAGGTGGATGGGGAGCACAGTGAGAGGGAGGGAAGTCAGCCACATGAGGGAGTAGAGGCGGGAGGGAGATGGTGCTGAAGGGTGCAGTGAGCATTGAGGAGACTGTGTTGGAGAGCCACCAGAGGTGAGGAAGATTATTCTGCATCGTGAGAATGAGGCCAAGCAGAAAGTCCAAGCAACGATGAGTTTTGGAAGAGGTTTATGCAGGAGTAGTGAAGGGATTATTTATGGAGGGGAGATTGCAGCAGTGCATGGAAGAGGCGCATTTGATTAGTGGCATGAGAGCTGAGGATTTTGGGCAGCGGAGGTGGGTAAGCATTGTGGGAGGTGAATGCCCAAGCTTCTCCCGGATCGGTGTCGGTGCTCAACAAAAACAACAATGACTCTAATTCAGAGGAGCATATATTATACACAAAGGTAAACCGTGTCGAATGCTAGCACTCTTCCTCTCCTTCTGCCTTTGCCTATTCGTCAGAAAGTGAGTACCTCAGTGAGTTGTGTGGGCTGAGGGGCCTGGCCAAAAACTGAGTAATGTTATGGGATATTTTGGAGAGGGCCCTAGGAGGAAGCACAACTCTCCTAGAAAATATCACATAACAAGCATCGAACTCATTAAAAATTCCAAGGTTCACCTTAAGAGGAGGGATAACGAAGTGTCTTGGTGCAGGTTTGTAGACATAATAGCTCAGAGCTGAAGAAGTGAGATTTAACGCATAAAGACATTCAACCTCCCATGATTTCAAATAATGCACACTTTATCCAATAAACACACAACATATACCAAACTTATGCAGCTATTTCACTAGTATGTAGTGTTTGAATGGTGAAAAAATGAAATGCTTAAAATAGCAGGAGTAGGACTAAAAAGACACTCATAGAAACATAAAATGATATGTTAGTGCTAGCAAAAAAATAATGGCATTTCTGAATAGCGCATGTAGGAGTTATAATAGAGGAGTCGTTTGCAGAGGTCGAATTTTATGCTCAAACACCAGTGTTGTGAATGGGGCACAAAAGGAGGCCACTCATCATGGCTCTGATACCATGTTAAACACACACATGGTGTACGAGAAAGATAAAACACACAAATAGGAAAGATATGCATTTGTTGCATATTACCATTGATATGATTTACATTTATAATAGAATGAAGTGACCCTTGGATTCATCTTCCAAGGTCACTTAGACTCCTTTGTGACTCTTCGCCTTCCACACCTACCCATAGAGGATTAGGCGTTCAACACATTCCATGAATTTCCATAAATAATTCTATATAGATACATAGAAAAGTCTCTATGCCCATGTATTTTAAGTAAAAAATTCATAATGCTCAAGTCCACTTTGAAATCTACTAAAGGAGAATATAAAGTGCTAAGCAGAGTAATACCTAGCACCCGTGCTAGGAATAATAATACCTAGCACCCTAGCTGGATTCAAAACTAAGTTTATAATCAAACATTTGAGGACTAACTCCACTCTAAAATGGCTCATACAAACCTTGCATCCTTAGTAATACGTAAAAACTTAGTCTGACCCACCAAATTTTGTATCAAAGTTGACTAGAACCAAAGACATCATGATGAGATATGTCTTAAAATAATTTTTTCAAATATGCTATTTGAAATAGTACTTGGAATAGTAATGGGTTTTAGCTAATCTTGAACTTAATCCAATGTAGAATTGAAGATCTTATGACGAATACTACATTAAATAGTTCAATTAAATCCACTAGATATATTAGGATATTATAAACTAGTGGGGCTTAGTTAAAGTACTTGGAATAGTAATTGGGTTTTAGCTAATCTTGAACTTAATCCAATGTAGAATTGAATATCTCATGAAAAATACTACATTAAATAGTTCAATTAAATCCACTAGATATTTTAGGAGATTATAAACTAGTGGGACTTAGTGAAACTTAAAAATATAGTTGATAATGGAGAAAGGCTCAAGGCGAAGAGGAATAATTTTTTGGAACATCTCTTCCCTAAATTAAGTCACTAAGGTAAATTTATATCAAATGGAACCGAAGCTATACCTAATTAACATTATAGGTAATGAAAATTTAGATGCAACACCCCACTTCACCGTTAGAGAGATAAATAATTTTGAGCAACTCATTATAGAGTACATCTTCAAATACAAAGGAGGAAAAGTTATCTAGAACTCTATAAAATAGGTTATGAAATTCATTTATGCTTGTCAGACCTCTCCTCAAATAAAAAAGAAGATATCATTGATTAGTTATATTTATGGATAGGTTATGATTTATGTTATACCTTTACATGTGTGTGTCTTTGGTTTAAATTTATTATACCAACAAAGATGTGTAGTAAATATGGATCCATAAGTATTAACATGGGTTAAACCCTCGAGATGAAAATCTTTTCCTAGAGTGTTGGATAGTTTTGGAGTTAAGATAGAATTATGTAGGTTTTCAATATGCCACATGTGAACTCCATGTTGGCAATGAAAAGAATTAATGAACTCTCTTAACTACCCATAATAAAATGTCTTTACCACCATACACCAAGAATGATCATATTGCAAGTGGTGTGAATCATTACACAAAATTCAAAATCTCTCCCTACATAATATATATAGAATCAAAATGGCTAAAAAATTCTTGATATTTCACTTTTCAACTCCATACGAAGCATGGATGGAATGGCACATCTGCCTCACATTCAACAACACACCATTCAAATGTTTTAACCATAATTTTTTTTTTAATTAATCACATTAGGTTTATATAGTTGGAATTGACATATTTTAGTTAACCATAATTGAATTTACCATTTGGTAACAGTATTTTTTTAAATGTCATGTGTCATCTATATATTAAAAATTAAATGAATTATATATATGCTAGGTAGAAATCACTAGTGGAAAATTTCAAATTTTTTCAAATTTTTTTATCGGTCTATAAATATTTCACTTAATCTGACCATTGAAATATTTTATTTATGGGAAATATTTCTTAATATTAATATTTTTTTTTAAATGAAACATGTAAAATATAACATTTTAGGGAATCACACATCCGGTTCTCAAGAAAATAAAAAGAAATGAAAATGTAATTGCAAAAACATCGACCACATAAAATTTTCGTAAACCAGTTTATATTTCATTATGGTTTATTGCAATTGTAGTCAAGGTGGAAAGAGGACCTTAAAATTAAGCAAATGCAATAAAAAAATCAACCACATAAAATTTTCCTAAACCAATTTCTATTTCATTATGCTTTATTGCACTCGTAGTCAATGTGGAAAGAATAGCTTCAAAATTGTTTTTTTAATAATGTTATGAAATAAATATATATTTGATAAAGTAAAACAATAGAGAAAATATTGGTCAGAGCTAAACTAACGTGTAGTTAAAAACAAATAAATTGTTTAGGGGCTAATAAAAATAAATATCCATAATTAAAAATCTAGTTCTATATTTTTCTAAAAGGTTTAAATGAAATTATAGTTTAGTAAATTGTTGGTTTTTTAATGTTGTTAATAAAATTATATATTTTATAAAGTACATTAGAGAATATATTGGTCAAATCTCAATTAATGAGTATTTAAGAGAAAATATCTACTATGGTAAGGACTAATAAATTTTCATGATTAAAAATACTGTTCAATGTTTTTCTATATATGTTCAAATTCTATATTAATTATTTTTTTAATTATGTAATAAATAATAATTTTAAATAAGATTATAAGTTAGTTAGTTTTTATAATTACTTTAATTATAACAATATGACATGTATAATAAATGAACTATTTTTTATATTTATTCTGGATTGATGTCTAATAGAAATCATTTAATTTATATTATTGTAGTAATATTGAGTTCATATTAAGCGAAGCATAATTTTTATTTTAGCCTCAAGGGTTAGCTTAATTGGTTTGTATTAAGCAGAGCATAATTTTTATTTTAGCCCCAAGGGTTAGCTTAATTGGTTAACCCCTCATTGCTAAAACACATTGCCATTGGGATGTAATGGGTTCAATTCTCTAAGCACATTGCCATTGGAATGTCATGGGTTCAATTCTCATAACATTGCCATTGGGATGTCATGGGTTCAATTCTCCTAGGATTAGGCTTCAATTAGTTTGGCTAGACAATTTCCGACACTATCTATTCTCAGCACATTTCCTTTGGGATGCCATGGGTTCAATTCTCCTAGTGTTAGACTCCGATTAGTTTGGCTAGACGATTTCTGACAATATCAATTTGGAAGATGATTTCCAACACTACTGATTCAAACAATAATTCTGAAAAAAAACACTGCTTGTGATCCAAACAATAATTTTAAAAAATAAACAATACTTGTGATCAAAACAATAATTCCCAAAAATAAACACTACTTGTGATCCAAACAATAATTCCAAAAAATAAAATATAAATATTTAATGATTAAACTAGTCCATTAAAATATATATTTCTAATAAATATTTTAGACAAATATAACTTTTAATTTTTTATCATCTAATTTATAATACTTTAATATTTATTTATTTATTTTATAATATTTAAAATTAAACTAAAAGTATATATTTCTAATTTAATATAAATAGAAATATCTTAAAAAAAAATAATCTTCTCAAAACAAATGGTTTCCAACAGAAAATAGTACTCCAAGCACACTAAAATCACTTTATCAACTTAAAAGTAAGTCATTTGATGGTGCAATAACATAACTTTAGGAAATTGAGAAAAACGGAGTAGATTTAGTTCATTGTCACTCCGATACCGTGTTCAATACACGAAATATTTTCACAGAGATAATACAGCTTAAGTAAATTGTTCGCACTAACAAATATTTTATCAATACACTTATGTAACACAAGGTGAAAGTCATGAAATAGGGAAATACTTCAGGGCCATATTCGTCATTGCCATAAGACAATAGAGTAATGTAAAATAATATACATGTGATTTTTTCACGATTTAGAATCAACACATTGTCCTCGATGATTTATATAATTTTATATAAATCATGTACCAATTATATTTTAAGCCACAAAAGATTAATATTGAGGATGTTATGAATCATTTCATCATGTTAGCTTAGTTTAGTTAGTCTAAGATGTAATAATTATTATTAAATTAGATAATTACAACACTCTTAAGTGGATAAATATCATAATGCAATCTAAGTACAATTACACATAAATCAATTGAAGTTTTTCTACAAAATATTTAATCCAATTAAAAAAAATAGATTATATTCTTGATTTAAAATATAATCATGATTTATCGTTATGGCAGAATCTAAGTCAGTCTATGAGTAGATACACCCAATTTCAATAGTCGGTTTACTTATATTGACTTATCAATAACATAATGGAAATAGTTATTCGCTCCAACATATAAACCAAATTATGAGCTCTAGCAAATCCACAGGGAATTTCAGCCGATACAATGTCAAATCCAACATTAAAATGTTCCTCTCAGCCGGATTGAGAAGCATATCCCTTGTCTTCCATAGAAAATGTTGTCTGGTTCCAGCGCCAAAGATCTGACACCTATCATCAAATTAAAGAATTACAATGATTCTAAACATTTAGATATTATAACATAATCCATATAGCATTAGAGAAAATTCAATTGCAAAAAATAAATAATACATTAATTCAATTAGATGTAAATAAAGTTTAAAACCCAAAGTATAAATAACTAAACTTAAAAATTAAATAATATAATAACGGCATTCAATCCTCCCCATATCAACTGAATATTTCTAGATTCTTCTATCACCTCATGAATATCAACACTTAGAAAACTATAGCATGCCTTCAAAAATTATGTGGTGTAACCATCTAGGCCAGCTTCTTTGTTTCTAGCCATGACCAATATCACCTCCTCAAATTCATGGAGTGAGACCACACTCATCAGAGATTCATTCTATTCCTTGCTAACAATTCTTGGAGTATATGTTGGCAATATGATGCAGAGTGTTGTCCTTGATGGCAACCCACTTGATGAAGATGATGGCAACCTACTTAATGAAGTTGTTCTTGATGCTTGATAAGTTTATTAATTATGTAAATCTGATGTTCTACAAGTAGTACAGAAGTTGCAGAAGAAAGAAATATCAGTATGTACAAGAATAATGATGTGTTACAAGGCATACGCGGATTTGTCAAGGAGAAGGCACGTATGCACGCGGAAAAGTACGTGCCAAGTCGCATATGATCAATTGCGCTCTAAATGTGTAAAACAGGGGTTACTACCATGGTATTGACCCATTGTATTGAGCGCTGGATTGTCTATGAGATCCCGTCCAGGAATACCATCGGAAGTAATGTGGTTTTGGCTCATGGTATTGACAAAGACTAAATCTATGTAAGGAGAAGAGAATCATTGTGCAAGGGGAGAGAAAGATGTCTGGGTTTTAATGAATGCTTCTCTTTGAAGCATATCTGTATGGAATGGGTAACATTTGAACGATAAATCTGAATTCATAATGCACCAGTGAAAAAATGATGAAGAGGGATCTCTAGATCTGAAATGTATTTGTATCTTCTAGATCTGTTTATGGAATGTTTAGATCTTAGATGAGGCGAACATGTATTTGAAGTGAAGAGTAAAATCTGAATTGTATATCTGATCTGAAGAAGTATGCTGCCCTATAATCTTTGAAGATCTATACGCTTGTTTGCAGCATAGAAAGCGCGTATATACGCGGGTTGAATTCTGCGAAAGCGCGTATATACGCGGGTTGAATTCTGCGAAAGCGCGTATGGAATGTGAAACTAGCTCTGAGGTATGTGCAGATGTATATGTGGGTTTATATGCATGAAAGCACGTATATACGCAGGATCAGTGAAAGGAAAGCGCGTATGAAAACTAGGGTTTGCTGAAGTCTGTGGAATGAAATGTCTGATCTGTTCTGCTGGTTTACGGCTATCTATCAAAGAGGTATTCATATAGATCTGGGTTGTTTGAATGATGATTATGCTGCTGATTATATTGATGAAAGATCAAGTTGTTGATTGATTGTTTGATGGTTCATTGAATGAATTGATGAAGTTATAAGTTTCAGTTTGATGTATGGTTGAGCTGTGGAGTGGGTCCAAACTAAAAATATGATGAAAAATGGCCTGCAAGTTGTGATCTACTGAATTTATTGGATCCAGTATGAAAATTGATGAAACGTGGTCCATGGTGGTGCGGAGGGTTGTAGCCTTCAGTCAGGGGGTTGTAGCTCCCTTCCAGGTGAGGCTGGTAAACGAGAGCAGGGGGTCGTAGCTCCCTTCCAGGTGAGGTTGGTAAACAAGAGCAAGGGGTTGTAGCTCCCTTCCAGGAGAGGCTGGTAAACGAGAGCAGGGGGTTGTAGCTCCCTTCCAGGAGAGGCTGGTAAACGAGAGAAGGTTGTAGCCTTATGCAAGTGGGTGCCTACGTGCTGGTATGAGCCTACGCCAGTACATGGTTGTAACATGTTTTCTTTATATAATAAATATTGAAGACTGAGACGACGAGAGCGGTGGTTTTCTCCCGACTTGGGTTTCCACCTTAAATCCTGGTGTTCATGTGTGATGCTTATGTGTGATGGTTTATTCTGTTATTACTGCACATGCTTAATGTTAACTTAACATCAGATGAATGAATGTTGCAAAGAACTAAGTTAAGAATTATCTGCATAATTAGATCTATGTTCATACGCGAGTTTTATGAAGGATATCCATGTGTATACGCTAGTTGGATTTAGCAAAGTAGCGTATGGGTTTTAGTGAATGGAAAATGAAAATGTTTTGAGTAAGTCCTAAATACTGATTCACCCCCCCCCCCACCCCCCCCTCTCAGTATTTTTCCCAACAATTAGTATTAGAGCAGGTCCTTCTGCAGAAGCTTGATCACTTGAAGGAGATCCATCGAAATGGGAAGTCATGAAGGGGTAATGTCTATAAGGCCACCTCTATTCAATAGAAATAATGATGCAGGAGCATCAAGACCATTTTTCATTTGTAAAAAAAAGATATAAAAGGGGGGTGTGACATTTTTATTATTTTATTAATTAATTTGTTATTTTTAATAAAATTGGAGATAAAGTGAGGATTTGTAAATATTATTTTATTAATTAAAAGGATATGAGAGAAATAGATTGGGAGAAAAATTTGGGATTAGGTAGTCTATGTATGGGACTTTGTTGAGTCCACACCTAAAATATAGATTTAGTTGAGGATTAGGTGGAGAGATTTTTGGAGTGAATTAAATGCATTATTTTTGTATAAATATGAGTGGTTTTTGTGAGGAAAAAGACACTTAGAAGAGTTGCAGAGAGAGTGTGAGTGTGAGTAGTGAGAGGGTTTCCTCTTGGGAGCCTTCGGGCGATTGTAAAGGGCCACAGATCTCGAATATCTGGCCAACCAGAGTTTGTAAGTAATTTGTTTTGTTTCAGATTATATATACATTGGTTGATTGATTGTGGAAGTTTTATGTGTCTCTGGTTAAATGTATATATATGATTTGAGGTATTGATCATTGGAGAGATCGATTGAAGGAAGTGTGCAATAAAAGAAATTGTAAGATCGATTTATGTGCATAAGTTGAAAATCGATGTTATAAATTGTGTTAGTAAATCCGTATGTTGAATTGCTTTATATCGATCTCTAGTTGGTATGAAATCATTGAATGAAGTAAGGGCGCATTATTCATCTGCATATGGGGTTCAAAGAACTGCATGGAATTGCGTTGGAGAGAAGCGGTTGGATGAAATTGTTTAAAAACCAAACGCAGAGTTATATATACCTCGTAAGAAGCCGAATGAGGAAGATTTGAAACACAGAGTTTTCTGAGGTGCAGAGCTCTATTTTAAACTCTGACTATTTAATCGATTGTAATAGATTTTAATTGCAGGGAAGGTCAGTTGCTCTATCTATTGCAAAATTGAAGTGCTGGAAAATTGAAATGTACAGTAATGAAGATTGAAGAGGCGATGTTAAAGAAATTATGTTACAATTTAAATAGAAGCAGATTCTACGAATGCATAGTCGATTCAAACTTGAACAGTTCGGGGCGTGGAGAACTTTACAAGACTGGAATAGTGGATTAAGAAGTGTTAACCAGCGATACTGAAAGTTGATGTGTTGACAGTCTTAAAAGCTGAGTTGGACATTCGTTGCAGGAGTTCGGATGGATGGAGAAGCTAGGTAAGCAGAGAGAGATAGGCGCAGCCTCTTCAGAAACGTGGAAGCTTCGGTGAACAGTAAGTTGTTCGATTGGGTCTTTTTCAAACCGGTTCTTGTGTTTAATAACTGAATCCAATTGTAAAATTACCGCAGAGTCGACACAACATTTAAATGGTAATTGTATTGAAGCGTTAAATGAGTGATGCCATCGTAGAGGTGTGTGAACCATTGAGACCGACCCGTGGTAATGGAAATATAGTACATTATAATTGGCTGTTCAGTTCAAAGTATGAAGCGAAGAAATGAATGTGTTGATGCGTTGATATAGTTTGGTATGAAAATAAGGGGAATATACAGATTTACAACCTTGGTTCGAGTAATTAAGAAGATTTCTGTCAAACGTAACAAAAAGAGGAGCGTTGTTGGTATAGATGTAATGTAATGGAAATCCAGTTGAAGAAATGGAACGCTGTGGGCATATAAACATCATTTGTTTATATCATATTAAAATATATTGAACACTGTTTTAACATAATTGGAATGCAGCTACAGGTTTAAAAGAAGTTTAGGAAACCAGCACCTTCTGGAAAGCCACTCCAAGAGATTGTAATGTATATAGAAGCGCAGTGAAGAAAAGAACATCGAATTGCATAATTCGATGGAAAACTGATGCAAAGACACAACGCAGAAAAGCCATAAGTGCTACCAATAATTTATCATAGTGAATGTGTTTACAATTTTGAACAGCGTAAGAGCCAAATTTGGTGTGTGGAGAGCACTGGCTGATTGTAAATGAAGACCCAATTTAGATGAAAGGCTGAAGTCCTGCGTTATTCAGCTGGATGGGAGGTAATTTAAATGGCATGGGCCAGATTGTTTGACTTTGAATTCTCATCACATTGAATTCTGTTTGAAATAAATTGTGAGCATTGGCATTCATTGAAATAAGTGTGAATCTCATTAAATTTGTGAGTTATCTTGGTATGAAGATTGTGAGTTATGAAGTTAAACCATATGTTGAAAAATCTTCCGCATGCAAATGGTAAAGTATGAATTTGTCAGGTATTGAGGTTTTGATTTGGGAAATTGCGAAATTGCATTCTGATATGCATAGAAAAATGTGATTCTGGGGTTTGCAGGGTTGCCTTGCATCATTTTTGGTATCAGAGCTTGGTTCTGTTGAAATGGAAAATGTTTGTTTTTCTGAATGAGGACAGAAGGTTTTGTTGAGAATTGAAATGTATTTTTGAATGTCTGATGAATGATTGAAAGGAAGATCAGATTTTTAAATTTGATATGCAAGCTACACAAATGCAGTGAATAGGATGGCAGAAGTGAAAAGAGGACAAGATCATGCAGGATCTTAAAGGTGAGATGATTTTCTGATTTGAAATTTGTGATTAAAGTTTATGGTTGCAGATAAGATGATGGCAGTGAACCTGACATTCAGCTAAAGGCTGGATAGGGAGGAAAATTGCAATGTCTTGAAGAGGAAGTTAGTTGAAGAGATAGCCTAGAGAGAGAGCAGAGAAGAGTGCTCAAGAGGTTCCAGAGGCAGTGAACCAAGTGCTTACCAAAAGACTGAGTGAGGAGAGCTTGGTGAGGTAAGTGGCGGCAGGACAGGAGAGCTTGTTGTTGTAGAGGCTAGTGCAACTCATGGTGAGTAAGGTACTCATGGAGAAGATGATCATGGAGGATCAAAGAAGAGGTTTAGAAGAATTCCACAGAGGTGAGATGAATGATGAGTTCAGAGAAAGAGAAATTGTAGTAATGAAGGTACAGTTGCAGGTACTAGAAGAATGGCTGCAAGAGCAGGAAAATCAGAATAGAGGATGGATATTTCCACTGAAGGGAAAGAGAGTGATTTGGCAACCATTGCAAATAAAGTTGAGGCAAAGTGTGATTGCCTTATCGAAGAAAGAACTTAGAGTTCTTGAGCCAGAGTTGGAATTTGAAGATTCCACACGCAGATCTGTTCAGTAGGAAGTATTGGAGGAAGCAGTCAAGACTGAAAAGTCTTGTGGTTTTAAAACTGATGAGTTGTGTATGTTTGCAGGTACAGTACAGGGAGAGGAGCAAGCCATAGAGTTTTTTCAGGAGAAAGAGTTGAATCTGAAGTCTGTTCAGATCGATGCTGAGATAGCAAGATCTCAGGAGGAAGTGAAGAAAGAGAAGTCTAGTCAGAATATTGGTGCAGAAGAAGGAAGACCATCTGATGATGAGTCAAGAGCTGGTGAAGGTATGGAAAATTGTGTTAAGTTTCCAAGTTCTACTCCTAATGAAATTGTTGAATTGTATAGGAAACTAGATCTTCAGAGAAGAGAATTGGAGAGACAGAGGACTTATGTGCAGGATAATTTGCTGAGGAAGCAAGGCAGGGAATTTTTCATGAATGACAGTCGTGAAACGGAGAATGGTAAGAAGGAGAGACTAGCTGACAGTCTCATGGTGAATGCAAATCAGCATACTGATGTGCTGACAAAGAAGTTGGGAAGGAACTCAGAGCAGCATACTGAAGTGTTGCCAGAGGAAACTGAGGAGAAAGCCAGTGAAAATTTTCTGAGTCCTGAAGAAGACTTGGAGCTGCGGATGACTGAATCAACAAGTAAGACCATTGGGTCTTGTGATTTTGAAGCTGACAATTTGATTGTGTTTACAGGTGATGTAGAAGACAGTCCATTACTTGGAATTGTCTTGGAAGAAGAAGAATTGTTGCAGGTAGAAGATGAGACAATCATGTCTCATATGAAGAAGCTTGTTACCGTGGGTGAAAAGAAAGAATTGGCTTGTCTGTATAGCCAAGAAAAGACTGTGAGGCAAAATTTTGGAACTGCTACAGTGTTAGAGGATGAGGCTACAGTTTTGGAAAAACTTGATTTGATCAATCAAGATGATGATGGACAATTACTGAAGATTGTCAAAGGGGAAGATGGAGGTTATGCTGGAGTTAATTTGCAGCATGTTGATGAAATGATGAAATATTTGCTGGAAAAATTTGAACCAGAGAAAGAAGTTGCAGATGAAATTGCAGGTGACGAGCAAAAGAATGTTGCAGAGGGACAGGAAGTTTGGGAGGCAGCAACATCCATAGTGACAGCTAGAGAAACATGTGGGGTAACATCTGCAGGAGTAAAACCAATGTTAGCGACATCTATGGTAGCAGCTGAGATAACATTGACAGAAGCAACATGTATGGGGGCACTGAAGCCTTATATTTTTTATTCTAACAATTGTTTTGTGAGTACAGGTTTTATTGAAGATGATGGAGAAAATCTGTTAGACAGAGAAATTGAACTGATGAGGCAGATGATGATGAAAGTATCCCGGAAGAGGCCAGCAGTAGTAAAACAAAGAAGAAGCAGCAAAAGAAAGACAGTAAAAGACTGTGAAAGCCTAGTCAATGGGGCGATGCAGCATAAAGTGTGGAAACCTGGAGAAGAACAATAGATAGAAGCAGCGACAAGTGGAAAGTTACAGCACAAGATATGGGATCCAGGCATACACAGATCCGAACACATGATCAGGCGATCATGATTAATTTCAACGTTGGGAGTCTGATGCAGGAGCATCAAGACCATTTTTCATTTGTAAATATGTGATAAAAGGGGGGTGTGACATTTTTATTATTTTATTAATTAATTTTTTATTTTTAATAAAATAGGAGATAAAGTGAGGATTTGTAAATATTCTTTTATTATTAAAAGGATATGAGAGAAATAGATTAGGAGAAAAATTTGGGATTAGGTATTCTATGTATGGGACTTTGTTGAGTCCACACCTAAAATATAGATTTAGTTGAGGATTAGGTGGAGAAATTTTTGGAGTGAATTAAATGCATTATTTGTGTATAAATATGAGTGGTTTTTGTGAGGAAAAAGACACTTAGAAGAGTTGCAGAGAGAGTGTGAGTGTGAGTAGTGAGAGGGTTTCCTCTTGGGAGCCTTCGGGCGATTGTAAAGGGCCACAGATCTCGAATATCTGGCCAACCAGAGTTTGTAAGTAATTTGTTTTGTTTCAGATTATATATACATTGGTTGATTGATTGTGGAAGTTTTATGTGTCTTTGGTTAAATCTATATATATGATTTGAGGTATCGATCGTTGGAGAGATCGATTGAAGGAAGTGTGCAATAAAAGAAATTGTAAGATCGATTTATGTGCATAAGTTGAAAATAGATGTTATAAATTGTGTTAGTAAATCTGTATGTCGAATTGCTTTATATCGATCTGTAGTTGGTATGAAATCATTGAATGAAGTAAGGGCGCATTATTCATCTGCATATGGGGTTCAAAGAACTGCATGGAATTGCGTTGGAGAGAAGCGGTTGGATGAAATTGTTTAAAAACCAAACGCAGAGTTATATATACCTTGTAAGAAGCCGAATGAGGACGATTTGAAACGCAGAGTTTTCTGAGGTGCAGAGCTCTGTTTTAAAGTCTGACTATTTAATCATTTGTAACAGATTTTAATTGCAGGGAACGTCGGTTGCTCTATCGATTGGAAAATTGAAGTGCTGGAAAATTGAAATGCACAGTAATGAAGATTGAAGAGGTGATGTTAAAGAAATTATGTTACAATTTAAATAGAAGCAGATTCTACAAATGCACAGTCTATTCAAACTTGAACAGTTCGGGGCGTGGAGAACTTTACAAGACTCGAATAGTGGATTGAGAAGTGTTAACCAGCGATACTGAAAGTCGATGTGTTGACATTTTTAAAAGCTGAGTTGGACATTCGTTGCAGGAGTTCAGATGGATGGAGAAGCTGGGTAAGTAGAGAGAGATAGGCGCGGCCTCTTCAGAAACATGGAAGCTTCGGTGAAAAGTAAGTTGTTTGATTGGGTCTTTTTCAAACCGGTTCTTGTGTTTAATAACTAAATCCAATTGTAGAATTACCGCAAAAGTTGACACAACATTTAAATGGTAATTGTATTGAAGAATTAAATGAGTGATGCCATCGTAGAGGTGTGTGAACCATTGAGACCAACCCGTGGTAATGGAAATATAGTACATTATAATTGGTTGTTCAGTTCAAAGTATGAAGCGAAGAAATGAATGTGTTGATGCGTTGATATAGTTTGGTATGCAAATAAGGGGCATATACAGATTTACAACCTTCGTTCGAGTAATTAAGAAGATTTCTGTCAAACGTAACAAAAAGAGGAGCATTGTTGGTATAGATGTAACGTAATGGAAATACAGTTGAAGAAATGGAACGTTGTGGGCATATAAACATCGTTTGTTTATATCATATTAAAATATATTGAACACTGTTTTAACATAATTGGAATGCAGCTGAAGGTTTAAAAGAATTTTAGGAAACCACCGCCTTTTGGAAAGCCACTCCAAGAGATTGTAATGTATACAGAAGCATAGGGAAGAAAACAACATCGAATTGCATAATTCGATGGCAAACTGATGCAAAGACACAACGCAGAAAAGCCATAAGCGCTACCAATACTTTATCATAGTGAATGTGTTTACAATTTTGAACAACGTAAGAGCCAAATTTGGTGTGTGGAGAGCACTAGTTGATTGTAAATGAATACCCAATTTAGATGAAAGGCTGAAGTCCTGTGTTATTCAGCTAGATGGGAGGTAATTTAAATGGCATGGGCCAGATTGTTTGACTTTGAATTCTCATCACATTGAATTCTGTTTGAAATAAATTGTGAGCATTGGCATTCATTGAAATAAGTGTGAATCTCATTAAATTTGTGAGTTATCTTGGTATGAAGATTGTGAGTTATGAAGTTAAACCATATGTTGAAAAAGCTTCCACATGCAAATGGTAAATTATGAATTTGTCAGGTATTGAGGTTTTGATTTGGGCAATTGTGGAATTGCATTCTGATATGCATAGAAAAATGTGATTCTGGGGTTTGCAGGGTTGCCTTGCATCAAATAATCTGTTATTCTGGAAGATACGAACAAAAGCATATCTACAAAGTCTTGGTGCAGAAGTATGGGCAATTGTGGAAGGAGGTTATCAGTATCCGACAAGTATTCCTACTGATGCAGCAGAAAGGAAGAAATATGAAATCAATGCCAAAGCCGTCAATGTCTTATTAGGAAGCCTGTCTGAACCAGAATTTGCTAAAGTGATGCAGCTAAATTCAGCAAAAGAAATATGGGACAAAATCATTCTGAGCTATGAAGGAGATACAAAGGTAAAAAGTGCAAAACTCCAAACTCTCGGAATTGAATATGAAAATTTAAGGATGCATAGTGATGAGAGTATTGCCAGTTTCTTTTTACGTCTAGATGATATTGTAAATCGTATGAGAAGTTTGGGTGAAACCATAACCGATACTATTCTGGTGGAAAAAGTCTTAAGATCTTTAACTTCAAAATTTGAGTCAAAAGTATCAGCTATTGAAGAAAGGCAAGATCTGCAAACTCTTACTATTGTTCAACTACATGGTATTCTGACTGCTTATGAAATGAGACAAGGAGGTCCCTCTCAAATCAAAGAAGTTGCTTTTAAGGCGTGTGCAAAAGGAAAAGAAAAGGAAGTTGTCAAGGTTGTCAAATTATATATCAGAAGAAGAAGAAGCAAATTTTGTGAGAATACTCTAACCAGGTACTGGAAGATTCAAAGGTAAGCTTCCCTTCAAATGTTTTGATTGTGGAAGAGTTGGTCATTATGCTGCGAAATGTCCTTATAAAGAAAATCATGATAAAGGGAAACAATTTATAAAGGGAAAGAGTTATTATGCAAATGAAGATAATAATGAAATGTCAAGTGAAGATGAAGAAGATTCTGACCAAGATCTGAAAGCGCTCATGGAAAGGAAGCAAAAGAAGAAGACTACTCAAAGAAAGAAGATACCTCAAAAAACATGTGCAGCAGAAAATGAAGAAGAGGAAACAGGTATTGATTGTTGTTCTTGTAATCCACTTTCTTGTGCATGCAATGATGAATATAGTGAAAGTAAAAGTATAAGTCTAGAAGCAAATCTCAAGATCAATGATGAAAGCAATGACTGGAATCAATTTCATAAGAGAGAATCTATCTACAAAGATATGATATCTAGAATGAATCAATAGAAATAAATAATGAATGGACAGATATACAAGTATCAAAAGTTGTATGTTTATGCAACCAATCAAAGTGAAAGACTTGAAGCGGAAATCATCTCTCTCAAAGAAGATCTGGAAAAATCAAATAAGAAGAATGAAGAATCCCTAACATTTGAAAAGGAAGGGCTTGAAGCAGAAATCATCTCTCTCAAAGAAGATCTGGAAAAATCAAATAAGAAGAATGAAGAGCTGCTACAGACTTGTGAGGAACAAGAAAATTGGTTGAAGGAAGAAATTTTAAAATTAAATGATCAAGTAGAAGAAGGAAAAAGGGTCGAAGAAAGCATAAAGAAGCAATGAAAAAAATTGGAGGTTGAGGTAAACATTCTCAAAGGTAAATTAAAACAAAAGGATAAACTCTTGAGGTTTCAAGATAGTACTAAGATTCTGGACAATATTCTTAGTAATCAAAGGTCTCCTGCTATTAAACTTGGTCTTGGTTTTCATGAAACTGTTAAAGGAGAATCTAGTTCACAAGGAAGTGCTAAAGATTCAAAGGACATCAATGCAAACCCTGAAGTGCTGAAAGAAACAAAAGATCAACGGACAATCATGAACTCTCAAAGGAAATCATTCAATAATGTTGAATGCTTTAAGTATCATAATTATGGGCATGTTGCAGCAAATTGCAGAAGCATATTTTTTCAGTCTCACTCAAACAAATTCTACACAGAAAGGTATTCTGGTTTCTTTAAGGGATATTGTTTTTCATGCAATTAGTATGGTCATAAAGCAGCTGATTGCAATAGAAGGAAGAACAAAGAAACACACTATGATTCTTATGCTTACTTCTCTGGTCACATGAGATGTTATGCTTGTAACAAGTATGGACATGTGGAAAAATAATGCAGGATGAACAGATATGAGAAATTAGATAACTTCCAGCACACAATTAGAAAGTTCAAGGAAATTTGGAAGAAGAAGGAGGACCGGTCAGAAACGTAGGGAATATTGACCCTACTGCAGTCATCCGCTTCTAAAGCTTAATTCTCATAATGACTGCAAGAGAGATGTGAGATACATTATAGGGATTAGTAATGTATTTTCATAGGGGGAGCAATGTATTGTGATTCCCATGATTGTTTTGGTAATTCTGGGTATGTGTATTTCTGACAGTGCATTTGATGTGAAGAAGATAGGTACAGGTGGTACAACTTCAGGGGGAGATGGAGGAATGTGAAATTTTCTATATTTCACTTTCCATGCACGGGTTCTGTGAACTAAAACCGCGTATACACGCGAGTTCCAGTGGAGATAGACACGTGTGCATTTATGACAAGAAAATTAATATGACAGCTAAAGATCAAGAGTATAGGTTCAGGGGGAGCATCAGTTTGACTATTAATAATTGTACTATTGGCACTATATCTGTTTATTTCTCGGTTCTAAATGATGATGACATGTTACATGGTTTCTTATGATGAGATTGTGGATGAGCCCTGTTTGCTTTTTTCTGAAAAGTATTCTTTGTTTTCACACATGGATGAGATGGAAGTCTTATGATTCAGAGATAAAGATAGATCATGCAGAGATTGTTTCTGATGACTTGCTGTTGCACAAACTAAGGAGGAGCCTTGGTCATATGGAAAGGATGCTTGGATGCGCATTTTCAGGGGGAGCATTATCCTTGCTAAGTATAATTCATTGTTGGCATTATGATGGTTCTGTAATATGATCTCTCTCTTGAGGTCTTTCTAGTATTGGTCATAAAAAGTCATATTTGTAATTTGATGAAAAGGCCATGTTGAGATCCATGATGTAAAATTGTAATATTCAGTCATGGAAGGACTTGTTAAAATTTGTAAACCAACTTGGTTGGATAGTTGAGTCAAAATGTGTAAACCCACTTGGTTGGGTAGTTGAGTCAAAATGTGTAAACCCTCTTGGTTGGGTACTTGAGTCACATATGGTTGGATATTTGATGTAAGTATGATTCATAGAGTCATGTACTTCATTTTAAAATATATATATATGTTTGAACATTCAGCATGAACTCAGGGGGAGCATGGTAACTTCATTGCACATCAGCGCTCTTCTTTCTACATGAGAAAAACCTTGTATTGGTTTTTGGTCCGCCCTTTGCCCTTGATGTCAAAGGGGGAGAGTGACATGTTGTTTGAATAGGGGGAGAACATCATTATGCTTAATGTATCTATCTGTTGTGATCAAACATCATCGTGGTTGCCATCAAGTCCAAAGGGGGAGATTGTTGGCAATATGATGCAGAGTGTTGTCCTTGATGGCAACCCACTTGATGAAGATGATGGCAACCCACTTGATGAAGATGATGGAAACCTACTTAATGAAGTTGTTCTTGATGCTTGATAAGTTTATTAATTATGTAAATCTGATGTTCTACAAGTAGTACAGAAGTTGCAAATGAAATAAATATCAGTATGTGCAAGAATAATGATGTGTTATAAGGCATACGTGGGTTTGTCCAGGAGAAGGCGCGTATGCACGCGGAAAAGTACGTGCCAAGTCGCGTATGATCAATTTCACTCTAAATGTGTAAAACACTGCTTGTGATCCAAACAATAATTTAAAAAAATAAAGACTTGTGATCAAAACAATAATTCCAAAAAATAAACACTACTTGTGATCCAAACAATAATTCCAAAAAATAAAATATAAATATTTAATGATTAAACTAGTCCATTAAAATATATATTTCTAATAAATATTTTAGACAAATATAAATTTTAATTTTTTATCATCTAATTTATAATACTTTAATATTTATTTATTTATTTTATAATATTTAAAAATTAAACTAAAAGTATATATTTCTAATTTAATATAAATAGAAATATCTTTAAAAAAAATAATCTTCTCAAAATAAATGGTTTCCAACAGAAAATAGTACTCCAGGCACACTAAAATCACTTTATCAACTTAAAAGTAAGTCATTTGATGGTGCAATAACATAACTTTAGGAAATTGAGAAAAACCGAGTAGATTTAGTTCACTGTCACTCCGATACCATGTTCAATACACGAAATATTTTCACAGAGATAATACAACTTAAGTAAATTGTTCGCACCAACAAATATTTTATCAATACACTTATGTAACACAAGGTGAAAGTCATGAAATAGGGAAATACTTCAGGGCCATATTTGTGATTGCCATAAGACAATAAAGTAATGTAAAATAATATACATGTGATTTTTTCACGATTGAGAATCAACACATTGTCCTCGATGATTTATATAATTTTATATAAATCATGTACCAATTATATTTTAAGCCACCAAAGATTAATATTGAGGATGTTATGAATCATTTCATCATGTTAGCTTAGTTTAGTTAGTCTAATATGTAATAATTATTACTAAATTAGATCATTACAACACTCTTAAGTGGATAAATATCATAATGCAATCTAAGTACAATTACACATAAATCAATTGAAGTTTTTCTACAAAATATTTAATCCAATTAAAAAAAATAGATTATATTCTTGATTTAAAATATAATCATGATTTATCCTTATGGCAGAATATAAGTCACTCTATGAGTAGATACACCCAATTTCAATAGTTGGTTTACTTATATTGACTTATCAATAACATAATGGAAATAGTTATTGGCTCCAACATATAAACCAAATTATGAGCTCTAGGAAATCCACAGGGAATTTCAGCTGATACAATGTCAAATCCAACATTAAAATGTTCCTCTCAGCCGGATTGAGAAGCATATCCCTTGTCTTCCATAGAAAATGTTATATGGTTCCAGCGCCAAAGATCTGACACCTATCATCAAATTAAAGAATTACAATGATTCTAAACATTTAGATATTATAACATAATCCATATACCATTAGAGAAAATTCAATTGCAAAAAATAAATAATACATTACTTCAATTAGATCTAAATAAAGTTAAAAAACCAAAGTCTAAATAACTAAACTTAAAAATTAAATAATATAATAACGGCATTCAATCCTCCCCACATCAACTAAATATTTCTAGATTCTTCTATCACCTCATGAATATCAACACTTAGAAAACTATAGCATGCCTTCAAAAATTATGTGGTGTAACCATCTAGGCCAGCTTCTTTGTTTCTAGGCATGACCAATATCACCTCCTCAAATTCATGGAGTGAGACCACACTCATCAGAGATTCATTCTACTCCTTGCTAACAATTCTTGGAGTATATGTTGGCAATATGATGCAGAGTGTTGTCCTTGATGGCAACCCACTTGATGAAGATGATGGCAACCTACTTAATGAAGTTGTTCCTGATGCTTGATAAGTTTATTAATTATGTAAATCTAATGTTCTACAAGTAGTACAAAAGTTGCAGAAGAAATAAATATCAGTATCTGCAAGAATAATGATGTGTTACAAGGCATACGCGGGTTTGTCAAGGAGAAGGCGCGTATGCATGCGGAAAAGTAGATGCCAACTCCCGTATGATCAATTGCGCTCTAAATGTGTAAAACCAGGGATTACTACCATGGTATTGACCCATTGTATTGAGCGCTGGATTGTCTATGAGATCCTGTCCAGGAATACCATCGGAAGTAATGTGGTTTTGGCTCATGGTATTGACAAAGACTAAATCTATATAAGGAGAAGAGAATCATTGTGCAAGGGGAGAGCAAGATGTCTGGGTTTTAATGAATGCTTCTCTTTGAAGCATATCTGTATGGAATGGGTAATAGTTGAATGATAGATCTAAATTCATAATGCACCAGTGAAGAAAATGATGAAGAGGGATCTCTAGATCTGAAATGTATTTGTATCTTCTAGATCTGTTTATGGAATGTTTAGATCTGAGATGAGGTGAACATGTATCTGAAGTGAAGAGTAAAATCTGAACTATATATCTGATCTGAAGAAGTATGCTGCCCTATAATCTTTGAAGATCTATACGCTTGTTTGCAGCATAGAAAGCGTGTATATACGCGGGTTGAATTCAGCGAAAGCGCGTATGGAATGTGAAACTAGCTCTAAAGTATGTGCAGATGTATACATGGGTTTATATGCATGAAAGTGCATATATACGCAAGATCAGTGAAAGGAAAGCGCGTATGAAAACTAGGGTTTGATGAAGTCTGTGGAATGAAATGTCTGATCTGTTCTGCTAGTTTACTGCTATCTGTCAATGAGGTATTCATACAGATCTGGGTTGTTTGAATGATGATTATGCTGTTGATTATATTGATGAAATATCAAGTTGTTGATTGATTGGTTGATGGTTCATTGAATGAATTGATGAAGTTATAAGTTTCAGTTTGATGTATGATTGAGCTTAAATGTGTGGAGTGGGTCCAGTCTGAAAATACGATGAAAAGTGGCCTGCAAGTTGTGATCTACTAAATTTATTGAATCCAGTATGAAAATTGATGAAACGTGGTCCATGGTGGTGCTGAGGGTTGTAGCCTTCAGTCAGGGGGTTGTAGCTCCCTTCCAGGTGAGGTTGGTAAATGAGAGCAGGGGGTCGTAGGTCCCTTCCAGGTGAGGCTGGTAAATGAGAGCAGGGGGTTGTAGCTCCCTTCTACGAGAGGCTGGTAAACGAGAGCAGGGGGTTGTAGCTCCCTTCCAGGAGAGGCTGGTAAACGAGAGAAGGTTGTAGCCTTCTGCAAGTGGGTGCCTGCATGCTGGTATGAGCCTGTGCCAGTACATGGTTGCAACATGTTTTCTTTATATAATAAATATTGAAGACTGAGACAACGGCAGTGGTGGTTTTCTCCTGACTTGGGTTTCCACCTTAAATCCTGTTGTTCATGTGTGATGCTTATGTGTGATGGTTTATTCTATTATTACTGCACATGCTTAATGTTAACTTAACATCAGATGAATGAATGTTGCAAAGAACTAAGTTAATAATTATCTGCATAATTAGATCTCTATTCATACGCGAGTTTTATGGAGGATATCCGCGTGTATACGCTAGTTGGCTTTATCAAAGTAGTGTATGGGTTTTAGTGAATGGAAAAGTAAAAAGTTTTGAGAAAGTCCTAAATACTGATTCACCTCCCCCCTCTCAATATTTTTCCCAACAATATATGCCATAAAATTATTAATAATTGGTTTCCTATAATTAAGGTATTCAAAAATTACATCCCTTTTGTAAGAAATAAATTCATCTTCAATTTCATTATGTTGAAGTTTCCTCGAGCCATCTCCAGCCATGAATGAAAAAATATGATTAAAGTGTCTATGTTTTAGCATGAATTTGTGAAAAAACATAGAGTTCTTCTCACCCTCCTTTCATCATCAAAACCTCAATTTTTTTCGTGATAATGTCCCTTTCTATTTCCTTCTCCATTCTAACTTCTTTAGTGTGACACCATCCTCCAACACTAGGTTTTCAGTGCGACCTTCTAAGATCATTATCTACGAAGTCTCTTGTATTTGATTTTCTAACAATTATTTATTCTCCAAAATATGTCTAAAATATTTCTTTTTCCAAAGCCTAATCTTTCTTTCAATTCTTTTAAATTTTAAATAGAAGGTATGCATCTTATTCCTTTCCTTCACTTTAATTTCACCCCAAGTTTCTCCTTCTTTCTCCAAAATTTTGGGGCTTGGAGCAAGAAAATTTCAAAGTGGAAGGGTATATTTCGAGTGCCTTCCTTAAGGTAAATCTCTAGCCATACAGCCTGTTTGTTTGAGCTAAGAGACAGAAGAATAACTGCTTCTCTAAAAATATCCCTCATGATAACTTCATCAGAGTCCATGAAACGATCAAGTTTTCTCACCACTTGGTGTTCCCCCCGTTATGTTTTACCAACTAAAAATATCATGGAGGGTTTGAAAGTCAGCCAACTTTAACCTCTTGAAAAACTCCATATATAAGTTATATTATAAGTTTAACCTTCGAACCCAACCCTTTTTCTGATCCAGAGATCTTAGAAGGTTGAAATCCCCTCCAAGAATTGAGAGAGAATTGAGAATTATACTTCTATGTGCCTGAAGTTTTTCCAAGAATGTCAATTTCACTGCTAGCACATAGGGAATATAAACCACCATAAAACTTAATACTTCCTTTGAGGAAAGATATGAAAACCTTTTAGTTAAAATTCAAGGACTGGTCATCCAGTCCTAGAAAATGACTTCCTGTGTATTGCAGAAAAATACAAAACGACATGCAATACGTTGAGCATCAATATCCATCACTTGACACCCTCTCTAGAATTTGATTCCTATTTGTTGTCATTTTCACGTCGAAACCCCGATTTCTTGTAAAATAACCAAGGTTGTGTTTTCAAAGTTTAATTGTTCCCTCATATACCTTTTTTTACCCATACTATTAATACCCTCAATGTTCCATGTTATACTTTTCATTGAGACAAATTTTGGAAATCCAACTGTTTCTTTCCTAATGTTTATTAATTGTTCATCGGTGTTCTAAAGGAATTCACACATTATTTTCCTACCTTTTTTTTTAGTATCTTTCACTACAAAATATTGACCTTTATCTATTGAAATTTGAAAAGATCTTGCATAACAAACCCTTTCTATGCACGAAATCCTTTTGTTATTCCATCATATAAAATCCTGCTCATAAATTTATTTTTGATCCTTCGATGATTCTAGCAATTCTTCCATTTCCCAACAAATATTGAGGTTAACAAGAGCTCGTTCTTCCTCTTTCATAATATCCAAGTGCTCCTTCATCAATGAAAAAAAATCACCTATACTTGAAAGACTTGAGAAATTCTCCATCTTTGTCCCGTCATTCAAAAATCTCCTCTTCTATGTGTGTTTATTCCAAGGTAACTATGACATAGTCTCAATATTCATAATATCATCAGGTATATATGATTCCTCCTCCTTACCTTTGAAAAATGCAAATTTATTCTTGTCATGTGCTTTCATGAAAGGTTGAGGGAATATTTGTCCTCTGTTGTTTCTATATCAATATGTAACTTTAGTGAAGCCCCAATTCTTCGTTACCAACGCTACTCATGTTTTTCTTTCTTTCAAATTGTATAATCTCTAAAATATTTATGATGGTCATGAAACAAAGGCATTGAAATGGTACATGCTCGTAGTCCAAATTTTGGGACCGAACGTCGCCTTGATACTCAAATTCAATTGAACCTTATAAAGGATGGGAAATATTCATATAAAAACAGAGCCTCATGTAAGACATATTCCCCTCCAATTTGGTGATCCTCGAAATCTTCAAAGAAATGACAATAACATTACCAATACCCTCCAAAATTTATGGATTCCAAAAACTACTAGAAGGGGATAAAGTTGGACCCAAAATGGTGTTGTAAAAAATGATTCCTGATATGTATTACCAATTTCACATATACAACCCTACATTACTGAAAAAATAGGGATATCCCCCAGAAACCCTATTCTTATCCTCCAAGCTACATAAAATCACCGTGAAAAAACATTGCATTCCTAGTTTTAAATTCGCCTCTCCTTTAGGCTATCGTTCCCAATTGTATCTTTGTTTCTAATTCCTTTTCTATGCTCCATAATCCCAAAAATTTTCATATGAGAGCATGGTATCTCATTCTCTTACATTTTTTATCCAAACCCTTCAAAGGGATGATAGATTTATGATTTTTGGGTTCCTTTGCTAAACGTTTTTCTCAAGGACTTGCTTTCCATTGTGCCCCCAAAATTGGAATTTCTTTAGAAATCCCACTATCTCCCTATCTGTCCAAACATTTGACAGTTCACTAAAAATTTTCTGACATAGTGTTTTTTAAGGAGGGGTGCTCAACCCCCTTCTCCAAGGAGTTCATTTTTGTCACTCAACACTAGAAGGAGATTCAACCATACCTGAAATTGCTATCGGAAATTCAATTAAGATTTACAAACCTTAAGACTAGTCCTTGTAACCTATACATTTGAGAAAAATACTTTTAATGATGTATATATCAATTCCTATAGTATAAAAAAGAACAATATATTTACACTACTAATATTTTGGAGGTTATAGTAGTAATGTAGATACATTGTTTTCATTTCTACTATGGGAATGTATGATATCATATCATCAAAATTGATAAAATTTCTGATAGTTTCTAAAATGATATAAAAAAAGTGACTCCCATATTTATTATGAGCGGTAATATCATTTCCTCTGAAGAAAAAAGGGAAATAAAATTAAGATAAACATTTAACTTGATGGTGAGTCCTCCTAAATTGTGGTATGTGCTTCCATGTCCTCCTGTAGAATCAAGAGTTACAAATCCAAAACCTTAATTTCTAGATGGATACCTTTTCATCAAGTTGAATATTTTCCTCTGAAATTCATCAATATATAAGAGAACATACCATTTTGTTTTTGTCCATTCGATGAGTACTTTCCCCATAATGTGTTTAACTTACTAGTGTAGTTCCATGGTATTCATGTCATTAGCCTGTCATGTACTAGTAGTCCCAGTCTCATTAATGAAACTTCCTACCTGTTAATGATTTAAATTATCTAAGATAAACCTCTTCTCTTCCTTTCCTTTTCCTTCACCTAGTGTATTTCCCTAGAAATTTCTAAAGGGATACTAGTAGCAGAAATCAAAGAAAAGCACTTTGTTGTTGATGGAAAATGTGGGGCAGGGGAGATTTGAACCCCAATGTGACCCATGCATCCAAAAGGGTGGTAAATTGAAGGCATATTGAGGATGAATGAGGGGAATACGAGTGGGGGATAGGTTTTGAAACCTACGAGTTGAAGTAGAACCAACCTACCACTACTAGTGGGACTAGTATAGTGAGAAAAAAGAGGAAGGCACCAAGAGAGAGTCTTGGAGGGGCCTAAATTTGACAAACTTACATACGTGACTATAATAAAACAAAAAGTAGAGTCTAGATAGAGGGATTGAGACTAAAAATATTTCCTTTTAAATGACGTGTAAAAAACCGAAATTCAAAAAGAAAAATACATTTAAAAATAACCAATAAAAATAAAACTCGGAAAAAAGACACCAAAAGCAATCACTTAGAGAAATTTATGTATACCAAAAGATAAAGAACTCATTAATACAATACTTTTTATCTAAAAGGCTGAACTTCTTACCTTAAGTCCATATTTCCTCATCTTACCTTAACGCATCAAAATAATATATTGAAACTTTCCTTCAAATCGAAAGAAATTAGTGTGACTAGAAAAGCTAAATGCATGGAAAAAAGTAATACCAAATTGAAACATATTTCCTTTACTATTCCGTGATTACTCTCTACCAGTATTAGCTTCAAACAAATAAAGGACGGAATAGGCATCCACCTTAAATTGAATCATTAAACCCACCAGCATTAACGTCTAAAGAGTTATCCTAAGTTCGTGGGTGTTTGTGACCATGATCCTAACCTTTTCTCATGAAAATGTGAAGTTGCAAAACACTTTTTGCCCTTTTTTGATGTTGAAAATTGTAATTTTCTATGTTTTTTCAACTTCAACTCCACTAAGCTCATATTTTCAATGGAAATTACGCTTTCAAAAAAAAAAAGGATTTGTAGAGAATTGTCTTACCTCCATACTCATATTTTATTTTTTTTTAAATATTGACATATAGAGGGGTAAATTTGTTGTTTACTAACTCCATATACTTGAAATTTTCAAGCAAACATAAATAGTCACATTTTGAACCCTAACTTTTTTTAGGGAAGGTTATTCATTTTTTGCAAAGAAACCATATCATCATAATCTACATATATTACACTAGTGCATTGACCATTTTTCGGTAATTTTCAGATTAAATCACTATTTTATATTATTTTTTGAAATGGACGAAGACAAAAAAATGATGATGTTTCAGTACATTTTATGAGCACTAGATTTTCTTTTCAATGTGATCGTCAATAAGAAAAATGAGAATACCCTTTTGAGGAAGACAAGGAGAGGAGTTGCAATATGATTTTTTTGATTTTTTGGTATTACCAATTTAAAGTTGTTGAATTTTCATTCAGTGCAAATTTCAGAACAATGAAATTCCATAGTGACACAGTTTAGTATAAAATTAATAACAAATTGGAATTGTTAATGAAACTCCAAAAATATTACATCATTAGAAACTAGATTCAGAGATGAATCTAATGGTACCAGGTCTGATATATAACATTTTCCTTTTGTAGGTGTTCCGCCGCTACAAAGTTTCAGGTTCCTGAATAATGCAAAATTTTCTGGGTTTTTCGTTGACCAGAAACTCTCGGCTGAGATAATTTCTCAAGCGAGATATTTATTAAACTCTCGACAGATAAATTTAAAACTCTCAATCTATAAATTTAAAACTCTCGATCAAGATTTTAAACCACCACAGGTTAAATTTAACTGTGTGGCTAAAATCTCAGCCGAGAGTCTACACTCGAGAGTTTACCCAAGGCCAACTCTCATCCGAGCATTTAGTAAACTCTCGTCCGAGAGTTTAATAAACTCTCGGGTGTCCATTTATTAAACTCTCAGACGAGATTTTATTAAATTTTAATTGGAATTCGACGCAATGTTTTCGGACGTGAACTCTTGGACGAGAGTTTATTAAATTTTAATCGAAAGGCAACGCAATGTTTCGGACAAGAGTTCTATATAAATACTCTCGCTCAAAAGATTAATTCCACACACCATTTTGAACCAGTGAATACTGCAAATGTGCGAGGGCATGAAAATTTTGAAGGTGTGAGGATCTGAATTCTTTTTCTGCCAGGGTGCAAAATTCTTTATGGAAAATTCTTTTTTTAAGTTTTTTTGGGTGTGAAATATTTTTGGCAAATTTTTTTTTTTGAAGTTTTTTTGGGTGCATGGATGCATGAATTATTTTTGCAAAATGTCTCTATGAAGACATGAAGTATTTTTGCAAAATGTCTCTATGAAGGCATGAAGTATTTTTGCAAAATGTCTTTATGAATTTAATTATTTATTTCATTTTCTCTCTTATTGAAAGCATGAAGTACTTATTCTAAACTCTTTATGTTTTTTTGGGTATTTGGTCCAAATAGAATTGGATTTTAGGTTTCAAATTTTGTCAACATGGGAAACCAAAGGAATTTCCTATGAAGGCACGATCTAAAAAGAACCGATTCAATGGATAAAAAGGAGAGATTACAAGAAAAAGGTGAGAGGAAAGGGAAAGATTAAGCCATGAAATAAATGTGGAGGTAGAGCATCATGAAAGATATGTAGAGGTGCATGACAATGATGACGAAATGAGAAATTTTGAGGAACTTGTCAACGAGAATATTGAAAACACAAATGTCCAAGAGAATATTGATATCGATCTCACTGGTGAGTGAATAGTTTCTTCAATTTGAATTTTGTAATTTTTTTAAAAAACATTGTAGTTCAACATTTTTTTAAAATTAAAAATATGTATATGTCAATTTCAAATTAAGGTTAATATTTTTATTTATGTAGGGACAACATCAGAACCACAAGAAGGTACTACCACACCTCGAATTCCACTGCAATTAATTGGAAGTTCCAAGATCATTGTATACAACTACAAGTTTCTAGAAAATATGGATCCAACTAAAATTGAAGAATTGGGACCACCAATGGCTGAAATGACAGTTCGAGATAAAGTAAATTAGGGGTTGAAACATATTTTTGATGGTAAATCTATCATACCACAAGCTTAGATGTTACGTGTATTTTTGAAGCACAAATTTGTCAAAAATGTTATGGAATTATTGGGCATTAAAAGTGAGAAAGAGGTTTTAGCAGATGAAATGGTATCAAAAAATGTGACGTCGACACTTGCCACACTAGCAAAAAAGTGATCTCAAGTTGAAAAGAATGGTCGTAGAGCACTTTTAACAAGTATAGTCGCGAAACTAACTTCTGGAAGTTGGTTGATGTCAGCAACTTCAAAATTTTTTAAAATATCGAGAAAAAGATTATGGAGGCATACAAAATTTAGAATTCAATTAGATGAGAATGATGAAATTGCATCTTGGGCTAATATCTACAGGCATCCATATCATGATAGACTTCCTGATGGTGTGAGGGATAGTGTAAAATAGTTTTGGGATTTTAATTCTCATGTGTTTCCAAATGAAAAGGGTTTCGTGCGATGTCGTATATCTAAGGGAAATTATGAATCTCATGCCAAACATATAACACAGGTCAGTCAAGTAGAATTATTCCAGAACTTTATGGAGAGTAATACTGATGTGAAGGTTTCCTTTAGCACATTTGTGAAGATTAAACCATGGTATGTCAGGCCTATCACTGTTCGAGACACATGTTATTGTCGATACCATATAGAATTTGAAATATTTTATGAGACATTTGTAAATTTTGGCATAAAATATTGGTCAAATGACCCCTCTCCTTCAAGTGTTCATGAATTTTATCGAAGATATTATGTGCATGAGATAATAATGAGCTATTTTATGAGAAAAAATGTGTTGGTGGAAGAATATTCGCAAAATTTTCTCATTTGGCACTCTACGACGGAAAGTATCCCATTGATCCTAATGATCCCAGACTCTGAAATCTCAGTTTGAATTGGAAGCGATATGAAAATTTTACTTACACTCCTTTTGCAGATTCAAGCACAACATCAAAAAATATCACTCTACTTGGTGACGACATTCCAATGACATCTTTTATGAAGAAGTTCAGGGTGCAAATATACAAATATATTAAGCATTGTCATATAGCACCATGGCAGGATTTACAGTTCAAGCAATCACGTGATGTGTTCCCAAAAGGAACAATATTATCAGTGGTTTATTTCACTGAGAATTACATGTTTAGTCCACAAAAGGTGATACAAAGTGAGTATCATCATTCAGACCAAGTATCTATATTTTTGCATATTTTATATAGACATGCAAAGCTTGTTATCGATGGTTTTGATAGCGATGAAAATAATCGAGAGGTGATTAAGGAGTACCATTTCTATATCAATGATGATCAAACACGTGATACATGTTTTGTTCAAAATTGTTTTAATGTTATTTATAATGAATTGATGAGACAAAGGGTCACTTTTAAAGAACATTGGGTATGGTTAGATGGTTGTGTTGGTCAATTTAAATTAGCAAGATCATTCTCTTAGTTGTCTCGTCTTCTTAAGAGAACCAACATTCCCCATACATGGAATTTCTTTGAGACACGACATGGAAAATGAGAGCACGATGGTGCTAGGGCATGCATAAAACGTGCACTTATGAGGCATCAATTAAATCACTCGTCTTCTTGACTTGCAAATTTTTTAGATGTTGTTAATTGGTGCAAAGAAAATTTAAGTCATGTATCAAACCCAAGGATGGTCGATGTGCATAGGCAAGCGTACACATTTAACTAAAAGTATATTAAACATTTCTAGAGATATATATGTGTATAGATATATGTGTGTATTTTGTTATAAAAATATATATATATATATATTGTTCGAAATTCAACTCATATATGTGTGTGTTTTTCTCAAGAAAGTACTTTTGGAATATTGCAATGGGTGATGTCGATAGATTGTTGCCATTTAATTGCCTTGAAATCCCTCAAACAATAAGTTTACACTCAATTAGGAGTAAGAACATGACAAATATACATTGCATTGAGAAACTAAAGTGTTCTTTCTTTTATTCTGCATGTATTGATCAGACAGAGTCCATCGATGACTGTGAAAACCAAAATAAGAAATTTGTTAAGCCATGGAAACATGAAGAATTGGCACCACTACCCCCATTTGGAAATGTGACTGACAAGGAAATGGAAAATGAAGTGGTTGTGATTGAAAATTATTATGATCGTGTTTCTGATATGGTTAGAGAAGGTGATGTCTTCGTTGTCATTGCACCAGAAAATAATCAAGAAAAAGTGCATTATTATTTATTACGATGCACTATGTATAAATCCATGTTGTTGCAAGAGTATAATGATCCATAAAATTATACATACTTAATCGGTTTAATGGCGTTAATGGGACATTTCTATGAAGAAGTAAATAAATGTCGAGGTTATTTATGCCTAATATAGTCACTTGGTCATAGCAACTCGGTTTCAGTTGAAGCAAGTGAAGAGTAGAAAAAAAAACGACAATCAAGGTTATCGATAGATCATCATGATGTCATTCTAGAAAATTTTCCACTAGCACATTTCATATGAGTTGAACACATTGTTCAAGATGAACAATGAACTTTTATTCTAGGGTTAGAACATATTTTTGCTACAATGAATTGAAATTTATATAGTTTAAGACTATATTGTGGTTTGCTTTCAAATAAATGTACATGTGTATGGTTAGATGTGTGTTGGTACGAACAATATATTATGATCTACTGGATAAGGGTGCTTTGCTAGATAATTAAGTTATAGTGATTTAATGTGTCCATGATGTTTACTCCTAGATGATCTAAACTCGCCCCTTTTTTGCATGGATATGATGGTGATGAATGAATAATTAACTATACACACACACACACACATGTGTGTGTGTGTGTGTGTGTAGGTATCATTAGTTTCTATTTTTGATATGAAATGTCATCATATTTGCATCTCTTCATTAGTTTAGATTATTTTATATTTGATGTGGCTAATCTCTTCATTTTCATCTCTTCTCATGATGGAGGTTTCCTACTTTTATTTTTTATTGACATGTTTATATTTTCCATGTGCTT
Source organism: Pinus albicaulis (assembly GCA_034641835.2). Classification (NCBI taxonomy): domain Eukaryota; kingdom Viridiplantae; phylum Streptophyta; class Pinopsida; order Pinales; family Pinaceae; genus Pinus; species Pinus albicaulis. The sequence continues at coordinate 865,956,644 of CM076572.1, forward strand.
GGAAAATATTGTTCACAACATGGAATAGATCATACAAAGGAACATTCAAGAATACAAAACTATTCATAAAGGTGTGTTTAAAGCTATGAATTAATTCTTATGTTAAAAATTTTCGCTAGTAATGGATTTCACACGTTTATATTAAGAGATATGTATCCCACCCTTTGCAGCAATAAATCCAAAAGTGTTTAGATGTTCAATTAATATTTCCAAATGAAAACAAATTAACTCTTATCAATGTTTCAATATAGATGAAGATAAATGGTTTGGCAAATTTCAAATTGAAGGAGAAAATTTATTCAAACTAGTTTATAGCTCTCATATTGATAGCTTCAACAAAGTATCCTACAAATGCCAAATGTCAAATGTTTCTATGTTTATTTGACATGTTTCTATTTTACATGTGCTTGGAAAATATTGTTCACAACATGGAATAGATCATACAAAGGAACATTCAAGATCTTGTAACCGAGATTTAGTTATTTCTCCAAAATTCTATCTTTAATAGTTTACATATTGTACACATCCCCTTGTAATCTATATTTTGTTTTCTCAACATTTTGAAAGTTCCAACATGTGGTATGGAAAACATTCTTATACCCTATTCTATAGGCCATTTCCCTTTATTTGGAAGTTTCTATTTTAATTTGTTTTGGAAACATTTTTATGACTCTTTTCAAGTATCATGAATTTTCTTATTCATAATTGTATTTCTAAATAGTATAAGATATAAATGTAACACATGAATAATGTATGTTATTACTTCTAATAACGGTTTCCTCATCAATCACCATGGAAGTATAATATATAGTTTAAATATTTTTTCTCTATTATTATTATAATCCAACCTCATGGGCATGGGTGGATTAAACTAGAAAGTGTTCTCTTCCATGTGTTGTACAACTTGTCATTGTCATCCTTAAAACTCTTTTTTTTTGAGATATAACCACACCAAATAACCAAATTTGCATTATTGGGTTGTTTTATGTTGATCATGGTCCTCCATATAGCAATTTTAAGTTATGTGTAGGTTCTAGCACTTCCAACGGATTTCTCAAATATTGATTGTGACTTTAGCAATTGTTTCCTTCATAATTACCATTTGTAAATTGGTTTTTATCAAATTTAAACAACAACCAATTAAAAATAATTTTGTTTATGATCCTTTTCAAGTGTCATGAATTTTGCTATGAAATATTTTGTTTTAAAATAGCGTAACATATGGATCTAACACCAAGCACGCTACTACTCATAATAATGTATTTTCAAGATAATCATCAATCATCATGTAAATCTCAAAAATTTATACCCTTCTTTCTTTACGTTAATATTGTCAAAACTATTCATAAAGGTGTGTTTCGCTATGAATTATTTCATATGCCAGAAAGTTTCACTAGTAATGGATTTCACACTTTTATATTAAGAGATAGATATCCCACCCCTTGTAGCAATAAATCCAAAAGTTTTTAGATGAAACTATTATTTCCAAAGGAAAAAACTCAACTCTCATCAATTTTTCAATATAGATGAAGATAAGTGGTTTGGTAAATTTCAAATTTAAAGAGAAAATTTACTCAAACTAGTTTATAGAGCATATATTGACAGCTTCAACAAAATGCTCCTAATTTTTAGAATTGGAAGAAGGATTTTCTTTATTCTTTTATACTTTATTCATGCAGCATAAAATTGGAATGCTAGGAGCATAAAATAGGAATGATAACAAATAGAGGCATATGAACTTAGAAAAGGGTTTAAAATCACTAAAGGAATAAGAATGAATTCAATCATTATGATTAATGACTTTAGGATCATTATCATTCATATGATTAAACAACCATTACGAAAATTGATGTTCAGGGTTCATTTGTAGGCATCAATCATAATATAACCCTTCAAGTATTCTTCAAGGGTGTCTTCAATAACCCATTCCCAAGTAAGATATATCTCCACAGACTTCTTAATAGGTGCTTCCAAAACTTTCATTGATTTTTCATTGTTTGATGCCTCACTTGTCCAAAATAAGTATCCAACAATGGTCTTGATGTTGGAAAAATCCAAGACTTCAACAATATTTGTTGTGCTCCAAGAGTGATGACACACAGTCAAGGTAATTACAGCAACCAAGGTCTTCACCATTCAGAGAGGTAGTATTATTTTTTTTTTGACTTTCTACCAAGGAAATCAAACCCAAGAATGATGATGCACAGTCAAGGAAATTACAGCAACCAAGGTCTTCACCGCTCCGAGAGGTAGTATTATTGTGATGTGACTGTCCAACAAGGAATTTTGAGAAAATAATAATGATACACATTTAGGTCAATAACAAAAATCAAGGTCTTCGCCATTCTGAGAGGTAGTATCACTATGTTGAGACTGTCCAACAAGGAAATTAGCTGAAAATATATACACAGTCCAATACGGTTGTAGTTACTACACATGAATCGTTGTAATATTCTACAATTTGAGCTAAGGATTCCACCACATCTTGAGCAAGGAGCTCACCACAATCTTAAGGAGTCCACCACAGTCTAAGGTAAGCTTTTTGATGACATTGTCTGAAATTAAGAAGTCTGAATTTATGTTGTCATTTTCCTAAGCTATAGCAAGGGACACATAAATACATGTTGATAGTAGAAAGGGCCAATACTCTGCAACATGCTATAATTGATACTAAATACTTGGTAAAATTTAATAACTGTTTCAAAACATAAATTAATGTTCAAGAAGAATTAAATATATAGTCATATGCTATGGACCTAAACTTTCAAAATTTTTGGCAGCAAGATCTGTGAAAAATAATTTGCAAATACCATATATTCAAGCCAAACATTACCGATCATGCAACTTGCAAGTGGATTAAAGAATCAAGCAAGAATCAGTCCAAAGAAAGGTATTTGGAAGCACCAAAAAATTATGCAAAAACTGACGAAAATAAGAAATATTCCTTATAATGAGACCCCAACATTCTAGGTTTAGCACATGAGAAACCCTTTCCAGAAATTTACCCACCCTAACCCCTTCGGCTTTGAAATAATGACAGAGTTTGGGCATCAAATGACATACACACCTGATTAAGGGACGTAACAAAACATCTTTGGCATAAAGAATCCTCATATCCCTGGAGAAGCACGGGATTCTACCCTTAGGGTAGCTTTAAAATCTGATACATGAACAGTAGGAATTATTCCTCTGATAATGATATTAAGAAAATGACATTAAGACACAGTAAATGATGGACATGATATTTGGAGAACCTTGTTTGCTACTAGTGTTTGATTCATCATTTCTATATTCCAAATGAGAAAGGTTAAATAAAAGTTAAAATTAAATTTAAAGAAAATTATCAACAACCAGGGATATTGATAAGCAACAAAACAGTTAAACCAACATTTTCCAGAATAGATCACTTGCCTCTTATGAAATGTTAGATCATTGAATGGAATCTATATAGCTTGGTGGGGAAATATTACAAAATTAAATTTCATTAGTGCTATAATAACACTTAAAATTATTCTTTTGATGACAAACATAAGACTCATATTTTGAAATTTCTTTCAACTCGGGAAACTAGACTCTATCCAAGCTTCCATTAAAATAGTAAATAATTGTAAGTTTGATTGCAAGGTCAAATAAAGTACTCATGTTGAACCTAATAGATATTTGATAGCATGTGGACATAGAGTATACAAAATGCACGCAACAATACTTGACTATGTAAATATCTCTAACTGTAGGAAAATGAAGTGTTCCCTCCATCGGTTTCATATCATAGGTTGCTTAAAATGTTAAATATGAGAGGTAAAAATTGACTATTTGGTCATATTCATCATCTTACAGCCAATAAGTTTCAAGAATATTCACTTCCTTCTCATAAATTTCATTATTGTCATGACTTTGAAGGTTCTCAATCTTCTCAAGTCCTTCAGCATCATCAATATACTGTGCATAGAGATGTACACCTCCAGTGTTGCCCAAAACCTTCTCTACTTCCCCAACTTTCAAAATATTCTCTAGCCCTTCAAGACAAACAATTATAATTCTTGGGTCTAGAAAGGCTAGAAGATCACATAGAGGCTTAATGAATCCTTGATTCGCAAGATATATGCAACCAAAAGCAGGAACCATTAGTTTGTCTAAGATGATATTACCCAATTTTATCCCTGTAACTGTTATGATAAAGGAATTTTTATATTGACCATTTATTGACATAATACTTTGTTGATATTGTTGGCCAAATGAGGAAATATGAAATGTGAATAGACGATTACTTATAAGAGAATTGAAAAACCTCTCACATCTATTGAATTTGTTCTTTGCAACCTCCAACATCATTGTAAGTAACATCTGATTTTTCTTCAACAATCATCGTTGTCACATTGGGATCAATATTAGGAGGAAAAGGGATCTGAATCTGATACTTATTGGGATCAACCCTACATAAAGAATGAAGACCATCAATCATTACATTCCTGACATAACCCACAAGGTGTGACCTAAAGCAATCTCTAAATTTTTTTATGACATTAATGCAAACAACATAAAACATTAGAGTTGAAAACATAGTAATGCTTCACTAAGAAGTAATGTGATATCTCACGTGTCAGTGACACTTAGAATTGATGGATAATATCACACTCAAATCTAAAGGAAACAAACTCCGTATAAGACAAAGTCAACATAAAAGGATGGTTTTGCAAGGGGGATTTTTTAATAGCTAACCCGACACACATGCTTTCTTCAATATCAGTAGAGGAGACTTTATCACCCAGTCCAACCACAAACTACATTCCCAATAGAAAGATCTTTAATAACCATATTTAACCATCCAGTAATAATAGTAAGGGGGGGATGGGATTAGAAAACACTTAATAAAATATTTAATAAACTAATATGAAATAGAAAGAAGAAAAGTATAACAGAAACATTGCAAGAAAACATGATATTAACTAACCTGTTGGAGAGCACCTTTAAATCCAGGGAATGTTACACAGCCATCATGGCATTTATCAGACTTGAAGAAGCAAAATGCATCTCTATCTTTCAAAGAAGCTTCATTTAATTTAGACTGCAATCATAAATTATAATACTAAGATGCTATAAATATTATACAGATTGATTTCAAAAGGTAGAGTTTTTTTTTATTCGGATGCATTAAACAAGAAACAAAAGCACTCAATGCCATTTAATTTGCATTTTTTTGAGGGAAATAACTACTCTTTGATAACTACCAGTTTTATCATGCACATAAAATTAGAATTTATAACCACCAATTAGAGGCTAACTTCTAATCTTCGATAACAACTACCAGTTTTGTCATGCACATAGAATTAAATTTTGTAACCACCAATCAGGGGCTGTTAGGAACCTTTATAAATCCAAATAAAGCTTCTTTCCATCTAGCCCTCAAAGGCTTACTCAGATTGTTTGGATTAAGAAGCCAAATAATTTTGTGAAACTAGCTCCAAAAATAGAAGAAAAGAGATATCAACACCTTAGAAATAAGCCACTTCCAGCGAGCAACCTCCAATACATTACATGAATGAAAAATTCTTGGATGATTCAAATTAAAAAACCTCCTTTCTATATATAGGAGTCAATGCGGCCACAATGTAATCCTATCCAACCAAACAATAATAATTTAAGGGCACAATAATAACAATATTGGGTTTACAAGGGTACAATAATAACAATAATGGGGTTACACTAACAACAATAAGGGACTATAGTAGTAATATAAGGACCTAACATGCCCCTCTCCTTCAAAAAAGTGTTGTTCTCAACGCTTGAGTAGCTCTGGGTGCTTCTGTCTAAAATTCTCATCCTCCCATGTAGAATCTTTAGTGGGTAAGTTCTTCCACTTGATGAGATACTCTAAAATTGATCGATTCCGTAGCTGTCGAGTTCTTATTTTCGTGACCACTCCATGTTCAAATATGATTTTTCCATCCTCATCAAGTTCTAGCAATATTGCTTGAACTGGAATATTTTCACCTATAACCTTCTTTAAGCATGTAACATGGAAAATTGGAAGCACTCGTGAAGAAGCAGGAAGCTCCAATTTGTATACCATAGTACCAATATTTTGCAACACCTTGTAAGGACCGTAGTAATTTGGCGATAATTTATTATCCTTATTAGCTTTCTTGAGGGAAATTTTCTTGTATGGTTGTAGCCATAAAAATACCCAGTCTCCTACATCAAAAATTCTCTCGCTATGATGTTGATCTACCTGTTGTTTCATTTGATTTTGTGGAAAATTCACGTTTTCCTCTAAGATTTGGAGAAATTCTTGTTGATGCTTGATGTGATCTTCCACTGCTTTAACCTTCAAATGTTCTCTTAAAGATGATGTGATGGATGGTGGATGATATTCATAAAGTGCCATAAATGAGGTCATTTTTGCTGTAGTATGGAAGGAAGTGTTATACCACCATTCAGCGAGAGGTAACCACTTAACCCATTGTGTTTGTTTATTAGATACAAAAAAATGAATATATCCTTCCAAAAATTTATTTACTATCTCATTTTGACCATCAGATTGAGGATGATAAGATGAGCTATGAGCTAATTGAGTACCCAAACAAGAAAATAATTTCGTCCAAAAGTTTCCAGTAAAAATGGGATCTCTATCACTCACAATAACCCTTGGGTTTCCATGTAGCTTTTGAATTGTGTCCATAAATGTAGTAGCAACTGTACTTGCTTTAAATGGATGAGATAATGCACAAAAGTGCGCATACTTGGTAAGTCTATCAACTACCACCATGATGACACTCTTTCCTTTGGAGTTAGGTAAACCTATGATAAAATCCATTGAAATCTCCTCCCAACATTGACTTGGAATGGATAATTTTTTTAGAATACCTGGGGTATTAATTGTCTGAAATTTATTCTGCTGGCAAACCAAACATTTCGCCACAAAATTTTGAATATTAGATTTAAGGCCATCCCAAAAAAATTCTTTCTTCACCCTGTGGTAAGTTTTAAGAAATCCTTAGTGTCCTCCTAAAGGAGAAATGTGCAATTCCAAAAGAATATTTTTTTTTAATTGGGAATTCTTACAAAGATATAAGCGATCTTTGTACCATAAGGAATCATTTTTCCAACTAAATGTATCAGATGTACTACGATCTTGCTGCAAATTTTGAATGAGTGTTCACACTTCTTCATCCTTCTTCCATTCATCTCTTGTTTTGGTTATCCACTCTGTTTGGATAATAGTGTAACATCTCTCCCTTACCATAAAAAAAAAATAAAAAAAATTAGTTATATTTCAACTCTAGTCTTCCTGGCAATTTCATCATTGCGAGCTGACATGGAATAGGGTCCCCACTCCTATTTGTATTACTGCATGGAGATATTTATATTTTTATTTTTCACAAGAGGGTTAGGCATCATATTAACTACCTCTATACCCATATCACTCTACTATACATACGTTTTACTCCCATACCCTTGTTATATGTTTACAATTGATCTCCATGCATATGTATCTCGGTGTGCATTTATCTATACCATTCGACATTCTCATAGCATGCTCCTATGGGTTTTACCTTTAATATATTTTTCATTGGCTTGAGTATTCGTACCACTCCAAGATTGAAAGTCTTATGTGGCATGTCACTTATACGAGGCGTCACATGGTCAAATGGTTTTATTTATGATTGATATCATTTTTTTATGCATTTGATATAGTTTGTGTGGCCCCTGGCCGAGGTGAATGAATGCTACCATCGCATCATTGGTTTTTCACGTACACTTCCATTTAATGTGATATTACTATGGAAATGGGTGTATCACTTTGCGTGGCGTTCCTTCTGTTTCATTGGCAAATATGGCTCAGGGTTTTGGCCTACGCGACCCCTTCAAATTTACATGTCCTCTTATGAAATGCCACTCTGTTGTGTCTTTTTGTCATTTCGTTGATTTTCATGGTGCTCATATGTAGAGTTGGACTTCTTCAAGTTTCATTCTATACGCCACGCTGGAGTAGGGTTTAATTCACGCCTGCCATATGACATTAATGCAAGTACTGTAAAATCGATTTCCTATATCCATGAATTTATGTATTGATATTAATGGCGATTTCTCCCACTCGATCTGTGTATGAGCTATGGATCTAAGGCCACCTGGACGGTGGTGATTTTTCCATACATTAGGGTTTCGTCGCTTTTCTGGAGTTGATATGGTTATATAAATCTCTATTTTAGTGTGGAAGCAGTTCTTTCACCCTTTATTTGTTTTACTTACCTCTCGGAGTCGAGTTTTCTGCACGTTGAGGAGCTAAATGTTCACTCGCGAGTTTTCTACATGTTGAGGAGCTAACATTGGCTCACCCAGGCTTCTGGCTTACCTACCTATCCATCGAGCTTTAATCCAAGTATGAGCCTTTATGCAGGTTGCTCATTTTACCATGAAGTTCACGTTCTGTCTCTATAGTTGGAGATATAAAATGTCTCTGCGGAAATTGTGAGAGCTGGGTTATATGAAATCAGTTCTTTCCTGTGGTCTCGTTCACAGTCTAGCCCTCATTTGGGGTCTTTTGAACAATTTTCTCAGGGAAATCTCTTGTACTAATATATAGATTTTTTCTTATGCCACCATCGAGTCTTCGTCTATTTCGTTTAACCTTTGATTAACGAAGTGTGATACTAATACACTTGGGTTTCTTGACAGGCCATATTCCTGCTCGTCTTCTGTGACTTGAATGATGAATTCGAATGGTGGGGTGTTGATTTTTCTCGTCTCTTCTCCAGCGAGCAAGGCACACTTTAGGCAAGAATTGATTTTCTCGTCTCACTCGTTAAGGGGTTTTTCTCATTCCCTTGTTAAACTTTTGGTTTCCTAATTTTTTAACATTATACCTCTACTTCTATTGCAGATCATTCTGAAGAAAATGAGGTCCTCCTTTTCCAGGTAGCCATTTATTACCTTGTTATAAATTTTTTCCATTTTTGATAGAATTTGTTTTTCATTTACTCTATTCATAGTCTTACTATCACTGGTTTTGTATTTTGCAGGTAATTCAACGCCCTACGATTTTCCTTCTCAGCGAACTATGAAATACATCATTTCATTGGACACTAATTTCACTACACTAGGTGTTTTTAGGTTGGTATACACATGGGCGGAGAGAAGCCATCCTCTCATCACGTTATTCCACCTAATTTGTTCAGATAGTTAAATTTCGTATAGTTCTAAACAATGTTTATTGTAATACTGGACTCTGCCAGAGACTGTTACTATTCAAAATTATTCAGATGATGAAATTCCTTGAGGGTGTGACTTTTTGAAAGACTGTTGCCGAAGGGCTCAGATTTTGATATATATATGTATAGTGTATTTATTCTTCATCTCTGACATCATTGACACTCCATAATATTTTCTAATCATTTCCAGATTTATATTTGAGGAATTACTCCTGTTATCTCTCATTCAATTATTTTTTTTCTTTCGGTTTAATTATGAGTGAAGAAATAATAAGTTTCTCTGGTTTTATCTCTCGTTTCAAGTTCTTATCATAATTATGACTTCAATGTATATAAGTCTCTCTATTGTCAGCTTCTTCAAGTTTACAGTGATTCAGTGAATAAGTAATTACAAGTTCTATCATTTGTGGATATTGTATGACGCCCATAGTGGACTCTCTTTATTCCTAGGAGGTTGTAGTTCAATTGGAAGAGATTTACAGGTCAAGAAAAATGTTCCATGCAACTGTATACATCTAATTTTTGTTCTTTTATTTTCATAATATAATCAGTTCTAGTGAATCAATATTTAGACTGGCTTTCTTAACTGCTATATTATATAGATCTGGTGGATAGCTATTGGCTACCTTCTTCAATTTATGTATATGTATATATTTTGCAGGTATTCAGTTGGACCATCCCTTTGTAAAGGGGTTAGTCACATAGTTTCCTACATAACTCTCCTTTCATAATTATTTCTAGAATTGATAGCCATGTTTAGTTTTATCTCTTTTCTATCTGAAGATATATAAGTAGTATTAAAATACATACTCTTCCATTCTGTCCTTATTATAGAAGATATTAAAATAACTATAAATAGACATGCACTACTGTTTAAAAAAATAATTCTATGTATCCACACTTCACTTAGTTAATTCAATAAAGGTGTAGCTCTGTCCTGTGTATATTTAATTTCCTCCTGTCCACAGGCTTAGGGGTTTTCCCCTAGTTGTTCACTGAATAAATTCTATTTTTCACAGAAGCAGATTAAAGTTCATAACTATAAATTATGAGGTAACATAATCTCTAGATTTAAAGCAAGAACTAGTTTAGAGGTTCTGGCTGATTTGTCCTGATATTTCTGATTCCTACAACCATGCAGAACTGATAGAATTTAATTATTCTACTATTATGTAAATGTAAGGAACACCAGCACAAACAAAGCATTGCAAGAATTATACAGCTATAGTCATTAACTTTTTCACTTAACAACAATTAATTTTAACCATTCATAATATTGTGTGCATACCACTTTGGTATTTGACCAGTCCTCCCAACCGTAGAGTCCCTTTATCTCCAGAACTCACCCCCGAGCTGAGACCACTTCCTAGACCAGACCAACCTCTAATATGTTCAGGAATAGCTTATTTAATCTTTTTCTCCCCAAAGCCTGTTTCTAATTCTGCATCCAGAATATTAGGATGCTTTTCTTCCTGTTTGCCTAGGCTTCCCTGTTTAGGGATCTTTAAAGCTGCTTTCTGCTTTTCCCAGCTTTCTACCTCTTCCCAACTACTCTCCACATCATTGGGGAAACCAGATTTTCCTCAAAATCTAATTTAGAAATAAATTATTTCAAGGATTTTTGAAAGATTTTTGGGGAATTATTTACCTCTATCCATCCTCATGGATTTAGCAAGTGGTCTCACAATTCTCATTATGGTCAATCTTCACAGAATCATTTTATTTATTTTTTAGAATTAATTATTTAATTACATCCACACATTAGTTATCCATTGGTGCCCACTCCCCTTTGGATTAAATTTCAAATGTCTAACTTTGACAGAACATAAAACTAGGGGTGTTAGATATTCCCCCTCTGAAAACAAACACCGTCCTCGGTGATTATATTTAACTACTAGAGTTCACTTTTTCTTTTCAACAAAAATGGATATTTTTCCATCATTTCAGCTTCTCTTTCCCAGGTAGCTTCTTCAGCAGTAAAGTGCTTCCACTGCACCTTTACTCTTGCTACCGTCCGATTCCTCAATTCAATTGCTTCCCGCTCCAATATTTGAAGCGGCTCTGGAAGGAACTCCCCTTCTGGTTCTACCTGTATCACATTCCAATCAACTATGTGAGAAGCATCATGTATATATATTTTTAGTAATGAAACATGAAACACATCATGAAATTTAACATGGGGTGGTAAGGCCAGCTTGTAAGCCACTGGTCCCACCGTTTCTAACAACTCAAAAGGACCACAATATCTAGGAGCCAGTTTCACACAACTTCCAGCATAAAGTGTGTTCTTTTTAGGTTTGATGCGTAAATACACATGTTCCCCCACTTTAAATTATCGATGTACCCTCTTCTTATTAGCATAGTTTTTCTGGCGATCTTGTGTTGTCTTAATGTTCCTTTGTATTTCTTTAACAATTATTTCCATCTCTTACAAGGCATCTGGTCCCAACATTAGCTTATCCTCAGGTTGGCTCCAACTCAAAGGTGTACGACATTTCCTTCCATAGAGTGCTTCAAACGGGCTCATTTTAATGGAGGATTGGTAGCTGTTATTATAAGCAAATTCAGCTAAATGCAAGTAGTCTTCCCACTTTGATGGCCTATCCATCACATACATTCTCAGCATATCCTCTAAAATATGATTAGTTCTCTCTATCTGACCGTCAGTCTGAGGGTGATAGGCAGTACTAAAATTCAACTTAGTGCCCATACCTCCAAATAGACCTTTCCAAAAGGCTGCTGTGAACTTAGCATCTCTGTCTGAAACAATCATCTTTGGGACCCCATGTAATCTTACTATCTCTTTTAGGAACACATCTGCCACTTGGGCTGTCCCAAAAGTAGATTTCACTGGTATAAAGTGTGCAAATTTTGTGAAAGTGTCTACTACCACCATAACTGAATCATGGTGGTACTTGGTTCTGGGTAATCGTGTTATGAAATCTATAGAAATGGTGTCCCATTTCCTTTCTGCAATCGGCAAAGGGTTTAAAAGTCCAGCAGGATGTTGATGCTCAACTTTAACTAGTTGACACTCCATGCATCTAGCTAAATATTATGCTACATCTCTTTTACTCCTAGCCAAAACAACTTCTTTTTCAATGTTGTTAACATTTTATGATATCCAGGATGCCCTGCATATGACTGTTTATGATATTCATCTAAAATATCTCTTTTCAAGGATTCCACATTGGGGATATATAATCTGTTTTTATAACATAGTAGCCCTTTTTGGTTTTGTGTGTAATCAGTCATCTCCTTCTTTAGCAGTTTCACCTGTAGTGTTTCATAACTTGGATCCTGGTATGTTATCTTTTTCACTAAATCTTCTAAATCCAACTAGGCACTACTTCCAATGTTGTTTATATTTTGACAAACATTTCTGCTGAAGGCATCATCAATTTTATTTTCTTTCCCTCTAATATGTTTTATGTCCATATCAAATTCACTGAGAAAAGACAGCCATCTGGCCTGTCTAGCATTCAGTTCAGTTTGGGAAAAGAAATATTTAAGACTAATATGATCAATCATCAATGTAAATTTCTTTCTAAGAAGATAGTGTCACCACATCTTCAAGGCATGAATAACAGTAGCCAACTCCAAATCATATGCACTATAGTTCTGTTCATGTGTCTTCAGTTTCCTAGACTCATATGCAATAACTGAATTTTACTGCAAAAGGACTCCTCCCAAACCCTCTCTACAGGCATATGTACATACAACAAATTCTTTATCAGGATCTGCAATTTTCAATATAGGGGTTGTAGTAAGTTTTAGTTTTAATTGGTCAAAACTGCTTTGGCATTTTTCAGTCCACTCAAATTTGACCCCCTTACTTTGTAGTGAGGTTATGGGATATGCTATGGCATAAAATCTCTCCACAAATCTGCGATAATACCCTGCAATCCCCATGAATGATTTCATTGCTGAAACATCAGTTGGCACAGGCCATTCTTTAATAGCCTTTATCTTTTCAGGGTCAACAGCCAAACCTTGTTCAAAAATAATATGTCCCAAGTATTGGATCTTGTCCTTATAAAATTCACATTTGCTGAATTTGGCATATCGCTGGTTTTCTTTCAAAGTTTGCAGCACTATCCTCAAGAGCTCTTTGTGCTCCTCCTCATTTTTGGAATAAACTAAAATATCATCTATGAACAAAAGTACAAATTTATCCAAATACTTGTTTAACACACTATTCATTAGGCACATAAAGGTGGCAGGGGCATTTGTCAAACTGAAAGGTAGGACTACAAATTCGTAGTGACCATACCTGGTTCGAAAATTTTTTTTACTAACATCTTCCTCCTTAATTCTAAGCTGGTGATAACCAGTCCTTAAGTCAATCTTCAAAAATACTGAAGCTCCTCTCACTTGGTCAAAAATATCATCAATTCTGGGCAACTGGTATCTGTTTTTAATGGTCAACTCATTCAGTTGATGATAATCAATACACATCCTAAAGGTTCCATCCTTCTTTTTCACAAATAGAACCGGTTCTCCCCAAGGAGACACACTCAGTCGGATATAGCCCTTATCCAGCAATTCTTGCAATTGCATTTTTAGTTCCATGAGTTCAGGCGGACTCATTCGATAGGGGCTCGGGAAACAGGCGTTTCTCCCGGCACCAAATCGATTGAAAAGTCAATCTCTCTTTTGGGGGGAAGATGAGGAATCTCATCTGGAAAGACATCCTTAAACTCTCTTACTACTGGCAAAGTATCCAGCATATTTTCTTCAGATTTATGTTCTGTTTCTTCTACATGTACTGCATATACTTGGTATCCTTTCCTAGATGTTCTTTTTAGTTGCAGTGCTAATATCTGTCTTACAGAGATAGGTTTTGGTTTTCCTTTGAGAATAAAAGGTCTCCCCTCTTCATCTACACAACGTAGGGTCTTATCCCAGAAATTCATCATGACCTTTTTCTTTTCCAGCCAGTCCATTCCTATCAGCAATTCATATGACCCTAATGACAAAATGTTTAAATTTACTTCTGTTTGAAAATCATTTAATGTAATTGCTGTTTGGGGTAATTTATGTGTTACCTTTCTCTTAGTTCCAGTGGCTAACTGAACCAACCAAGACTGCTGAGATTTTTCAGGTTTAAGATTGCATTTTTCTACAATTTTTGGACTAATATAACTCAAATAAGCACCCAGATCAATCAAAACAGTAACAGATTGGTCAGCAATCTTACCCTCCATTTCAACCATGGTAGCTTGGTGTTCTGCTTGTTGATTCTCCAAGGCTGCACTGATAGTGGGTATATTTCTGGCTATGTCATTTACTGTGGTAGCTTCTCGATCTCTCATAATCATCTCAATGTTTCGGTGGGGACAATCCCTCAAAAGATGGGGTTCTCCACATCCCCAGCATTTCAACGGTTCCCTCATTTTGACTGTGCCTTCCTTCTTATTTCCTTCATCCAGTTGTTTGGAACCAATTTGAGACTGAGCTATTTGGCTTTCTTTTGGTTTATTAAACTTTTTCCTCTGGTGATCCCTGCCAAAGTTCTTCAAATAAGCTGGTTTTTGTTTCTTTCCTTTGAACTCACCCTTGTTTACCCAATTTTTCCCATGCTCACCTTTTCCTTTAAACTGCTCGTAGCACAATCTAACTTTTCTGACAGCTTCGTCCATCTTTTTTGGGTTATCAAACTCAATCTTCTCTTTGTACACAGTAGGCAAACAGTTCAAAAACCTTTACACCTTTGCCTTCTCTTCTGTAATGTAAGGGACATATCTCAACAGATTGGTAAAATTCGTTACAAACTCATCAATTGTGAGTTGTCCCAGTCTAAGTTCATGGAATTCCTTTTCTTTATCATCATAATAACGTTAATTTAAATAGCGGTTTTTAAACTTAACCTGGAAATCCTCCCAAGTAACTGTCTTTTCAGCAATGGCATGAACCATTTTCGTCTCCTACCACCACAAGGTGGCCTTACCTTGTAGCTGGTAAACAGCCAATCTGGCCTTCAGATTTTTTTCATATTCATAGACCTGGAAATACTTAATCTTGTTCAACAACCAGGCTTCAACATCTTCCTCCTTCTCCCCATCATAGGAGGGAGGTTTGATCTTTCGGAATTGCCCTTGTAATTCCTTTTTCTACTTATACTGATGCCTAATAGCATCATCATCCTCAGACTCGTTATTCTTCCTCTTCCTGGAACCTTCACCCT
Organism: Pinus albicaulis; assembly: GCA_034641835.2. Classification (NCBI taxonomy): domain Eukaryota; kingdom Viridiplantae; phylum Streptophyta; class Pinopsida; order Pinales; family Pinaceae; genus Pinus; species Pinus albicaulis. The sequence continues at coordinate 865,972,040 of CM076572.1, forward strand.
CTTGGCTATTCCGCGAAGTTAATTCTCGGATGAGTTTTTCCTGCTACTCACTGGCCAATGACAATTTGTCATTCTGGCTTCTTAACTCAGCCATCTCTCGTTGCAAACTATGCAACATAGCCATCATTGGAGCATTGGGATCTAGTGTATTATCTTCATCACGCAGATCGACATATATTTCCTCACCTTCTGCCATTCCAGCACCACTGTACACTACACAACACAGATCAGTAAAGATATATATATATATATATATTTTTCCAACAGTAAATTCATTTATACAGTGAGCACACATGAAAACAGCCTAGTTTTGTATAACATGAGCTCTGATACCATTTGTAATGTGTCTCCCTTACCATAATTTTTTTTTTTTTAGTTATATTTCAACTCTATTCTTCCTGGAAGTTTCCTCATTGCGAGCTGAAATGGAATAGGGTCCCCACTCCTATTTGTAGTACTACATGGAGATATTTTTATTTTTATTTTCCCCAAGAGGGTTGGGCATCATATTAACTACATCTATACCCATATCACTCTACTATACATACGTTTTACTCCCATACCCTTGTTATATGTTTACAATTGATCTCCATGCATATGTATCTCGGTGTGCATTTAGCTATACCTTTCGACATTCTCATAGCCTGCTCCTATGGGTTTTACCTTTAGTATACTTTTCTTTGGCTTGAGTATTCGTACCACTCCAAGATTGAAAGTCTTATGCGGCATGTCACTTCTACGAGGCATCACCTGGTCAATTGGTTTTATTTATGACTGATATCGTTTTTTTATGCATTTGATATAGTTTGTGTGGCCCCTGGCCGAGGTGAATGAACGCTACCATCACATCATTGGTTTTTCACGTACACTTCCATTTAATGTGATATTACTATGGAAATGGGTGTATCACTTTGCGTGGAATTCCTTCTATTTCGTTGGCAAATATGGCTCAGGGTTTTGGCCTACGCGACCCCTTCAATTTACACGTCCTCTTATGAAATGCCACTCTGTTGTGTCTTTTTGTCGTTTCGTTGATTTTCATGGCGCTGATATGCAGAGTTGGACATATTCAAGTTTCAGTCTATACGCCACGCTGGAGTAGGGTTTAATTCATGCCTGCCATATGACATTAATGCAAGTATTGTAAAATTGATTTCCTGTATCCATGAATTTATGTATTGATATTAATGGCGATTTCTCCCGCTCGATCCGTGTATGAGATATGGATATGAGGCCACCTGGATGGTGGTGATTGTTCCATCCATTAGGGTTTCGTCACTTTTCTGGACTTGATATGGTTATATAAATCTCTATTTTAGTGTGGAAGCGGTTCTTTCGCCCTTTATTTGTTTTACTTACCTCTCGGAGTCGATTTTTCTGCACGTTGAGGAGCTAAACATTGGCTCGTGAGTTTTCTACACGTTGAGGAGCTAACATTGGCTCGCCCAGGCTTCTAGCTTACCTACCTATCCATCAAGCTTTAATCCAGGTATGAGCCTTTATGCACGTCGCTCATTTTACCATGAAGCTCATGTTCTGTCTCTATAGTTGGAGATATAAAATGTCTCTACGGAAATTGTGAGAGTTGTGTTATATGAAATCATTTCTTTTCTGTGGTCTCGTTCACATTCTAGCCCTCATTTGCTGTCCGTTGAACAATTTTCTCAGGGCAATCTCCTGTACTAATATATACATTTTTTCTTACGCCACCATCTCTTCGTCTATTTCGTTTGACCTTTGATTAATGAAGCGTGATACTAATATGCTCGGGTTTCTTGATAGGCCATATTCCTGCTCATCTTTTGTGACTTGAATGATGGATTCGAATGGCGGGGTGTTGATGTTGCTCGTCTCTTCTCTGGCGAGCGACGCACACTTTAGGCAAGAATCGATTTGCTCGTCTCACTCGTTAAGGGGTTTTTCTCATTCCCTTGTTAAACTTCTGGTTTCCTAAATTGTTAATGTTATGCCTCTACTTCTATTGCAGATCATTCTAAAGAAAATGAGGTCCTCCTTTTCCAGGTAACCATTTATTACCTTGTTATAAATTTTTTCCATTTTTGATAGAATTTTTTTTTCATTTACTCTATTCGTAGTCTTACCGTCACAGGTTTTGTATTTTGCAAGTAATTCGACGCCCTACGATTTTCCTTCTCGGCGAACCATGAAATACGTCGTTTCATTGGACACTAATTTCACTACACTGGACGTTTTCAGGTTGGTATACACCTGGGCGGAGAGAAGCCATCCTCTCATCACATTATTCCATCTAATATTTTCAGATAGTTAAATTTCGTATAGTTCTAAATAGTGTTTATTGTAATACTAGACTCTGCCAGAGACTGTTACTATTCAAAATTATTTGGATGATGAAATTCCTTGAGGGTGTGACTTTTTGAAAGACTGTTGCCCAAAGGGTTCAGATTTTGATATATATATATATATGTATAGCATATTTATTCTTCGTCTCTGACATCATTGACACTCCATAATATTTTCTAATCATTTCCAGATTGCTATTTGAGGAATTACTCTTGTTATCTCTCATTCAATTATTTTTTTCTTTCGGTTCAATTATGAGTGAAGAAATAATAATTTTCTTTGGTTTTATCTCTCGTTTCAAGTTCTTATCATAATTATGCCTTCAATGTATATAAGTCTCTCTATTGTGAGCTTCTTCAAGTTTACAGTGATTCAGTGAATAAGTAATTACAAGTTCTATCATTTGTGGACATTGTATGACTCCCATAATGGACTCTCTTTATTTCTAGGAGGTTGTAGTTCAATTGGAAGAGCTTTACGGGTCAAGAAAAATGTTCCATGCAACTATATACATCTAAGTTTTTCTCTTTTGTTTTCATAACATAATCAGTTCTAGTGTATCAATATTTACACTAGCTTTCTTAACTGCTATATTATATAGATCTGGTGGATAGCTATTGGCTACCTTCTTCAATTTATGTATATGTATATAGTTTGCAGGTATTCAGTTGAACCATCCCTTTGTAATGGGGTTAGTAACATAGTTTCCTACATAACTCTCCTTTCATAATTATTTCTAGAATTGATAGCCATGTTTAGTTTTATCTATTTTCTATCTGAAGATATATAAGTAGTATTAGAATCAATACTCTTCCTTTCTATCCCTATTATAGAAGATATTAGAATAACTATAAATAGACATGCACTGCTGTTTAAAAAAATAATTCTATGTATCCACACTTCACTTTGTTAATTCAATAAAGGTGTAGCTATGTCCTGTGTATATTTAATTTCCTCTTGTCCACAGGCTTAGGGGTTTTCCCCTAGTTGTTGACTGAATAAATTATATTTTTCACAGAAGTAGATTAAAGTTCATAACTATAAATTATGAGGTAACATAATATCCAGATTTAAACCAAGAACTGGTTTAGAGGTTCTGGTTGATTTCTCCTCATATTTCTGATTCCTACAACCATGCAGAACTAATAGACTTTAATTATTCTACTATTCTGTAAATGTAAGGAACACCAGCACAAACAAAGAATTGCAAGAATTATACAGCTATAGTCATTAACTTTTTCACTTAACAACAATTAATTCTAACCATTCATAATACTGTGTGCATACCACTTTGGTATTTGACAAGTCCTCCCAACCGTAGAGTCCCTTTATCTCCAGAACTCACCCCCGAGCTAAGACCACTTCCTAGACCAGACCAACCTCTAATCTGTTCAGGAATAACTTATTTAATATTTTTCTCCCCAAAGCCTATTTCTAATTCTACGTCAAGAATATGAGGATGCTTTTCTTCCTGTTTGACTAGGCTCCCCTATTTAGGGATCTTTAAAGCTGCTTTCTGCTTTTCCCAGCTTTTTACCTCTTCCCAACTACTCTCCACATCATTGGGGAAACTAGATTTTCCTCAAAATCTAATTTAGAAATAAATTCTTTCAATGATTTTTTAAATATTTTTGGGGAATTATTTACCTCTATCCATCCTCATGGATCTAGCAAGTGGTCTCACAATTCTCATTATGGTCAATCTGCACAGAATCATTTTATTTATTTTTGGGAATTAATTATTTAATTACATCCAAACATTAATTATCCATTGGGGTCCACTCCCCTTTGGATTAAAGTTCAAATGTCTAACTTTGACAAAACATAAAACTAGGGGTGTTACAAATAGGAAATGGCACAAAGAAATTCTTCCAGCTCTTCGTTCTCTCTTGGGAGTGCATCTGCAACAACATTTAGCTTCCCTTTTTTGTAGATTATTTCAAAGTCATAACCCAACATCTTTGTGACCAATTTTTTTTTATCTTCTAAAGATAGTCTTTGTTCCAAAAATTGTTTAAGATTATCATAATCAGTTTTTACCTTGAAGTGTCTTCCCATTAGGTAAGTTCTCCATTTCTTTAGTGCATTCATTATTGCTAACATTTCATTTTCATAAATAGGTTTATGTAAATATTTTACTTTTATTGGACGACTTTAACAAGAAATAGATCTTCCTTCTTGCATTAAAACAACACCAATTCCATTTCCCGAGGCATCACATTCCACAATAAAGGTTTTTGTGAAGTCTGGCGTAGCTAAGACTGGTGCTAGGCACATTGCCTCTTTAAGATGTTCAAAGGCCTTATTTGCTTCAGGAGTCCATGAAAATGCATCTTTCTTCAATAATGTTGTTAGAGGTGCTGCTGTTCTCCTATAATTCTTAACAAACTTGTGATTATACCTTGTTAACCCAAGAAATCCTCGCAACTGCTTTATGGTTGTGGGGAATTTCCATTCCTTAATGGCTTTAATTTTGTTAGGGTCTACCTTAACACCCTCGTGAGATACAATATGACCCAGATATTCCACCTCTTATACTCCAAAAAAACATTTGGATGTTTTTTCATATAATTGTTTTTCCTACAATAGTTTCAGCACCTTGTCAACATGTTGAACATGATCCTTCCAAGACTTGCTGTAGATTAGTATATCATCAAAAAATACTAGCACAAATTTTCTAAGGAAGGGTTTCAAAATGGAATTCATCAACCCTTGAACTGTAGAAGGTGCATTGGTAAGGAAAAAAGGCATGACCAAAAATTCATAATGACCCTCATGAGCTCGAAATGATATTTTTGGAATATCTTCAGTATTCATTCTAATTTGATGATATCTTGAACGAGGATCCAACTTGGTAAAATCAATTGCTCCATGTAATTCATCCAATAATTCATCAATGATAGGAATGAGAAATTTATCTTTAATGGTGAGGTTATTGAGCTCCCTATAATCCGGATACATGCGCCATGATCCATCCTTCTTGTGTACCAATACTACAGGAGTAGAGAAAGAACTTTGACTAGGTTGAGTTATACCTCCCTCTAACATTTCTGCAATCATACGTTCAATTTCTCTCTTTTGGACATAAGGATATATATAAGACCTGATGTTTGGAGGAAAACTCCCTGGAATCAAATGAATAGCATGATTATGATCACGAATAGGTGGGATTCCTTTGGGAGTTTCAAAAACCTTGGAATGATTTTCCAAGACTTTTTGGAGATCTCCAGAAATAGATGATTTTGATGTTGGAACTTCTAGTGAGCATAATTGTGAAATTATGGCTCGTTGTTATTTCTTTAGAAGCTTTTTCATGACATTAGAGCTTATTATATTTCCTGGCTTCCCTGCAATACCCCATAATTTGACTTCCTTTCCTTCTGAAAAAAAATTCAAGAAAATCTCTTTAAAATTAAAAGCTACCGTCCCCAAAGATTGTAACCATTGTACTCCTAGTACAACATCAACACCTCCCATAGGAATGGAAAGCATTGCACTATTCAATACATATTCCCGCATGGTTAGCTTGATATTATGGCATTTTCCAGAGAAATTTATATTTCCTCCATTTGCAACGATCACTTGACATTTTGGTGCTGGGTTTAGGAAACAATTAAATTCCTTGGCTACCTTACAATGAATAAAATTATGGGTACTACCTAAATCAATAAACACTATTACCTTTTTCTTCTTGATATGTCCTTCTATATTGAGAGTTTGAGGAGTGGTAATTCCTGCCAATGCATTACACGATATGGTCCGACTCATTTCTTCCTCTTCTAGGGTTGGTTCATGCTGTATATCCTCTTCTTGTTCATTTTCTTCCTCTTCACAATCTACGTAAAATAATTTCTTCTGAGCACATTTATGACCTTTAGTGTATTTTCTATCGCAACTGTAGCAAAGCCCTTTTGCTCTTTTTTCTTCCAACTGTTGTGGTTTCAACCTTGTAGGTTGTGGAAATCTAGGAGTAGCAACACTTCCCTCTTTATAGAAGTGAGTGGTAGGTTTCCTTGTTGCAATAATTTTACATTCAATTTTTCTTGCCAACCTAAATGCCTTCTCCAATGAATCAAGTTCCAAAATGAAAAATTCATGTTGGATGTTATCCTTCAAAGTACCTATGAAGACATCAATCTTGTGTTCCTTTGGAATATCATTTACCCTTATATTAAATTTTTGGAAGTCCTCAATGTGCTCCCCCACTAAACCATTTTTTTTGAGATTTATCAATTGGCTAAAGAAGGTGTTGCTTTTTGTATCCTCATAATGTGCTATCATTTCCTCCGTAAAAATTGACCAAGTGACAATTTTTTTTACGGGAGCAAAGCCATCAATACCATAGAAATGTATATTGTTCTGAATGTAAAGTTGCAATGTGTACCTTTTGTGTGTTTTTCACATTATTGAGATCAATATATTTCTCCGTCTGTAGTATCCATGTTACAGGATCCTTTCCATCAAACTTCCACATATCCATTTTTTGAATATGGTGGTTATTCCCACCAACATTAGAGTTTATGAAATCATGATTAACATTTGTTTGTTCTCATCATGAGTTTTCTCTACTTTCTTTTCACCATTAGGAAAAATTTGTTGTATCAACTTTATCAAACCTTCCATCTCTGTTTTTAGATCATTCTTCATGTTTTCCATTTTTCATCGATCTTAGCTTCCATGCCATCCATCTTAGATTCCATGCCAGCTTCCATGCTATCTATCTTAGCTTCCATGTCATTCTTAAAACCATCCATGCCTTTCTTCAAACGATCCATCTTATTTTCCACGCCTTTCTTCAAAACTTGTCATTTTTTATTGCTCTTTGTGAGAGCAAAAGTTGTTTCACTTTCTCTTGCAAATTTGATATGTCATGTTGCCATTCTTATTATTCATGAGTCATAGTAGAGCCTTCTAAAGGCTTAATGGGTGTTGAATTCTTTTTAGGGGACATTTCAGAATCTAATACCGATATATATTCTACAATATGCCCTTGGAATCAATTCAAATTGATTCTTCAAACAAGACATGCAATTCGGGAAAAAAAATACACACCTTTTATTTGCTTTTGAGGAGCTCTATATTGAAATTAAATTATCTTTGTAATTGTAGATCCTCATTATCTGAATTTCAACCTTATAGTAGCCCTCTGAAGCTTCTTTAAAATGTCACAATTCTGACCTGATTTGGATTCTTCAAGGAAAAGTTATGTCCAATCTCCTACAATGACCCAATTATGGACTCGTTCAGTAGAGCGAACTTGTACGACTCGCCACATGTCACTGTTCCTCTTTTGGCTTTGAAATTGATAGAAAAGGAACTACAGTCCGTGTACTTGTAGAAACTTTTTATGTCATTCCAATCTGATGCTCAGAGAGAGAGTTATGAAGATTTTCCCACAATAACCTATTTGAGATGAAATTTGGGAGCCTGAAAAAGACCTAACTTCCATAGATCATATCTCTGAAAATGTTATGAAAAAAGCTCTGAAATTTTGCAACAATGTTCCTCAGGTGTTTTTCTTCGCTCTCTAAAAATTTAAGCTTCTGACCCTTCGTAGAAAAAAATTTATAGTGCAAATTCCGTGATGACCTGTTTAGGTTAAATTCAAGAGCCTACAGAAAGCCCCAACTTCCACAGATCATATCTCCGAACATATTTTGAACCAAGCTCTGAAATTTTGTGAAGATGTTCCTCAGGATGTCATATTCGTACTCTAAAAATTTCAGCTTCTGAAACTTCGTAGAAAAAAAGTTATAGTGAAAATTCCACAATGACCTGTTTGGAGCAGCGAAAACCCTAGAATCCAAACCTTTGATACCAAATGTTGTGAAACCAGCTCCAAAAATAGAACAAAAGAGATATAAATGCCTTAGAAATAATCCACTTCGAGGGGGCAACCTCCAATACATTACATGAATTAACAATTCTTGGATGATTCAAATTACATAACCTCCTTTCTATATATAGGAGTCCATGGGGCCACAATGTAATCCTAGCCAACCTAACAATAATAATTTAAGGGCACAATAATAACAATATGGGGCTTACAAGAGTACAATAATAACAATAAGGGGGTTACACTAACAACAATAAGGAACTATAATAGTAATATAGGGACCTAACAAATATATTCCACTCCACAGATATTACCATGATGATTGCGATGGTTAACCCATTGGAAAATCAACAACTCATTAAGTAGAAATTTTCATTTCACCACAAGTTAATTTTGTTTTTGTTCCATTTTCAAGAATCAATACCAAACGGAAAAGCATTGTAAAACCTACAAGCAAGTGACCATCATATAGCTAAATGATACAAACCTTATGAGAATCGGCATCACTACCTTTGTAGTGGTGAGAAATATTATAGGAAGAAACAAAACCTTAAGACCACAGTAGGGTTCAAACATGCCCTCGTTTGCTTCTGTTCCAATCCCTACATGGTACTACTACTTTAGAAACTGTAAAAAAAACAAATAATATTAAAAGGAATAAAGAACAGACCTTACCAACAGAGAATAATAGGGACAAAAGGAAGCTTATAGTATTACTTGTAGGTTTCCAAATACTCTAGGATTTTATAAATTTGTTACATACATTGGGACTAGATTCTTGAAAAAACCAACGAAGTTTGAAAAGAACTTGTTTAGGCTTTAAAGGAAAGAAATCACAACAACTGATTATAAAATGAGGAAATAAAAAGTTCAAGTGGAGCAAATTATAGACAAAAAATAATCCGAGGGTCCATAACCATCCCAGTTTCCTTAATTTTACATGCTCATTCTGGGGGTAGACTTTACCTGTGGTGAAGGCATGAAATCTATGAGGAAAAAGTTCATGAAGAAGTAGGGCTTCGTAGGTGGTGGCACCAAAGGTCTCCAAGGTGGTGAAAACAAAGGTATCAACCAGTATTGCATCTACAAAAATTTCCTTAATGCATGGTTGGCTTATTCCACTATTATAGTTTATTGTAAATAAATCAAATTTGAAATTTTCAAAGTAGGGAAATTAAGTTGTGAACTCAGGCTTTTTCTTACATAGTTAGATACTTGGGTCCCCCTTGCACTTTTCTAAGCCTTGATGAGCCATAGTATTATTCATACCTCCTTCAGTGGTGCCCACAACCCTACACCTTCTCCTCTCAAACTTTAAATTCATTTACCCTCAGCCTAACCTGCTGTTTACACCATTGAAGCTCCTTCCTGTTGGACATGGCTATATCCATTTGAAGTCTTCACCTTTGTGGATACCCATACTCAATTACTCCCCTGCTTGACAACTCCAATTCCACGACAAAGAGATAAATCCTGTTGAGCGTCCTCTTCTCAAGTAGAAGGGAATGCTCAAGGCACACTTCAAGCTCATAAGGAAGCACAAAGATATCATTCCCAAATTCCTGCTCCTATACAACTGGAAATAAACTATGTTGATATTGAATTTCATGTTGAACTTGATGAGAAAGTTAAAGAGGAGTTCTTGGCCTCTATGGTTTAGTGGGTGATTGATTTAGGCCATACTTTAGGGAACCAAAACTAATATCTATGTATAATCGAGCTATACTAGAACATGAAATCACTCCCAAAAAATGTCTTACTAGAGCATAATGAAGCTCAAAGGGAGATGTTATTAAATATCGATGAACTACAAATGGAGCACAAGGATCCCAGTTTGCAACACTATGACATCTCTAACAAGTTGGCCCTTAAAATTTAATAGATGGGACGGAGAACAAAGCCGAGAACTAAATATCAATCTTCCCAGGGGTTGCATGGTAATAGAATGGGCTACCACTGTTCATGCCATGGACAATGAAACTAAGAACTTGTTGTGAAAACTTGTGCCCAAATTGAGCATATAGTGTTTAAGTATTGGCATGAAGGATTAAGTCCTTAATAAGATCAAAAAATTTTCATTATGAATAAAACTTCAAAGCAAAACATAAGAAATTAAATCCTATGAATCTAATAATTGAAGACTGCTACACAAAAGAGCTTATTCTACTCTAAAATACTGCTCAATAGAGCTTATTCATTTCATATCCTGCTGTAGCATGTGCCAAAATAAGGCTGCCAGTTGAAATTAGTGAATTAATGCAGCCACCACATGGATATGATGGTCCTTTCCTCTGCACTTACTCATCATGAAAAACTAGGAAACCTCAAAACCAAAATGTTTGCGGGACGGAATATTGTCATTGCTGGGCTACAATAGAACTTGGGTACTTGCAAATGAAAATTTTCATCAATTTTGATGCAACATTGGACATGATCTGCCACGAGATATGTGTAGTTGTCGTGAAGAGGATTGTTGTGAACTCTGTCAAACCACATACTACCCCCTTTTCTTGAAACTTCCATTTTTCCATCACATGAGAGCACATACTATTGTCCAAATGATTGTTGTTAAAGGTCTGTATTGGATAGATGAAAATTTGTCACAAGCATCATCTACAATTATGTATTTTAAAGAATATTGATTCCATAGTCTTCCATAACCATTATTAGGCCACCACAAGCTCTAGTAATGCAACCCATCTGGAATTTCTGCACCTAAGGCTCTGAGTGATAGGCCTATAAATAGTTGGGGAATTCAGTCCAATGTCATAGCTACATTGTTTCCCCTGAGAGATCACATCCACATTATTACAGAAAAATATTTTTGAAGCAGTAAAATGTAGTGTAGAGCACTCCTTACTGGTTATTATGGAGTATCAAGGTCCCCAGACAAAATTCTTCCAACCCCATTTCACTAACTCTACTAGTTCTTATGTTTCAGTAGGGGTAGTGTCTTCCCGGTGTTCTAGGATTTCTTCTGCCCTTACTTGTTTTTTTGGAGTAGCAGGGGTTTGGGTGGTGGTAGGAATGTATCATGTCCTCTTCTTTCCTGGAACACAAGGAGGCCTACTTGATTCCCTCTTATTCTCTCAGTGGTTGGTTTTCTACTAATTATCTCAACGTCAATATCACTATACTTCTATGGTGTAATATAATTTGTCTTTTCTTCCTTAATATGAATTAGAAGGTACTTTGTAGCCAAGGGATTAATGAAAATATAGTCTTCCTCCTTCAAAATTTCAATGGGTGGAGTCACACAACATTGGGCTCATTTAGTGAAGTTCCAGCCATTGGAGTTGCAATGACTTCTTCCCAGGATTTTCTTGCTTTGTTTAGAGTTTGTACCATGAGTCACCTGATAAGGCCCTGGTGAGAGATGAAATATCTTGGTATGTTTTCTTTTTGTGCAAGGGATTCCTTATTTTGCAAAGAATTGAGTAGGAAGTACACGAAATATTGACATTGTGACAGTGTCTGAGATGGTTAAGGAAACAAATGTGCATATTCCTCTAAGCCAATTGGAGCACCTATATTGTCAGTAACCTAGTGTATTGACTATGGCTCAATGTTTTTACTGAAAATTAAATATCAGTTTTAGCATTCACTAGATACATAAAGGAACCTCTCAACTATCTATAAATTCACTAGATGGCATGTTTATAATGTGGCAATGATACCAACGAAGAAATGTTAAGAGGTTACCATGGTTTAATGTAGATTTGCTGACCCAGAGCCTACATGATCTCCTTGAGGCTCAATTTTCATCATCTCAATATTATCTATAGCCTGAATAGTAGAAACCAAAGTTAATAGAAAATTTCTTGAAAATAAATATAATAAACATTATAGATATTCTTAACGAAAAGTATCAATACTTGTATCATGAATGGAACCTGAGAAGGAATAATCTCTTCAGGTAGCCCTTGATGTGTAGCGCTAACGTGAAAATTCCATAATGTTAAGACTCATACCATATAAAATTATGTGACATAAATTCAATTTCAATTTTACGTACAAAAATATAGATAGATAGTAATGAATGTGGCACTTGTACATGATCATGTCCATGATCTACAAAATGAGGATCAGGGGCAAGGAAATGTTGTTCTAAGAATTTTGTAAACTGCATAAGTTAAATAAATATATTGGCGTAAGTTTTTGGAGACTAAATGTATATACACCAAAAAAACATGTTACATAAACTGTAGCCCATCTTATAAATGTGTATTTTAAAATAGATCAAAAGATTCTTGTACATACCTCGTCCATGGTGTGAATTTTTTGTGTAATGGATCACTCATATAGGTTTCTACATGAGGATGCATACTCCATAATCTCATCTTGCTCCACCTCCCTCAACACGTCATCTGGAATACTCACAAATGAATGAAATCCTATAGTAGATGAAGGTTGGCTTGTCCCTAAGTCGACTTCCACCCCTCCTAAAGAAGCTACAATATGTTCTTGTATCTTCTCCCTCATTTGTGATGCATCACTGGAGATAATGGCTAACTCCTCTGGAAGTGTGACTACCTTAGGTGGTCGAGGTGATAAACATGGAGCTAGATGCCTAAACCCAACATCTCGCATAGCATCAGGTCATTCATATGTACGACCTTTTCCAGCTCCATAGAATTTGGACCCAGTATCTGTATAGTTAGGGTCTATGTGCTCTCAGAATTGAGAAAAAAACATCCTAACAAAATATTCTGGCACCTCACCATTATTTGGGAACTTCCTATATGCATAAAATAAATTCTCATAAATATAAGGTGCAATATTGGGATGATTGAATCTTGCAATCTTTAGACATTTTTTTGTCTCTAGGCCGCAAGTCAAATAGTGACAAGGCCATTTCTTTAGTGACCCTACTTTTAACTTCATTGTAGGAGTGGATACCAATCACTGACACTCCCCTCCTACGAATCATGTCAAAAAAAACTTGGGTTGATTGTCCAACCCCACAATAAGTCTCTATCAAACTCTCCAAATTGTGCAAAACAATTTGGAGAAAATTTGAACTAGGGGCAAAGAGATTGCAACTTTGAAATTCATTGCAAAATCTCATGGAATGCACCCTCATCACATAAATAGTAAGTAAGGAGATGGTATCTCCCCAAGGAATCTTCTCAGGAATATCACCGAGATGGGTGTAAAGGGGATCATAGCTCGGATTTCGAGCAAACTCATGAACCCTACGACCTCTCCCCCTAGGAGGGCAACCACAAACACTTGTAACATGTTAAATTATTGCACGTATTAAAAATTAAATAATTTATAAGGAAAATTTGTATTTAAAAAACTTGTTTGGTCATTTGAAAATACCTCATGGAAAAAATGTCTCTTCCTCTTTGCTCATACCAGGATTGTTCCCTTCCGAGGATTGAACGTCTCTAACACCCACTATAAAAAACATTAAATTGTTTTATAACACAAGTACATGAGACACACAATACGTTTCACATTAAACATACATCAAACAATAAATTTTCCTTTATATTTTACCTGGAGGAGAAGTATCCATGTGTGGGATGGATGCCATAGGCTGAGACATTGTTATCCTTTTCCCATAACCAGCAATAGGGCCCACACTAAATCCTACTTTTGCACCTATGGAGCATAATGTTTTCACATTAAACACATGTCATTTGAAAAAAAAATCAACTTTTCAACATTGAATATAATGTAAAATTGAACATTTTAACTAGAAATTGATATAATGTATACCTATACCGTGTATAATATAATCCTCAGAATGGGCTTTATGAAATTGGAGATGAATGGGAACAGGTCTATGGGGCTCTTCTTGTTCGATTTCCTATCTAGGTGCACAAGTCATATGAGTACTTCCACTTGTGGACGACAAAAAAAATTCACATTAATCAATTTTTTACAACGAACAATAAACATAACCTACTTGAAAACATGACATAACTAAACAACCAATGTATCTGATAATCCTCCTCTCATGGAGGGGTCTTTGGAGGGATCCCCTAATGCCATTGTTGCTATAGTATCAAATATGAACACATGCTTAGGTTACGGTGACAAGGGTCAAAGGTTACAATTATGTCGCGTTGAGGTGGAGCAAGCTATGGACATTAGCATAAGAATGCCAGCCACGTTTACAAAAGGATACATGGACACGGGTCAAGGATACAATGACTCACCAAGTTATGGGACCGAGGTTACATGCCATACAAGGATGTAACTAACGTTCCTCTGCTCAACATGGCTTCTCTCTAACTATGGATGATTAAACTAGATTTTCATGTATGTTCTTTGATCAAAATTCTTGCTCATATGTTTTTATTGATATTGATGTTATCATTTTACGTTTTTTGTGTTATAAAATGTATGTGTGAATGCAATGGAAAACCTCATACAAACTTCATCATAAAATTTAAATTAAAATCAAACTTAATCATTTATGAACTCAAATTTGAACCCAAACCATGTGACATAGACGTACATGAATATATATTTGTTTAGTTAATATTTTCACATTTTATATTATTTTGGTAAATTGGTTTAAAAAAATGAGACAATGCAAAGCAGTTTTTTATTCTAGTTTCGTTAGACCCTCACCTATTTGATTCTAGTTCTAGTTTTCAAAACAGGGTATCAACATACAAAATGTTGAAAATACTCTTGAACCTAAAATTAATGGATGAAATCCTATATTTATTAATCTTAAACTTGGCATGGATGGTTGGGGCCTAACCCAAGAGGACTAGGATGACCCACCACCCAATGATAGGACTTTTAGTCTGGAATAACACTTAGTTAGTATTCGAGGGAAAATTAAACCATGATGAGGTTTACTATGGAGGATCTATAAATTATAAAGAAAATTAAAACCCTTATTGAGAAATATAAATCAGAAAAAGGTCACCCAGAAAGAAATGCAAGTTAAGGTAGAGAAAAGGAGAGATATTGTATAGAAATGTAGCCATAATTTTCAAGGTTCCTCCTCTAACTCTATAATTGTTAGGGAACACTTTAGACATTTTTCTCCCATTCATGAAAATAATCCCATAGTTTCACTTTCAATTCCACAAACGAGAGAGCTTATTGTTGGTTTTCTTCCACCTTCCTCCACCACTACTAGTTGCACTCAGAACACCATTGAAACCATTGGAATAAGTACAAGGAATATTCTTATGAGTACATGGCCAAATTGTGGTATGACGAAGATATCCCCTTGAATAGTTCCTACACAACTTATTAGCAATCTATTCTAGAGTTCATAGTTGTTGTTAGTAAGAGCTTCAAAGGCCATTTTTATAGATTAAAAAAAAAATGTTCAATCCATAAATGAATAGTTTATAGAGATTGAAAATCACGGGGAAAAAAGGAAATTTTTTCTCAAATGGATGGAATGATGGAAAGTCTCTTACAATGATTAATTTCCTTTTTTATTTTCACACAAGGATCATTGTTTTTGAGATCAATAAATGCATCTAACTGGGTGAAATATGAAAACTTGTTATTTCAACTATGGAATGTGATTGTCCTCAAGCTAGGTGTGGAGAATTTTGTTTAGGTTATCACTGATAATGCCTCTAACTATGTTGTTGTTGGTAAGAAGCTGGGTGGAAAAAAACCCAACTGCAGAACAAACTCCATGCATTGCAATTTCCTAAACTTTGCATATTTGGTGCCTAATTATTTGGATTTACATTGAAGTCCATTAATATGTATTTTTTTAATATTTTATGTTGTTTTTTATTAAATTGGTTCAAAAACTAGTCTATATGGATCACATTCTTGTTTTGGTTTGGTAGAACCCTTAACTAGTTGATTTTGGTTGTGGTTTTCAAAACATTTATCTCGCCATACCAAAAGCCAATAAGCCTATTGGACCTACCAATCATGGATGGGAACCAATTATTGTTATCCCTAAATTTTTTGTTTATGATTAGGGCCTAACCACCAAGGGCCATGGTGATCCACCACCCAATGTTGCTTTATGTTTATCCCAAACCTTGAGCCATTATACGTTCACATACTATACATTTTGAACGATTTGGTAAATATTATTATTGTTTAAGGGGTGCTGGATAGCCATTTGTTGGAATTTTTCTTTAAGCCCAATCAATTTTGATTTTTGACAATGCTAGTGGCAATGAAACAGCACTTAAGAAATGCATTAACACATCATAGGTTGAGCTCTGATATCCATGACCACAGAGTCAAGTCCATTGACAACATCAGCCCTCATTACATTAGAGTTACCCAACCTATAGACACTCTTGGAAATGTATTTCTGAAACACTGAGGATGTAATTCCCAACACACTGTAGTTTCTCATTCAGACTTTATGTAATTGTCAAAACATGTTTTTTCACTCTAGGTGTTATTAAAGGATTTCATTTATTTTTTATATATAAATCATTCTCCTTTGAGCACCATTTTGTATATATACTAACAAATATCCATATTCAACCTAGATGTAATAAGCACCAAGAGGGATCAAGAAAAGCACTAATGCAAATCTATCGATATTTTAAAGATTCAAGAGTAAGATGGATCTATATTTCCAATTTTTATTTTTTTTTAAACCATGTTAAGAATTTATACAAAATCAATAACTTTGAATCCTTGACTATGCATTATTATCTGAGGAATTTCATGTCCTCAAGTTACATTCCACCATATGAGAGCCAAAAAATTCTATAGGGGACTCACGATCAATCTTGGATTCTAGTGGCGAGTGTAGAGATGATGCTAGAGGCTTTGACCATCATGCAGAAGGAACTGCATGATAATGGTCATAAAAAAGAAAAAAAATCACTAGATCTAGGATAAAAACCTCATTTGAGATGCAAGAAGGAATCTAAATTGAATGACAAATCCTGTCGTTGGCCTACCAAGAGCCACCATCCTATTTAAAAATCTATTCTTTCCATTAGCTAAATATTGCTTGAAAATGAAATAATGGTTCACAGAAACCCTAGCTAACAAGCCCCAACCACCATCATTCACTTTAGAACCTTACCAATATATGAAAGTGAAACCCTCCCAACCGACGTTGCCTGGAACATCACTGAATCTCCATGAGTGTTTGAAATAAGGGATACAAACGAGGTTAACGAGGTCTCCAAGGGTCTCAAACTATAACTAGGAATCCTTGACTACGCATTATCAATAACTATCACTAGTTGTCACTATGAATGTTGGCTAAGTTCCCTGAGTGTCCCCCATTTTCCACGCAATTTCCTAGGGTAGGAGAAGGTATGCCCCAGGGAAAGGGGATGTTCCCTACAATTCTCGTCCCCCAAAGTATGTTCGTCCCGCAAAGTATGTCCATACAGCCATACAACAACACACTAATACATACATATATATGCATACACCAGATGTGTGTGAAGGTCAGTGGTTGAGTTCTAGTCCTGTTATAGTAAGTCTGTGTGATAGCAATAACATTTTAGCCTATAGTGTCTTTAACTAAAATGCAGTTGGATAACATAAGTTGTTGGTATGTAAGGAATGAATTAAGGGATTCCAAAACAAATAAGAATTGAAAAGGTAGTACCTGAGCAGGTTTCAAACTTAAGGTTTTTGTAGGAGGAGGGTTAGCCTTAGGTGCTTGTTTCTTCTTCTTAGAAGTTGAAATAGGACTAGTGAAGAGATTATTTTGTAGTATGATGTTATTGTTCCAATCGTGTTATAGTAAGTTCGCACGATAGAAATAACATTTTAGCCTATAGTGTTTTTAAGTAATATGCAGTTGGATAATAGAAGTTGTCTGTATGTTAGGAATGAATTAAGGGATTCCAAAAAAAATAAGAATTGAAAAGGTAGTACCTAAGCAGGCCTTAGACTTAAGATTTTTGTAGGAGGAGGGTTAGCCTTAGGCGAATGTTTCTTCTTCTTATAAGTCGAAATAGGACTAGTGAAGGGATTATTTTGCAGTATTCTATATTAGTGAAGAACCTTGCTCCTGTTATTCTCAATCTTCATTTTAATTGAATAATCTTTGGATTTGTGCAATTTGACTCAGAAAATCAAGCAGGTGCAAGAACTGAAGAGACTTACCTGGCTAGAAGAATCATGATGGCTCGAATGCTCAACAATGACAACTCTAGTCCAAAATGACAGCTCCAGACTATGAAAACGATGGCTCCAAAATGAAAATGATAGTGAAGAATGCTGAACGAGACAAGAGTTTTGGTGTTTTATTATAAGAATAAAACTCTCAGACGAGGGTTAAAAAAAAATCTCATCGGAGAGATTTTTTAACTCTCGTCTGAGAGTTTATGACAATACAACTCTCGGACGAGAAAATACTTAACTCTCGTCTGAGAGTATTTTAACTCCAGTCAAGCCCAATCAAACTCTTGGGTGAAACATTAAAAATCTCTCGGATGAGATTTTTAAAAGCTCTTGGTCGAGAAATGGAGTTGACTATTTTCTTGGACAAGAAATTAAAAATTTCACCCAAATTCTATCCATCCACCAAAAAGTGTTTCCCAACTTCAGGATTTCACGCTCTGAACATAAAATAACAATATATATGAAACATTTAATATATATATATATAATAAATTCAAACTAGATGTTTGAAAAAAAATTCTTCTCTCCAAATGTTGCTTCTCTCCTTCTTCATGTCATGGTGCAAATTTTCGTGAGCGATATATTTGTTATGTTGTATATCATGAACGATAAGTTCTTTCTTCATTCACCTTGTGTCTAGTGAGGTTTTACGCACACATGTTGACAAAAAATGAAGAATCATCAAAAAAGTGAGCTTAATAAATTCATTACAAACACAAGAATTTGTACAGGAGTGCGTCCAAGATTCAATAGTGAATTCAGCTGACAGGAATTCATTTTATCACCTAAATTTTTACACTTTCTGCTGACTAATAACTATTGTGCCGACTAATAATGCATTGATGTCATATGAGCAGTGGAGTGATTAAGAATCCAACACCTCTCCTTAATTACGACCTTAATTATTAACTTTCTTGCTCGTCTAAGTCTTAGTTAGGCTTACAATGATATATTTCATTTTTTTCCTTCATGCTAAATAGTCTATCCTTATTTATTTGTTGATGCAGTTTCATCTTCACCTTTCTTTGTTTCCTTACGAGTTCCTACTCTTTTCTTACATCATCAACTTCTTCAGGATTGGAGTAAAAAGCAACATCTCAAACAATATAAATAAGGTAATCCAATTCATGCTCTCCCCTCTTTCCATGAGAAAAACGCTTATACAGTATGCAACAAAGTTGCACAAACTCAACATTGTATTTTGAGTCATGACCATTGACATGATCCTCTTCATCTACCAAAATGCACTCACCTTCAAACATGAGCAACCATTGAACAATATCCATTAGAAAGTGATCCAATCAAATCTCTATAAATTGGATTATGGGACAAGCAAGTTATGCTCTCAGTAATTGCAGGAACATCTGGAATAGACTCCAACTCCTGATATTCATAGTAATTTTGTTTATCAAATTTTTTTTCCGATTCAAAAAACTACCTGAATAGAAAATATTACCCGGCCCAAAAATACTTCCAAATGGGCTCTCTACAAAAGCATCATCGAAAATATCACTGTTAAACATTGTCCCATTCATTTATGGACGCTCGGCCTCCTAATACACGCCCCCTAGCTGCAATCTTCCTGAGCTACTAAGAAACACCACAACATGACACACAACCCTATCCTTGAGTACCCAATTTCTCGACACAGCTCACCAGCGGAAATAATTGCTCAGGGTACCACTGCACAAACAATAACTGCTTTTGACGGGGCAACTACGTTACAAATTTGGGCTTCACGATCAACAACACCTCTCATGAACTAGGTGAGAGGTTACAATGTAGAGAAACACACATACTCTACATTGTCCAATGCTTCTCCACACAAGCTGCTCTTAGTAATTTCACTTTCGGATCACAATCCTTCTCCGAGTTCCAAGATTGGCTCCACAGTTGAGCAAGCACTCCACTACCACGTTCAGTGTTAACTCTCTCTCACTATTCTAAGCACAAAGGACACCACCTCTTTCTAGACAGCTCTATAAATATACTCATATTCCTATAAAATAAAAGCCACACAAATTAAAAGAAAAAAGGTATTATTTTTGTTTTCAAATTCATAATACATTTTCACTCTCTCTATTAATCTTTTTTCAGTACTCTAATATGGATATGTTACAATTATATTTTCCAAGTACATTTTAAGATTATCTATTTACATTGTTTTTAATTTTTAATTTTATATTATAAATTTAATGAACATATTTATGAATCTAGAAATTATCTTAGAATTATGTTTTTACATTATTTTTTATTTTTTATTTTATATTATAAATATAATGAACATATTTATGAATCTAAATTAGGTTACGAAATTTTAAAAAATGATCACTTTCTTGGATTACATATTTTGAAATTAAAAATTTCATAGGAGTATAAAATAAAATGTGTAGTATCATGCCAAATTGCATTTCATATCCTCTTTCATATTTATCTCACCTCTGGTATCCTGTTTCTGTTTGTTATCGTTACCTTGTAAACGGATGGGGTTTTCCACCTGCAAAGTCCAGCGATTCGACATATTAGATAAGAGATGCGTTATGGTAATGCGAGTGTGCAGTATCAGATCAATAGCTTTAAAGTTGTGGAATCACACACGTGGATGCTATAGCCAGATGTACGGTGGAATTGAACGAAAGAATATGGTCCGTTCAAGAACGTATCTGTGAATTGATAGATTGACAGTTCAGCAGCAAGAAAACAGAGTGAAGAAGCTGGATAAATGATTCCAGAAGACAAGTGGAGTGCTCCCATTTAGATATCTAAATTCGTTATGGACGGGGAATAGCTTTTAAGTGAATAATTCGTTATGGAGTTACGGTGTATTTTTAATTGGAATTTGGCATATCTAAATTCGTTATGGACGGGGAATTGCTTTTAAGTGAATAATTCGTTATGCAGTTATGGTGTATTTTTAATTGGAATTTGGTGAAATTCAAATTTTTATTTGTATTATTTAAATTGATTTTTTTATTTCATGTGCAGATTTTCTATTTTGAAAAAAAACTTAGAGCACATTTATTTTAAAAATTAAACTATCTAATCCGAAAAACTTCACCTATCAAACTTGTAATTTGATAAATCCTAAACGAATTAACTCTCAAAATAAAACAAAAAAGACTTTCTCATTTTCCCTCACTTAGAATCCACCCTCTCACGCTCCACTGTAGCGTTGACAACATCACAACCAATCATATAATTTACGTTGGCCATGCGAAATATGGGAAATGGAAAATGACTATATTCTTGTGTACAGTTCTGTGCTTTCTGAGTTGTCTGGCGCCATCGAAGGCTCGACAGTTCACTATAAAGCTGGCAGGATACAGTATCGAGTTGAATAGTTGATCATGGACAATACACCTACACCTCTTGAGTTTGGAAATGATTCTTCCGGCCCACGCTGATATTATTAAAACTCATATTCAATATGCTGATTCTCTCCAATGCATTCACCTGCCGAAACAACTAAAACACAGTATCTATCAAACAACAATGATTCTTTTCCCTGCTTCCCCTAGAATTTCCGGAATCTCCTCGTGCTATAAATATGAAATGGGATTGCACACCTCCTATTATTGTTGTGAGCTGCGAGGACGGAGCAGAGTTAGGGTGTGCGTTCATCTGTGCGCTAGCATGTAGAGGCAGAGCTATTTACATAGCGAAGGATGAGTTGCCCACCCACATTGTTCTGATTATCTGTTACCTATGCCGATATAGGTTTCAGGTTCTGGGCAAGTTGTCCTTTGACTAAGGAGTTCGCTGTGCCTTTCAGGCAATACCGCAGATGAGAAAGATGTCGGATTGGAATGAATGTATGTATCATCTTTATTATATTATTAAATTTGAAGAGGGGTGTGTAGATTTCTGTTTAATTGTCCTGCACATTTCTATACTGTATCTTTCTATGTTTAGCGTAAAAATGGTGTCCAGCATACTCCGGTAGGTTCGCATTTTCTAGTTTCTGAGAATGGTGATAAAGCTATTTATGTTCATGAAAGGGAGTTTAGATCTAAACTAACCCGTTTGAATGTACGAAGTGTATTGATGGATTCTGAAATGCACATTTCTATACTTTATCTTTCTATGTTTAGCGAAAAAATGGTGTCTAGCATACTCCGGTAGGTTCACATTTTCTAGTTTCTGAGAATGGTGATAAAGGTATTTATGTTGATGAAAGGGAGTTTAGATCTAAACTAACCGGTTTGAATGTACGAAGTGTATTGATAGATTCTGAAAATGCACAAGGAGAAGAGAAAATCTTAGATTTATTTATTTTATTATATTTTTAATAAAAAAATTATTTGTTGATATTAATTTTACCTTTGGTTTCATTTGAATTTATTAGTGTTTTATTTTAAATAATATTTAATTATTTACTTAATATAAAAAATTAGCTTTATATATTTTATTCAGCTACTGAGATGATAATCTTTTATATATTTTATTTAGCTATTTAAATATTTAGATATCTTAGATTTCTATTTTTTTTTTTTTTTTTTTTGTATTAAAGGTATGAATTTAGAGGTTTGTTAATTTACAATTAAATAATGTAAACATGTGTATAGCTAATTATGTCTTTGCTAGAATTCCTTAGGTAACACAAGTTAATCTACTCAATTTGTTTATAGGACACATTATCTCAAATGTGGGCATGCATTCCATGCATTTCCCTATATAATTCTATATAGATAGATACATAAAAAATTCTCTATGTTCATGTATTTCAAGAAAAATATATGGTAAAGCTCGACTCATCTTTGAAGTCTATGAATTGATAATATGAAGTGCTAGGCATAATAATACGTATCACCCTAGCTCGATTCAAAGCTAAGTTTACCAGTAAACTTTTCATGACTAACTCCACTTTAAAATGGTGCATACAAGCCTTTCATCCTTAGTAATACTTAGCAACTTAGGGGGACCCATCCACTTTTATGTCAAATTTGACTAGAACAAAAGAAATCATGATGATCTACGCCTTAAAATAATTTGTTCAAATATGCTAGCTGAGATAGTATTAGGAATAGTAATGAAACTTACCTAATATCAAACTTAAGCTAAAGTAGAATTGAATATCTCATGATGAATACTACATTAAATAATTCAATTAAACCTAGTAGCTATATGAGGAGATTATAAACTAGTGGGACTCAGTGAAAATCAAACACTAGAACTAGATAACTCATGAGAAGATTCACGTTGAAATTGTTTATTTAAACCATCTATCCACAAATAGAGCTGATATCCCACAGAGGCTCAAAGATTAAAACATATGTTACGCTCAAAATAGAAACCTTATGGTGATCTTTATCTTAATATTGTTCATTCAAACCAATTGAGATCACAAAGAGGAATCATTTTTTTGAAACATATCTTCCCTAATTTACATCACTCTGGTAAAATTTATATCAAATGGTACCCAACCTATACCTAATTAGCATGATAGGTAAATAAAATTTAGATGATACACCTCACTAAAATTAATTAACATTAGAGAGATAAATAATTATGAGTAACGCTAACTGTTAAGAACATCTGTTTCTTCATTAGAGAGTACATCTTCAAATCGAAAGGAGGAAAAGGTATCTATAACTATATAAACTAGGCTATGAAATCAATTTAAGTGTAAGGGCTCTCATCACATAAGCAAGAATATATCACTCATTAGTTATATTTTTTAATGGGTCACAATTTATGCTATACCTTTACATGTGTGTGTGGTTGGCTTACAATTTATTATACCAACAAATGTGTCCTAAACGTTGATCCATCAAGTATTAACTTGGATGAAATCCCTTGAGATGAAAATATTTTCCTAGATTATTTGATAGTTTTGTACTTAAGATAGAGTTATGTAAGTTTTGAATATGCCATATGTCAACTCCAAGTTGGTCATGAAAAAAATTAATCAACTCTCTTATTTAGCTACACATAATCAAATGTCTTGAATACCAGGCATGTATAATGATCATATTCCAAGTGGGGTGAACCATTAAAAAAAAATGGTAAACCTCCTTCAGTAATAGATATACAATCATAATGGTTACTACAATCCTTGATATTCCAATTTTCAACCCCATACAAAGCATTGATGGAATCGTTAACCTAATATTCAACCATTCAAATGTTTTTCTTTTCCTTTTTTCTTTTTTTAACTGTAATGAGTATGCAATTTTATTTATTTGAAGAAGAGAGAATGGGTCTTTGCCGAAGCGACCCCAATTACAAAGCTGTTATCCATCTTATGCTGCTATTGAGCTATGAAATTTTCAAGGAATTTGAAAGGTACTTTCCCCATTTAAAATTAACAGCCCTTTCATGAGAGAGCAACCTTTGTTCGCCATCCGATCTGCTTCACTATTTGAGTTTCTTAGGATATGATAAAACTTGTAAGATTCAAAGTCTAATAAAACTCTCTCCAGTCTGCCCAAGATTTTGTTGAGACCAGCATTGCTGAAAAGATCCTCCGAGTTTAATTTCTTAATTAAAATCTCTGAGTCTCCGAAGACTTGGAGATCTTTGACACCTTTGTCTCTAGCTATAAGACATGCTCTGAGAAGCTCGAGGATCTCAGCTTGATTGTTGGTTTTCAGACCTAAACCCCAACAGAAAGAGTCTCTTGAAGACCCATCCGGGTAGTAGATGACCCCACCAGCACCGGCAGCACTGGGGTTCCCTTTGGACGCCCCATTGAAGAATATTGTGGATATATTTTGAGACCTCCACCAAATTTGGAAAGAGTCATCAGGATCTCTTTTATGCCAATCTGGATTAGCTTTCTGGGGGATGAGAAAATAATTACAGGGATAAGGCTCAAGGGGACCAAGCCACCTCTTTTCCTCAGGCATGAGCAGAGGGTCTTCTTTAAAATACTGCTGTTGGGCCACTTCCAAGAGGAGAGACTTGGCTTTTGCAGTAACTTGTAGCAGGGTTTGCTACAAGTCTTTGAAGATCACCTGGTTGCGAGCCAACCAAAGTTGCCAACAAATGAATTTGGGAATAGCTATCCATACTTTGCACTAGAAAGAGTTGGAAGGGATTCGATAAGGGTAGAAGAAACCCCAAGAGGCAAAGAGATCCGTGATAGAAATATGTGGAGGGACAGAAATATGAAAGTCCTGAAGAATTAGGCCCCAAACCTCTTTGGCGAAGAGGCAATCCATGAATAAATGTTGGGCAGTTTCAAGATTACTTCTGCATAGCACACATCTATGTGGCCCTGCAATTTTCCTTTTCTCTAGATTATCTCCCGTTAGAAGTTTATTGTGAGCCAGGGTCCAGAAGTAGAAATTCACTTTTGGTAGGGCTAATGGCTCCCAAATTTTTTTCCAAAAGGCTGGTGTTTGACTGTTGTTCCTAGAAGCCTGTAAAGCTCTGTAACCCACTGCTGTAGAATAAACTCCTGACTGGCCCCAGCCCCAGCTGTCTTTCATGGATCGATTAACCAGGGCAGCCTCCTCAAGCATATCTGCAAGCAAGTTTTGTTGAGTAGTTAACCGGGCAGGGACACCATGAAATTCCCAACCGGCCCAGTCACCACGGTGGTCCCATTTCGAAAGGTCGAAAATGTTGTTTATACCTGCTCTTTCCAAACAGTTTCTGAGATCAGTGATATGATGGTTTTCTACCAAGGGATCACACCCCATGATGCATTCGTGCCACAGGTGAGTGCGTTTGTTGTTACGAGGTACTTGTACATGGAATTTTTGAAGAAATTGTTGCTTTTGCAGCAAAGCCTCCATACATGCTTGCAGTTTACAAAGCTGTCCAATTGCATATTTCTGAGAGCATTATTGTGTGCATATTTTGTCCGTAAAGTGACACTAACAGGATGATTAGGCTCGTGGATCATCTTCCACAGTATCTTTCCTCCCAACGCTATGTTGACTAGGGAGGGGTCTCAAATTTGCAGTCCACCCTCTGCAATCAATTTTTTAACCAACTCCCAGTTAACCAAATGAATTTTTTTTCATTGCCCTTCCCACCTTGCCATAAGAAATCTCTGAGAAGATTAAAGATCTGCTCCATCACGTTTCTTGGAGCTAAAAGAAATGCTACTTGGTAGATTGGAAGAGCAGACAACTGAGACTTGATAAGGATGAATTTACCGCCTTTTGTTAGCCAGTAGCCTCCCCAAGCAGAGATTTTAGATTTAATTTTGCTGATGATATCGCTCCAGAGGGACCTCTTATTCACGCCAGAAGTGATGGGGAGGCCAAGGTACTTGAACCTGTCCCATTGTGCATGGCCTTTGAACCCGAGGAGATTTGAAATTCTTGTGAGCTCTTGTTGATCTATATTCTAGCTGAAGACTTCACTTTTAATCTCATTGACTAATGCTCCCGAAACCCTGCAATAAATTCTCAGGACAGAGTCAAAAGATTTTGCAATTCTGAAGGATGCACCTCCAAGAAGAAGGGAATCATCCACAAAGAGAGCGTGATTCAATGGATCTGCTCCATTGGAAGGTTTGAGACCCGAGAGGGTACTAGCAGTTCTTTCAGCTGAGAGTTTTCAACTGAGGGAATCTGCCATTAAAATGTAGAGGAAAGGGGAGAGGGGACATCCCTGCCTGATGCCTCTCCGTGCTTGAAAAAAATTGGTTGGGCAACCATTGATTATGGGGAAATCCACGGGTTATCGATACATGCTTTTATGAGCTGTACAAAATGTTGAGAGAAGCAAAAAGAGAGGAGAACACTGCTAAGGAATGAGTGATTAACTCTGTCGAATGCATTCGCCATATCTAGTTTAATCAACATACCTTTCTCTTTTCGTTGTTTGCTTGAGTGAATGGTCTCCTAAACTTGAATAACATTGTCCACAATGTGCCTGCCTTCCACAAATACACCTTGGGGACTAGAAATCAGTCTTTTGAGCAGAGGCTTGATTCGATTTGCCAAGAGTTTTGATATGATTTTATAAGAAGCATTACACAACGATATGGGCCTGAATCTTGCAAATGTTTCAGGATTTGAGTCCTTGGGAATTAAGGCTAGGTCGGTGGAATTGGTTCCTCCTCCTATCTTAGCTTTTTTCATGAACCCTCTTATCATTTTATGGAGATCAGATTTGATCATATCCCAACAAGAATTGTAGAAGTGGATTGTGAATCCGTCTGGCCCAGGGGCCTTATCTGCTTCCATGGACCAGATTACGTTGATGACTTCCTCCTCAGAAGTGGGTCTACAGAGATCTGTATTATCTTCAGGGCTGATGAGTAAGGGGATGCTAGAAAGGAAGTCTACAGCTTCCTCATCATTGCCATGGTTACCCTCATTGTATAAATTCCTGAAGTGAATTTCAGCAGCGGCGTTGACCTGATTGAATCCTTTGCAGACTTGGCCCTCCACTATTTTGATTTCTGCTATATGATTCCTGGACAATCTTGCTCTATATTGTCAGTGGAAAAAGGAGGTGTTCTGATCACCTGCCTTTAGCCATAGACTTCTAGATTTAAGCCTCCAGTATTCATCTTCTATTCGAAATGATTAGTATGTGGATCGTTGAGATTTTATTTTATTTTCCAATAGCTCTGCTATGATATCTTTACTTTCCATATCTTTTTCCTGAGACTGCAACATCTGTACTGCTTCTTTTCTTTGGATGGTTGGAGTGGGAGCTGGTTTTTTTATCCATTCCTTCAGCGCTTGTTTTGTGGCCTTCAAATTTTGTTCCCAGACGTAACTTGAAGATCCTGTGAAGGATTTGGCCCATGCTGCTTTCAAAATCTCAGTGAAGCCATCTCTCTCGATCCAAAGAGGGCTGAATCGAAAAGGAATGGGGCCCAGGTCTTCTTCTTCTTCCATTAGAAGCTGAATTGGCTTGTGATCTAAGGTCATTTTGGGTAGAATTTTTGTGATGATGATATTTTTATTCATCATTAGGGATCTTTGCACCAGAAATTGATCCAGGAAGGCAGAAATGTGGTCCGACCCAACCCGGTTATTGGACCAGGTGAAAAGACCTCGAACAGGATTGAAATCTAAGAGATCCCAAAGCTGGGTGAGCTCTTCCACAGTGGCCAACATAGGATATCTATTGATGGATCCGCCCCTCTTATCTTTTTCTTTCAGGACTATGTTGAGGTCCTCGACTATGATGATGTTGCTGGGAGAAAGCTGCTCTAAAAAAACTAAGATAGAGTTCCAACATTTCCTTTTTTTCAGAGTAATTGATAGGTACATATAAATTGAAGAGTGAGATGGTCAACTTACTTGCACTATGCATCAGTTCCGTGAAGATCCAATGCTGAGATTCATGAGATTTGTTCAACTGAAATCAGCCATCTCTCTCGAGAGTTGCCAGCCCTCCGGAAGTGCCCCTTGCGCTGAATTCCTTACCTGAAATTTTATTCCACTTTGACTTGCTGATATCTAGGAGGGCTTGCCCTTCTATCTTGGTCTCTTGGAGCATGAGTATGTTTGAGGGATCTGTTTTCAAGAGGTCCTTAACTGCTTCTATTTTGGAAGGATTCCCCAATCCTCTGCAATTCAAAGAGACGAGTTTCATTATTTACTTAAGGGAGGGTTGGGGCCTCCCTTGGAAAGCCTTAGTCTGTTATTTCGTCCAATAGACATTTCTATTGTGGCCTGGCTTGCTTGAATTTTGAGTCTTTCAGCCTCCTCTTCCCTCATTTCTTTGCGGGATTTCCTTCTAGCTCTTTTTGAAGGGTGCTCATAGGTTTCGTCCTCCGAGGAGCCTGAGCTTTCCGCTGGTTTTTTCCTTGTGACTTATGCATATGAGGGGTTGGAGGGACTGCCTTGGGTGGCTTCGATCTGAATAGCTTTCCCTCCTTCTTTGCTTGGAGGTGTGATTTCTGCCTGTTCCAGATTTTCCTGGATTGAGTTTGCTGGATTGATCTGGGCACTTTCTGTACCATTTGGGATTGCTTCCTCTTCCAGATTGGGCTTGGAACTGCTTGGGACTCCTGTTGTATTGCCTTTTCCAGCACCTTTTTTTGGGTGTGCAGGTTTCTGGAGTAGAGTCCATTGATCCCCATTTTGTTTGTCTAATTGCTCCTCGGCCTTTTCTTGCAATTCTTGGCAAAGTGTCCATGGCCATGGCAATGTATGCATTTAAAAGGGAGCTGTTCGTAGTCCAATTCCTGAACATGCGTCCACCCAGCAACAGTGAGCTTGGTTGCTCCTGGCAGCCCCTCCTTTAGGTCCACTTCAATGCAGATGCGAGCACATGAATACTGATCTTTTCTTGCAGCTTGGTCTATGTATTTACCCAGTGCATTACCGATGATCTGGAGGGATTTTTGGTTCCAGCAACGGAGAGGCGAATGGGGGAGTCTCACCCAAACCGAGACTGCAGAGGGGACATCCTGGGAAGGATCAAAATCTAGAGACCATTTGTTTAGATACAATCCATGTGAACCCATGAAGTATGGGCCATTTCTGAATATTAAACTTCTGTCTTCCGAGTTTTTGAACACGAAAAAAAATAATCCTTTGCCAACAAAGTAGCTTTTGACTCCCTCTTTGGTCAGTGGAGTCCATTTCCTTTGAGTCCATTCATCCACTGACTTGGGAGAAGGCCAGAGGCCCGTGAAATGGCCTATAAAGCCTCTCTCATCCAGATTCAAGGCCACTTTACACGTCTCTTGTTCCAGAAAGGCAACTGAAGGGATCGTATCCATTTTCTTTATGAACTTATACTGGAACGTTGAGGGGGCACGCTTCGGGCCTGCAGCTATCATAGATCGGAACGCTAGCACCTCTAGGGGCAGATTGGAGAGGGGAACAGAGCCCCCGCTGGGCTCCATGTGCAGTGGGTGGACACCGTAGGGCTGAGCACAGGGGCGCACTAGCAACGGGGGCATGCGAAGATGCACCCTGCAGCCCTAATGCATGCAGAGCGCGAGGAGGAGGCAGCAAAAACCATTCAAATGTTTTAACTATAAGTAATTTTTTTATTTCAATTTCATTAATTTTGTATAGTCGGTATTGAAATATTTTACATAACAACAATTGAAATGACCATTTGGTAATGGCAATTTTTCAAATAACATGTGTCATATACTCATTATATATATATATATATATATATCAATCATTGAATTGAAATAATTACACATCTCTCTCATATTGATAAGTGGAAAATACATGTTGATAATATAAGAATTCTCATACCCTCTCGCAAATGCAGTTGCACAAATGCTGATTGTGGCATAGATATTTATTATGCTTGTAGTGAAGGTGGAAATAAGACCTTTAAAATTGCTTTTTTGGAAGAATGTTAATATATATATATATATATATATATATCCAGAAGCATTTTATAACTTATAATATTTAAATTAAAAGCAATACACCCTATCCTATTCTCATTATAGAAGTGGGTCTTGCCCTTATCAAGAGCCTAGCTATGACTATGTTGTACAAGCACAAGCTCACTAGTATAGGAGGCCGTAGACTCCCTAAGCTGGCTTTAAATTCTAGCCAAAACCACCCAATATTTAAATGAGGTTAGTATAAAGACACTAGGGCCTGGTTAAACCATTGGAAGATCGACGAGAATTTTGCATTGCAAAACATTAATAAGATTAAAAAATATTGGTACTTCTAAGTTCAAAGAAAAAATGTGGTGTGAGAAAGATCTAGCAGCTAAAAGAAAATTAAGATATTATAAGGATGTCATCAACCCCACCCTAGAAGATCAAAATTATCTCTCTATTTTTACTAGCTCAAAGAAGAAAATTAATATAGCCAAGATTAGAACAAACTCTCATGAGATCCATAGTGAAACAGATCGTTTGACAGTTCCTAAAACACCATGAATGGAAAGGATCTACCATCTCTGTGAGAATAGATTCATAGTGAAACTAGTGAAACAAGCCATTTGACCGTTCCTAAAAGACCATGGATGGAAAGGATATGCCATATCTGTGAGAATATGAACATCGAAGATGAAAATAACTTCCTCTTAGAGTGCCCCACGTACAACCATATTAGAGCTCAATTTCATAATCTTTGTTGCAATACTAACCTTCTTAGCCTTTTAAGATGTCAAAATTATAGTGAGCTCGGGAGGCTTCTCTCCAAGCTTTTTGAGCATAGGAATAAAATCTTAAATCAAACTAAATAACTCTTTTCTTTAGGTCCGATAGATGAAAGATTGGTCTCAATGGACGTTAACCATCATCATCATCATAAAGTTAAATATTAGAGAATATATTTTTCAAAGCTCAACTAAAAACAAATAAAAAATAAATCAATTATTTAGGAACTAATAAAGATAAATATGTATGATTAAGAATCTTTTTCTCCGTTATATATATATATATATATAATAATAATAATAATTTTAATAAAATTATAATTTAGTTATTTATTGATTTTTTTAATAATATATATATATATATAAAGTACATTAGAGAATATACTGGTTAAAGTTCAACTAATGAATAACTAAAATCAAATCTCTCCCATGGTAGAGAGTAATAAATATAAATTTCCACAATTAAAAATCTGTTATATATATATATATATATATGATCTATTTGTATAATTAAAAAATAATAATTTTAAATAAAATTGTAATTTAATTAGTTTTTTTAATTATTTTAACTATAAAAATGTGACATGTATAATAAATTATTTATTTTTTATAATTATTATGGACTGATGTCTAATGCCAATCATTTAATTTATATTATTTCACTAATATTATTTTTTTCTTAACCTAAACAAAATTTCTATTTTAGCTCCCAGAATTAGTTCAATTGGTTAATACACAGTAGGCACTGCTTCCAATAATTTTAACTATTTGAGTGACCATAATAATCACTTATATATTATGCTATTAGTCCATGTCATATCAGGGAATATAAAAATGCATATTTTAAATGTGAAAAGATTGGTATTTTTTTGGTATTTTTTTCTAATATTTTGTTGATTTAAAAAAAAAAATTTATTAAAAAATATATTTCTAATAAACGTTTTAAATAATTATAACTTACCTTTTATTTTTTAGAATTTATTCTATATTTCTTTTAATATTTATTTATTTATTTTATAATATTTAAAAATTAATAAGAAATTATTTGCTTTGAGTTTTATATAAATAGTTCTAATTTTATATAAATGGTAATAACTTAAAAAATTAATATTTTCAAAAATCAATAGTTTCCAATCAACTTAAAAGTAAGTCATTTAACGGTGCAATAATATAAAGTTAGGATTTTGGATTTTAATAAAAAAACGAGTAGATGTAGTTCACAAGCAGTGCAATATTGTGTTCAATAAACAAAATATTTTCACGCCGATCATACAACCTAAGTAAATTCTTTGCAAAAACAGATATTTTATCAATACACTTATCTGCCACATGGTCAAAATCAACAAATTGGGAAATACTTCATGGCCATGGTAAAAAAATCATCAAATTGGGAATACATTGCCATGGTCAAAATAGTCAAATAGGGAAATACTTCATATAACTTGAGTAAATTCTTTGCTAAAAAAAAAAAAATTCAATATATTTATGTACCATATTGTCAAAATCAACAAATTGGGAAACACTTCAGGGACATGGTAAAAAAAATCATCAAATTGGGAATACTTCATGACGACGGTCAAAATCGTCAAATAGGGAAATACTTCATACAACTTAAGAAAATTCTTTGCCAAAAAAAATATTTTATCAATATATTTATGTACCATATGGTCAAAATCAAGAAATTGGGAAATACTTCATGGCCATGGTCAAAATCCTCAAATAGGGAAATACTTCATGGCTATAGTGGACAAATCCATAAGACAATATATTAATGTAATATAATGCGATTGAATCAACTAATGATCCTCCATGATTTATATATGATATTTATAATGTTATATAAATTATGTACCATTTATGTTTTAAGATACAAATCATCATGATTAATATTGAGGACCTATGAAACATTGCATCATTTTATGTCCAAGATATAATCATTGTCATTAAATTAAATTAGATAATTATAATAATTTTAATAGTGTGTTAAGAATTACAAAGCAAAGGGGTTTTAATTACAAATAATATTCGTGTTGGAAGAACTAGTATCGATGCTAGTCATGCAAAAAATATATTGTCATTGTGTTTGTATATAATATAGCACACTGGTGTGTTTTTATGTTATGGAAAAAGTTGTTTTTTGTATGAGATTGTAATAAATTTATTTTCGACATTCTATAAATAGAGAATACACAGGGATCTCATAAATAAAATATGTAAATATATTAATTGTGAAATTTAATATATATATGTGGAAATACTACCGTGAGGTAAAGACAGAGTAAATTGAGACTTGGAAGTCAAAATCCATGAGGATGGACTAAATTCTTAAGACTTTCTCAAAATTCTCTAAAGAAGCTTGGAGAAAAATAAAATAAAATAAATTTTATTAGATGGGAGAAAAAGATGTAATAAAAATCTCAGTAAAGTGGAAAGTTTCCGAGAAGAGGTAAGAATAAAAATAGAAAGTGGAAAATTTAGTTTTAAAGAAGCTTTCGTGGAAGAAACAAAACTAACGGGAAACAACATCCAAAATTAACTTAACGTGGTTATGGAAACATGTTGAGAGAAATAAATCTTAAATAAGATATTCCTAGTTACACAAGGGGTTGTCTACAGTAAGGAAGAATTGATCTCTACTAGGGGGGGAGATGTGGATTAGGCTCAAGGTTGGGTGAAAAATAGTCTTTACCATATTGGTATGCACATTTTGTGAGGTTATGTCTTATATTGTTGTTATATTTTATGTAATTATGATGTATGTAGATATGGTTGTAATTGATGAACTTTGGCTAAAATTTTTATACACGTATTTTATAAATTATGTGTAATAGTCTCTTGAGTTTAGAAATAATTATTTGTCATATGTATTTAACATAATTTTAACAATAGTTGGTACATTTAAAATTTATGTATGGTTAGATAGTCTAAACTGAATATTAGGACCAACATGAAAAATCTCTAAACCCTAGGGAAGGGTCTAAGTCTGCTGCTAGGCCCATCTGAATAATTTTAGTATAAGTACAAATAAACAATATATTTGAGCCATAACCAGAGTAGTAAATTATTGAAAAGATGGGAAATTCTAAACAGGGTATAGTTTAAATAACTAGCATAAACATAAACAAATATTTGAATTGATGCATAGACAATTCAAATTTAAACTTTAAAATTGAAGAATAAAATTACAAATATGAATGAGGAAATAGATACTTTAGATTTAAATTTCGCTAGGAGTCTAATATGCTGTCATAAAATAATTAATTTCTATGTTATGAATATTGGGATTGATATGTACTGAACACAAACATATTGAAATTTCATATAAAATTCTTTACATGTAACACCCCCAATTTATGTGTTTAAATTTCAAAATGGACATTTGAACTTTAGTCCTAAGGGGAGTGGACCCCAAAGGATAAGTATTTTGAGAATGTAATTAAATATTTAATTTGAGGAAATGAATAAAATGATTGTGTGCAGATTGACCAAAATGAGATTTATGAGATCACTTGCTAAATCCATGAGGATGGATAAGGCAACTATTCCCCATAATCTTTCAAAAATCCTTGAAAGAAATTATTCTAATTTAGATTTTTGAGGAAGAATCTAAATTTCCCCAATGATGAGGAAAGAAGTTGGGAAGAGGTAAAAAGCTAGAAAAGCTGAGGAAAGCATAAAAACAGCTTTAAAGAATCCCAAAAATGGGAAGCCTAGGCAAACAGGAAGAAAAGCATCCTGATATTCTGGACGCAGAATTAGAAACAGGCTTTGGGGAAAAATAGCTTAAATAAGTTGCTCCTAAACAGATTAGAGGATGATCTATTCTAGGAGGTGATCTTAGCTCGGGGGTGAGTTCTGGGAGACAGAAGGACTCTAAGGTTGGGAGGTTGGTCGACTGCATGAGTGGTATGTCTCTAAGTTGCATTGTGTTTTTTTTTTCTGTGGTATGAATTGGCTACATATAAAAAAATCGATTTATAGGGTATTAGATTTATTAGTACTACCTTTAACAGAATTAATCATAAGGAATTCACCCTTATAATTCTATATGGTGGTAGAGAAAAATTTTGTAGGGCAGAATCCAACAGAAAGTCTAAACCAAGGTTGGTTTAAATCTGAGGATACATATCCTCTACAGATAATTTACTGTAAATCCCTTCTGATCTATTAGCACCTAATTGTGAACATGAGTAGGTAAATTAAAGAGAATTTCTCCCAAGTCTCTAAACAAATACTTAAGGTAAAAGCTAGAGATTTCTAATGTCTCATGAAGCATAAAATTGTAACTTTAATATGTTTTTGTGAAAAGTGGAGCATAGAGAAAGTAAATGCATAGAGTGCCGAATTAATTATTAAGTAAAGAGCAGAGGGGTATAATATTTTCCACAGTTATACACATTAACAGTTAATATAACTATTATTTCCCTTAACCAAGATTAAATGGAAGAGTAGAAAACCTTAATGCTGTAACAAGTAATTAAGTAGGGAGGGAATGAATCCCAAAACATGACCAGTTCTATAGAAATACCTAAAACCAGAGAGCTATGTATGCCAGAGATGTGAATAGCTATAAGAAAATGAAAAGAAGATCCAAATAGAAATATATTACATGGAAAACAAGAAGAGCATTGAAACCTACTAGAATATAGTTCTGGTATTTCCTACATATTTATTTTATATATATATGAGAATGGACACACAATTCTATGCACGCAATTATATGTATAGACAGATCTTAGTAAAGTAATTTCAGTTTAAGCATGAGTAGAGGAAGAGTGCTAGCTCATGATAACTAGATATAGTACAAGTTAAACTTATCTAGCTACATAAATCAATATACAGGTACTTCGAAAGATAAATTAAAATGAAATATAACTCTCCAGAAATCTTGAGAGTCTCTTATACAAGTCACGCAAAACATAAATATCTGAGAAATCTTGTACAATTGAACAATATTAGCTCTACAGAGAATTATATCAGATACAGTCACTGCTATGATAAGCATAGTAAACGAATAAAAATTCCATTATGTTAAATCATATACACGAATCACTCCATGCGCGGAAGCAGGAGACAGTCCATACAAAATTAAGTTGTAGCTTCGTTGGAATTATGGAAACATAAAAATATAAGTGACTAAATATATACAAAAGTCGCAATACACTCTATAAGAGTCTGAGCCTATAAGGCTAGAGTCTGAGAACCGAAACCCTTATCCCAATAAAAAAAAAATTAAAAGAGCGCTAACATATGAACGAAACATATTAACAATCTGACTCTGACAGAGTCTCGTTCTGCAACGGACACTGTGTAAAATCATAAGAGAGAAATGATTCTACATCAGATGAAATAACGCAACGAGAGGGTGACAGTATTCCCACAGGCATACCGACCTGAAACGACAAGGAAGACGAGGTTAACATCCATAGAAATGGAAGGCCTCATAACTGCTTTCAAAGGCATACGAATCAATCTGCGTTACCTGTGGAAAAACCAAGACAAGATAGGAATTAGTTAATAGCGTCGTTGCTAGAAAAACATTCGAATAAAGAAAATTCTCATAAAAACGAGGCGTTACCTGTGAACCAAGATTCTCGGTTCCTACGAGCTCTCTGAAATCAAAAATTGTAAACAGAGTATCGATTAAATTGAAACTCTATAGGATAATAATAGAAGGAAATAAACATATATGTACCGATATGAGGAAAATCAAACCTCACAATGTCCAAGTGAATGGGTGTTGTTCTCCTGAAATGAAGCGAAGCAAGTAAATTGGGACGCTACATAGTATTAACAAAATAAATTAGTTATCATTCAATGAAATCGACAGAGGAGCAATGTCGACAATAAATCGGAAATGGAATACAACGAAAATTTTACACAGAGGGTATAACCAAAATCTCCAGAACGAAATGCATTCATCTTATTAACGTTCGAAGACTTCCTCAGAATCGAAGTATGGTAAGTTCTGAGCGACGAGCCTGATCTTTAAAGCATAAAATGAAAAAAAAACAAACGAAGGTATAAGCGATTACCCAGTAGCGTCGCAGTGGATTCGGTAAGACACAAATCTCCTTCGTAAACTAAGGTAAGTAAACCCCCTGAAGGGCAAAGACCTTGCAGGTGAAGAGATACACAACAAATGATGAACGCGGAAAACTGTCTCTACACAATATCAAGGGTTTATATAATTATTCAAAAGACTCCAGAACACCTAATACGACAGGATCGCCACCGTCCACTTGTCAAAATCATAAGAGCCAAGCCACGGATCGAGGGGTGGGCGAGTGCAATTAAACCAGTCGTATAACATTAATGGTGCCAAGATACGAAATAAATTTCATGCGTCCTGTTCGTATACAAAAGAGCGCCATTGTAAGCCGAGTAAGCTTGAATGGTAATACCATATCGACGTGGATCTACCACGTGAACGAAGGAATGGGACGGAAACCAGTATAAACCATCCAACGCAACCATACGTATCATCAAATCTGACATGGAGAAGACTTATCCCGTCGCAATGAACACAGTACCTCAAATCGAGTTGAACTACACGCTCTACGTGTAAATCGATAACGCAATCAAGTTTCACATTAAAATTTGATCTGAAATCTCATGTACAATGATATGCTATCATATCAACGCAGATATGAAAACAATTATGAATGCCACCTCATCTGACCGCCAAACGCATAAAAGAGCCAGTCATATAATAATATGTGCATTGAATTAAATTATAATCACTACCAAAGGTAGATACATATACATAATGGGAAAATTCGAGGATATGTAGATTTGGAAGGGGTCCCGAATGCTCGTAGGCATAACCAACTCAAAAACCCATCGTGTATAATGCATGAGAAAGGACCGGATGGCTAAGAGAAAATAAACATCGAAGTAAAGGTTAACTATAGGTGCTATATGCTACCTTAATAGGAAATAAAATGATATAAATTCACTCCATACTTGGAGTTAGAATAACATAACATAAGTTAAAGAGGAAGTTAATAGAGAGTTCTTGGGGTTATGGTGTTATGATGAAATCAATCTTGTTTAGAGAATTAGGGTTTCATGATAAACCTAGGTTAAAAGCATGAAATGCTTGGAGAAGGAAAAAAAAAAAATGTGTAAATAGGAGGTGTGACAAATGGTATCAGAGCTCACGTTATAAAATTGAGCTGGTGACATTGTGCTCACTATTGCTGTGTGCTCACTATATAAAATTATTTTGTGGAAAATTTTTATTTTTATTTTATTTTCACTGATCTGTGTTATGTAGTGTACAGTGGTGCTGAAATGATGGCATAAGGTGACGAAATTTATGTTGATTTGTGTGATGAGGAAAATGCACCAGATCCCAATGAGCCCATGATGGCTAGGTTGCGGGAATTGCAACAAGAATTGGCTGAGATAAAAAGCCAGAATGGCAGATTGTCATTAGCCAGTGAGGAGCAGGAAAAGTTCATCAGGGAATTAACTTCGTGGAACAGCCAGGAAGGCGAAGGTTCCGGAAAGAGGAAAACTGATGAGTCTGATGAGGAAGATGCTATTAGGCATCAGAATAAGCAGAAAAACGAATTACAAGGGGAATTTTGGAAAATCAAACCTCCCTCCTATGATGGAGAGAAGGAGGAAGATGTTGAAGCCTGGTTGTTGAATATGATTAAGTATTTCCAAGTTTATGAATATGAAAGAAATATGAAGGCCAGATTAGTTGTCTACCAGCTACAAGGTAAGGCTACCTTGTGGTGGGAGGAGACAAATATGGTGCATGCCATTGATAAAAAGACAGTTACTTGGGAAGATATCCAGGTTAAATTCAAAAATCGCTACTTGAATGAGCATTACTATGATGACAAAGCAAAGGAATTTCATGAACTTAGACTGGGATAGGTCACTATCGATGAGTTTGTTACTAAGTTTACCAATCTGCTGAGATATGTACCCTACATAAGGGAAGAGAAGGCAAAAGTACAAAGGTTTCTGAATTGTTTGCCTGTTGTATACAAAGAGAAAATCGAGTTTGACAACCCAAAAACAATGGATGAAGCTGTTAGAAAAGCCATATTATGTTACCAACAGTTCAAAGGAAAAACTGAACAGGGGAAAAGCTGGGTAAATAAGAATGAGTTCAAAGGGAGGAAGCAAAAACCAGCCTATTTGAAGAATTTTGGCAGAGATCATCAGTAGAAAAAGTTTAATAAACGCAAAGAAAGTCAAACTTCTCAGTCCGAAGTGGCTTCTAAACAAATAGATGGAGACAGTAAAAAGGAAGGAACAATCAGAATGAAGGAACCCCTTAAATGTTGGGGCTGTGGAGAACCCCATCTTCTGAGGGATTGTCCTCATCAAAATATTCAGATGATTATGAGAGATCGAGAAGCCACTACAGTAAATGACATAGCCAGAAATATACCAGCTATCAGTGCAGCCTTGGAAAATCGACAAGCAGAACATCAAGCTACATGGTGGAAATAGAGGGTAAGATTTCTGACCTAGTTGTTACTGTTCTGATAGATCCGAGTGCTTATTTGAGTTACATTAGTCCAAAAATAGTAGAAAAATGTAACCTAAAAGCTGAAAAATTTCAGCAGTCATGGCTGGTACAGCTAGCCACTGGAACTAAGAGAAAAGTAACACAGAAACTGCCCCGAACAGAAATCAAATTGGATGATTTCCAAACAGAAGTAAATTTGAACATCCTGCCCTTAGGTTCATATGACCTACTGATAGGAATGGACTGGCTGGAAAAGAAGAAAGCTTTGATGAATTGCTAGGATAAGACTTTACATTGTGTAGATGAGGAAGGGAAACCTTTTATTTTCAAAGGAAGACCAAAACCTATCTCTGTAAGACAAATATCAGCACTGCAATTAAAAAGAACAGCTAGGAAAGGATATCAGGTTTATGCAGTCCATGTGGAGAACATACAACAGGAAACTAAAGAAAATCTGCTAGATGTATTACCAGTAATAAGGGAATTTAAGGAAGTTTTTCCAGATGAGATCCCTCATCTCCCCCCCAAAAGAGAGATTTATTTTTCAATCGATCTAGTGCTGGGAGCAGTACCTGTTTCCTGAGCCCCCTATCGAATGATTCCCCCTGAACTTATGGAATTGAAAATGCAATTGCAAGAACTATTAGATAAAGGGTATATCAGACCGAGTGTGTCTCATTGGGGAGCACCGGTGCTATTCGTGAAAAAGAAAGATGGCACTTTTCGAATGTGCATTGATTATCGCCAACTAAACAAGTTGACCATTAAAAATAGATACCCTTTGCCTCTAATTGATGATATTTTTGACCAAGTGAGAGGAGCTTCAGTCTTTTCGAAGATTGACTTAAGAACTGGTTATCACCAGCTCAGAATCAAGGAAGAAGACATTAGCAAAACAACCTTTCGAACCAGGTATGGTCACTACAAATTTGTAGTCCTACCTTTTGGATTGAAAAATGCCCCTGCCACATTTATGTGCCTAATGAACAGTGTGTTAAACAAGTACTTGGATAAATTTGTCCTTGTGTTCATAGATGATATCTTAGTCTACTCAAAAAGTGAGGAGGAACATAAAGAACACTTGAGGATAGTATTGCAAACTCTAAAAGAAAATCAACTATATGCCAAGTTTAGCAATTGTGAATTTTATAAAGATAAGATCCAATATTTGGGTCATATTATTTCCAAACAAGGCCTTGTTGTTGACCCTGAGAAGATAAAGGCTATAAAGGAATGTCCTGTCCCAACGAATGTTTCTGCAGTAAGATCATTCATGGGGATGGCTGGCTATTATCGCATATTTTTGGAGAGGTTTTCTTCCATAGCACATTCCATCACGTCATTACAAAGGAAAGGTGTCAAATTTGAGTGGACTGGAAAATGCCAAAACAATTTTGACCACTTAAAACTGAAACTTACTACAGCCCCCATACTGAAGATTGCAGATCCTGACAAAGAATTTGTCGTATGTACAGATGCCTGTAGAGAGGGGTTGGGAGGAGTTCTCTTGCAGGAGAATTCAGTTATTGCATATGAATCTAGGAAATTGAAGATACATGAACATAATTATAGTGCTTATGATTTAGAATTAGCTGCTATTATCCATGCTTTGAAATGTGGCGACACTATCTCCTTGGAAATAAATTTACGTTGATGATTGATCATATTAGTCTCAAATATTTCTTTTCCCAAACTGATTTCAATGCTAGACAAGCCCGATGGCTGTCTTTTCTAAGTGAATTTGACATGGAAATAAAACATATTAGAGGGAAAGAAAATAAAATTGCTGATGCGTTGAGTAGAAATGCTTGTCAGAATATCAATAGCATTGGAAGTAGTGCGCAGATTGATGTGGAAGAATTGGTGGAAAAGGCAGCAAACCAAGATCCAAATTACGAAACACTCCTGGTGAAAATTTAGAAAAAGGAGAAAACTGATTTCACTCAAAACAAAAAGGGGCTGATCTGCTATAAGAACAGATTGTATATTCCCAATGTGGAGTCCTTAAAAAGAAAAATTTTGAATGAATGTCACAAACAACCATATGCAGGACATCCAGGATATCATAAAATGTTAACAGCCCTGAAAAAGAAGTTATTCTGGCTAGGAATGAAAAGAGATGTAGCGGAATATTTAAGTAGATGCATGGAATGTCAACTAGTCAAAGTTGAGCATCAGCATCTGGCGGGTTTTTTAAACCCTTTACCGATAGCAGAATGGAAGTGGGACACCGTTTCCATGGATTTCATAACAGGATTACCCAGAACCAAACATCAACATGATTCAGTAATGGTGGTAGTGGACACTTTAAAAAAAGCTGCACATTTTATACCAGTGAAATCTACCTTTGGAACAACTCAAGTAGCAGATGTGTTCCTGAAGGAAGTAGTAAGACTTCATGGGGTTCCGAAGGTGATTATTTCTGACCGAGATGCTAAGTTTACAACAGCTTTTTGGAAAGGACTGTTTGGAGGGATGGGTACTAAATTGAATTTTAGTACTACATACCACCCCCAAACAGATGGTCAAACGGAAAGAACTAATCAAATTTTGGAGGACATGCCGAGAATGTATGTGATGGATAGACCTTCAAAGTGGGAAGATTATTTTCACTTAGCTGAATTTTCCTATAATAACAGCTACCAATCCTCCATTAAAATGAGTCCATTTGAGGCACTGTATGGAAGGAAATGTCGTACTCCTTTGAGCTGGAGCCAGCCAGAGGATAAACTAATGTTGGGACCAGATGCTTTACAAGAGATGGAAAGAATTGTTAAACAGATACAAAGAAACATCAAGATAGCACAAGATCGTCAGAAAAACTATGCTAATAAGAAAAGAGTGCATCGAGAATTTAAAGTAGGGGAGCATGTGTACTTGCGTATTAAACCCAAAAAGAGCACACTTTATGCTGGAATTTGTGCAAAACTGGCTCCTAGATATTGTGGTCCTTTTGAGATATTAGAAAGGGTGGGACTAGTGGCTTACAAACTGGCCTTACCACCCCATGTTAGAGTTCATGATGTGTTTCATGTTTCGTTATTAAAAAGATATGTGAATGATGCTTCTCACATAGTTGATTGGAATGTTGTACAGGTGGAACCAGAAGGGGAGTTTCTGCCAGAACCACTTCAAATATTGGAGCGGGAAGAAATTGAATTGAGAAACAGAACAGTAGCAAGAGTAAAGGTGCAGTGGAAGCACTTTACTGCTGAGGAAGCTACCTGGGAAAGAGAAGCTGAAATGATGGAAAGATATCCATTTTTGTTTGAAAAATGAACTCTAGTAGTTGAAAAACAACACCGAGGACGGTGTTTATTTTCAGAGGGGGAATATGTAACACCCCCAATTTATGTGTTTAAATTTCAAACTGGACATTTGAACTTTAGTCCTAAGAGGAGTGGACCCCAAAGGATAAGTATTTTGAGAATGTAATTAAATATTTAATTTGAGGAAATGAATAAAATGATTGTGTGCAGATTGACCAAAATGAGATTCATGAGATCACTTGCTAAATCCATGAGGATGGATAAGGCAACTATTCCCCATAATCTTTCAAAAATCCTTGAAAGAAATTATTCTAATTTAGATTTTTGAGGAAGAACCTAAATTTCCCCAATGATGAGGAAAGTAGTTGGGAAGAGGTAAAAAGCTGGAAAAGCTGAGGAAAGCATAAAAATAGCTTTAAAGAATCCCAAAAATGGGAAGCCTAGGAAAACAAGAAGAAAAGCATCTTGATATTCTGGACGCAGAATTAGAAACAGGCTTTGGGGAAAAATAGTTTAAATAAGCTGCTCCTAAACAGATTAGAGGCTGATCTGTTCTAGGAGATGATCTTAGCTCGGGGGTGAGTTTTGGGAGATAGAAGGACTCTAAGGTTGGGAGGTTGGTCGACTGCATGAGTGGTATGTCTCTAAGTTTCATTGTGTTT
Source organism: Pinus albicaulis (assembly GCA_034641835.2). NCBI lineage: Eukaryota > Viridiplantae > Streptophyta > Pinopsida > Pinales > Pinaceae > Pinus > Pinus albicaulis. The sequence continues at coordinate 866,015,693 of CM076572.1, forward strand.
TTTTTTTCTGTGGTATGAATTGGCTACATATAAAAAAATCGATTTATAGGGTATTAGATTTATTAGTACTATCTTTAACAGAATTAATCATAAGACATTCACCCTTATAATTTTGTATGGTGGTAGAGAAAAATTCTGTAGGGTAGAATCCAACAGAAAGTCTAAACCAAGGTTGGTTTAAATCTGAGGATACATATCCTCTACAGATAATTTACTGTAAATCCCTTCTGATCTATTAGCACCTAATTGTGAACATGAGTAGGTAAATTAAAGAGAATTTCTCCCAAGTCTCTAAACAAATCCTTAAGGTAAAAGCTGGAGATTTCTAATGTCTCATGAAGCATAAAATTGTAACATTAATCTGTTTCTATGAAAAATGGAGCAGAGAGAAAGTAAATGCATAGAGTGCGGAATTAATTATTAAGTAAAGAGTAGAGGGGTATAATATTTTCCGCAGTTATACACATTAACAGTTAATATAACTACTATTTCCCTTAACCAAGATTAAATGGAAGAGTAGAAAACCTTAATGCTGTAACAAGTAATTAAGTAGCAAGGGAATGAATCCCAAAACATGACCAGTTCTACAGAAATACCTAGAACCAGAGAGCTATGTATTCCAGAGATGTGAATAGATATAAGAAAATGAAAAGAAGATCCAAATAGAAATATATAAAATGGAAAACAAGAAGAGCATTGAAACCTACTAGAATATAATTCTGGTATTTCCTACTTATTTATTTTATATATATATGAGAATGGACACACAAGTCTATGCATGCAATTATATGTATAGACAAATCTTAGTAAAGTAATTTCAGTGTAAACATGAGTAGAGGAAGAGTGCTAGCTCATGATAACTAGATATAGTACAAGTTAAACTTATCTAGCTACAGAAATCAATATACAGGTACTTCAAAAGAAAAATTAAAATGAAATATAACTCTCCAGAAATCTTGAGAGTCTCTTATACAAGTCATGCAAAACATAAATATCTGAGAAATCTTGTACAATTGAACAATATTAGCTCTACAGAGAATTATATCAAATACAGTCACTGCTATGATAAGCATAGTAAACGAAGAAAAATTCCATTATGTTAAATCATATACACGAATCACTCCATGCGCAGAAGCAGGAGACAGTCCATACAAAATTAAGTTGTAGCTTCGTTGGAATTATGGCAACATAAAAATATAAGTGACTAAATATATACAAAAGTCGCAATACAATCTATAAGAGTCTGAGCCTATAAGGCTCGAGTCTGAGAACCGAAACCCTTATCCCAATAAAAACAAAATTAAAAGAGCACTAACATACGAACGAAACATATTAACAATCTGACTCTTACAGAGTCTCGTTCTACAACGAACACTGTGTAAAATCATAAGAGAGAAATGATTCTACATCAGACGAAATAACGCAACGAGAGGGTGACAGTATTCCCACAGGCATACCGACCTGAAACACCAAGGAAGACGAGGTTAACATCCATAGAAATGGAAGGCCTCATAACTGCTTTCAAAGGCATACGAATCAATCTGCGTTACCTGTGGAAAAACCAAGTCAAGATAGGAATTAGTTAATAGCGTCGTTGCTAGAAAAATGTTCGAATGGAGAAAATGCTCATAAAAACCAGGCGTTACCTGTGAACCAAGATTCTCGGTTCCTATGAGCTCTCTGAAATCAAAAATTGTAAACAGAGTATCGATTAAATTGAAACTCTATAGGATGATAATAGAAGGAAATAAACATATATGTACCGATATGAGGAAAATCGAACCTCACAATGTCCAAGTGAATGGCTGTCGTTCTCCTGAAGCGAAGCGAAGCAAGTAAATTGGGATGCTACACAGTATTAACAAAATAAATTAGTTATCATTGAATGAAATCGACAGAGGAGCAATGTCGACAATAAATCGGAAATGGAATACAATGAAAATTTTACACAGAGGGTATAACCAAAATCTCCAGAAGGAAACGCATTCATCTTATTAACGTTCAAAGACTTCCTCAGAATCGAAGTATGGCAAGTTCTGAATGACGAGCCTGATCTTTAAAGCATAAAATGAAAAAAAAACAAATGAAGGTATAAGCGATTACCCAGTAGCGTCGCAGTGGAGTCGGTAAGCCACAAATCTCCTTCGTAAACTAAGGTAAGTAAACCCCCTGAAGGGCAAAGACCTTGCAGGTGAAGAGATACACAACAAATGATGAACGCGGAAAAATGTCTCTACACAATATCAAGGGTTTATATAATTATTCAAAAGACTCCAGAAAACATAATACGACAGGATCGCCACCGTCCACTTGTCAAAATCATAAGAGCCAAGCCATGGATCGAGGGGTGGGCGAGTGCAATTAAACCAGTCGTATAACATTAATGGTGCCAAGATACCAAATAAATTTCATGCTTTCTGTTCATATACAGAAGAGCGCCATTGTAAGCCGAGTAAGTTCGAATGGTAATACCATATCGACGTGGATCTACCATGTGAACGAAGGAATGGGACGGAAACCAGTATAAACCATCCAACGCAACCATACGTATCATCAAATATGACGTGGAGAAGACTTATCCCGTCGCAATGAACACAGTACCTCAAATCGAGTTAAAATACACGCTCTACGTGTAAATCGATAACGCAATCAAGTTTCACATTAAAATTTGATCTGAAATCTCATGTACAATGATATGCTATCATATCAACCCAAATATGAAAAAAATTATGAATGCCACCTCATCTGACCGCCAAACGCATAGAAGAGCCAGTCATATAATAGTATGTGCATTGAATTAAATTATAATCACTACCAAAGGTATATACATATACGTAACGGGAAAATTCGAGGATATGTAGATTTGGAAGGGGTCCCGAATGCTCGTAGGCATAACCAACTCAAAAACCCATCATGTATAATGCATGAGAAAGGATCGGATGGCCAAGAGCAAATAAACATCCAAGTAAAGGTTAACTATAGGTGCTATATGCTACCTTAATAGGAAATAAAATGATATAAATTCACTCCATACTTGAAGTTAGAATAACATAACATAAGTTAAAGAGGAAGTTAATAGAGAGTTCTTGGGGTTATGGTGTTATGATGAAATGAATCTTGTTTAGAGAATTAGGGTTTCATGATAAACCTAGGTTAAAAGCATGAAATGCTTGGAGAAGGAAAAAAAAAAAAAAAATGTGTAAATAGGAGCTGTGACATTACATATACGAACTTCCTCTTATAGAGATGTGGATAATAACATCTTACAATTCAGTTAAAAATAGTAATTACAATAGTTAATTACATTTTAACTTAGATTCATCCACTAAATAATTGAACTACAGAGTATGTATTTGAAATTGGTAAACAGGATCTAGAAGTGGTTGAACCCTCTATATTCGGATGACTGACCTGTAAGAAGGTGAAAGGTGTCGTCAGGTCTCCTGATAGTAGAACATAAAGTGTTGAAATGGAAAAATAATGAATTTTAACATACCTGCAATGCAGTATGTACAGACCTGTTAGAATAATATTAATAATTGATAAAATTAATTTGTAAAAGACAGATAATCTGGAAAGTAACAATAATAAAAATTATACTTGTCTAAGTACCAGTAAGGTGGAACTTCCTCGTGTACACGACATAAATAAAATTTTAAGTAAAAAATATTAAAAGAGACTGAATGAATGTGAATACTATAAGTAACTATAAAATAAAGGTAAGTAATTAATTACCTGTGAGGATGGCTATAGCCATGTATGGTGGATTTCGACATAGTTGAGGAAACTACGAAAATCTGGAAAAAGGGTTTTCGAGGATTAGAGATAGAAGAAGAGATTTTAATTATTAATTATAATAAACTTTTCGACTTCGAAAAACTCTAATTTATTTGATTATAAAAGGAGTTTAATTCTTAAAGTTAAACAAAATCAAATTCAATTCATAAATTTGATCAGTTTATAATACTCCAAATTCAAGTATATGGAGTAGAATGTATATACGAAGGAAATTATAATACAATGTTTAAATTATATAGAGAGGAAATAAAAATGTATTACAAATGATAATTTAGCAATCACTGTTAAAGAAAATATAATTTAAAAATTAAAAATAATTTTTTATTTTTAATTAAAAATTCAAAGAAATAGAGCAGACTTATGTTAACATGAAATTAAAAGAAACAAGTCATAAACTCTTGAAAAAGTGTAGAAATAGTAACTAACACAAGTCTCACCAATATAGAGGCAATAACAAGAATTGGTGGAATATGAAGCCGAGACAGACTCATATTTCCAACCCTTCTATGTCAACGCAAAAGGCAATTCGAGCATATATACATATATAGAAAGAAAATAGAATAGAGAAGAAACAACTCCTGATATTTCCAACCGTTCTATGTCAACGCAAAAGGTAATTCGATCATATATACATATACAGAAAGAAAATAGAATAGAAAAGGAACTACTCCTGATATGTCGAATCTACTGTATCAAATTTATGTTATAATGAACTAATTAAATTTTGAAAATCCAAACGTTGTGAACAAATAACACTATGTCATTATAAAGTCAAGGGAATCTAAATGCAAGGTTCTTTGCATCCTTTTCAAATTTGCTGGTGAAACCATCATAAAATAAAATATACATAAATGTATTGAATCACTAAATAGACCCATGTAAGGGATTGGAATAATGAAACCAGAAAAACGAATTAGTAATTTTCGAATAGATGTAAAATTGGGGAAAATTCCCAATTAACCCTCTTAATTGAAAACTAGATTTTAATGAATTGTAAATTCAAATGAAACTCATAATCTAGTAGATTGCACAAGGGAAATTAAGAATAGGGTTGAAACCCTATGTGAACATAGACATAAATGAAATTCGGGAAGAACTACTAAATCTCGGAATGGAAAACCAAACTAACTTTAAATTTTAGACTCAACTAAGATATACAATTACGAAAAGGGGGAATTTAATATGTTACGAATATTAAATTGAACTACGAATAACACTTCGAAATATATTAGATCCAATATATGAAGGAATTTAATACATTTTAGGAACAAGAGGGCAAGGAATGTAGAGTCTTACCTCTTCTCACCCCGCAGGGTTGCTGGAGACATAAACCGTAATGTGGTCAGAAACTAAATGGGAGCTCAGTCATAAACAATCCTACAAACAATAAAAACATTGTTAACAAGAATAGTATAAAAACAATATTCTTCATATCTAAACTATTGAGAAAGAGAGATGAAATAAAATACACCAATAGTAATCAAATGAATCAAAAGTAGGTTGAATATAGCTACCTTCACATAAGAGATTAAAAAGAAAGGTCGAATAGACAACTCAATAATATTATGAATTGAGAAACGTGAGTATTATTACCTGAACGATGGAGTAGACCACACGGAGTGAAGAGAAACATAAATTAATATCTCTAGTATCGTTACGCAACAATAATGCATAGAAATCCAATGTAAAAACTAGAGGAGGGGTCCTCTATTCTCTATTCACTCCATTCAAACATTGGCAAAATGAATTGCACAAATGAACAATGAAAACAAAAATCGTAAGGTATTCAAAGGCCATGTTAACTGTGAGTATATCGTCACTATTGAAGTGGAGGGAGATCCACCCCACACACATCCTATAATGTACACAGACATGTGAAAATCAGGTGACAGTGCAGGGACATTAACTTGGTTACAATTATGAAATGATAAGAATTAAATGTTGTATGGTAGAAATCTCGTCAATATAGATTTCTAATATCTCCAAATTGAAAAGAAATTATTAATACCATCAGATTCTTATCACCTCATATAAATAGTAGCAATTGATATGGACATGATATATAAAGTAATAATACAAAGTTATTAAAGGCTGTAGCAAGAATTATATGTTTCAATATAGTGAATGTTGTTAAACCATTTCACATATACCTAACCTTACCTTCAGTATAATGGTGTCTAGGTAGGTATAGGTAGTATATAAGTGCATCCAAATAGCTTTACCAAGTAGCATTTTTTTGTGGGTTTTAATTGTCAAATTAAACCTCTCAATATTAATTATCAATATGGGGGTCGTAAATGCAAGTTGTACTCCATTTTTGTCTCAGCTTAATGATCAGACTATGTAAGTTTCCTTGTTGATGGTCATTAAGTATAAAATTGTAAATACATTCTTCTATTACCCAAGAAAACTCCCACTTAAAATATAAGAAATCTGAAGGAAATCTACTTAACTCAATCCTTATTCTAATTCTATGCAATCAAAATAAAATCTTATCGAAACAAAGGCACAATGAAATTAACTTCAGCTACAATCTTAAGCGAGGTTTTAAACTTCGAATTATTAAAGAGAATAAGAATCTATTTATAAGGATGCTAAACTGAAATTCTAAGAACCAAACTTCTTTACATTAAAATGGAATGACTTCAAAACTTCACTTTGTATTATAACAGAGACTAATCTATGAAAATGAAACACTTGAAAAAATTATCCAAGTTTGATACTAATAAATCCTGTGCTATTTTATTTAAAAGGGAAGCCCAGTCTACAACTTCAAACAAACTGAAAGATCAATTCACATTGAAAATATAGATCACATAGTTTAATGCTTGAAAATACGTTAAGGTACCAAAAATGAGAACCAATTCTCACTCTATTGTGTGGAATAGACCTAAATTATCCTATGATAATTTAGTAGCTTAAAGAGGTATTCGTAAAGTAGAAAAAACAAATCAAATAATTTAAATTGAATAAATGGAAATCTTGACACCTATCGTTACTAGTAAAATTAATTATGTTTTGAGAACTGTACCTAGCTTGACCAGCGACCTAAAGAAAAAAAAATTCAATCTTTAAATGATAATGCACAAAATCTAGTTTTTTACAAATCATAAATATAATAAATCACCCTAATGCTTCTTGCAAGGAAACTATTGTACTCTAATGAAATAGCTTCACAACTCTGCGAAAAATTACTCAATCCTATTCGAAACTCAAATGAAATCTAATTGTCCAATTGAGACACACTTCCAGCTTTAACTTATTTCATTATATGAACACTCTCACACAACAATTTATTCTTAATATTTAACACATGAATAGAAAAATGTTCAAGACTTCATGTTTTAGAATCTAGTGCAAGCCATCACACTTTATCAAAATAAAAATTTACTCAGCGGATCACGATATAACTCGTTTAAGCATAAATGCGAAATCACCCTATTCAACTCTAAGGTACATGACATAAATTTTATGTATGTGCTCAGAAATATTTTACTCCATGTTCCTTCCATGCACAAAGACTCTATGACAATAGACTCATTGTCCCTTTTCAAATTCAAGAAAAAAACCGTAATGTTTTAAGTACAGAATTAGGAAATATGAAATCCTATTTAGGAAACAATTCAAAACAAATATAATCCTACGCATTGCAGTGAAACACAGTTCCTATAATCTACATTGGTCGTGGGACTCAACTCCAGGTTGCGGTGGATCCTTGCCACTTCCTGGAGCAAGTCCTAAACTAACTCAACGCTTAGAAATAAATAATAATCATAACGCTTACACAAAGAAAAATTCCAAAGCCAAAATTTTAGTAAATTGAATAAAACATCGATTCAAATATCAATTAAAAAATACATCATCTGCTCCTCCCATTACAATTTCTTGTCCTCGGCAAATTCGATGTTGGATCTGTATATGCATTTTCGCTTGATCCAGATCTCCCGATTCACCCCCCCATCTCAGTCCTGTACTGGCCTTTATAGGCGAGACAGTTACATATAAAATATTAAAAAAATTTCTACATGGAAAATTCAAAAACTAAATTTCAATCTTAGAATTCGCAATCTGATTGCGATATTGTTCCCGCCATTCATAGCATAACTAAAAATAACATTAGAATGCCGACGATACACTGATCTGGAGGTGCTCTCCTTAGAATCATTGAGCTCATAGATATGGACCCTTTCTAATTTAATTTGACCATTAAAATCCATGAGTACGAATCTGGAACTCTACTGCCAAGTACAAAAAATCCAAAACAATGTTGTTTGGGAGATTTTAACAAATCTGGAATAGTCAAATTTTTCTATAAATTGTCCTTAAGAACTCTGCATATCTCCCAAACCATAATTAATTTTTGAAAACCATTTTAGATGTAATAAATTTGGTATACTGTACCAAAACCCATGTTCCAAAATTTCTTCATTCTCCTTCAATTGCACGAAAATTGAGGTGAAAGTTTGCAGTTTGAAATTTATTGTAGATTTGGGAAAATCTGCTAATTTCCTTCTAGAGACTGGCATGAGTGAATTGGGTCAAATCCAAGTTATGGAAAGGTATTATAAAATAAATTTTGATAATACACTCTCTTAGTATCTCCAGAAGCATGTTGAAAGTGTCAAAACCGTAAATTATCCATTTTCGTACTCTATTGACTTGTGAAGAATTTCGGCGATGGAACCCTACGACAGTTGAACTTAATGAAACCATCATTATAAAATCATGGAATAATCATCTTTAATCATATAAAATATAAGAAAACTAATGATAACCAGCCATGGTATGATTTGATGGTAAGTTATGGAATTAGGGTACAACACGGGTTAAAAACCTAGGATTTTAGGGTATGAACAGTGATATTGCATGATAAAAGCATGTGAATATACGAGGCCCAACACACACACACAGATATATATATATATATATATATATATATATATATATATATATATATATATATATATATATATATATATATATATATATATATATATATATATATATATATATATAAACAAGATTTCTAATTTTTAAATAGGTATAGAGGAATAGAATTAAGTGAAAAATGCATATATGCTTTAGGGTGACTGATATGTATATATATAAGTGGTAATATATATATAAAGAGGTTGTTAAATGATTAATGTATAAAGACATTACATACATGTATAAATGTGTAAATTATATATAAATGGTTATAAATTTAACCATAAGAAATTTAATATATAATTTGGGGTATTAAAGAGGAAAGTATATTCCAAACATATAAATAAAATAAATTTTGCTCCTATTGGGAATAAGAATTAAAATTAGGAAGGTATACTTTAAATTCCAAGTTCTTAGAAAAAATAAGTATAGAAATCAAAGAAGGAGGAAATCCTTGAGAAAGAAATAATATAAATCAACTTGAAAAAATTCCTTGTAAGGAATTTAGTTCATAAAAGTAAAAGGTGAAATTAAAGGAATAAATAATGGTAATGACAGAAAATAAATTTGGACAATCTGTAAGGTTGTACAGGGTGACAATATTAAATGAAGAATGTGTCGAAAAAGAATTTTGAGTGTTATCTGAATCACTATAATAAAAAAAAAGTAAGTGGAGTTGTTACAGAGATTTTATCTTTTTTCAAAACATCGACCTATGACAATGAAAATATTGTAATTTTCCGAATCCATTGTTCATTAAAAAAATCAACATGTAACTTATAACAATATTCATATAAATTAAAATTTGATAAGTGCATTTGTATATTATGTTTGGATTAATTTGTTAAATTATCAGATTTCACATCATTTCATTATAATATTTAATCAATGGTGTAACATTTTGTAGTGACATTACTTAACACAACAAAATAAATTAAAATGTACTTTATTATATATCAAGAAGAGGTTTTTTTCATAAAAAATGGGATTGTCTTTGGTACCCCCTTGTCTTTCAATTGGGACACTTTGTCCATTACATTAAACAAAATGTCTAATTTTCACAGACAATTATTTCAAAAAATATAATAGGTTACATTGATATCCAAATAGATCATCATTCTTCGCTCAAACTATTGTCAATGCTCAAACTACTTGCATGAATTGGGTTATTTGTACGAATTTTTTTATTTATTACATTGATTTTTTCATATTTTTAATATTTCTCCATCTACAAACATAAAATAAAGTGCAATGAAAGTATCTACATTGGTGAGAATAATGAAAAGTTAAATAAATAATATAATAAATGTAAATTGAATAGAAATATACCATATCAAGAAGTGAGTCATAAATCGTACACATGGTTTCAAAACCAAGTCACATGCCTTGTTGCAACAAATATGTTGTCGGCATAGTTTCATACTTTGTTTCTCCTAAGTTTTAAACACCATTGTAAATCATAGATTTAATATAAAAATGTTCTATTAATTTTGAATGTAGATAAGTATAACAATATAAATTCTTACAAATTCCACAATTACTTTTTTATATTACAACATATACTTGCAACCCATATTTAACCCAACGTCAATCAATTCTTTAGATGTCTTTTTGCTATATGTTAACACCTATTTGAAGACATTCAAGGATGATTGTTGTAAAACAACTTAAAATATACAAAAATGAAACCTTGAGTTTTTATAAGGAAATATTAACTTGTACGTGCTGAATAAGTTCCATTTTATTTTATTTTTTTGCAAGAAAATACTTCAAAATTAATATTTAATGCTAAATTATTTCTTTATATTTACAATTTCAATCATGATTATGTAAATTTGAAGCACGTTTTTGTTGATAAGACTCCTCCTGTAATGAAATTATGTTAATTTCTTTGACCATATCCTTGTACATTTTTTGGGACATTCCTACTAGCATGTTTTGTATATGAGCTCATTGATCATTTATGATTTTCATAATTTTCTTAAAAAATATAATAAAGTATTTTTATATTGATATAAGAAAACTAAATATAAAAAAAAGTCATATTAATAAGTAAATGGTTTGTAGTAATATATACATATAATTCTAGAAATTTTTTTTAATTAGGAATATTACCTTTCGAATGATTTTTTTGTTCTTCTATGTTTTTTCTATTGCAAACCTCACATGTCTCATTGACCATCGATAATTTAGACATAATTTGGTTCCTGGAATGATTAGATTGATTTTTTATTTTACGTGGAAAGTACATCTATACATTCGTTCCACTAGAACCCTCATAGTTTTTTTTTTTTTTAAAATCCCTCTTTCATTAATCTCTAACAATAATCCATATGAGATAAGGACAAATTTATTGTCATTTAAATGCTCTACAAATTTTCTTTTCTTAGAATGACATTAATCTTTTACTTCATTATTTATCCCTATAGAACATTAAATATATATGAATTAATAGATTATTTGAAACATGTTATTTAATATTCTTATGTATGTTATTAATGAAAATTAAAAAAAAAAACTCATATTGAATAGTATTTTTTCATTCACCTCATTCATCCTTCTCTAATTTTTCTATTAGGCTTTTACACTCTTCTGCACTTATATTAGAAATAATATTATCGACCTTCTTCATTTTTTTTGCTCTGCATGACACACACTAACCAATATATATTATTTAAACTTAAATATAGTTAATACATATTTAACTATAGTTAATATGACATGCACTAACCTATGCATGTATTTGTGTAGAAATGGACTTCAGCACTGGATTCTTAGCTGAAATAATCCCAACAAGAAAATACTATGTATGGAACTAGAAAATCGACTACGAAAGTGTCCTCTTTGAAAGTGTCCTCTTCGGATGTCAATCCTCGCTTGAGATAGGACATCTAGCCAAAAATTGCCTAAAAGTCTCACAAAAAAATTTTGCTACAAAGAATCACCATAGATCTACATGGTGGGAAGGAGCAAAAAAGGAACATTACACTGTCATCAAGGAAGAATACTCTCCAAAAAACTCTGAATCACAAGAAATAGAGCAAGAAATAAATAATCCTCAAGGAAAGCAGGGGGAAAGCCCCACCCAACAAAAAAAAACAAACTCGACAGCCCCTCAAGCATCAACAATTATGAGGATTTGAATATCACACAAAATAAATATACATTTAGCAGCAAAGCAGATCACCCAGATCCCGAAGATAAGACACCAATGTCTGAAGAATCAGAAGAGATGAAGGAGGGGCAAGATAAAGGAAGTTGGAAGAACATAGAGAAGAAAAAGAAAGATACAACACCAATCTTGCCAAGAAAGACGAGAAGCCAGACGATTAAGAACTAAGAAATTTATAGGTCCGATAGACCAAAGTTTCATCTCAGTGGATGTTAACCATCATCATCATCATCATCTTCATATTAATTTTATAAATAATTTACAAATAACTTTCTTTATATGCTTTTCTTGATGTGTTATCATTGTGTCAATCAATATTTTTTACTTGACACCTTCCCAGAATTTTTTTTATCAATATAAAACTTGTACCATTCTATACGAGGCATTAAATATATTTTATACATAAATCAAATAATATTTAACCAAACGGCTCTTGTAACGGTGCACTTGTGGATAAACCCCTGGTAATGTTCTTTAAATAACTACACTCGGTGTAATTTTTCAACATCGTCACATAAAATCCATGGTTAAAAATAATTTAAATTATGACAATTTAATTTGTAATGATAAATGCACCGGTAAGATTTTACAATTCTGTTGGAAGCAATGCACTGCGTGCATTATATTACACCTTGTGCATGATTAATACACTTGAAACATTCCAGAGTGTTATAATACATTGGTGCATTTTATTACCTGAGGAGCACCAATGCGATATATTGCATTAACATAGCGATAAACATACTCCATTTTGAAAAAAACAAGCGAGTGATAAATTTGGATCTAATTCAATAAATACTCTTTACACCATCAAACATCCTATATATAGAAATTCGACAAACCCATTAAATTTAAAATGCCTAAAATGAAAAACCATAATTGTAAGGTGGTAGAGGGAGTTAAAAATCTAAGGTGAAAATTTTCAATCACATAATTAAGAAGAAGAAAGGATTAAAATATGTACTAAATTTTAATTAAATTTAAATAGGCACATATCGTAAAATATTTTACAAGTAAAAGCAATAGCAATTTTTTTTATAACAAAAGGGTTAATAATATATATATATATATATATATATATATATATATATATATATATATATATATATATATATATATATATATATATATATATATATATATATATATATATATATATAAAGAGATGAAGGAGGCGCAAGATAAAGGAAGTTGGAAGACCATAGAGAAGAAAAAGAAAGATACAACACCAATCTTGCCAAGAAAGACGAGAAGCCAGACGATTAAGAACTAAGAAAATTATAGGTCCGATAGACCAAAGTTTCATCTCAGTGGATGTTAACCATCATGATCATCATCATCATCTTCATATTAATTTTATAAATAATTTACAAATAACTTTCTTTATATGCTTTTCTTGATGTGTTATCATTGTGTCAATCAATATTTTTTTTACTTGACACCTTCCCAGAATTTTTTTTATCAATATAAAACTTGTACCATTCAATACACAAGGCATTAAATGTATTTTATACATAAATCAAATAATTTGCAGCCAAACATGTCACACCTCTCAGATTTCCACAATTTTTTTTTTTTTCAGAACATAATTTCTATTTCAACTTACAGATAATTATGCAGATATCGGTTCCTCCTCCATTGTAACTTACATAAGTTTCCACTGTTTAGTTACAATAGTTACTGATCCTTTTATTGTGAATGTCATACTCGGAATAACCACTGTCTTATTTCTTTGTAACTAACCACTATTTTATCTTCATAAAATTGTATGATTGTCCATGATCTGCTTCCTCTAAATTTTACGGATTTCCATTTTAACTTAGGGTATACAATTACCACATGTTGTGGGCGAATCGTATGAAGTTATAAGATTACCTACCCTTATGAATTTATTATACATTTAACCTCTTACTATAAATATACATACCTCAAAACTATATATATGTATATATATAGCCTTCAACATTATACAATAATGACACTTTGATTTACTACATTCCCCTTAACTTAACATAGTGACTTTAAGACTTTCATATGGAACACCACGTTATGGGTTTCAACTACCTCATAAGGGTTGGAAGTCATTACTCCATTCGATTTCTAAATCTCTACGACTTAGCTATAGTGGGACTCTAGGCTCTCGCTTATCATTAACGATTTTATTCACAACCAAATCACTAAACCCTATGTACTATCATCTCATACCCAGTTTCGATGCAATTTAATAGATTTCAGTACTTCGTACCCTGTGTTTATTGGCTTGACTTCACACCTCCGAAATTTATAAATGCACTAGCGCTAGTTGTCATCTTGGTTTACATTTCTCTTATGTTATTTTGGCTTACAAAATCTGCCAACTTCAAGATAATGTATTTCGCCTTTAATACACGTACTAAATCCAGTTGAATTGTACGCTGGCATTAATTTTGAACCCATCTGGAATTCCTATTGATACGATGGTTGATGCTTCTGTGATCATCTACTCTTCAGTACTCAAAATTAGGCATCTCAAGACACGTGTATGATGTAGATTACCTGAGATTAGGGTTTCAGCCATATACAAATTTTTCGTTCAGTGTATGGATTCGTTTTTCCTCTCCTTGCGGAGGCTTTTGAAATTTTTTTTCTTCTGGAGTCGGTTTTATTCTTTGTGTCCCTACTATAGAGAATCGTTTCTCTGTGTTTGCTTTGCCATGCATCATGGAGGTATGCGAAGGCCATCACGCCGTCCTAGCTCACCCAAGTAACGACTTTCCTTCCCACATTTGAATGAGTCAGTGTTTCCATTTCCCATTAGTCTGCGACTAAGATTGATCATGTTTTTTTGAAGTTTCAATATAGAGTTTCAATGATAGGATGAATCAAATCTTTCGTTCAGTATACATTGTCTTCATTCTATTCACAGTGATTTTCATATTATTGATACAGAAGGGGATTTTTCTCTTATAAATTTTTCGTTCTTACCTCCGCGAGGTTAGTTTAATGACTATGGTAGCGATGATGGAGATATTCAATTTCATGTGGCTTTGGCACCATCATCGTGCCTCTGATACGTCGCAATATTTCCCCGGAACTGATGAGGTATTTTCCAACTCGTTTTTTTTGGCGAATTTGAAATTTATCACTGTTACCTCCTTGGGTTATTTCTTTTTCTCTTGTTCGCTATAATTGATTTATTAACCTTTTAGTTATTTATTTATTCCAGTAGCTTTGTTTCCTGCTTAACTTTTGTGGTTGAAGGTAACCATATTTCTCTTTTCGTTTCCTTAATTAAATCTTCTTGACGTTTTGTTACTACGTTTTTGTTTTGATTACGATCTCTTCACGCTTTTTTCCTCTCGTTTGTTGTAGGTACGTGGCCACCATATTAATCTATGTTACAAGTTTTGAGATTTTATAACTCCATCTCAAATGTTAATCTTGCTTGTCTCGTACTTACAGGTTGGTACCTCGTTCAAGTCAACCAGAGAGAAAATAAATCGGTTTACCCTTCTTATTATTATTTCCATTCTGAGATTGCAAATCTCATTATTAAAAGTTTGTAATAACTTTGAACAATGACTTTTTACTTGACTTTCCGTCAGGACTGTGGGATAATTTTCAAGTTTTTGGGAACGAAATTTACTTTTATATGTATTTATAGATATATAAATCTATTCTCTATCGGTTCATCTGTATGAATTTCGTCGAAAGGATTTCGTCTAGAATTTTTAGTTTCACCTCACTTACTTTCCAGATTGGTGAGGCTCTAGATTTCTCAGGAATTATTATTAACTATAATTCTTCTTCCAGAATATTTTCATCTGCCTATTTATACTTTTATATATAGTGTTTCTTCAAGAGGAATGTAGGTTCGGCTGTGGTAAATTTTTTTATATAACTGATAGTACTCTGTTGTTTATTCTTATGTTATAAATTTCCCTGTTTCTTTCATCCATGGACAACTTTGTAGAAAGTTTTATTGCATGTAATCCCTCTATATGCAGGTCTTAACAATGCATTTATATACACAGTAAATTTCATTTTCTAAGATTTTTCGTTCTTCTCCTACCGAGATAGATATAATTATCTGGTTCACCAAAGTTGGTCATAATAATTATATGTGTGGTCTGAGAATTCTCTTATAGTAAATCTTAGATGACAGTCTCATTTTTAATTAACTGTGTCTACACGAATATTTCCCATGCAACTCTGACTGGATAAATTTCTAGATAGCCTACTTTACTGGGTAGAATTTTTGCTGGTAACTAGATTGGTTCTCAAGTACACTATGCTAATTTTATCAGTACTGTAACCAACTGTGCATCACACTTTCAGTATAGATAACTAGGCAATGTATTAACTATATCTCTGTGTTTAGAGTTGGAATAAATTTAATTATGTAACTAAATTTATAGGTGTACCTATAACATTCTCAAACTATTGTAACTATATTGAGTGCAGTATACTATACTAGTAGTCCAGGGTATTTTACCAATTCTCTACTATGTGTTATCTGCTTATTTATTTTAATTCTTATTTCAGGTAATGATATTTGATGTCTAGTTTTCTTTCCTCTATGATGTATATAAGAGTACTAGGTTTCCTTCTGCTATAATTTGGGTTTAATTAATGAAACAGAAGCAGATTAAAATTTCACTGTAAATCATCTTTGGGAAATATGAATTCTCAGATTTAGACTAGGTATGGTTTAGAGATTCTAATGAATTCCTTCCCTTAGAAGTGATTCCTACAACTGTATAGAAATTGAAGACTAATTCTACTGAGATTTCTGTTAAATGTATGGAATATTGTCCCACACAACATGCACATTTAACACTTTCACATTACATACAACACAAAATTTATACCTACACATTATAGCAGAACCTTATAACTGAACTGTGCATACCACTTAATTAGATGACCAATCCACCCAACCTTAGAATTCGTTTATCTCCAGAATTCACCCCCGAGCTGAGATCCCTCCAAGAATAGATCAACCTCTAATCTGTTTAGGAGTAGCTTATTTAAGCTGTTGTTCCCTAAAGACTGTTTCTAATTCTTCGTCCAGAATATCAGGATGCTTTTCTTCCTATTTGCCTAGGCTTCCCATTTTAGGGATTATTTTTTAAGCTGCTTTATGTTTTTCCCAGCTTTTTACCTCTTCCCAACTACTCTCCACATCATTGAGGAAACTAGATTTTCCTCAAAATCTAATTTAGAAATTTTTTCAAGGATTTTTTTGAAAGATTGTGGGGACAGTATTTGCCTTCATCCATCCTCATGGATTTAGCAAGTGATCTCATAATTCTCATTTCGGTTAATCTGCACAAAATTATTTTATTCATTTTCTCAAATTAAATATTTAATTACATCCACAAAATACTTGTCCTTTGGGATCCACTCCCCGTAGGATTAAATTTCAAATGTCTAGTTTTGAATTTCAAACACATAAACTAGGGGTGTTACATATTCCCCCTCTGAAAGAAAACACCATCCTCGGTGTTGTTATTTAACTACTAGAGTTCATTTTTCAAACAAAAATGGATATCTTTCCATCATTTCAGCGTCTCTTTCCCATGTAGCTTCTTTAGCAGTAAAGTGCTTCCACTGCACCTTTACTCTTGCTAACGTTCGGTTCCTCAATTCAATTTCTTCCCACTCCAATATTTGAAGTGGTTCTGGAAGGAACTCCCCTTCTGGTTCCACATGTACCACATTCCAATCAACTATGTGAGAAGCATCATGTATATATATATTTTAATAATGAAACATGAAACACAACATGAATTCTAACATGGGGTGGTAAGGCCAGCTTGTAAGCCACTGGTCCCACCCTTTCTAATACTTCAAAAGGACCACAATATCTAGGAGCCAGTTTTGCACAACTTCCAGCATAAAGTGTGCTATTTTTGGGTTTAATACGCAAGTACACATGTTTCACTTTGGGCCTCGTGGCTCTCTTTCTATCATAGTTTTTCCAAGCATCTGTTTTCTCTATGTTTTCATTTAGGCCACATTCCTTCATCTTCTGTATGATCGTCCAACATTATTATCCTCCTGGCCGGCTCCTACCAGCGATACGACAAGCCTATAGCAGAGTGTCATGATCTAATATCAGGCTTTGATGAGGAGCCATAGTTGTGACAGGAGTACTGCCAAATGCAAGTAGTCTTCCCATTTTGATGGCCTATCCATCACATACATTCTGAGGATGTCCTCCAAAATTTGATTAGTTCTCTCTGTCTGACTGTCGGTCTGAGGGTGATAGGCAGTACTAAAATTCAATTTAGTACCCATGCCTCCAAATAGACCTTTCCAAAAAGCTGTTGTGAACTTAGCATCCCTGTCTGAAAAAATCACCTTTGGGACCCCATGGAGCCTTACTACCTCCTTCAGGAACACATTAGCTACTTGGGTTGTCCCGAAAGTAGATTTCACTGGTATGAAGTGTGCAACTTTTGTTAAAGTGTCTACTACTACCATCACTGAATCGTGTTGGTATTTAGTTTTGGGTAATCCTGTTATGAAACCCATGGAAACTGTGTCCCATTTCCATTCTGCAATCGGCAAAGGGTTTAAAAGACCAGCAGGATGTTGATGCTCAACTTTAACTAGTTGACATTCCATGCATCTAGCTAAATATTCTGCTACCTCTCTTTTCATTCCTGGCCAAAACAACTTATTTTTCAAAGTTGTTAACATTTTCTGATATCCAGGATGCCCTGCATATGGATGTTTATGATATTCATCTAGAATTTCTCTTTTCAAAGAATCCACATTGGGGATATACAATCTATTTTTGTAGCATATTAGCCCTTTTTGGTTTTGAGTGTAGTCAATTATCTCTTTCTTTAGTAGTTTTACCTGTAGTGTTTCATAATTTGGATCCTGGTCTGCTGCCTTTTTCACTAATTCTTCTATATCAAATTGAGCACTACTTCCAATGCTGTTTATATTTTGATAAGCATTTCTGCTCAAGGCATCAGCAATTTTATTTTCTTTTGCTCTGATATGTTTTATGTCCATATAAAATTCACTCAAAAAGGACAGCCATCTGGCCTGTCTAGCATTCAAATTAGTTTGGGTAAACAAATACTTAAGACTAATATGATCTGTCATTAATGTAAATTTATTTCCAAGAAGGTAGTGTCGCCACATCTTCAAGGCATGAATAACAGTAGCTAACTCCAAATCATAAGCACTATAGTTCTGTTCATGTGTCTTCAGTTTCCTAGACTCATATGCAATAACTGCATTTTCCTGCAAAAGGACTCCTCCCAGCCCCTCTCTACAGGCATCTGTGCATACAACAAATTCTTTATCAGGATCTGCAATTTTTAAAATAGGGGCTGTAGTGAGTTTCAAATTTAATTGTTCAAAACTGTTTTGGCACTTTTCAGTCCACTCAAATTTGACACCCTTCCCTTGCAGTGAAGTTATGGGGTGTGCTAAGGCAGAAAATCTCTCCACAAATCTGCGATAATAACTTGCAATCCCCATGAATGATCTTACTACTGAAACATCACTTGGCACAGGCCATTCTCTAATAGCCTTTATCTTTTCAGGGTCAACAGCCAACCCTTTTTCAAAAATAATATGACCCAAGTATTGGATCTTATCTTTATAGAATTCACATTTACTGAATTTGGCATATAACCGGTTTTGTTTCAGCATTTGCAACACTATATTCAAGTGTTCTTTGTGTTCTTCCTCACTTTTTGAGTAGACTAAAATATCATCTATGAACACAAGCACAAATTTATCGAAGTACTTATTTAACACACTTTTCATTAAGCACATAAAGGTGGCAGGGGCATTTGTCAACCCAAAAGGTAGGACTATAAATTCGTAGTGACCATACCTGGTTCGAAAGGTTGTTTTGTTGATGTCTTCTTCCTTAATTATGAGCTGGTGATAACCAGTCCTTAAGTCAATCTTCGAGAAGATTGAATCCCCTCTCACTTGGTCAAAAAGATCATCAATTATGGGCAAGGGGTATCTATTTTTAATGGTCAACTTATTCAGTTGACGATAATCAATGCACATCCTAAAGGTTCCATCTTTATTTTTCACGAACAGTACCGGTGCTCCCCAAGGAGACACACTCGGTCTGATATAACCTTTATCTAACAATTATTGCAACTGCATTTTCAGTTCCATGAGTTCAGGGGGACTCATTCGATAAGGGGCTCAGGAAACAGGTGTTGCTCCCGGCACCAGATCGATTGAAAAGTCAATCTCTCTTTTGGGGGGAAGATGAGGGATCTCATCTGGAAAGACTTCCTTAAACTCTCTTACTATTGGTAAAGCATCCAACAGATTTTCTTTAGTTTTCTGTTCTATTTTTTCCACATGTACTGCATAAAATTGATGTCCTTTCCTAGCTGTTCTTTTTAATTGTAGTGTTTATATTTGTCTCACAGAAATGGGTTTTGGTTTTCCTTTGAGAATAAAAGGTTTCCCTTATTCATCTACACAGTGCAGGGTCTTATCCGAGTCGTTCATCAGGGCCTTCTTCTTTTCCAGCCAGTCCATTCCTATCAGCAAGTCATATGAACCTAATGGCAGAATGTTCAAATTTACTTCTGTTTGAAAATCATTTAATTTAATTGTTGTTCGGGGCAATTTATGTGTGACCTTCCTCTTGGTTCCAGTGGCCAGTTGAACCAACCATGACTGCTGAAATTTTTCAGTTTTAAGATTACATTTTTCTACAATTTTTGGACTAATGTAACACAAAGAAGCACCTGGATCAATCAAAACAGTGACAGATTGGTCAGAAATCTTACCCTCCATTTCGACCATGGTAGCTTGGTGCTCTGCTTGCCGGTTCTCCAAGGCTGCACTGATGGTAGTTATATTTCGTGCTATGTCATTTACTGTTGTAGCTTCTCGATCTCTCATAATCATCTGAATGTTTCGATGGGGACAATCCCTCAACAGATGGGGTTCTCCACATCCCCAACATTTCAAAGGTTTCCTCATTTTCACTATTCCCTCTTTCTTATTCTCTCCATCTATTTGTTTTGAAGCCACTTGGGCTCGAGCAGTTTGACTTTCTTTTGGTTTATTAAATTTCTTTCGTTGATGATCCCTGCCAAAATTCTTCAAATAGGCTAGTTTATGTTTCTTTCCTTTACTTTCACCTTTGTTTAGCCAGCTTTTTCCATGCTCAGCCTTTCCCTTAACCTGCTGATAGCATAATATAGCCTTCCTCACTGCCTCATCCATATTTTTTGGGTTATAAAACTCGATCTTCTCTTTTTATACAGTAGGCAAACAGTTCAGAAACCTTTGTACCTTTGCTTTCTCTTCTCTAATATAAGGGACATATCTCAACAGATTTGTAAACTTAGTGACAAACTCATCAATAGTAAGTTGTCCCAGTCTAAGCTCATGAAATTCTTTTGCTTTATCATCATAGTAACGTTCATTTAAGTAGCGGTTTTTGAACTTAACATGGAAATCTTCTCAAGTAACTGTCTTTTCATCAATGGCATGAACCATTTTTGTCTCCTCCCACCACAAGGTAGCCTTACCTTGTAGTTGGTAGAAAGCTAATCTGGCCTTCAGATTTCTTTCGTATTCATAGACCTGGAAATACTTGATCATGTTCAACAACTAGGCTTCAGCATCTTCCTCCTTCTCACCATCGTAGGAGGGAGGTTTGATCTTTCAGAATTCCCATTGTAATTCCTTTTTCTTCTTATACTGATGCCTAACAGCATCATCATCCTCAGACTCATTAGTCTTCCTCTTTCTGGAACCTTCACCTTCTTGGCTATTCCGTGAAGTTAGTTCTCTGATGAGCTTTTCCTGCTCTTCACTGGCTAGTGACAATCTATCATTCTGGCTTCTTAGCTAAGCCATTTCTTGTTGCAACCTGTGCAACATAGGCAGTACCGGAGCATTGGGATCTGGTGTATTATATTCATCACATAGATCGACATAAATTTCCTCACCTTCTGCCATTCCAGCACCATTGTACACTTAAACCACACAGATCAGAAAAAAATAAAATAAAAAAATTATATGTCACAATTACAATGAGCACATAACAGCAGTGAGCACAATGACAACAGCCCAGTTTTTTATAACTTGGGCTCTGATACCATTTGTCACACCTCTCAGATTTCCACAAAAAAAAAATTTCGGAACATAATTTCCATTTCAACTTACAGATAATTATGCAGATATCGGTTCCTCCTCCATTGTAACTTACATAAGTTTCCACTGTTTAGTTACAATAGTTACTGATTCTTTTAGTGTGAATGTCATACTCGGAATAACCACTGTCTTATTTCTTTGTAACTAACCACTATTTTATATTCATAATATTGTATGATTTTCCATGATCTTCTTCCTCTAAATTTTACGGATATCGATTTTAACTTAGGGTATGCAATTACCACTTGCTGTGGGCGAATCGTATGAAGTTATAAGACTACCTACCCTTATGTATTTATTATACATTTAACCTCTTACTGTAAATATACATATCTCAAAACTATATATATGTATATATATAGCCTTTAACATTATACAATAATGACACTTTGATTTACTACATTCCCCTTAACTTAACATAGTGACTTTAAGACTTTCATATGGAACACCACGTTATGGGTTTCAACTACCTCATAATGGTTGGAAGTCATTACTCCATTCAATTTCTAATTCACTACGACTTAGCTATAGTGGTACTCTAGGGTCTCGCTTATCATTAACGATTTTATTCACAACCAAATCACTAAACCCTATGTGCTATCATCTCATACCCAGTTTCGATGCAATTTAATAGATTTGAGTACTTCGTACCCTGTGTTTATTGGCTCGATTTCACACCTCTGAAATTTATAAATGCACTAGCGCTATTTGTCATATTGGTTTACATTTCTCTTATGTTATTTTAGCTTACGAAATCCACCAACTTCAAGATAATGTATTTCTACCTTTAATACACGTACTAAATCCAGTTGAATTGTATGCTGGCATTAATTTTGAGCCCATCTGGAATTCCTATTGATACGATGGTTGATGCTTCTGCGATCATTTACTCTTCAGTACTCAAAATTAGGCATCTCAAGACACATGTATGATGTATATTGCGTGAGATTAGGGTTTTAGGCATATGCAATTTTTTCGTTCAGTGTATGGATTCATTTTTCCTCTCGTTGCGGAGGCTTCTGATATGTTTTTTTTTCTGGAGCCTATTTTATTCTTTGTGTCCTTGATATAGAGAATCGTTTCTCTGTGTTCGCTTTGCCATGCATCATGGAGGTATACGAAGGCCATCACGCCATCCTAGCTCACCCAGGTAACGACTTTCCTTCCCACATTTGAACAAGTGAGTGTTTCCATTTCCCATTAGTCTGCGACTAAGATTGATCATTTTTTTCTGAAGTTTCAATTTAGAATTTCAATGATAGGATGAATCAATGTTTCGTTCAGCATACACTATCTTCATTCTATTCACAGTGATTTTCATATTATTGATACAGAAGGGGATTTTTCTCTTATAAATTTTTTGTTCTTACCTCCGCGAGGTTAATTTAATGACTATGGCAGCGATGATGGAGATATTCACTTGCGTGTGGCTTTGGCACCATCATCGTGCCTCTGAGACATCGCAATATCTCCCCAGGATTGATGAGGTATTTTCCAAATCGTTTGTTTTGGCGAATTTGAAATTTATCACTGCTACCTCCTCGAGTTCTTTTTTTTTTTTCTCGTTCGCTATAATTGATTTATTAACCTTTCAGTTATTTGTTTATTCCAGTAGCTTTGTTTCCTATTTAACTTTTATGGTTGAAGGTAACCATATTTCTCTTTTCGTTTCCTTAATTAAATCTTCTTGACGTTTTGTTACTACGTTTTTGTTTTGATTACAAGCTCTTCATGCTTTTTTCCTCTTGTTCATTGCAGGTACGTGGCCACCATATTAATCTCTGTTACAAGTTTAGAGATTTTATAACTCCGGCTCCACTGTTAATCTTGCTTGTCTCGTGCTTACAGGTTGTTACCTCGTTCAAGTCAACCAGAGAGAAAACAAATCGGTTTACCCTTCTTATTATTATTTCCGTTCGGAGATTGCAAATCTCATTATTAAAAGTTTGTAATAACTTTGAACAATGACTTTTTACCTGACTTCCCGTCAGAACTGTGGGATAATTTTCAAGTTTTTGGGAACATAATTTACTGTTATATGTATTTATAGATATATAAATCTATTCTCTGTCGGTTCATCTGTATGAATATCGTCGAAAGGATTTCGTCTAGAATTTTTAGTTTCACTTCACTTACTTTCCAGATTGGTCAAGCTCTAAATTTCTCAGGAATTATTATTAACTAGAATTCTTCTTCTTGAATATTTTCATCTGCCTATTTATACTTGTATATATAGTGCTTCTTCAAGAGGAATGTAGCTTCGGCTGTGGTAATTTTTTTTTATATAACTAATAGTACTATGTTGTTTATTCTTATGTTATAAATTTCCCCATTTCTTTCATCCATGGGCAACTCTGTAGAAATTTTTATTGCATGTAATCCCTCTATATGCAGGTCTTAACAGTGCATTTATATACACAGTAAATTTCATTTTCTGAGATTTATCGTTCTTCTCCTACCGAGATAGATATAATTATCTGGTTCACCAAAGTTGGTCATAATAATTATATGTGTGGTTTGAGAATTATCTTATAGTAAATCTTAGATGATTGTCTCATTTTTAATTAACTGTGTCTACACGAATATTTCCCATGCAACTCTGACTGGCTAAATTTCTAGATAGCCTAATTTACTGGGTAGATTTTTTGCTGGTAACTAGATTGGTTCTCAAGTACACTATGCTAAGTTTATCAGTACTGTAACCAACTGTGCATCACACTTTCAATATAGATAACTATGCAATGTATTAACTATATCTCTGTGTTTAGAGTTGGAATAAAATTATTTCTATAACTAAATTTATAGGTGTACCTATAACATTCTCAAACTGTTGTAACTGTATTGAGTGCAGTATACTATACTAGTAGTCCAGGGTATTTTACCAATTCTCTATTATGTGTTATCTGCTTATTTATTTTACTGCTTATTTCAAGTAATGATCTTTGATGTCTAGTTTTCTTTCCTCTATGATGTATATAAGAGTACTAGGTTTCCTTCTGCTATAATTTGGGTTTAATTCATGAAACAGAAGCAGATTAAAATTTCACTGTAAATCATCTTTGGGAAATATGAATTCTCAGATTTAGACCAGCTATGGTTTAGAGATTCTGATGAATTCCTTCCCTTAGAAGTGATTCCTACAACTGTACAGAAATTGAAGACTAATTCTACTGAGATTTATGTTAAATGTATGGAATATTGTCACACACAACATGCACATTTAATACTTTCACATTACATACAACACAAAATTTATACCTACACATTATAGCAAAACCTTATAATTGAACTGTGCATACCACTTAATTAGATGACCAATCCACCCAACCTTAGAATTCGTTTATCTCCAGAATTCACCCCCGAGCTGAGATCCCTCCAAGAACAGATCAACCTCTAATCTTTTTAGGAGTAGCTTACTTAAGCTGTTGTTCCCCAAAGCCTGTTTCTAATTCTGCGTCCAGAATATCAGGATGATTTTCTTCATGTTTGCCTAGGCTTCCCATTTTAGGGATTTTTTTTTTAAGCTGCTTTATGTTTTTCCCAGCTATTTACCTCTTCCCAACTACTCTCCACATCATTGGGGAAACTATATTTTACTCAAAATCTAATTTAGAAATTCTTTCAAGGATTTTTTCGAAAGATTATGGGGAAAGTATTTTCCTTTATCCATCCTCATGGATTTAGCAAGTGATCTCATAATTCTCATTTTGGTCAATCTGCACAAAATTATTTTATTCATTTTCTCAAATTAAATATTTAATTACATCCACAAAATACTTGTCCTTTGGAGTCCACTCCCCTTAGGATTAAAGTTCAAATGTCTAGTTTTGAATTTCAAACACATAAAATAGGGGTGTTACAAAACAGCTCTTGTAACTGGTGCACTTATTTGAATAAACCCACTAGTGTATTTCTTCCATTAAACACACTCGGTGCTTAATTTTTCAACATCGTCATATAAAATTCATGGTTAAAAATAATTTAAATTATGAAAATTTAATTTGTAATGATAAATGCACCAGTAAGACTTAACAATTCTATTTGGAAGCAATGCACTCATGCATTATATTACACCTTGTGCACTGATTAATACACTTGAAAAATTCAAGAGTGTTATAATACATTGGTGCATTTTATTACACAAGGGGCACCAATGCATTATATTACATTAACACAACGATAAACATACTCCATTTTTGTAAAAAACAAACAGGGCTGATAGGGTTTGGATCTAATTCAATAAATAACTACTTTACATGTCAAACACCCTATATATTTAAATTCCACAAACCCATTAAATTTAAAATGCCTAAAATGAAAAACCATAATTGTAAGGTGGTAGAGGGAGTTAAAACTCTAAGGTGAAAATTTTCAATCACATAATTTAGAAGAAGAAAGGAATAACATATGTACTAAATTTTAATTAAATTTAAATAGGCACATATCGTAAAATATTTTACAAGTAAAATCAATAGTAATTTTTTTATAACAAAAGGGTTAATAATATATATATATATATATATATATATATATATATATATATATATATATATATATATATATATATATATTATGAATTGTGAATAAATTTAACATAAATTGTAAACAAATTTAATAATAAATTAAATAGTAAAATTCTAATTTTTTTCTATTCATGATTTTGAGTGAATCACCATACCTTTTGAATTATGATATTTTTGTGGTTCTAAAATATTTTTCTACTCCATATAGATCCCAAGATGTCTCTCTTGCAATTTATCTCTCTTTTAATTAAAAACTAACATAGATTGTAAGAAAAATTATTAGTAAAATCAAGAATAAATTTTAAAATTTTTCCTATGCGGGGTTTTGAGTGAATCAACATACCTTTAAGTTTTTGATAATATGAATATTTATACTACTCCAAAGTATTTTACTACTACACAATGCTCCAAGTATGTCTCTCCTGAAAATAAATCCCTTCAAATGTTGTGAAAATTAATGAAATAGTTAATAACCTTTTACTATTAGATGACTTTATTAAATTAGATTTCAAAAGTCAATTTCCCCTCATTTTTTAATTTAAAAAAAGAAGAAATAATTTTTTTTTCACTTTATCCAAGCATTGATCCATTCGATAGTGAAGAGAATCCGTGCGTTTACAAGATAAACACACCTACATTATTGGGGTGATAAATTTTTTCAATTCACTGATTTTTTTTTCTAAATCTTGAAAAAATACGATTAATATTTTAACACAACGGTATATTTTGTACTTAAATTCATCGATGCTTTAATTATTTCAAGAGAACTGAGATGGTAGAATTCATTATTATTTTCAAAATCCTGAAAAGAGGTGCATATCGGTGTTGTTTTCATTTAAACGCATCAATGTGGTTGTTTACAACAACAATGATATGATAACATATTTTATATTTATCGTAATGTTAGAAACTGGTGTAGATATTATTTGAACGCATCGGTGCGATTTGTTCTGATAAGCATACTGGTAGGGTTTAAAAGTTCTACGAATTTTTATTTTCACATAAATGGACATACTAATCTCAAATTATACTTTAAGATTCATCCACATCAATTACAATAGTTCATAGTATACATTTTTAACTTAAATTCACCTTATTATTGAAAAATGGTTTAAAAACGATAATGAAATTCAGATTGTGGTTATATGGTTTTCGAAATTAATTTTAGATATGCACACAAAATTTTATTTCTGATTTTTCTCAAATACATGCAAAAAATATCAATAATATCAAATGGAAAATTATTCAAATTCCAGCTCGTTCATTTTTGCTGATCAAATTCCTTCACGAAGTTCTCCCTTTCCATCTCTAGAAAGTTCATTTTTTATTTATATCTCGATTGTATAATTTTTTCAATCCATGTAAATTTGAATTTAAAAAGTATCGAAATTTGTAGGATATTGATTTATAATTGAGTTTAGATGCATAAAGTATTCCTCCATTTAAAAAACGTCCAAAGATTTTACCAGGTGCATCATATTGCAAGTTGTTGGTAGATGAAAATAGATAGCATCTTCGCCATGCCAATTGTGTTAGGTCCCTATATCACTAGTATAGTCCCTTATTATTGTTAGTGTAACCCCTTTATTGTTATTATTGTACCCTTGTAACCCCCATTTTGTTATTATTGTGCCCTTAAATTATTATTGTTAGGTCGGCTAGGATTACATTGTGGCCTACTAGGATTACATTATGGCCACATGGACTCCTATATATAGAAAGGAGGTTTTGTAAATTGTATCATCCAAGAATTGTTCATTTATGTAATGTATTGGAGGTTGCCCCTTGAAGTGGCTTATTTCTAAGGCGTTGATATCTCTTTTCTTCTATTTTTTGGAGCTGGTTACACAACATTTGGTATCGAGCTTTGGATTCTAGGGTTTATTTGCTCCAAACAGGTCATCGTGGCATTTTCGCTATACTTTTTTTCTAAGGTTTAAATAGGGTGCGAAAAATCCTATTTTCAAAAATTTAGAGCTTGGGCAATATTTTCGGAGATATGATTGTGGAAGTTAGGTTTTTGGCTCCTAAAAAGGTCATCGTGGCATTTTGCTATAAAATTTTTTCTACGAAGGTTCAGCTAAAATTGTATGGTGCGAAGCTGAAATCCTGAGAAATTCGTCAAAAATTTCAGATCTTGGTTCGCAATTTTTTGGAGATATGATCTGTGGAAGGTAGTTGCTCTTTCATCTCAAAGAGGTGATCGTGGGAAAATTCAATAACTCTCTCTGGGCATGGATTGAGTGCCGTAAAAATTGGTCACAAGTAACAGAGGTAGTTTTCTATCAATTTCAGAGACAAAGGATGAAACATGACACGTGGCAAGTCGTACAAGTTGCTCTACCGAACCAGTCCAATTAGGTCATTGTGGGAGATTGGACACAATTTGTCTTGAGAATCCAAATCAGGTCAGACTGTGGCATTAAAAGAGAATTCATAGGGCTACAGGGCAAATTTCAGATATTTAAGATCTCAATACAGAGATAATATTTCAATATCGAGCTCCTCAAAAGCAAGTAAAAGGTGTGTTTTTTTTCCGAATTGCATAAGTCTTGTTTGAAGAATCAAGTTGAATTGATTGCAAGGGCATATTGTAGAATAGATATCATTGGATTCTAAAATGCCCCTAAAATAATTCAACACCCATTAATTAAAGCTCTACTATGACTCATGAAGATGAAGAATGGCAACATGACATATCAAAATTACAAGAGCAAGTGCAACAAATTTCACTCTAAAGAGCAAAAAATGAAATGGACGGTTTGAAGAAAGGCGTGGAAGCTAAGATGGATGGCGTGGAAGCTAAGATGGATGGCATGGAAGCTAAGATGGATGGCATGGAAGTGGGCATCGAAGCTAAGATGGATGACATGAAAGACAACATGGAAAACATGAAGAATGATCTAAAAGCATACATGGAAGGCTTGATGACAAGCTTAAAACAAGAAATGATTCCTAATGGCGGAAATATAGTATAAGAACCTCATGATGAGAACAAAATAAATGTTAATCGTGATTTCATAAACTCGAATGTTGGCGGGAAGAACCACCATATTCCAAAAATGGATATGAGGAAGTTTGATGGAAAGGATCCTGTAACATGGATACTACAGATGGAGCAATATTTTGATTTCCATAACGTGCAAAACACACAAAAGGTACGCATTGCAACTTTACATTTAGAACAAAATACATTTGTATGGTATCGATGGCTTTGCTCCCGTAAAAAAATTGTCACTTGGTCAATTTTTACGGAGGAAATGATAGCGCATTATGAGGATACAAAGAGCAACACCTTCTTTAGCCAATTGATCAATCTCAAACAAAAGGGTTTAGTGGGGCAGCACATTGAGGACTTCCAAAAATTGAATATAAGGGTAACTGATATTCCAGAGGAACACAGGATTGATCTCTTCATAGGCACTTTAAAGGATAACATCCAATATGAAGTTCGCGTTTTGGAACCTGATTCATTGGAGAAGGCATTCAGGTTGGCAAGAAAAGTTGAATGTAAAATTATGGCGACAAGGAAGCCTACCACTCAATTCTATAAAGAAGGAAATGTTGCTACGCCTAGATTTCCACAACCTACAAGGTTAACACCACAACAATTGGAAGAAAAAAGAGCAAAAGGGCTTTGCTACAGTTGTGATAGCAAATACACTAAAGGTCATAAGTGTGCTGAGAAGAAATTATTTTACATAGATTGTGAAGAGGAAGAAGAAATGAACAAGAAGAGGATATACACCAGGAACCAGCCCTAGAAGAGGAAGAAATGAATCCGACCATATCGTGTAATGCACTGGCAGGAATTACCACTCCTCAAACTCTCAAGATAGCAGGACAAATCAAGAAGAAAAAGGTAATAGTGTTGATTGATTCAGGTATCACCCATAATTTTATTCATTGTAAGGTAGCCAAGGAATTAAATTGTTTCCTATACCCAGCACCAGAATGCCAAGTGATGGTTGCAAATGGAGGAACTATAAATTGCTCTGGGAAATGCCATAATATCAAGCTAACCATGGGGGAATATGTATTGACTAGTCCAATGCTTTTCATTCCTATGGGAGGTGTTGATGTTGTATTAGGAGTACAATGGTTACAATCTTTGGGGGCGGTAGCTTTTAATTTTCAAGAACTTTTCTTGAATTTTTTTTCAGAAGGAAAGGAACTAGAATTACGGGGTATTGAAGGGAAGCCAGGAAGGATAATAAGCTCTAATGTCATGACAAAGCTTCTAAAGAAAGAACGACGAGGCGTAATTGCACAATTATGCTCTCTAGAAGTTCCGACATCAAAATCATCTATTTCTGCAGATCTCCAACAAGTCTTGGACAATCATTCCAAGGTGTTTGAAACTCCAAAAGGACTCCCACCTATTCATGATCATGATCATGCTATTCATTTGATTCCAGGAAGTGTTCCTCCAAACATCAGGCCTTATAGATATCCTTACTTCCAAAAGAGCGAAATTGAACGTATGATTGCAGAAATGTTAGAGGCAGGTATAGTTCAACCTAGTCAAAGTTCTTTCTCTGCTCCTGTAGTATTGGTACACAAGAAGGATGGATCATGGCGAATGTGTCCGGATTATAGGGAGCTCAATAAGCTCACCATTAAAGACAAGTTTCCCATTCCTGTGATTGATGAATTATTGGATGAATTACATGGAGCAATTTATTTTACCAAGTTGGATCTTCCTTCAAGATATCATCAAATTAGAATGAAGACTGAAGATATTCCAAAAACAGCATTTCGAACTCATGAGGGTCATTATGAATTTTTGGTCATGCCTTTTGGCCTTACCAATGCACCTTCTACATTTCAAGGGTTGATGAATTCCATTTTCAAACCCTTCCTTAGAAAATTTGTGCTAGTATTTTTTGATGATATACTAATCTACAAAAGGTCTTGGAAGGATCATGTTGAACATGTTGACAGGGTGCTCAAACTATTGCAGGAGAAACAATTATATGCAAAAACATCCAAATGTTTCTTTGGAGTACAAGAGGTGGAATACCTGGGTCATATTGTATCTCACGAGGGTGTTAAGGTAGACCCTAACAAAATTAAAGCCATTAAGGAATGGAAAGTCCCCACAACCATAAAGCAGTTGTGAGGATTTCTTGGGTTAACAGGGTATTATCGCAAGTTTGTTAAGAGTTATGGGAGAATAGCAGCACCTCTAACAACATTATTGAAGAAAGATACATTTTCATGGACTCCTGAAGCAACTAAGGCCTTTGAACATCTTAAAGAGGCAATGTGCCTAGCACCGGTCTTAGCTACGCCAGACTTCACAAAAACCTTTATTGTGGAATGTGATACCTCAGGAAATGGAATTGGTGCAGTTTTAATGCAGGAAGGAAGACCCATTGCTTTTGAAAGTCATCCAATCAAAGGAAAGTATTTACAGAAACCTATTTATGAGAAGGAAATGTTAGCAATACTGCATGCACTAAACAAATGGCGAACTTACCTAATGGGAAGACACTTCAAGGTAAAAAATGATCATGATAGTCTTAAACACTTTTTGGAACAAAGACTATCTTCAGAAGAGCAACAAAAATGGGTCACAAAGATGTTGGGTTATGACTTTGAAATAATCTACAAAAAAGGAAAGATTAATGTTGTTGTAGATGCACTCTCAAGAAAGAATGAAGAGGTGGAAGCATTGCTTTGTGCCATTTCTATTATCCAACCAGATTGGATAACCGAAGCAAGAGATGAATGGAAGAAGGACAAAGATGTATGGACACTCATTCAAAAGTTGCAGCAAGATCCTAGTACATCCGATACATTTAGTTGGAAAAATGATTCCTTATGGTACAAAGATCGCTTATATCTTTGTAAGAATTCCCATCTAAAACAAAAGATTCTTCTGGAATTGCACACTTCTCCTTTAGGAGGACACTCGGGATTTTTAAAAACTTACCACAGGGTGAAGAAAGAATTTTTTTGGGATGGCCTTAAAACTGATATTCAAAAGTTTGTGGCAGAATTTTTGGTTTGCCAGCAGAATAAAGTGGAAACAATTAAGACCCCGGGACTTCTACAACCTTTATCCATTCCAAGTCAATGTTGGGAGGAGATTTCAATGGATTTTATCACAGGTTTACCTAAGTCCGAAGGAAAGAGTGTCATCATGGTGGTAGTTGATAGACTTACTAAGTATGCACACTTTTGTGCATTATCTCATCCATTTAAAGCAAGGACAGTTGCTACTACATTTATGGATAGAATTCCAAAGCTACATGGAAGCCCAAGGGTTATTGTGAGCGACAGAGACCCCATTTTTACTGGAAATTTTTGGACGGAGTTATTTTCTTGTTTGGGTACTCAATTAGCTCATAGCTCATCTTATCATCCTCAATCTGATGGTCAAAATGAAATCGTAAATAAATGTTTGGAAGGATATCTTCGTTGTTTTGTATCTAATAAACAAACACAATGGGTCAAGTGTTTACCTCTTGCTGAATGGTGGTATAACACTTCCTTCCATACTGCAGCAAAAATGACCCCATTTATGGCACTTTATGGATATCATCCACCATCCATCACATCATCTTTAAGGGAAAATTCGAAGGTTCAAGCAGTGGAAGATCACATCGAGTATCAGCAAGAAGTTCTCCAACTCTTAAAGGATAACCTGAATTTGGCACAAAATCGAATGAAACAACAGGCAGATCAACATCGTAGCGAGAGAAGTTTTGATGTAGGAGATTGGGTATTTCTACGGCTACAACCATACAAACAAATGTCCCTCAAGCAAGCAAAGAAGGATAATAAATTATCGCCAAAGTACTATGGTCCTTACAAGGTGTTGCAAAATATTGGTACTATGGCATACAAATTGGAGCTTCCTGCTTCTTCGCGAGTACATCCAGTTTTCCATGTTTCATGCTTAAAGAAGGTTATAGGTGAAAATCTTCCTGTTCAAACAGTATTGCCAGAACTTGATGGGGAAGGGAAAATCATATTGGAACCTGAAGCAGTCATGGAAAAAAGAACTCGACAACTACGGAATCGATCAATTTCAGAGTATCTCATCAAGTGGAAGAACTTACCCACTGAAGATTCTACATGGGAGGATGAGAATTTTATACAGAAGCACCCAGAGCTACTCAAGTGTTGAGGACAACACTTTTTTGAAGGAGAGGGGAATGTTAGGTCCCCTCGAAGTGGCTCATTTCTAAGGCATTGATATCTCTTTTCTTCTATTTTTGGAGCTGGTTACACAACAAATTGGAACATGTTAGCTTCTCACCACAATCCTTTATGAACAATGATATTAATTTCTTGGTATAATGTAATTTCAACAAACCCATTGCATTGACATTCTTACTAGTATCATTGATATTGTACTAATGCGTTCAATATTTTTTGAAATTAGGATCATAATGATGATGAGAGGCCCACCTACCATCTTGTAGTGCACCCCACTACAATTTCATCTTGAGAGAAGTCAACATTAATATCAAGACTCATAGAGGGAGCATACAAACAATAGTGGAATCAACTACCTATTCAATTCCCACTGTGTACAGATTCACCAGTTAGGAATGAATTTAGTAATAGTATTTCTTCATCATAAATTAGAAATGGAGGCAACTGAATAGAGGTTGGCATGGATGATTACTTATAGGATACGACTTCCATTGAGGAAATGTTGTTAGATGCATTCCATAACGATGTGGTAGGGTATGATTCTCTTATCACTGATACCTTATTTGAAATTTTGAAATATGGTTCAACCACCCCTCCCTTTGAACCTGGAATAAAAACTAGTTCTACTTAGTTCAGGACAAAGATGTTGTTTTACAACTAGAAAGAAAAACTTGGCATGTTGAATCTATGTTTCTCAACAATATTAGGGAAATTCACCGGCATGATCGATCAACTACCTTATATTTTGTTAAATATTGTCACACAATCAATATTAAAAATGGTTGATTTTATGAGTGTTAAATATTGGCATTGTACAATTATATTCCCCACCAATTATGAAAGTTTCTTCTAAGATACATTTTCTTGTAGGATAGGTGTGAAGAGGAAAATCAGTTGTTGAAAATGTTTGTTTTTGAGTACATATCATATCATGCATGTCTAATCGATTGTATTCTATATAGAGAATAATATGGATACAAAAAGATATGTTGAAAATGTGGCCATGATAGGTACCATCATATAAATAAATGTGTAAATCACACGGTCCTCCTCATAATATATTGAGGCACATGCCTATAATCCAAAGGATTCAAAGGATATTTCGTTCTAGAGAAATAGGTATGTTGGGGGGATGTCATGACTAACAAAAAAAGTGAGTCAGGTGTTTTGTGAATCCCAATAGATTCAATAGCCATGAAGCATACAGAGCATACATGGCCTAAAAAATTCAAGGATAAAGCATGAAGTCTATGACTTAGCATAGTCATTGATGGCATAAACCCATATTCCTCTAGAATACTAACTATTGTGTTAGTCCTATACTAGTGATTAATAACAATATCCCCCCGTCATTGTATGTGAATAATTAATATATTATGTTTTCTCTCATCATCCCGAGTAGAATACAAGTGAAGAATATGGATGTCTAATTACAACCATTGGTAGATGAACTGAAGGAATTATGGGAAGGGATACTTGTGTATGATGTATCAAGACCCATTGCAACTGAGTGGATTTTTATGTTGTATGGCATATGTGCTTACACCATACCTAATTATCGAGTCTTAGGAGTTTAATATGGTAAATTAAATTTTTATTGAGATGTTTATATATGTAAAAATATTGTTTCACATATTATTTTTTTTTACTACATTTGTTCTAATATTCATGGTAGCTAATTTTTCATTCTGTATACAATAATTTCACAGGTCTCATAAAAAATGGGTATCATGGATGTTAATGTTGTGGACCTTTTCTAAAGGCCAGATAGTTTTACCACCTATGAAAGTCAGTGTATGACTACTCCAGTGTATCCTTCCTAGAAGAACACCTTAGAAAAATATTAACATTTGATTTCAATAGTAAACCAGGGAGAACCCAAAGGCTTGCAATAATGACACCAAATGAATGGCTTAGAGCATATGAGAGATAGAAGGAGAAGGAGTTTAGAGAAATGTTTGATTCAAATGGAGAGAATATATTCGATTATATAGACTTTTTGACACCTATGTTGATAAATTCCCCATTGAGGTGAAAAGGTTCAATTTGTCTTTTATGAGCCCCCATATTTGGAGAAACTTAAGATTTCCCACTTACTATATTCCATGCATATATTTAAAATAAATTCATCTTATTTATGGAGGAATATATCACGAAATAAAATGGAACATCGGATGTTAGGAGAAATATTATTTCTTCCAATAATCAAGAGAAACATCGGCCAACACGAGAAACTAGAGGAGAGGCTGGTCCCACTTGTTATTTCAAAGAAGGTGATTTCCTATGGATTTTAAAGAAAGGTCATATTTCTTTGGTAAAAGAGGTTATAATGAGTGTTAGGGTGCCTTAATTATATGATTATTCATTATGGTGCTAATTCATCGTGGAAGACAATTTTTCCGGGTTGAAATTGCATGATCATTTGAACCTTCTAAGAGTACGTATGTCAAAAACATGATTTTATTTATTTTTACGTAATGGTATAATTTATAATTATTTTTTGTATCATATAATATTTATTGTGTAGTTTCACTATCCTCTACTCGTGCATGGGCAAGTGAACAATGACTTTTCGAAAGACCTATAATGTGCCATACATAAATTATTTGCATTTGTAGGTTGGATCACAACAAAGGAGATTAATATGGCTAACATTCCATGGTGGAATCAAGAGATAGATGATATTGATTGTATGTTTGAGAAGGAACTATCGACGCATTTCATGGACTTCGGCGTAGAAACTCAGTAATTATAATATCTTTGTGTACATTTTTAACTTCATATTTTACCTTTGATTTGTAAAATATCTCTCTCTCTCTCTCTCTCTCTCTCTCTCTATATATATATATATATATATATATATATATATATATATATATATATTTCTATTTTTAATTATGGTTGGTTTATTAGACACATGAAAATGTGATTTTTTCATTTTTTATTGGTACATTTGTTGTCATCTATTTGGACATATGTGATATCATTTTCACACAGAGGGTGTCCGTGATAGATGAATTACAAAAGACTCTAGAGTGGAATTCAAGTTTGACCAATCTAGTAGTGCTAGCCACCACGATAAAAACCTAATTCACGGGATATTAGGTTACATTGGAAAGATACAAGAGATCATTCAAGTGGACATCTCTTCATTCCAATGTGTTATTTTTAGGTTCAAGTAGTGGGAAACCTTTGATCCAAATGATGTAAAGTAATATCGTGATAGTGGGATGATATCTATCAACTCTAGAAAGTTGTGGCATGAATTTGGGGAGCCTTATTTTTTCCTCAAACACTACAACCGGGTGTTTTTTTACACATATGTGTTGGATAGAGATTGATGGTTCGTATTAAGACACAAGCTAATATCAAAACATATTTTTGAGAAAAACAATGTTATCATGCCAAGTGATGAATATAATTAGGGTCATGAAAACAAATAATGGTATGTACTTATGTTATTTCATGATTTATACTCTTGTTGTATGTTTTTTTTTCTTTATGTCGTTAATTATATAATTTTTCTTCGTCTAGTTGGAAATTTATATAATTTGTAAAATTAAAAAACTTTTATACACTTTATTTTGTAGTGGACTCATTTTTAACTTAAAAATAAGTATTTCCTATCATGAAAAATATCTGTTATAATAAAAATGCACCGTATTTCAAAAGGGAATATCTATTGTTACCGAGTTTCAAAAGGGATGCCCTAACCATAGGGATTCGACTCATTTTTAACTTAAAACTAAGTATTTCCTATCATGTAAAATATCTTTTATAATAAAAATGCACTGTATTTCAGAAGGGAATATCTATTGTTACTGGGTTTCAAAAGGGATGCCCTAACCATAGGGATTGGGTGTAGAAACTCAGTAATTATAATATATTTCTGTACATTTTTAACTTCATATTTTACCTTTGATTTGTAAAATATCTCTCTCTCTCTCTCTCTCTCTCTCTCTCTCTCTATATATATATATATATATATATATATATATATATATATATTTCTATTTTTAATTATGGCCGATTTATTAGACACATGACAATGTGATTTTTTCATTTTTTATTGGTACATTTGTTGTCATCTCTTTGGACATATGTGAAATCATTTTCACACAGAGGATGTTTGTGATAGATGAATTAAAAAAGACTCTGCAGTGGAACTCAAGTTTGACTAATCTAGTAGTGCTTGCCATCACAATAAAAACCTAATGCAGGGGATATTAGGTTACATTGGAAAGATACAAGGGATCATTCAAGTGGACATCTCTTCGTTCCAATGTGTTATTTTTAGGTTCAAGTAGTGGGATACCTTTGATCTGAATGATGTAAAGTAATATCGTGATAGTGGGATGATATCTATCAGCTCTAGAAAGTTGTGGCATGAATTTGGGGAGCCTTATGTTTTCCTCAAACACTATAAGCGGGTGTTTTTTACACATATGTGTTGGATAGAGATTGATGGTTCGTATTAAGACACAAGCTAATATCAAAACATATTTTTGAGAAAAACAATGTTATCGTGCCAAGTGAGGAATATAATTAGGGTCATGAAAACAAAGAACGGTATGTACTTGTGTTATATCATGATTTATACTCTTGTTGTATGTTTTTTTTTCTTTATGTCACTATTTATATATTTTTTCTTCGTCTAGTTGGAACTTTATATAATTTGTAAAATCCAAAAACGTTTATAAACTTTATTTTGTAGTGGACTCATTTTCAACTTAAAATTAAGTATTTCCTATCATGTAAAATATCTACTATAATAAAAAATCAAAGTCACAATCCTTCTCAAATAGGAAAATGAGAAAAACATAAGAAAAATGGGAAAATTGTGAATTTATAAACAACATCAAAGATTTATTATTGATTTAGATACTTACTATTTTATTAATCATTTCACATGATTTTTCTTCTCATTTAGTTCAAAATCAATATAAATCATCTACTAGTAACTCTATGAAGACATGAACAATGAAAAAATTGTATATTAATATGTAAGATTAAATTCTTGACATGAGAGATAAATTCATGTTTACCATATTTTAATTACAATTCTTACAACATTATGTAAACTAAAAGGAGGTCTTACGCATGTATAAAATGTTATTGCATATTTTTATGAACCATAAGAGAAACAAATGGACTTACATGGATTCATGAGAGGTTTTAATTTTTTCTTCATGGATAATGGAATAATTTTGACTTTTCTTTTTAATATTGATTATAAATCAAAGTTGAAATAATAAATATTTTATGGCTAAGAATTAAATGATAGATAATGTAATGGTTATTACGTGGCATTTGTTTGACTTTCTAATATACTGAGTGACGCATTTTTCTTTGGTATTTATACTATGTAAAATAAATATCTAGTTTTATGTATTTATAAGTAAATTATTTAAAGTAGACATGCCTTTATCAATGTGAACATGATGTAATATTGACTTGGAGAAATTTGAAAACATGAATTTTAATGATACTCTCGTGATAAGTATATGGAAAAAATCATATTTCTTGAGTTGTTCACTAGGAAATAATCAAATATACTTTTGTCAAAAGTTTAAATCTAAATTAGTATGATTTTTG
The DNA here is from genome assembly GCA_034641835.2 of Pinus albicaulis. Lineage (NCBI taxonomy): Eukaryota > Viridiplantae > Streptophyta > Pinopsida > Pinales > Pinaceae > Pinus > Pinus albicaulis. The sequence continues at coordinate 866,055,032 of CM076572.1, forward strand.
TATTATTTAACTCATATTCAATATTAAAAGGAGTTAAAATTAAACCAGTACAATAGAAACTAAAGAACAAAATAAAATCAGAATGTTATATCTTTATTACTAGAAAAAAGTTCAGTTTCCTATTTAAGGGAGAACTTCCAATAGAGAAAATCTCAAACTACATGTAACTTCAGAAGCCTTATTCTACATTTATTGATCCTCATATTTAGAGAGAATTCTATAATTTATATTCCTAATATTTGCAATAAATATTAAATTTATATTGATTGAAAATATCATAACTTTAGTGATAAATTAAATTTTATAAAAATATATATTTTTTAAAGTTATATTAAATGTAAATTAAATATAAATAATTTTGACTTATGATTTTTAAATTTACCAATATATTGAATCTTATAAACCAATACAGATCCAAATTCATGATGGATATACCAGGAGTATATATTTTTGATCAAAATGGATCTATAGTATTGGTTTTCTATATCTCTATATATATCAGAGATAGTGTTAGTTTTCATTGGTTACATTTTATTTTTGAATAATTTGTTATTAATAATATTTTATATTAAAAATTGAATGAGTTACACATTTTGGCCTTACTAAGAATTAACTAAATTATTTTACCTTTACTTATTTTTTCGTTGTGAGTATTGTAATATTTTACGAATTAAGTTAGAATGAATATGAATGAACTATCTAAGAAATATAAAATTATTCATTTTAATTTTAGAATAATAGCTTCAACCATTCTAAACTTTGTAATATGTAAAAATATATTTGCATTTTTTTTATGTCATTTTGCATGCAATCTCATATATAAAATTTTGATTAAGTTCACCGATAAAAAATATATAATAAATATTACTTCATAAAAATAAATATTATGGTGATAAACATACAACAAACATAAACACGATCTAAGATAAAAATTAAAATTAACTACCATCATCAAATTATATACACCTCTAACAGAAATAAACGCTATTAGTTAGCACACAAATCTAATAATATAATATGGTTTCATCATCATGATGAAATCTAATTAAAAAAAAAAAAAAACATTTTTATCTAACATGGTCACCACAAACACCCTCAAATTAATATACATCTCATGTCAAATAAATTATATCACATACACATTTATCTTCAAGCACATTAAATGAACATATCTAACATGAACTAACAACGTACACATCAACACCAACATAAAAATTAAGTACATAAACATGAACAAAACAAATTCACCATATATATATATATATATATATAGGTGGGCCTCCAGATTAGACATAAATGAAGGCAAACCATCCTTCAACACGTTTAAAAACTCTTTTTGCATTACATGACATATTTTTAGCTTTAATATGTTCATTAGGAAGGTTTAGAGATAATTGCATACTTTTTCCTAATTATTTACTTTTGTAGAATATTGTGAGAATATTTGGCAGATTATGAAGAATTGGAGGCTGAGATAATCTACATACTTTCTTTCTCCTATAGGATGGGCCAATATTAGATAAAAATTTGACTTAATATCATGAAATTATTGACAAATTCTGTATCTCCATTGATTGAGAAAATCTAGGAATGTGTTCCATTCCATTTAATGAATAATCCTAGTGTTGGGAACCAAATCCACTTTTTGAGAAATTTTGGACGGCAAAGCTAACTCCTTTCAAGGAACATTATTTCTCATCATTTTTTATTAGTACCAATTCCAATGTTTTTCAGGGGAATGCTATTATTAGTCTTATTGTGGAGAAAACTTGTTATTTAGGAACTCCAGTTTCATTTCTTGTAGGGATGTACTTCGATTGAGTTAAATAATGATGTTTGGGGCCACTTTTAGCTTCTAAAGATTAATTTTCTTCATAGGAATCCGAATTTTCTTAGGCTTGACCATTCCAAGAGCCTTATAACCCTAGTGTATAATTTCTTTATTTTCATTGAATGTCTTTTCCACCCGCATCTCTCATTTATGCGTTTATTATTCATGCTTCTTTTGTTATAGGTCATATTGTTTAAATGAATGAAGTGAGTTTTTTATAGGTTATTTATCGAGTCACAAGAATTATGTATCCTTAGAATAAATTAAAAAATTCATGTTCATCATTGAGCTACTTGCATAGGTTTACTATTTTACAAATCTAGAATTTCTGGAAGTCCCTTGTAGAAAAATAGTAGTAATTTTCTGCTATTTTTTAGAGCGTCTCAATGAGGTTATTTTGATTTTATTCCATTAGTATTTTTGATAGAAAAATTAAATTTGACAATTTTTTTCATACCATATCATTTCCACTTGATTACCGTAAGCATTTTGTAGATTAACTAGCTCACTAATTCTTGAATTTATATTTTTTAGAGTAGTATTTTTCTGTTATTTTTAAGACATGTCATTAGGGGTATTTTTTAGTGATTTTTCTTCAAATGGAGTTCTAGGACGTCATGCTTAAAAAAAATTATATCTCATCTAATTTTCAGTTTATTTTCTTGGGAATTCGATAATTTATCTCGAGGAGTAATAATATTTTAGCAGTCTTATAACACATGTAAACTTGACCAAATTTTCTCCAAAAACTTAGTTTTTATCTCTTAGGCTTGAATCATGATGCCTAGGCTTTGAATCCATGATTTCATAAGACCAAATACCTATTACGCCTTGACTTTTATTTATTGAAATTCAACTCTATAATTTGGGTTAGTGGACAGATTTATGAATTGGATAGGACAATAATGATTTTTTCGATTGCCACATCTAATAAAACCTATAAATGGCTGTAACCTATTTGGAATCCAGTGATTAGATTATCTTTCCTTCATGAAATTTAAACTACTTTTCTTTCTGCAATCTTAAGCCAGGTATCCTATTTCAAGCACTATCATTTCCATTCAATAGACCAGGTTTCCTTTCAATGAAACATTTATATTTTGCAAGTAGCTTAGTGTTGAAATTTTTTCAAGTAGTATAACATTTACATATATGAAAATAGGATTATAATTTTCACTCGAGAAAGCATGATTTCCATTTCTTGAAAATAAAGTGTCATTTCATTTCTTCAATTAGTTTGGGCTTTGAGTTCATGACATTCACTCCATTACATCACATCAATGAAGGAAGAACACATTGCATGTTGCACATATAGTGTTTACATCTCTTAATTTTCTACAAACCCAAGGTTGATAATTTAAGTCGATAGCCTTAGGATTTTCAAAAAAATTGTGGCAATATTGGGGCTAATCACTTTCTGGAGTTTTTTCCGGGCAGGAGTCAAAGTATGCATTATTTCATTCCCTAGTTTATTAATTTCCTAAAAGAAAAAACAAAAACAAAAACAAAAATTGAATTAGGCATATTTAATTTAAAAAATAATAATTTGCATTGCAGTAGAATTTGTATTCAAAAGAAATAATCAAAAAAAAAAAAATTACTTCTTCAACACCAAACCCTCTGATTTGATCATGTGGTGTAGTAAGAACCACATAACCATCAACTGTTTTAGCTATAATAAGAATAGGTGTTAGATACGGTAGAAGAAATGGTTGGAGATGATGACAATGAAGAATATCCTATTGTATTTTGCATTGTAGATATTGGCATCAATGTTCATATGAAGAACATACCTCCTTATTTCCTTCCCAACTTTGATGTTATGAGGTCAGAGGATCTAGAAATATTTCTCTTTAAATATGAAATTGTTTTTAGACTTTATGGTTACTTAATAAAACTCAAAAATTGATATTTTTTTCGGCAACATTGAAGGATAGAACCCCTAAATGGTTCATGAGTTTAGTGACTAATGCAATAAGATAATGGAATGATCTGCAAAATATATTTCTAAAAAAATATAGAGAGTGTGATATTATAAAATAAACCTTTGGAATGGATCAAAAAGAGGATGATATCCTTGAGGATCTCATAGAGAGGTTAAACTATAATATTAAGAGATAAAAATTACATCATTTAGTATTTGACACATTAAATAAATTATTACTTAGAACAGTTAGGCATGAGTGGATTGATCTCATTGATATCATGAGTAGAGGTGATGTACACCAATTATCATTTGAAGAAATGTTTCAAATATGAAAGTGCATATCAAGTGAAAATATAGGAGTAAGTGCATCATCATCAATATCGATAAGTCAAGATGAACTTGGAAATTTTCTTGATAACTTTAAAGAAAAAATTCTGAGAAATGTAAGTGAAAAAGTAGAAACGTTAAGAATGAAAAATGGGAAAAAATATGATGTTGATATTTTTGTTATCCATGCAGAATAACATGTTACTAAATATTTCCCATCATTACCAATGATGAAGGAAGTTTACTAGAAGGGAAGTGGAGGAAATAATTCGCCAAGGCATCTCTATTATGTAACTCCAAGAGGACCATGGAAACCTATTTAACCTGACATGGTGCAAGAACCTAATTCACAATTTAAAGGTTATGAAAAACCATATAATATTAATTGGAACACATCCTTTCCTTTTCAACCTTCGTCATCTCAACCCCCAAACCAATATTGGAAAAAATGTTGGCAAGGACCTTATGCGAGAAATCCACACTATTTTCATCACTATCATCCATAACGAACTCCATCCTATCCATACCATCCACCTCCACCACAACCACATCGGCAACCTCATCCATCTCAAAGGTCAACTCCCACTCAACTGCATGTAGCACCATTTACAAACCCAAAGAATGAAGTAGCTCAACCCACTTAAAATTTTGAGGTACAATACTTCCAAACCACTCGTCTTTCTCTAAATGGTATTCATTTTAGCTCATGTAGATTAGTGAAAAACAATTCTCTTGATTTTATTGAAGGACAATATTTATAAAGAGAATAATTAAATGAGGAGAGAAAACTATCATGGGATACACTTAATGAAGAGTAGACATTGGAGGAATGTTTTGTCATGTTTACCATCAGATCATCGTTGTGTTCAAGAGAATAATCAACAAAAAGAGGAATGTTTGAATGTCGTTGTAAAATACGACACAAAAATATATCCAAATGTGAAAGTGGACCAAGGGAATCACAACTATATTGAAATATGGTCCAAAACAATCATTAAGTTCTGACAATGCACTCTTCTTCAACAATTCTTGATATCATCTCATTCAAAGGCGTTGGTCTCTCACATTCAGATACATGTCAAAGAATATATTTTGATCCTAAAAATGAGCTTATATTCCATTTTAATGTGAACATGGCTCCATTCGAAGTATTCCTATATTCAAAATAGATTTTATGTTTTACAGGTAGAGTAGGATAAAAAATAAATAAATAATGGAAAAAAGAATAGAATGAGAGAAAAGAAAAAATATTAGGTGAAAACATATTTTTAGGTTCCTAAGATTGAATCACTAATTGAAAACCTCCTTCACACAGTTAGTGGGTTGGAATGAAAGAAATAAAAAAAATGGAAAAGATCCTAGGTGAAGACCTCCTTTAGGGCTACAAGGTAGACTTACTAGTTAAAATCCTCATTGAGGCAGCTAGCAGGCCTAGGAAAAAAAAAATGAAATATGAAAAGGAAGAAATTATTTTCTCCATGTATCTTTTTCTGATGAATGCATGTGCTCTCCAACCTTTCCAAGAAATAACAACAATTTAGCACCAAAAGGAAAAACATGTTCAAAAACCTATTCAACAGAAGTCAAATTGGGCTTTCAACCCCTTTTCCCAAATTCTCCAATGAGACAGATACCATGTCAATCCATCACCCACATCCATTTCTATGACATTTCCCATCATTCCCAAGCCTTTCCCACTCATTTTAATTGATGTTATGAAATGCTATAGGAAATTTTTTTTTTTGCTATAGGGTTGTCGAAATACACGGGGCATAATTTTTTTTTACCATATCTTAAAAAAAATGCATCCATTGTCTTATTTATTTAATGGAGATATGCATAAGGATGATGATATCATGCTCAAGAAATTTCAGAAAATTCCAGTTCACAATTTTGGAGAAATTGGCCACCATCATCTATAGCGTTTTTTATATTTTCTCAAGATTCATGCATCCATTGCTTAATATTAAAAAAAAAAAACATGTTAAAAAAAATTCAAATGAACAAAATATTCCAATTGAGAGATAAGAATTGGAAATTTTAGCTACATGACTATCCTGTATTGCTACAAGACTATCCAAGTTCTCTACGACAATGTGATCCACATATAAAACGAGTTCAAATATAATTTTTTTCATATATAAACAAGAGGATGGGTCCACCATAGCCTCATTGTTCATTTTCCACACCACTTTACCTCCTCTCCACTCTAATTTACACCTCTTCCCACAAAAACACTACTTTTCAACTCTTCTTTAATCTCTTACATCACAGAAAATACCTTTGACCACTCTCAATAGGTTACTCATGAATTATCAGTATTTTTAGATGAATAACCTAAAGGAAGTTATGATTCTAGTAGGATTTATATGAATTTCCCAGGAAGACACAAAATCTTGTAGCAGTATGCCCATCCCCTGCCAGACTATAGTTCCAGAACTAGGTCCAAAAGTTAGCCACCATGGAGCATTGTAGGATTCAAAACCATTATTTTGAGTAGATATAAGACCTCTGGTAGGGTGATAGAATATCATCATTATTGCAGAATAAGCATGCATGTATTATATCAAACACATGGATTTCTAAAGTAGTAACACCTTGAATAAGACCACAAATACAAGCTCCAAAGTGTATTTGATTACCCAAAAAAAACAACATTTGATCCAAAGAAGAGCACCCAAATATAGAAGGACTTGCATCATCAAAATTTTAGCCAATAGAAAACATAAAAAAGTATTATATTTTAGAAATTGTAAGAAGAAAGGGAGACAAAGAAATGACCTTTGAGAAGTTTCAAAGAAACAACCTCACCCTTGTCTGGATCTGCCATGCAACTAAAGGATCAACACATTAGCAATAAACCACTAGGTAGGTATGCACAATCTTGCACCTCTCTTCTTGACAATATTATGGTTAAAAAAAAAATTTAATGTAAAAGAGAGTGTTTTGTAGGTTGAATGTTACCAACATTCTTAGCCACCCTCGAACACTTAAGTGGAAATAAATCCCTCACTCATGCAATGTGGAAAATAGTAAAAAGAGGAGGATGATAATTACGAGGAGTGGGATAATGAATTTTAGAATTTAAGAAGGTGGTAGTTGTGGGAAAACTCATCAAACACACTAAGCCCACCACCAAACAACAAAAGGAATAAGGGTTGAGCAAGAATTTCATTTTTCATAAGATTTCATTCCAAAAATGGTAATATAGGCCCACTACATCATATAAGGTCAATCTATATGCTACCAGGGGCCTACCAAGGTGCTACAGAAGAGATATAGGCTTAGTTTGCAGATTTTATAGGACTATGCATGACTACTTCAGGAATACCTGAATTTCTACAGCAACATAGAGAAGGTGCTACATGATTGAACTAATAGGAGAAAAGGAATCCAAACCCCCAAGCATTTTCCTCAAAGCACCATGAATATAAAAAAGACATCCTAATAAGGGTAAGTGGTATTCTCCCTCCTCACTTTCTATACAATTTCATACATAATTCTACTTTCTAGAAGAATCATGTAGGAAACCACTAAATTTTTTTTTTCCAAAAACCTTGATTTTTGTTATGCAAGAATATGCTAGTATAAGAGTTAATTTATTTTTAATTTCGCATCAAATATTCCTACCTATGATCAAAATATATAACTTCATTCTTCTCATATATTCTATGAGTCCCTAGATGTCCATAAACTAATAATTAAAAAAGAATTCCTAAAATCAAAATTGAATAATTGAAGGGAAGGAAGACGGAAAACTAGAGATGGAAGTAGAATCATTGGGAGGGACTTCTAGTCTTTCAAATACAAGGATACAAGAATATAAAACAAGACTTTCAAATGGAAACATTAAACAAGAAGTGGTTTCCACATTTCCATCCTTAAGTACACTAGTCAAGGTCAATGGGAGGTAGCCAAAATAAGTCCCTTTGTATTTCAAAATAAGGAGAAGCACTATAATCAACTAGGGGAAGCCTTAACCTCCCTTAGCAACCCCAATAAAAATTCAGGAATCAACTAGTCGATAAAAGGAAGAATTAGAGGGAAATAAGAAGTAAATTGAAGGATTAATCCCCCTCCAAGCTACTACATGAAGCGACATATTTTATACAATATAAGACAATGTGCTAAAAAAAAGTCTATATAGATTTCAAATTCCTTATTTTGAGCATATTTGTCTCCAAAACCCTAGATATGAACATGGACATCTAAGAGAAGGCATATTAGGAGTGCTGGTTTTTAAAACTTTGGAGAATCGCAGTGAAAATCATTTTGGGGGGGGGGGGCGGGGGGGGGGGGGTGGCTCCAATTAGAGAGAATCCACAAAATCATAAAGTATGTCAATTATCATATAAATTGGGGATCATTTTCAAAAACTTATATCATGGGAAAAATTTGTGGAAATAAACGAGGAGACTTTTTTTAAGACAGAAGACCAAGCCTAATTAGAACTTGGAGAAAATAGTGGATCTATAGAAGAAGCAAGAGAAGAAGAGGAAGAGGATGTATCAAGAGAATATGTGCCAAAATTCCTTCTTAGGTAGCTTTGTTTGTTAATGAGGCCACCAAGGCCATGAATGAGGCACAGTTAGGTCACTATATTTTTCAAAGGATGAGAAAGACTTTCAATAGGGGTGTATGTCGATGGACCTCCAAATTAGACATAAATTAAGGCCCATATAACCATCCTTTAGCACATTAAAACTCTTTTTTTGCATTAGATGACAGATTTTTATCTTTAATATGTTCATTAGGATGGTTTAGAGATAATTGCATGTGTGCCTAATATTATTTATTTATGTAGAAAATTGTGAAAATATTAGGAAAATTATGAAGATTTGGAGGATGAGACAAAATAGGGACTTGATCCTTGCTACAAGATCGGCCGATATTGGATGATAGATGACATGACTATTAGCAAATTATTGACAAATTATGGAACTCCAACGATTGATTAAATCTAGGAATGTGTTCTTTGTCATTTAATGAAGATTCCTAGTGTTGGCAATCATATCCTTTTTTTGAGGGCTTCTGGAGGTGAAAGTTGCCTCCTTCCAAGAAATTTTTTTCCTAAACACTTTTTATAGGTACCAATTCCAATTTCAGTCTAGGAACATGTAATTATTAGTCTTCTTCTGGAGGAAAATTTTTATTTACCATCTCGACATTAATTTCTAGTAGGGATGTAGTTGGATTGATTCAAATAATGAAGTTTGGTGCCATTTTTTAACTTTAAAATATGGGTTTCATTCATATTAATATTATTATCCTTGGGAATTTCCATCCTAGCAGCCTTATAGGCTTATTTTACACTTATTTACTTTCCTTGAATGTTTTTTCCACTTGCATCTCTCATTTCTGCATTTACAATTCATTCTTCTTTGATTATAGGTCATACTGTTTAAATGATTGAAGTGAGTTGTTTCTCAGGATATCTAATGATTCAAAATCATTATGAATCCTTATAATAACTTTTAAAATTAATATTCATCATTGATATACTTGAATTAGTTTACTAGTTCATAAATCTAGAATTTCCAGAAGTCCCTTGTAGTAAAATAATAGTAATTTTCCACTATTTTTTTGAAAATTTTATTGAGATTAGTATGGTTTTGTTTCACTTTTATTTGGTCATAAAAAAATTAAAGTTAATAAAAAATTTCTTAATATAATTTTCACTTCATGAGGTCAAGCATCTAGTAGATTAACTAGCTCACTAATTCTTGAATTTCTAGGTTTTAGAGTAGTAATTTTCTGCTATTTATTAGCACATGCTAACGGAATATAGACTTTGGGGTTTGATCAGTTTTATCTTTGGCCAAAAAGAAAATGAATAAAAATTATGTTTTATATTCATTATTTGATTCATTCTAAATTCATTTATTGAGTATTCTATAGTGATTGGATTTTCTAAAATGTCTCGATTCTCAATAAAGCCACAACAATGATCATTGTTGCATATGTCAAAACTTGCATACGTGTGACTATATTTTAGTGCCACTAGTGTTGCTCTTTACACTGGTAGGGGTTTTTGCTTTTACTTTGTTATTAAATATTTCTTATTCTTTCCCATTAAATTTAGTTGAGTTGGTGTCATTAAAATGGTGAATGTTTTAGGGGAGTGTAACTAATATTAATTAATTTTAATGGCGGATGTTCAAGAAGAATTATATAGAGGGATCATTTTTGAACAAATCAAGTCACGGGGTTGTTATATCGATGATGAGGAAAAAAATATGTGTATAACAAAGTATGAAAATGATGTATACTTATTTTTCAAGTCATAATTTTTTGTTGTTATTGAAACTTAATTTTAAAAGAAGCCAAGTATGTCTAGTTATAGTCTAACTAAAAGTTTCAGATGGTTTTAAAATATAAGGATTTTGCAATATGTTTCAAATTTAACAAAAAAATGAATGGTTTATTTTGGTCCTAATGAAAATTAAAACTAGATAATTCTAAGATTAATTAAATTGGACTTTAAAGTGATGGTAATATTCCAAGACAAGTGGATCTCCATGACTATTTTGAGATTTTGCACATGAGTTAATAATTGATAAAATTTTAGTTTATTCACTTCAAATGAAAGAGGATATGTATGAGAAGAAACATTTTTCTATCAGAGTGGTACTTTCTTTTGAAGCATGGTCATTTTATTTGTCAAATTTGACTACATATTCTCTTCTATATTTTATTGTAAGTGGGCACAAAAACCTTTTAAAAGTTGATTATTTTTTTATACTAAGTTGGAAGAAATGGAGAGAATTAATGATTTTATATGGTTATTAAATGTTATAATGATATCTACTATTCATAAAACAATCCAAATTAGCAAGGAATCTCTTTCTGAAATTAAAACATGCTTGTAAAATTCACAAGAGATGGTTGAATTTCTCTAAGCAAATTTACAATTATAAATGGATGAATAATTAAAACTAAAGATGAGTTGTAAATATCAACCTATTTTGTTTCCAAACAACTTTTTTAGGTCTGATTTCATGAGCAATCGAAGATGGATCATACCATTTCAGAAGAAAATTTGGATGCAGTTGAAAGTCATACTCATTTCTCCAACAAGGAAAGGGTATGTAAGGGTAATTTGGATACAGATGTGAAACATATAGTTCCCAATACATTCATTAAAAATTTGGAGGACATCATGCACAACAAAAAGAAAACTGGTGTTCGATTTGATAAATATGTTTCTTTTCATGTTCTTGATTTTCTTAACCCTATACAATTTCATAGTGTTGTATATTTGGATGATGTTGTTCCAAACAAATTGTTAGAGATCAATATTGTGAAGAAGTTGGAAATGAGAAATAACATTGTTATTATATTCATCCTTGTGAACATTGTAGAGAGAAGAATCATCAATCAAACAAATGTTTCAAGCATAAGAATACTCCAAGAGAGAAAATTAATTTTGGATGGATTTCTTCTTGTAATTGGTATAAAACAACCATGAATATTTATAAGACATACCATAGGATATGTTCGAGAGTATTGACCATTATTGCATTGAAGTGTAGTTCATCTTCTAACCCGGTACCTAACAAGGGGGGAATTGATGGAATTGATGGTTTGATTCAGGCTTGAATATTTACCAAGTGATCCCGAGTCACAGATAATCAGAGTTATATTGCTACAACCTAGAGTTAGAGTTGATAAATAATATTCATAATTGTAGATATTGTTGTTTTGATTTATGCTCCATGAGAATTATACTCTACCAGGAACTGCATTGATAGTTGCAAATTTGGACTATTTGAGGAACTACTATGATAGTTCACTACTTAAGACCTTTTATTTATCCCAAATTTTGGTATTGTTTTTGGTTTTCTCTTAAAAACTACCATCCTTGGTTTGTGGTCATTGTTGAAAACAATTTATGAGAGATATTCAACTCTTAGCTTAGATGCATTTTTACATTTTTAGCTTTTATTCTTTGATTTTGATAAATCCCTTTGGATTAAGAGGGGAATGTTGAACACATAATCCTTCGGTTATGATTTGATTTATGGTGTGTTATGATGATTATTTGTTACAATCCAAAAAAACTTGGAAACTCAATCAACAATTTTCTTGTTTTATATATTCATACTATGCACATCATTCTTTAGATAATTATGAACAATATATACTTGAGCTTGTTTCCAATTTGTGTTTCCAACACTACTTTAAGTAGCACCCTCCTCCCAAATTTACCCAAGATAACCGGTCTGCTAGGGTAACTATGTGACAAAGAGTTACTATGATATAATTCAACCTCCAAAGCCACCTTAAGGAAGTGGAATCGACAATACAAGACCAATATAATATTCCTCAGATGTTATACGACATTCAGGATCCAACTAACCCTTCCAAGAGTTGAATTTCTTAGATAAATTGTAGTTTTTATGAATTCGTTCCCTAGTCACACTGATGATAAGCCCTCTGTGTGATTGAAAACTTCGAGTCACATGCACAACAAGGCATCCATGTGATTGTATCCTTTTTAAGGAATTTCTACGCCATCGACCCTAGATTTCGAGCCACTTTTTTATGGACAGGAGTCAGAGCACTGTGGAGAAATTCATTAAACTTCTGAAATGAGAAATAACATGATGACAAGGACTCTAATGAAAAACTATAACAAGGACCCGATTTGACAAGGACTAGGCATGGAAGACATTATGTCAAACACATCATGAACTTGTAATCTATCGGTCATATAAACACATCTAAGTATAGGAACTTCATATTTATCTAAGAATCACCAATAAAAACTGATGTCCTCTCATAATAGATGCATTACCATATATTAGTTCATACCTTGGTTAATTATTCATTTACTAAACAAATCATAATGAGATCCATAAAAAATATCATTCATAAAACCATTCTGAAAACAAACATATAACCAACATAATAAAAATTATAGAAAAACTATTAATATCACATAATGACAAGCAAATTTACACATAATACATAAGAGGAAAAAAACTCTTATTAGCATATGAAAAATGCAACCTAGTCAGGGACTTTGACGTATCACCCGACCATATATTAGGATAAAGAAAATATTTCTTTTAGTCAATCACTCCCATTCCATATTACAAGTATGAATGTGGGACTCACAAGAAAACCAATCAATGCTTCCTCATGTTTTACTGAAATCCCACCAAGGGATTCCTAGGGCCAAACAATAAAAGTACACTACCAGGCTAAACCCCAATCCCACCATTTACTGGTCCATGGATCACTAGCCCTATATAAGCATGGATGTATCCAAATATCTCCAACTAAACCATCATGAATTTGTCTTTCTCTAGTCTCTATGATTTACCGTATATTCCACCATTCACTGGTCGATGATTCCTAGGCCTAATCGAGGCTCCACCCTCTAGTATTTATCGGATATCCCTCCATTCACCAGTCTAATATTATTGGGCCTAATTTAGGGCACACACCTCTATTATTTACCATATATCCCACCATTCATCAGTTGAGGATTCCTAGGCCCACTCAGGTATGCACAATCTAGCTTTACCGCAATCTCACCTTCATCACTCGAGGGATTCATAGGCCTTGTGTTCTACTCCAAAGACTACCCCAATAAGTTTTGAAACCATCCCATAATCAAATACAAAATATTTGGACATTTAAGCTTCACTCAACTACAAAATTCAAGAAGAATGGGAGCATTACGTGACTTTCATAACATATCTTTACCAGAGAACAGCACATGAAAATCATGTCACTTCAGTAAGAAAACCAGACTTCATTTTAATGCAAAAGAATTCACTTCAAGTAATCCACTTGAATTTATTAATACTGGTTTGTGTGGTCCAATGAGAAATAAGTCTCCTTGGGGTGAATAATATTTCATATTGTTCATTTATGTTTTACAATAATGTGTTGGATTGGCTTATTGAATAATAAATATGAAGAATTTGATAAATTCAATGTTTTGAAATCTCTGGTAGAAAATGAGTTTTATTTTAAAATAAAATGTCTTACATTTGATAAAGGAAGAAAATTTATATTAGGTGAGTTTTTCGACTTTTGTGAGCATCATGACATTAAAAGGAAATATTCTATAACTAAAAATCCACAAAAAAATGAAGTGTAAGAAATAATGAACATAACAATTCAACAAATTGCATGTTCCATGCTTGATGAAGGCAGAGTGCCTCATACCTTTTGGGGGGGCAAGAAACCCATACAACTGTGAATATCCTTAAAAAATATCATGTTCTAGTAAAGAATGATAAAACACTTTATGAAATATGGTTTGGTAAGCCTGCAACTGTCAAACATTTTAGAGCTTTTGGAAGCAAATGTTACATAAAGAATACCTATGATAAGCTTAAAATTTTAAAGCTAAAACTGATGAAGGAATCCTCTTTGGATACTCCTCTAGAAGTAATGAATATAAATGATATAATAAAAGAATTCAAGGGATTGTTTAATACATAGATTTTGTGATTGATTAACCATCTACATGTACCAAAAGGGAAGAATCAACAGAGGAAGAACCTCTTCTTAATAACAGTCAAAAGGATGCAGGAGAAGAAATTAGTGAAACATCCAAAGAAGGAAACAAAAACACATAAACATCAAAAAATGCTCCTTCAAGGTATGTTGAGAAAAATCATGTGGAATCTCAAATTCTATGTGAAAAGGAAGTTTGAGTACAAACTAGAAGAACCCTTGTTGGAGCTTCTACCTACCTAGCCCTACTATCTATAATTGAACATAAAAATGTAAATCATGTAAGAAAATATGAATTTTGGATTAAGGAAATGAATGAAGAACTTGATCAAATAGAAAAGAGGCATACATGGGAGTTAGTTCCAAGACCTCATGATGAAGATTTTATTGCGAAAAAATGGGTGTTCAAAAACAAATTTTATCAAAATGGAGAAGTACTTAGAAATAAAAAAAGACTTGTATGAAAAGGCTATGGTCAACAAGAAGGAATAGAATTCGAAGAAAGATTTGAACTAGTAGCTAGACTTGAGGCCATAAGAATGTTTCTTGAATTTTCATGTTTTAATAACTTCAAGGTATTTTAAATGGATGTTAAATTTTCATTTATATATGGGGATACATAAGAAGAATTTTATATTGAATAACTTGAAGAATTCATTCTAGGAAATGATAAAAATATTGTTTTCAAACCTAAGAGAGCTCTATATGGATTAAAATATGCTTCTCATGCATGGTATTATCATCTTGAAAAGTATTTTCAAGAACAAGTCTTCACAAAATGGTCTACAAATAGAAACCTATATATCAAATATAATAAAGACAAACTTTTGATAGTTTTAGTTTATGTAGATGACATCATATTTGGAGTTAATGTAAAATATATGAGTCAATAATTTTCTTTTGTTATGTAGCAAAAATTTGAGATTTAACTACTTGGTGAACTAACATACTTTCTTGGTCTTCAATTTAAACAAACAAAGAATGGTATATCTCTTGTAAATCAAGTACCTCAAGCTGATTTTGAAGAAATACGAAATGGAATATTGCAAACATGTATACACACCAATGGTAACAAGGTGAAATATTAGTCAAAATGATGATTATCCTTTAGTTAATTAGCCAGAATACAGGTCCAATATTGGAATATTACTCTACCTTATGTTAGCACTCCATCGTATCTTCGACGACTGAGAAGGAGACCATCAAAGGTAACCACATACCTCTTTGGCCTTTTAGCTAGCCCTACTAGGAAGGAGAGGGCTCTCACCAACAGATCACACTAAAAATGAATAGATAATGAGGATTTTAGGCTAGGTATAATACCACTAGAGTTTTTATTAATTTATTTTGGGTGTTGGATGGCGAATTAGATCAGGGAAGAACTAGGTCAGGGAAAAAATGATCATAATTGACGAGATCTAATGGGGAAAGGTAGGAACATAATTCAGCACATTCAGTTCTCAATATGAGTGGATTATATTGCTAGGGTTTCAAAAAAGAGCGTGGAAATCATAAATCATTTTTAATGAGAAGATAATGAAACACAACTATAATGATTCCTCCAAAACAGAGCATCAACTAACGAATTATGCTTATCTAACTTAGGAATCAATTGCATTGAGAGATGGCATGAATATGGAAATCATAATACACTCAAGCATATGTAAACATAAGAGGAAACACTACTAAAACCCATTACCACAAGAATCCCACCAAAACAGCTGCAACTCTGTCTATTAGTTCCTGCCAAAAATGACTGATTACACTAGTGTTCAAAGATCAATTACACAACATCCAACCCTTGAAATGACAAAGAAAATTACAGATACATACCAAAATAGACTTCTCCCACTCTCAGGGGTAGAATCCATGACTTCTCGAGCTGTTCCCCAAAGTCCTCAACTAGAATCCTAATGACTAGGGAGGTCAACAAAATCATCCCTATCTTTGATGAAACCGATTCACTTGACCAAAAATTACACATTTATGTGGTGTATCTACCTCTAGTAACTATAAAAATACATAATTACATTTAATTTTTTTCATTTAAATCATTAAATATCCTTAGAATCCATCAACAAACTGATAAAAATTGAAAATTCTGAAGAAATCAGTACTCTGTAGAAAGTGCAACCTGCTTGTAAAAATCGTAGTGTGCCTGGTAAAAAGCATAGTGTGGGCCTTCAAATAACCTTTAGACTACCTTCCTGAAGTCCAAATTGAGCCCAAGATAGATAATTGGAAATCTCTTCCTGTCTAGTTTTCAATAATGTCCTCAAGTACTGAAAATGACGGAGTTAACTTCCTAAAAAAATAAATCTCCCAATACTGGCCAAAAAGCATAGCATGAGGCTGAAAAAGGAGGCAAAAGGTGTTTTTTAGGAGGTTTTTGGGCTTTTACACCTGTTAAAAGCTCAATTTTTGGAGTTCCAGTAGTCAAAAATTGATGTAGAGACCATTATATATATCTATATGTGCATATTTTTTATCATTTAGAGGCCTAAAAAAAAAGCGTAGCATGGCCCACGCTGCGCTTTTTGCAGGGTGAGTGTGCGAAAAACATAAAAATTTTGACCAAAATGCTCAAAAAACAAAAAAAATCCCCAAAAATGTTCAAAAATGATGGATGAAGTGCTGATGAAGTATTTCAACCTACCCAGGAGGCATCATCAAGTAACTCAACTTTTCCCTTCTCCTTTTGGCTGATTAGGGTTTCCTTAACCTTGTCCTTCAATTTCTTTACTTTGACATTGCAAATATTGTTTCTGGTGTGATAGTGATCAACCATGTGCCTTAGCGTTTGATTGTCCTTTTTGGTCTTATGAAGGAGCTTCTTCATGTGTATGTTCACTCTATCAAGCCAAAATTCTTGCTGATCATTAATTGAACTCTCACAATTCTTTCCTCAAAGGTGAGTTCTTATGCTTCATTTTTCTTTTTCTGCAATGCTTTTTTAAGGCCCCTTATTTTTGGTCTCTTCTCATTGATTTGGGCCTAATCCTGATCAGAATCATCATTTTCTATCATTTATTTTCCTTTTACATCTTACTTCTTGGCTTTTAACAGCTCCATTTCCAGGATTACTTGTTTTTCACTCAACTATTTGTTTTCTTGCCAAATTATCTTGTAAATCACTGATTTTGGAATATTTCTATTTGATGACCAGGTTTGAGGTTTCAGTATCATCTTGGACCTCCAAGTCCACTAGGTCAAACTCCTTTTCTTCCTCATGATGAACTACTTTCTTCTTTTGAAAAAATACCTCTTGTTGCTTTTGATATATCCCTATTTTGTTAATGTAGAAGGCAAGGCCCCTTCCATAATATTTGGAGAAAAAAATTTCCTATGTCCTCTCCGATAGGTTTTGACCTATTTTTCCTTTTTAGTCTTGTTCACTATAGCCCTACCAGATAACATAGTTTTTTTTTTAGAAACTACTACTGATGGTTTATAGGTCTAGCGTGCTGATTTGGTGGTGTAGTCAAGACATCTGCCTCAATGCAAGTCTCCCATGAAATTTTCAGCTATTTGAGATGATGAAGGAAAATTATTTTGATGAGTGAATTATGGGAGATATTTTTGATTGGAAGCTCATACTCTTTATTTTGCAATATGTATGCCTCCTTATCAATTTTCCTGTACAAATAGTAAGGAAGGTTGAGCAATTTCACCCTAGTGAAATGCATGAGCAACCTAATGTGATGGTTGTACAACTTAGAGAATCTACCTTCACAAGTGAAATATTTCATGATGATCTTCATCATGGGAAAAAAAACTATTAGACAACTAACCAAAAGGAAATATTTTCCTCATGTTGTCATTGGATGGTGCTTTGAATTAAGGTTCATATAGCTCGGCATCCAAATATTTAGTTTTGAACCATTTTTCCCCTACATTGGGTATCCTTATTTTTTCTGCAACGATGTCTGTAGAAATAGTGAATGTCACCCTTGCAATGGTCACTTGGTATTTTTGTAGGTTGGTGATGAAAACCTTGGTCAAAGTAAGATGGCTTTGTACTCTTTGTACCATCTCATAGAACTCAAAACAACCTACATGCTGGAAACATTTGATTGCTAAGGGTGATGGCATCAATTCCCTAGTGTCTAATGGCTCTAGTATCAATATTTTCCCTCCTTTATAGTATGTTTTCTTTTCTTCTTCTGTGGTGTTTCTCTCCTCCTCCATGATGTTTCTGTCTACCTCCATTATGCTTAGTTTTTCTTAGAAAACCTATGGAAGAAGGGGAAGGGGAAGAGAGTAGGATTATAGGGTTAGGAAGTTGCGATAAGTTAGGGAAATTTTTGGGAAGGGTATAAGAGATTTAGGAAGATTATGGAAGTGATGGGGAGTTGAAATGATAAGGTAGATAGGGTAGGAAATTCAAATACAGGGAGGTAGTCTAGCAACCTATAAAAGTGCAGCGTAGGGGTAGGGTTTTAGAGAATATATCTTAGGAATGGGAAATGAGGGGATGTGAGGGTACTGGGGGATGAATTATAGTATGAGGGAGGTATATGGGTTTAGGTAAAAACAAATTAATCTTGTAAACTATGAAAACTAGGTTTTAAAAACTAGAACATAGCATGGATAGTAAAGGAGAGAATTCCACCATAAAATTATGACCATGAGTTGAAAGGAAGGGCTTAGAAGATGTAACTTACTTTAAAATGAGTTTAGAATCCTTTCATTATATAATAGAACCTTTGGAGACAATATTTTAGGCCATGGATATCCTCTGCAAAAAGTGCAGCAAGCTTGATAAAGTGGCAGCAAAGCTCCACAAAAAGCGCAATATTCTTCTGCGAAGCACAATGGACCCATTGCAAAAATTACAGTGCATGTGGAAAAAGCATAGCGACGGAGCTAGAACTTCTTTTTTCGAAGGAAAACTTGATTTTTTTCTTGGGAAAAATTGGAGAGCTCGATGCTTGATAATGAAAATGAATGAATTTTGATCTTTGAGAGCCTTTTACACTTGGAGAAATATCATTAAATAAATAATGGACCCACATTTCCTTTTTTCAAATCAACCTTACATTGATTTTTAAATTTAACCTTTGAATTTGATCTTTGAACTTCATGTTTTGATGTCTTCAGAACACTAAATCGCATTTTGGAACCTTGAGTATTGCAGCTACTTGGAACACTAAAGTACTTATTACAAATTAGGAACATAAAATTACATTTTCCTTTGAAATCAAATTTACAAATTAAATTTACTGACGGAATTTATTTACTGTCACTCCTTTAGTTGTTGGACTTTATGGCGTGAAATGATGATTTGATGACCTTGGAAACCCTAAGACCTAATAGAGGCTCTGGATTGAATGAAACCATGATGAAACTGAATGTAATGATGATGATAGCTCATGAATTATGGTACACTCAACAAAGTGGTTAAATGAGCCAGCAACTAATAAAATTTTGGAAGGAGTGAAATCAAACCTAGATCCACATCCAGTGGCCAAATTTTTGCATGACGACCTAATGGAATGACAAAAATTTCAAAATGGGGCATGTTACGGTCCTATAATAATAGGGTTCATAAATTTTGAATTGACTTTGATATTCTTGTAAATATGTACATACCTTGCTTTTTGCAAGTTGGTTTCCCATATTTTGAAAAAAAATAAAAAAATCCAAAAAGGGGGTAAAAGGTCCTAAAATAAAGATCAAAGGACTTAGAAAAATATAAACCCAAAAAGGAAAAGAAATAAGATCTGAAAGTGAGCAAGTCCAAATGCCACTACTTTTAATTTTAGTGCACGAATAATGATTATGTACAGAGTGTCAATAAATGCCATAATCCATGATCAATTAAAATCCATGTTCTTGATCAAATTGAGTTCCACAAGCAGACTTCAGAGATGCTTTATTCTACTGTCACAAATAAAGACATGAGGGCTCAAGAGCTAAAAAATACCATATCCAACATGCAAGATCAAATGAATATGGACAAAGCCTCATTGTATGTCAAGGATCTAAGGATAAAAGCCTTGAAAGAACTAGTTTTACAAGTGGGATATGATCCTACCAATATCAAAGCAGCAGAATTATTAGTGAAAAAGAAAAATGAGGATATAGCATCCTTGAGGAAACAACTCAAACTTCCTCAAACTGAGAATCCTCAGACAAAAGAATTGATATAGGAACATAATGAAAAATATGAAATGATGAATTTAATTCTTCAGTTGACAGCCCAAGTTAAAGAAATGGAAATACAGATGGACAAACTTGTCAAAGAAAATGAGACAGTGAAAGAACCAGTGATTCTGACGGTCATTCCATTTATCACTGCAGTAGTGCCTTCAAATTTAGGAGAAAATTTGGCACCCAAAGAACCACTGTGACTTCTTCCACACCATCAACCATTGAATCTTCTACAACTGAAGTACAACCTACTAATGAGGCCAACAAAATAGTGAAAGCAATGGAATAGATGTCTTTAAAGACAAATGAGATTAACAAGTTCACAAAAATGGTTGAAGATCTTGAAAATTCAAATAAATTAGCTCAGGTAAATGCTAAGACCCATGAACAAAATGCTAGCAAATTTAGTGAAGAGTTAAAAAATTTGCAAAAAGAATTAACTTTGAAGGATCAGATATCATACATGAAAAATTACCTTTGGAATAATACCATTGAATCCATCCATGATGTATGGCCTTCAATTCAGGTAATTTTTGAGCAAAGAGAATTATTACTAGCAGCCCAAGCAGAAATTCAAAAGAATCAAACTAATTTGGTTGACATACTAGAACAAGCTGTAAGGCTAATCATTCTATACATCCTTTTACTTTAAGATTGTTTTTATAAGTTGTGTATATTGAAAATAGCAATTATGGCTTCTAGGAAAGTCTATTATACCAGGTCTAACCCGAAACCTCAGCCTGCTATTATAGTAGACAACCCAGACTAAATCGGTAAAAAGAAAAAATAGTTAGAAAATTTAGAAGCCGAAATATCATTAAAAAGAGTGAATTCATTACCACAGGAGTTAGTAAGTCTCTAAGATATTGATTTTTATCTGAAATTTGAGCATTCTTTATTTAGAAGAAAATCTGAAAGTGATCTTAAAATTACTATTTTAGACCCTGTTTTCACTTCATTCTTGAATACAAGACAGAAAAATATTACAGTCAATTTTAAATGAAAGAAAGTTGAAGATCAGACTAAAATTGAAGAACTTAATGTTACTATTCTCAAAGATATTTATGAAGCTATTGAATTAGCTCAATTTTTTACCTATGCAAACAAACATCCACTTTCTCAGTTACATACTACAATAATACCAGCTAGAGAGTCGTCTTTTTATGTTGTTACATAATTTCTAAATTCCACTACAAACTCATCTACGGATCGATTTATCCCTAGATTACCTTTACAACCTAGAGTACTATTTCCAGCACTCACTTCATCCAATATATCCATTAGTTCACCTTTTGATTTCCTAAATTCATCATCCTCATTCCCTAGTATTTCCATATACATTCCAGTTTCATTTCCCAACACTTAAAATACAACTTTTAGTTCATCAGCTATCATTTCTGGCACAGCTCCAAGTAGTTCTACTTTACCTCCTAGCCAAGATAAGCTTCAAGCATTGGCTGCTAGATATGCTCCCCTAGTCTTTCCACAACAGCTTCATGTCATGCCTCAAGACTATCAAAATAAAATACCACTATTAGATGGCACTACCAATTATACTACTCAACAACACATTACTAAGATGAAAGACTTCTTTGAAATTTATGAGATTGATGACTCAAACGTTCAAATGAGGCTTTTTGCATAAAATTTGACAGGAGAAGTTAAGAAGTGGTTTAAAGATCTAGTTGTTGGTAGTGTAACTGATTTAGTTGTGTTTCATAGATTGTTTTTAAATAAATGGGAAAATAAAAAGAATCCCCTCCAAATATTGTCTGAATTTTATTCGATGAAAAGAGCTCCAAATGAGTCAGTCCAAGACTTCTGCACTAGATATAATAATGTCTATAATTCTATCCCTGTAAATTTTAAATCCACTCCTTATTCTGTGCTTCTCAAATTCCCTGATGGATTTTATGCATATATCGCTTACCAATTAAGGAAAATAGATGCAGAGACCTTAGAAAAAATGCAGACAGATGCTATTAGTGTATAAGTAAACATTTTATCCCAAAAAGCTAGACTGAGAAATGAAATAAGAGTGACCATTAAAGAAGACACTGCCAATTTAGACACAAAAATAGATATGTTATCTAAAACCTTAGAGAGGATGATGGATAGACTAGACAACATAGAGAGAAGACCTCAGTGGGATAACCAACAAAAAATCAAAAATCCTAATTTTAGAAAAAACACAAATTTAGGAAAAGAAAAAGAAATGGCCCCAGACCAAACATTAAGGCCCCCATTCCAAGAGAATTATGCTGAAAGTTCTCAGAATAATGATGATGATGATGATGCAATAAATCTAATGGGAATATATGATAAAAATACTATCTTTCTCACTCAGGAAGATCAGGAATTATTTGAACTCCAACAGCTCAAATTAAATTCAGGTGAATCCTTTTGTTATAAACAAAGTTATGATTATGCTATAAATGAAATACACAGTCGATATAACCTTAGAAATAAGAAAAAAAATGAGTCTTCTAGCAATAAAACTTCCCAAACTTAGATAAAAAAAAAGTAGAAGCACCCAAAACAAAAGTTCTACAAATTTTCCCAAGGGAAAATAAGCAAAACTCTAGTTCTTCCTAAAAATGCATCAAGCCCTAAAATTGTTGATATTACTGATGAATTTTCTCAAGTTGCAAAATATACACAAAAATCTACTGCTGCTAAAGCTTCTAATTATGTTAAAAAAACAAATTTATAACATAAAATACCTTCTTCTAATCCTAAATCAGTAGATCCAAAAAATGTTACCTCAAAAACACTTGTTGATAATTCTAAGTCTGACAAAAAATCTACTGATTCACAAACAATCCCTAAAAAGAAAGTTAGGAGTAGTAAAACACAAGAAACACAAACAGAAAATATTAAACCAATTGAAAATGAAAAACTAAATGTAGAAAAACAAGACAAAACAACACAAACTACAGTTACTAAAGAAGAATTGATTCAAATCAATAAATCTCAACCTACATTCAACATACAATCTGAAATTGAAAATCTAAAAATACCAATTCCTTTGACTTAATTGGTAAAACATGACTTGTATAAATCAACCATAACTGAAACATTAAATATGAATGATGGAGAAGATTCCATAAATCTAAATGATGATCAGCCATAGTTTATTTTTGGCCTAGATGTGAATGGAAAACATGTAGATGGATCAGTTCCTCCATTTTATATCAGTCTTACCATTCATGACAAATTTTACACAATGCCATGCTAGATTCAGGAGCTTCCCATAATCTAATTCCTAAAGCCATAATGGAAACTCTTAATATAGAAATCACAAGGCCATATAAAGATATGTTCTCTTTTGATTCAAGTAATGTTAAATGCCTTGGTTTAATCAAAGATTTGTGTGTAACACTAGTTCAATATCCTGGTAAAAGTATATTAATGGACATTGTAGTAGCTGATATCCCACATAAATATGGAATGTTACTTTCTCTCTCATGGGGAGCAAAGTTACAGGGATCTCTACAATTGGACATGTCTTATGCTACTATATCAGTTTTTGGCCAACCTAAAATGTTATATAGGGAAACATTAATGAAGTACATGGTCAGCAGTGCTGAAAGATCTATAAATTACCCAATTTACTCCACACCAACTGACCTTGATTCTTTTATCTTATGTAACTCTGAAACTAATGAAATCCAAACAGAACTAATAGAGAAAAATAAAGCGCCAAATAATGATAATATCTTTCATGAATCTCTATGGCATTTAGACTTTGATGGTTCAGTAAATAAGTTAGGAGTAGGAGCAGGAGTTTGGATAACCAAAATGGAGACTAATCACTCAGAAGGCCATCCTTTCAGGCTCAATTTCAAATTTTCCAATAATATGGCTGAGTATGAGGCCCTCATCCTAGGACTCCAAATCATTAGGAACTCGGGAGGGAAAATAATATTAATCATGGGAGATTCAGAGTTGATCATAAAAAAAGTAAATGGAGTTTATTCTATTTACAATTCTAGACTAAGCAGATACAGAGACATTGTCATAGATTTCACTGATGATTTATTGGAATGTAAATTTGCTGCCATACCTAGAAAATAAAATACACAAGCTCACTATCTAGCAATATTTTCTAGTACATGCAATTTACCATTCCAACCTAATCACAGATATACTGCTGAAGTCAAACCTAGGCCACTAATTCCAGAAAATCTTAAGTATTGGCAAATTTTTTCTCACGATGAATAGATTTACAATTTTATGAACAATGAAGGTGAATTTCAGAACTGTAAGACAGATTTATATTGTACTATAAAACAAGCTTTATATTGTAAGATAGATTTGAATAAATTAGATGTAAATAGAATAAATTTTGATAAACCAACTAGATTTAGTCAAACAGATATAGATAGCTTAGAAAAAGTAGATATTGAAGAAATTGTTGATGATGAATCAAATATATTGAATCTTAAGGATAATTTCTTACCTAAAGGTTTAACTCCCAAAAGATCTTTTTGACTCAAATGATGTAGCTAGAAAACCTAAAATGGAGACAACTAGATCTGATATTAAAGAATGCAATATTGGTACAGAGTTAAAACCCAAAATAATCAAACTTTTTAAAACATTACCTCAAGAAGAGAAAGAAAAATACATTACTCTTTAAAGGAATATGAATATGTTTTTTCCTAGAGTTATGAGGATCTCAAATCCTATGATACCAGCCTAATCCAACATAAAATTCAAATAAAAGAAGATCATAAGCCATTTAAACAAAAGTTGAGAAGAAATAACCATGTTTTATTACCTTTGATAGAAAAAGAAGTGAAAAGAATGTATGATTCACAGATCATTGCACCAATCAGATATTCTGATTGGGTTTCCAACCTAGTTCCAACAAGAAAGAAAACATGAGAGATTAGATTATGTGTCAACTTTAGGAATCTAAACAAAGTCTCCTTGAAATATAATTACCCTTTACCTAAAATGGATCATATATTAAAAATGGTAGTTGGCTCTTCTAGGATGTCACCTTTAGATGGTTTTTCAGGATACAACCAGATTTAGTCCAAAAACAAGATCAAGAAAAACAACATTTACTACTCCTTGGCCCACTTTTATATATGTAAAAATGTCTTTTCGTCTAATGAATGCAGGGGAAACCTTTCAAAGGGATATGGACATAGATTTTTCAAAGGAAATACATGATTTCTTAGTAATTTACTTAGATGACATTACCGTGTTTTCAAAAATTGATAATGAGCACTTGGATCATCTGAAACAAGTCTTTAATAAATTTAGAAAATTTGGAATCTCTTTAAACCCTAAGAAAAGTTTATTTGGATTAGAGGAAAGCAAGTTACTTGGACTCATAATTTATAAAGAAGGAATCAGAATATATCTTGCTAGGATAGAAGAAATTATGAACATCAGTCCACCAATAAAAATCGAAGAATTACAAACCTTTATAGGTAAGATTAATTTTTTAAGAAGATTCATATCTAATTTAGCTGAGATAATTAGAGAACTGAATAACATGCTCAACAAATATTTAGTTCTTAAATGGACTGTAGAGGCTAAAAAATCATTTAACTCCATCAAACAAGCCTTAACCAAAACTCCAGTCCCAATAAGTGCTGACTTTCAGAAAAAATTTATAATTTTTTCATTTGCTTCAGAACACACCATTGCTGCAGTTTTACTGCAAAAAAATGACCAAGGATTTGAACAACCCATATATTTTTTAAATAAGACCCTTAGAGATTCCCATTTTAAGTACTACATTATGGAAAAACAAGCCCTAGCTTTGGTTAAGGCCATTAAAGACTTCAGAGTTTGTATTCTCTACTCTCATATCATTGCCTAGATTCTCCCAAATTCTATAGTAAAAGATATTCTTACTCAGGATGGTCCTGATGGAAGAAGATGTAAGTGGATTTCCACTATCTTCGAATATAAAATAGAGATAAAACCTACAAAACTCATCAAAGGTCAAGGATTAGCCAGACTTATGGCTGAATCTAACTGCAATGCCCTAGACATAAATTTTATTGCCCAAGTAGATGATCAGGAAGATATGGCAACTCCAACGATCAGTGAAGCCTTCTCAGAATCACCTTGGTATATAGATATCATATTTGTACTCCTAAAATTACAAGCTCCTCCTGGATTGTTAAGAACCAAAGCCAGATTCTTAAAACTAAAGGCAGTAAGATTTTGTATTTTAAATAATGTCCTTTTTTGGAAAGATCATAGTGGGATTTTATTAAATTGATTATTAAAGGAAGAAGCTGACAAGATACTTGAAGAATTTCATGTAGGTGACTGTGGAGGACATCTATATTGGAAAACTACTATATACAAGATCATGAGAGCTGGTTTTTACTGGCCTACTTTGTTTAGTGATGTCAAAAAGTATGTAACTTCATGTCATAAGTGCCAATTTTTTTAGGGTAAGAAGAAATTATTACCCCTCCCCTTAAAGCCTATTTCAACTGAAATTCCATTTCAACAATGGGGTTTAGACTTCATTTCTGAAATTAATCCTCCTTTTTCAAGCCAACATAAGTGGATTTTGACAGCCACTGATTATGTTACTAAGTGGATTGAAGCCATACCCTCCAGACAATCCACAGATACTGTCATTATTTCCTTCCTAGAAAACAACATTCTTTCAAGATTTGGATGTCTCCAAAAGATAATTACTGACAATGCAGCATCATTCAAATTGAAGAAAATGATTGAATTTTGTCACAAATACCATATTACCTTAGTTCATTCTACTGCATATTACCCCCAAGGTAATGGCCTAGTTGAATCCTCAAACAAGAGCCCTGTAAATATCATCAAAAAATTACTTGAGGACAATAAAAATACTTGGCATAAGAAGTTAGTCAATGCTTTATGGGCAGATAGAATTACTACTAAAAAATCCATTAGTACTTCCCCTTACCAGCTTTTTTATGGAATGGATGTTGTTTTTCCATCCTCCTTAGGTGTACCGGTGATGAAAATTATCCAAGAGTTACAAATTGAAACAAATGACATTCAAAGAAGGATCAATTAAACTATTCACTTGCAACAAAAAAGGGAAGATGTTTATATCAAATCTCAAGTCATTTAGGATAAAATCAAGAAATTTTTTGATAAAAAGACTAAAGAGGATGATTTTGACATAGGAGATAAAGTATTAAAGTGGGATTCCAGAAGAGAAGAAAAAGGGAAACATGGAAAATTTGATTTTTTTTGGAAAGGACCTTATGTGATTTATGTATATAGAGGTAATAATGCTTTCTTTTTGAAAAAATGGATGGGACAGATCTGCAAGAAGGACCAGTAAATGGTAGAATGTTGAAGCACTACTACTCTCCTGAGTTAACAACTATTTAGTTTTTATTCACTTTGATCATTGCACATATACATTGTGGAGTTTAGATTGGATTGGATGTTTCCCTAACAAATTTGTAGCCTGGAGAGAAGGCCCTAAGCTTTGATAGGTAAATATCAGAAGTATGAATAAATTGCAAATATTAGAAGACATTTACAAGGTAATCACAGTAAAATTCCCAAGGCTACTAGTCTCAAAGTTCTTGATATTTCACTAGGAAATGTCATCCCCATGTGGAGCCACTATTAGGGTCCTATAATAATAGGATTCATAAATTTTGAATTGACTTTGATAGTCTTGTAAATATGTACATACCTTGCTTTCTGCAAGTTATTTTCCCATATTTTGAAAAAATGAAAAATAATAAAAAAAGCCAAAAAGAGGGTAAAAAATCCTAAAATAAAGATCAAAGGACTTAGAAAAATATAAACCCAAAAAGAAAAAGAAATAAGACTGAAAGTGAGCAAGTCCAAATGCCACTACTTTTATTTTTTACTGCAGGAATAATGATTATATGCAGAGTGTCAATAAATGCCATAATCCATGATCAGTTAAATAGTTTAATCTTAACTTGTCATGCTTTCAATTTCATGTTTTTAGATAGAGAATAAAGATTTGTCAAACAATTTAAACTTGACAAATCAATAGATAGGTAGAGAATAATGAGGAGCTCAATAGTTTAATCTGAGACCTCAGATGAAATAAGATAGATCTAGATATTTTTATGCGTTGAAAGAAATTTTTTTTAAGGTTGCAAGCCTAAATGCATCTACAAAATGAAGAAAAAATGTTAGAAATAAAGTTGGGTAGTTGTAAAGCAGTTGACCAATCATGTAATAAAACATCATCGAGAAAAATCACTAATTTCCCCTCCCCTAAAAGAATTCAGTGTTCTAAACTATCTGTAAAGAAGGCTCATAGCATTTCTCTGACTTTTGTTGGGGCCGAACCCAAGGCTTGATGACTTGTCAGTTAAAGATATTGAATTCTTGCATTAAAATCCACATTTCTCAACATTTACCCTTTATTCATACATCAAAACACATTTTTCCTAAGAAAAACGCATTGTTTACTTAGTAAAATTGTAAATCTAAAAAAATTAACTTCATTCACTTCAAAAAACATTCATAAAACCCTCAAAATGCATTTATCATAAGTATACGTGAAGTAATATAAAATATGAGCAATGCTTTATTTTTACACTTTACTTAGAGATGACATGTGTTTTATTTCCATTTCACTACCCTATTCATATTAAATTTAGCCTATTTTTATTAAAATACCTAATTTACCCTCCCATATATATTAAAACCCTTATATTTAAATTAACCCCCCAAAACCCATTATTTTACGTTTGGACCAAATTTTATTATTTCCATGTCCGCAAATAAACCCCCCCTACAAACCCCTTCATTTAAACCTATCTCTATTGAAATAATCCTGCCCCCTATAGTTTGAAAATTGTTCAAAGGTTTATTAAACTATATAATATAAATACTATCTCACCCATATGCATTTATTAAAGCATGATATAAATGTTTTAAATAAACGTTAAGGCCCCCCGCCACATATTATATGCTCCTAAAGGCTTAAACTTTATTAAAACACAGTTCTATAAAGCTTAAGCCCTTTCCATTGCTTATAAAAAAATCTTGGTACCACTCCCATTTCAAATGAAACTCCCAAACTAATCACGACCGTTCACACAATGAACTTCAGATCCGACGGTTATCATCCAAAATCGTGCAGAAGAGATGCATGATCACCGAAATACCAAAGCTGCATGAAATGGGTGGTTTCAAAATTTAATCTCTCCTCCACATGGATTTTTCTTACTGGATCATATGGGTTCAAGACGAAGTCACTTACCACCACAACTCTGCGTGAAAACCACTAGTTTTTAATCCGTTCAATCCCGAAACCGTCCTTCCTGCCGATGCGACCTGCATTCAATGACAGATTAATGCAACTAATATGTTTAATAAAAAATCAAAAATACTTTCATTTCGTACCCTTCTTGCATGTTTAACCCTCTCCACTACCTTCCCAACTGTAAAACACTCTTCTTTTAAGCCATTTTCCACCATTTTTATGCCCAAAACTTGCATAATTTGCCCTGAAACCTGTGAAGATTTCCAAGGAGCTTCATATTGCTCCAGATGAGCTATTGAAGCCATAAACTCAGCCCGAACCTCAAAAATCATTATGAATATCAAATACCTGCATACAAAAGGTATTTTTCTCAAATTGGAACCTGCAATCGATTTAAAGGACCTCTAAAACAACAAAAACATTTTAGAATTTAAGAATCCATTGAAAGGAAACTACCAAAAGCCCCAAAAATAGGCCAAGATCTAGCAAATTTTTCCCGGAAACGCTATTTTTACTACTGCGCACTATTTTGAAGAAATTTATGAGTTTTTCATAGGTTAATGATCTATTTCAAGCTCTGAAATAAACCAGAAAACCTCTACAGGTATGCTAAGCCTTTGCAATCTTTTCAAAAGAGTTTTTCAGCCCAGTTTCTCGGTCAAGTACTAAGGAAACCCTTGTTTTATGTTTTAAACCAGTTCTAAAGCCTAAAAATATCTTTAACAGGCCTAATTGCACAAAAAACACAAAGAAAAGCCTATACTTTGCAAAATTTGTCCAATAAACCCTTTGTTAAAGTAAATTGCTTCCGCAAACTGTCTAAACTTGCAGAAGTAGATCAAAATTCCTAAAAAACGGAGTGCAAGAAAGCCTGAAGCTTCTAAAGCACCTAAACCTACCCCTTTCATGATTTCAAGTACTTCTATTGTTGTCAATCCCTTACAACCACTTGTTGTTGATATTGAACACATCCCACTAGCTGATACTGATTATAAAATAGTAGATCTCATTGTTGAATTTAACCTGTTAGATATCCATAACTGGTGTTTTGAAAAATATTTAGATGATCAAGAAGAAGTCCATATTTGGGAATCTCATTTTCCTAAATATGTTGTCCCATTAACTCACCCATGTCAGGAGGTTATTAGATTGTGTCAGTAGTACTATGTTCCAAAGCAAAGAGTCATTGTAAATTCCAGTAAATATGTGCTTTTTACCATCACTGCTAAATCAATTAACCAAATGTTGCAGCTTCAGTCTGACCCCCAAGCAGTCCCCTTGTCTATAGAGGCCCTCACCAAGCTATATATTGGCCTAGATTTTCCTAAAAGGTTCATGATTTTTTAGACATTTATGCCTCTGCATGTAGAAATTCCTAAGCTAAATCCTCCATATTCTACTGCTAAATTCCATGAAGGTTCAAGACATGTGATTTCCATGCTTTCCTTCATCCTTGGATATTTTACTGATGAACAAAGTGAAGAGTCCATCTTGGGATTCTTATCCACCTTTTCTCTAGGTCAAGCACCCTCAGTAATCTTTTATTATGCTGGTTTCATTGTTGATAATATTCATTATCAATTGACAAATTTTCAAATTGAGGGAGTATTAAGATATACCTCATACCTTTTCCATATGTTTCTATACTTCCAATCACTCTCCAAAAAATTGACATGGAGGGAAATCCTCTATCTGTCATCTTTTGGACATCCATGCTCAGGAAAGAATGTACAAATTTCAGTTATACAAAGTTTTCAGAGTTATTTCTACATTCAGTGATCACAATTTTGACCAAGACAGAGCAGCCAAGAGTAAATGAAGAAATACAAAAGATATTTCAGTTATCAGAGCAAAGTAAATTTGGTGACTAGTATTTGTATGAGAAATATACTGAAATCAAAGTCTTTGGGTCAAACTTGTTACCTTACAAATTACCCAGATATCCTTCAATGAGGATCTTTGCCTTGGAGTATATCAGGCAGATCCTGAACTTTGATTCAATAATCTTCATGGAAGCTAAGAAGAAGACCCAATTCAAACTTAAGAACCAAATTGGGCCATTCATATGTAATCACAGGGATGCAGAGAAAGAGGTAGCTAATCAGTTATTGGAATATAAATTTGAAGAGAGTTTCCCTTGGAACTATGATCCACAAGGGATCTTGAGCAAGCTAAGGGTTAAATGAAATTTAACACCCTTTATTCATGAAGCCAAACTAGAAATAGAAAATTTTGTCAATCATATTGAATGAACTAAAAACACCTTAATAGATGTAGTGAAAAAAGGTAATTCTACTCATACCTTAGAGACTGCAAATCAACCAGAGAATTCCATTAAAAGAGCAAGGGAATAAGGAGCCTATGTGGAAGAAAATACAACAAAAACAAAGTTTAAAATCATATTCAACAAACGGCCCACATTAGATTTAGCAAGCAAAGGTAAAGTGACAATAGATGTGGAAGAAACAAAGCCTTTAAATACTAATACAGATTTTCCAGAGACAAATGTTGCTACTGTGATTATAAATGAGCCAAATGCTAAAAATCAGAATGAAGAACAACTAAATAATTAATACACATAGTAAATGGAAAGACAACAAAGCATGGAAGCTATTTCCTCATAGGCAGCCGAGGAAAAGGATTTGGATATCAAAGAGAAATATAAGCAGATTAAATTGAAGAATGAAGAGATAAAGAATAGCATTTATTCTTAATATATAAAATAGACTCCTAGTATACAAAAAAGGTTCCTTTATGCTTTTGATTATTATAATCAAAAGCTAATCATGCCAGTGTTGCAGCGCACAGTCAAAAATCCTAAGACAATGCTTGATTATAAGAAAGTTGATTTGGAGGTCGAGACAGATAAAATCCATGCTCTTGATCAAATTGAGTTCCACAAGCATACTTCAGAGATGCTTTATTCTAATATCACAAATAAATCCATGAGTGCTCAAAAGGTACAAAATACCATCTCCAACATGCAAGATCAAATGAAGATGGACAAAGCCACACTGTATGCCAAGGATCTAAGGATAAAAGCCTTGGAAGAACTATTTTTACAGGTGGGATATGATCCTGCTAATATCAAAACAGCAGAATTATTGGTGAAAAAGAAAAATGAGAATATAGCATCTTTGAGGAAACAACTCAAACTTCCTCAAAGTTAGCATCCTCAGACAAAATAAGTCATACAGGAACATAATGAAAAAGATGAAATGATGAATTTAATTCTTCAATTGATAGCCCAGGTTAAGGAAATGGAAATAGATATGGTCAAACTTGTCCAAGAAAAGGAGACAGTGAAAGAACCAGTGATTCCTACAATGATTCCAGTTATCAATGCAGCAGTGCCTTCAACTTTAGGAGAAAATTTAGCACCCAAAGAACCACTGGCTACTGCAATGCCAATGACTTCTTCCACAACATTAGCCACTGAATCTTTTACAACAGCAGTACAACCTACTCATGAGGCCAGAAAAAATAGTGAAAGCAATGGAAGAGATGTATTTAAAGAAAAATGAGATTAACAAGTTGACAAAAATGGTTGAAAATCTTGAAAAGTCAAATAAATCAGCTCATGTAAATGCTAAGACACATGAACAAAATGCCAGCAAATTGAGTGAAGAGTTAAAAAAGTTGCAAAAAGAATTAACTTTGAAGGATCAGATATCATACATCAAAAATTACCTTTGGAATAGTATCATTGAAGCCATCCATGATGTATGGCCTTCAATTCAGGTAATTTTTTATCAAAGTGAATTATTACTAGTAGCCCAAGTAGAAATTCAAAAGACTCAAGCTGATCTGGCTAACAAACCAGAACAAGATGTTAGTCTAATCAATTTCCTTTACAGAAAAAATAGACAGGAGTTGGAAGAACTCAAAATCATAGATAGAACTGGAAGTATCCTAGAAATTAGGAAAGTCACAACAAAGAGAAATCTGATGAGACAATTGGAAGAAAAGTGTGAAGGCATGAATACTGGCATGACCAGGTTCATGGTTAAGTTCACAAGTTTGAGACAAAAATAAATTCCTGATATCATGGTTATTAATGATAAATTGATGCCTCAAAATGACTATGATAAGAAGATAATAGAATTTTCCAACGAACAGGTAAATAAACCAACAGGTCAAGGCATCCCAACAGTAAAAGTGTTACTTAAGAGTTTTGAAGATTTATTTTACTTACAGCATGAGATCAAACACTTGTTTGTCATCAAGCCAAAATTTGCTAGATATACAAAAGCTGATGAAAACTTAAGGAAATTAAAGAATATTAAAATCCCTAAAAATGAGGATTGGCAAGCACTCACAGATTTATTGTGAAAGATAAAAATAAGCAAATGAAAACAAAACGAAAAAACTATTTTCTAATTTAACAGTCAAAACATATTTTACAGTACTAAAATTTTTTACTGAGGGTTAAAGAGTATTAGTATAGAGAGTATCATTGAATAAAGAGTATCTAAGAAAGAGTATCAGACGAGGCAGATCAAATTCAAAAAATATATAAAAGCCAGCAAGGAGGATACCAAGGCAGCCAGCTGCTTCTTATCCTCAAAATTGTTTCTATTTCTTTTGGATAAAATAGGATCGTTTTTTTATTTGTTAAGCATATGTCCCTATTATTGTTGTAAATATATTTCATTTTCCTAAGATAATTCCTAGAAATTTTCTGGGATATTTTGTAAAACATTATGTATAAATACTTCATCTTTAGAAGTATTTTTGGTGGAATAAAATTGTTGGGATTGTTATAGTCATTTCTTCTTGGAATTCAAAGCTTTTGTGTATCAAAATTCTAGTAGAAAGGCTGGATCAACAAATTGGAATCATACTTTAGGATTCCTATGATGAGCTATTTGGAGTGAAGTATTTCCTCACTTATCATTGTTTTCTTTCTTTGTTACATGCATCCATTTATGTTTATGCTAAATCTGAATGTATAACTAGGAAAATTACTACAAGATTTGTTAATAGCACCCTATTTTTAACTAGCTATCATTTATATGTTTTCCTCAGATTTCCAGTGTAGGGAACCCTTAATTGTTCCCTCTCTCGTTTGATCTCTTCCTATTACTTCCTTTTCTAGATTTAAGGATTCTTAAGTGTCCTTTATCCCGATCATGCCACCTCACAAAAACAAAATTCCAATATCTCCAAGGGTTATCTATCTTGCCCTGAAGAAATTTGACCCTTTTTCCCTTGATGCTAGTCCTCTTTGCTTGATTTTGACTCCATAGCCCAATTGAAAAATAGATTTCCCACTATCCATCCTTTCAAGTGATTTTTCCCACCAAATTTATCAAAACAAAACCAAAACTGTACTTTCATAACTAGCATAATATTCACAAATTAAAACAAAGTTAAGCTTTAAAGAGATAGTCCTCTCTGAACCCTAGGAAGGCTAGATCCTAGAGTTTGAAGTAGGTTTGTGGTTACCTCTAGATTTCATTGACTAAAAACCATAACAACAGAACTTTAGAATTACTAGAGTGATAACAGGACCCTAGCAATACATGATAAGAGTCTATTGGATAACTGGAGGCTGGATGAAAAAGCTGACACTAACATCTTACATGCACATGACCTGATATTATGCATGTAGTTTAGATTGTTGGACGATTTCAATCTAGTCCTAAAGAATCCCGTCTCCAAGAAGTTAAGATAATATCCAAGTACCTACAAGGAACATAAGAACTTGGTCTATGGTATCCTAAAAATACAGACATTTCACTACATGCTTACATAGATGCAGATTGGGATGGACATATTAATGATTGGAAGTGTACTAGTGGAGGAGCATTTTATTTAGGACCTCTCTTCATATCACGGTTCAAAAAGAAACAAATCTCCATCGCTTTATCTACTATTGAGGCAAAATATGTGTCTGCTACATCTTATTTTACTCAACTTCTATGCATGATACAAAAATTACAATACATTCATATCAGTTGTCCACAACCTGTACCTATTCTTTGTGATAATAATAATGCCATAAGTATTTCTAAAAATCCTCTCACACACTCAAAGAACAATAATATTCCAATAAAATATCACTTTTTGAGATAACAGGTGCTTGAGAAAAAAATCAAACTAGAATATGTTCCCTCAAAGGAGCAAGTGGCACATATATTTACAAACCAACTTCCACATTATTCATTTGAATATCTGAGAAAAAAACTAGGAATGATCTATACTTCATCACTCTGTTAATTGTGCTAATAGATATTTCATGTTGAGGGCGATTTGAGACTGTAAATTATTACATTTTACTTTTTGTACATGGATCACATGAAGAATAGCCATGCATATACGTGAGTTTTGATCTAGAAAGTCGTGTATGTTTCTCTAGGATGATGAAATAGTGGGTCAACATCAGGGAGATTTTATGATATGTTTTAGTTGGTTGTTATGTTCTCTTCTATCTCTAATGCAAATTCATTAGAGTATGTTGATATTCATATTATACTTAGAAATGATATTATCTTATGATGGTTTATCAATTGTTCCAATATGATATTAGTGCTTTGATTTCTCTACTTCTTGCTGAGATGGATATGATAAGGCCTCACGAGAGAATAACTGACACATGTTTAGTCGGGGGGGGGGGGGGGTTTATGCTTGTAATGGCACATTTTTTTCATTATAGTTGCTTGAGAAATACTTGTTAAATGATGATTTTTTTTTACATTAATGAAATCAAGAGGATGATTATTGATATGTTGCTACTATAAACACTTGTTGATGCTTGAAATCACTACATATTTGGTCACCTATAGATATTATTGAAGACTGATGCTATATTTCCCTATCTTACTTCATGATGATGATGTACATGTTGTAGGATTCTATATGGCGTATGATTTTTGTTGATGACTATCATGGCCATATTACCTCACTATTGAGGTATTTAGATTTTGTCATAAATGTCATATTTTTCTCTTGATGTAAAGGCCATGTAAAGGCCCATGATTTAATAATTTTAATATTCAATCGTGTTTGGACTTTTGAGGTCAAGTCATTTATGTGTATATTCCCATTATTTTGGGCACTTGATGTAATGTTGAGTAGAACATGTAACCCCATTATTTTGGGTGATTGCTTTAAGAATAATCAGTCATAAGATATACCATATATGGTCGAGTCATAGAGTCATGTACTTCTTTGGATATCTTCCAGAGGATTTAGTATATATTCATGGGGATAATGATCAGTATACAACATTCCTATTCAGTACATCCGAGCTACAAAGCTCAATAATTTGTCCTTGATTTAAAAGGGGGATAGTAACTTGGTGTTTGGAGAATAATTTTTTTGTACTTATCTTGGCGTCCTTACATATGTGTTTCCAATTATTTGCAAGTGGTGGTGAAAAAACACAAAAGTGGTTTCCATCAAGTCCAAAGGGGGATATTCTTGGCATTAAGATTAATGTTTTTTTCTTGATGGAAACCTACTTGATAAATATGTGAACATGATGATTATGCAGAGACTACAGGTGATATAGATAAAGGAATATTAATTTAGAGACAAAATAATGGTAAATAGAAAGTGTGAGAAAGTATACATGGGTCCTATGACAAAAGGCCACAAACATATCGGGTATAGTGAAGAAAATCCGACTACAGTTTCTGCACCATGGTATCCTCAACAACAATGTTTTTACCATGGTATTGGCCCATAGAAATGAGTGTGACAACGAATATTTGATCCCATCAAAGAATACCACTGTAATTACTAAGGGATTAGCCCAAGGTATTTGCTAAGGTCTAAGTTATATAAGGAGATAAAGATAAAAGTGTTAGGTGTGAAATTTATGGGTTATTGATGAATTATTTCATCTGAATCATGTTTGCACCAAGGAGCATGGAGGATTTTTAGATTTGAAAGATCCGAAAGCATACTAGAGACTAATGAACATGCGTGCTTGATCTTTTAGGATTATGACTAACAATGATAGATCAGTAATGGTAATGATATTATAGCATGAACATGTGACAATAAGGGTTATGAGGTATGATTTTTGGCTTCAATGAAGGAATGACTCAAAGATTACAGATATGTACGCAATTTTTCTTTGGAAAGGTCACATACATACGTGAATATTCTTCTAGGGAGTTGCATATACATTATGCGAAAGCTCAAAATATATACACATGTGTCAAACATGATAAGAATTTTATAAGAGTTTCCAAACAATATGAAATTTTAATTATTTTCGATAAGTTGTATTACGTTTTTTTTTCTCTATTGATGATGTCTCTCTCATGATAATCATTGTTTGATAGTACTAGTAGGGTTCAACTGATTTTAGAATGAAATGTTGACTTGTGATGATACTGTTTTATGGTGATCTATATCTACTTCAGTGATCTGTGATGGGTTCAGTGTACGATTCAGTGTGATAGTGATTCAGTTAAATGTATTAGTGCCTTGAGAATTTTGTTTTGATTTTGAGATTTATATTTTTGGGGTTTTTTAGGAATTGATTTCTTTTGGGAATTGATTAATTATTTAAATTGTATTTTTTGACTTGGTTGTCAATGGAATTTTATGCAAAAATAGAAATTTATCACATTTAGAATTTAGTTCTTAATGAAATTGTCTTCTTTTCAGAAAGGATATTTTTTTACGAATGAGGAAGTTTGTGTTTGAAATTAAATAAATCTCTCAACTTTCTCCTAAATAGAATTCATTGAAAAGAAAGAGTTTCATTTGTGATATTAGTGCATTTATATTATTTTGTGTCGAGTCACAACATCATCAAAGTTTCAGTTCCATACCCTTTTTGTTAAATAACAACCAAATTATTACAACACCTACTAAAATCAATGTAGACATTTTTACATTTTCTAGCACTCATTCCACCAATATAGCTTAGGCTAGTGTTTTGGAATAGGTTGTAATAAACGTTCCAAAAAAATTAAAACAAACAAGTATAATCTTGTTGTAGGGAAATCCAATTGTTGCATTTGTACTCTAGGAAGCTCTTCTTAAAACAGTCAAGCACGAGATCATGTCGGACTGAGTGAGGTAATTGTACCTATCTCATTGCTGAATACATAGGATGTGCATGTAATACAAATGGTAAACCTCGAGTTAACCATTGTCGAAGAGCGTGGTGTCTCTTGCTGGAAAATCTTAGATTTACCATGTCGAGGAGCCTTCAATGAGATTGAGCTTGATACTTTTCCCTTGCATGTATATTGGATCGTAGACTATTCCCCTAGGTGCATTTGTCTCCTTTGGTGACCTTAGTGACCATAATATTTAGGATTTTTCCGAAGGTGATGGTGGAGGGAAGGTCCCACTGTACCTAGAACAGACATCGGCTAGACTCACTAGGACTTTATAGAGGGTACTCTTCACTTTGATATGAAATAACTAGATGGAGTTGCACAAAACTGTTTCATTAATCAGGTTGTCGGGGTAACTATTCCAGCCACCATGTTTTTCACGTGAACTTTGACGATGTTGGATTTCATCACTAACTAGTGTTTTTAGTGTGGAACATATTGTTTATGCATGGTTTGTCTCCTAGATTTTCTAGGCGTGTCTTCGATTTCTTCTTTTATTATCGACCTTAGGTGTATTTTGTTGAAATACTTTTTGATTTCATGTGTTAAAAATTAAATATGGCTAAATTACCGAGAAACTGTCATAGAATATAGGGAAACCCCCTGTGTATATACCAAGTCAATTGGAAAAGATTAAATCTGAAAGAGTTCAACAATCAGGAACCAGGTCTAGTGAAGAAGGGGAAACATATGTAATAATAAATCTCAATTATGAAGTTAATCAACCTTAGATAGTAGGAAGAAATCAAGAACAAACATAAATTTCTGAAATAATCATAGCCGAGTCTCCTACCAGCGAGTTATCAAATACTCAACTCATTCAACCAGAAATATCTAAATCTGAATATGAATCTAATTCTTCTAAGTCAACTTCAGAGTTCATAGCCCAAACTCGTGGTCGTCCTCGTTCACCTCGAGTGAAGCTTTACATTACTGAGAATCTTCCTCCTGACATGATTAGTATTGCAAAGATTAATGACATGGAATAAGAGATCACAATTCCTTCGCGTCAAGAATATTTATATCTAAGGTATAGTGTACTGATTTACCCTTACAATCCTTTTAAACCAGATCCTTGGCATCAATAATTTCCTGACTTTATACATAGCACTAGTCTCAATTATTCACCACGTCGCATTCCTTTTTACTCTATACCGAGAGGTAGTTACATGTATTCATCAAGAATGTCAGGTGAGTCAACCTTGTTTTCTTCATCACCAGAAACATTTTTTATGGTGGTCCATTAGTTCCTGCTAGATACCAGTTTCTCTTTGATACTTTCTTAAGATCATCTCCCTCTTCTAAAATTATTAACAATCAACTGGTCCTAATGAATCTAGTACCAAAAATTTGACAATGGAACAAGTCCATATGATGACTGGAAATATTCCTTCAACTAGTTCTCAAGGTGGCAATTTACCACCTGGGAGGCAGTATACTCCTCAAGGATATTTTCATCAAGGGTAGTACCATATGCCAGGACCACAGCCTATTCAAGTACAATAAACTTCTCAAGGGCAACAATTTTATCAACATAAACCGTAATTTCAAGGAGGTCAAGATTTTACTGGAACTTATCCAACAAATTATCAAACTTATGTTCCAATACCGCAACTTGGATATGGTCAACCTTATGCACTGCAACCTTTAATGGGAGTTCCTTTCCCAGGTGTTAATACTGTGTGGAACCCATTTTTGAATCAAAAACATTTTCAACCTACTGTACAAGTACCTTATAATCAACCTGGTCAGCCAACATGACAATTTGGTTATACCCAAGTCCAGCAGCCTGTTCAGCCTACACTTCAAATTACTCCTCAAGTATATGTACCCAGTAGTCATCAACGTTTTCCGAGTGCTCCAAGTACTCCTTTAAAATCTACTATGAAAAATTTTGTTCGACAACCAAGTACACCTATCCCTCAAATTTCTCAACTCCCTGTTTCTACGACCCTTCAAAAAAATGCATCAACTGTTACACAAGAAATACCTCAA
Source organism: Pinus albicaulis (assembly GCA_034641835.2). Lineage (NCBI taxonomy): Eukaryota > Viridiplantae > Streptophyta > Pinopsida > Pinales > Pinaceae > Pinus > Pinus albicaulis. The sequence goes on from CM076572.1 coordinate 866,096,062, forward strand.
GTCACTGCTCATCAAACTGGACCTATTGTCTAGATTACTATTCAAATATTTGTAGGACAACCTGGTGTAGCTATAGCTCAAACAAGCGAATATTGTGTAGGTCATTTTGTGAATCAACCATTTCAAGGGAACTTTCAATATGGACCAACAGGACAAAATCTAGTCTACCAAGGTCAACCATACCTTGGTTATACATATCAAATACCAGCTCAACCTCTGTTTCTTATGTCTAACCCTAGATACCCTGGAGATATTCCAATTCCATCTACTCAGGCTATTCCAGGTTATCCTGGATATCCTCCTCCAGGTACTGGCATTGTTCCTCAAGGTTATTAGTTTGCTCAACAGGACCCTAACCATCAGTTACCATCCATTGGAACTTTAGACTTACCAGATTTATCTCGTCTTATGAATTATCTAATTTATTAACTTCCATTCTCGCTGGCAATGCCAACTAAGTTTCCCAGTGATATCCTAAGTTTGAAGGAAAATCAGGAGAAGGCCCCTCAAATCATGTGATGACTTATCATCTTTGGTGTGCATCTAACTCCTTAATCGATGATTCATTTGATTGAGACTTTTTCAGAGAACATTTATAGGCTTAGTTGAAAAGTGGTATATCGAATTATCACATGGCTCTTTCAATAATTTTAACATTTTAGCAACAACTTTCGTAACTCGCTTCTAGCTTCCAGTCCATTATGACAATGGCATGGAACTTTTAACTTTATTAAAAAAGATTACATATACATACATTTCAGATGACATACATGAATGGAGACGTAGATGACGTTTACTAAAGGTTTTCATTCTGGATAAAAATTTTGTAGAATGGTTCATTAAATCATTACTTCCAAATATCACTGAAGACATATCTAAGGGAGGCATTGTTACACAAGAATAGGTCATAGCTCAAGCACAGTAATTAGAACTTGTATACACATAGTATAGTACTCTATGTGACAAAAATCCTAATCTACCACACCCAGGTCAAATTATTGCAACACCTCATTCTCATGCTACAGACAGTGTAATTGGTATAGTTAGTACTACAAAGAGTAAGAAGAAGTCATCTAAACCAACTTCTCCCATAATAAATTTACGAGATTCACCAAAAGTAGATTCTTCCCTCGAAACTTATGCTGATATTCACGTTGTATATTCATCCATGACTAAAGCTAAATCTGTTAATAATAATAAAGGGAAGAATTAAAATAAACAACACATCCCCTAAAGAGAAATAAAAAAAAACAAACCATGTGATGAAAATCATAAACCTCATTATCCTTGTCTTATCTGTGACGAGGATCACTATACCAAAGAGTGTCCACATTGGGTCGAGGTATCCAAATGCATCAAAGGTTCACCCACACCTACTATCTTGAAGGATCCTTTTACATCTGAAGATAGTAAAATGATGGTATCTTCTTCCAATTCATCAGCAGTATTTTAATGATGTCTCAGGTCATGGTTGCGACACGATATCAAGAATATGGATCTAAGAGTCCTGTAACTAGTAAAGAGATTGAATCTTCAATTCAAACACTAGAAACAAGTCCTTCAGTTTCTAAACCACTTCAAATCGAGAAACCTAACCCTAATTTAGTGATTAAACCAGTTGCTAAATGTGTACTTAAAAAATCGTCTTTCAATCCACATGTGAGAGTTGCTTAAAACTATAACATTGTTGAATATTTGGCCATATCCCCTTCAAGAATGTCGGTCTTAGAAGTGCTGCAATCCTGTATAGCACGAAGTAAAATACTAATATCAGCGACTAGAGCTACTGATCCTCAAGACTCGAACCTAATGGTCTTTGATCTTGAAAATTTTGTACCTAGACTCCCACATCAAATGGCTTTTTCAGATTCTAGTATTAGTCAAATCAAGAAGAGTTTTTTGTACTATAATTGATGAGGGAGAATATACGTGTATAATGTCATTAGACTATTGGAAAACCCTTGGTTCTCCAACACTCAACCAATCACTAACTATCCTTAAAGCCTTTGACAAAAGAGGATTTCATCCATATGAAATACTCCAGGATTTTCCTATAAAAGTAGAAGGAAAATCGTAAACCTATAGGTGGAAGTTGTTGATTCCCCTCTTGATTACAAGCTTCTTCTGGGTTGCAATTGGTCTTATGTAATTACAATTTTTGTTTCATCATTATTTTCAATGATAATGTTTCCTCACAAAAGAAATATTGTGAAAAATCAGACTTACTTCTACAGATAGTATCCAACATGTCAAAAAATTGGTTATCCCATACGAAGATTTTAGTGTCAGACTAACGAAGGATGTCGCTCTCATGGGAAATTTTGCTATGCCGTCACCGAGCATAACGCTAGCAATTTCCAATATCAATATGATAACATCAAGCACAATGCCATTTGATGGCACATGGTCTGTGCCTTGAGAATAAAAATTGGACTCTTATAATGGCGAGATGCCTTTAAGTCATTTTGAATCAGCATACGTAGCAGTATAATCATATTATAACACCACATTAACTTCTATTGATCAAGTGAATGTGGTCAAAGAAGAATAATCCTCTATATCAAGCTCAGCTTTCACATCATTTCTAGACCCTTTTCAACATTTATTCGCTACTGATGAAAGTATTTGAGAAATTTTATCATCGGATGAATTACAATGGAACGATCTACATCATCGATCTTATTTTTTGCCTGATATTGATAAACTTTAAATTGATTTTTCATCAATATTTACAATTGAATATGTCAAGGAATCGCAGAATCCCACATCGATCACACATTCGGATTCTGAGACAAATTTGGGAAATATTTCTACAACATTTCCTATTGCTATATTGATTAAACTTGAATTATTGAAAACATTCATATAGGTGCTTCTTGTTCAATTGAAGACATTAAAACTTACAAATCCCCATTTCAATAATTCTCAGAGATTTTTTCCTGGTCTTATGAAGAGATGCCAGGTATCGATCCTAATATTTTAATTCATGAAATCGAGACATACCCGGATGTTAAGCTTATTAGAAAGATATTATGTCCAATACAACTGCGAAAGGCTATAGAAATCAAATCTGAAGTTGAAAAACTATTACGAGAAAGATTTATTTATCTTATTCCTTTCATGGATTGGGTATCTAACATAGTTCTCGTAATGATGAAATAAGGGACTATCAGAGTATGTGTTGATTATCAGTATATTAACAAGTATTTTCTGAAATATAACTCTCCTACACCCTATATCGATAAAATTGTTGATGATTGTGCCAGAAACGAAATATTCTCGTTTATGGATGGTTTTTATGGCTACAATAAAATCAACATACTCCCTATAGATCAACCTAAAACAACATTTATATGTACTTGGGGCACATTTTCATATTGTAAATTACCTTTTTGACTGAAAAATGTTGGTGCAACGTTTCAAAGAGCTATGTATTATGAATTTCACGATATCAAACATATTGTACAAGCTAACCTGGATGACTTACCTTCTCATTCTTTACGTAGAGAAGATCATCCTACACACCTACGTGCTATCTTTGTGAGATGTACGCATTACAAAACTCATTTGAATCCACATAAATGTGTTTTTTGTGTACTATCAGGACATCTGCTTGGGTTTGTTGTTTCGAAAGAGGGCATTCATGTCGATCCATTGAAGGTTGAGTTTATCATCAAATTACCTTATACTTCCATTGTTCGTCGACTCTAGAGTTTGTAGGGGAAAGAAAATTGTTTACGTAGTTTTATCCTGAACTATGTAGAGTTTACGAAAGGTTTTACCCGGTTATTTAAACAAGATGTTCCATTTATTTGGGATGAAATTGTCAATAAATATTTTGATGCACTTAAAAACTTGTTGACCCATGTACCGTTATTGAATTCACCCAATTACCACCAGGATTATTTTTTATACTTAGATGCCTTTGATTCCACGATTGGAATGGTTTTGGTACAAGAGGATGAATTTAACAATGAACATGTGATCTATTGCTTAAGTCAAAATCTCAATCCGATGGAAATCTAGTATTCACATGTGGATAAATTTGCCTTGCCAGCAGTTCAAGTTGTCCAACTTTTCCGTCATTACATATTGTTACAAAAAACCGCAGTGACATCTAAATACAACCGATGATTTACATATTGAAAAAACAATTTCTCGAGGGAAATACTCCAAATGGATTTTTATCCTACAAGAGTTTCATTTGGAGTTCGAGAAGTCCAAGTCAAACAAATCACTGGTGTTTGTCGAACTTATGTGTCATTTTCCCAACACTGACTCCGAAATAGTGATAGAGAATCCTATCGTGGATGAATCTTTGTTTCTAATAAGTAATTTATATCCATGGTATGGTGATATCATTACATATCCTTAGACCCAAACCTTTCTCTCAGAATTTTCACCATCATATCGATAGAGAATCTAGTACCAATCACAACAATACAATATTGTTGGTGACACTTTTTATTATCATGGTGCCAATTTTGTGCTTCAACGATGTATAAATCATGAAGAGGCTGAAAGGGTTTTGAATGATTGCCACTCTAGAGTGTGTGGTGTTCATATGTCTCAGTTTTCCACAACCGAAAATATATTCTGCGCTGGTTATTTTTGGTCGTCTTTATTCAAATATTGTATTATTGTGGTTCAAAAATGCCACAATTTCCAAATTTTTGATCGAAATATGCATGCACCTCCATATCCTCTTCACCCAATCATTGTTGTTGGTCCTTTTTCCAAATGGGGCATCAATTTCATTACATGTAACCCTCACTCAGGCGGGGGGCATGGGTATATTATTATCACTGTAGAATACTTTTATAAATGGGCCCAGGGGATTCCTACATTTGTAGTTGATTATGAAACTGTAACTACTTTCATATTTTCTCATGTGATTACTCAGTTCGGTGTCCCTAATGGTAGCATTACGGACCATGGAAGCCATTTTTGAAATATTATGATGACCGAACTTTCTGATCAACTTGGCCTATGCCATTATAATTCTACACCATATTTCCCACAGGCTAATGGTTAAGTTGAGGCCGTCAACAAGGTTTAACCACCATGATTAAACAGATTGTTGGGACTCATAAATATAATTTCCATAACATGTTTTTTTTGACATTATGGGCATACCGTACCTCTGTAAAAACTGCTACAGGGTTCACTCCTTTTCAACTAGTTTATGGTTTACAAGTTGTGTTACCCATTGAATGTGAAATACCGTCACTAAAATTAGCCATTGAATTGTTACCAGCTACCTCTAAAGAGGATAAACCCTTTCTATACATAGCACAGTTATATGAGACTCGTCTCAAAGCTGCATTAGCTACCGAAGCTCTAAAAAAACATGTTAACCCTTGAATTCATTCAGAAGGTGACATAGTTTTAGTATATGATCCAGCTAATGAAAACCTAGATGCTGCTAAATTCGAACCAATGTGGCATGGTCGTTTATTTTCAAGTGTGTGCTTGCAAAAGGAGCCTATGAACTAATTTATTATGACAGGGTCTCTTTAGATAAACCCAAAAATGGTCTTTATCTCAAGAGATATTATGCATGAATTTTCATGTGAAGATCTCCCTTGTACATTAGTTACATTTTAGAACAGTGTTCCTTAGATTATATAAGTGTGCCTAGATTAGTTATTTTTTCTATTATTATTTTCACTACTTATCTTGATCACTCTTGATATTGAAGATGTTGACATCCCTTCAAACTTACATTGGTTTTGCTGATGGTGTCTATTGTAGTACATGAAACATCTCTTCTGTGGCTTGGGTTATCTATTCACCCACCGATGAGTTAGTCTCTATTCATGGGATATGCCTTGTTCAAACAGCGAACAATATTAAAAAATATAGCACAGTCATTGAGTTATTATCTGATGCCATTACATTTCGTATTCGAGGTTTGATTATTAGTTTATATTTGCAACTTCTTGTATTACATTTAGATGGATTTTATGCTATTATAAAACCAATATTATTAAGATTATGTTTGAAGGTTCATCTCCTAGAAAGACAATTTGATTATATCAAATATCAATACATTTCAATAAATTTAAACACATTTGTTGATGCATTACCTAATCAAGTTTTAAATGGACATTTGCAACATTAACCAAGTAAATAAAAACATCATTCAATCAATGTTGAACAAAATACTCAAAGAACGAAGGTAGTAATATCATTATGTTAAATAAGTTTGTCTCAAAAAAATATTACATCATCTGTGATCATAGGTTCTGTTAGAGTCGGTCTTTACATCCCTCCGTCAGAGATCATTTCTCTTATTGCATTTCATTATTTAGGTGTCTCATTCCACTCATTCATTTGCATTCTGTTAGGGGCCTGCCATTTTCTGACAGAAGGGTTTTGTTCTCTTATTTTCCCTCATGCTTGTACCTGCTGGGTTGGTCAAATTTTGTCAAGATTCATCGAAGTTCAGTTCATGTCATTTATAGTCATAGATGGTTATTTTGGTCAAAGAAGTCATTTTAGTTTCTAGTTCTAGGGTTTGGTCTTTAGTAATATTAAACAATGCCCACAGGCCATGAGGATGTTTTCAACAAGTGTCATTTCAGGATTTACATCGTCAAATATGCTCGAGGATGTTTCTTCTTCAAAACTCTGTTTTGAAGAAGAAATTGTCAAAATTGTTTTTGTAATAAATATGTATTTTTCCGCCATGAAGTTCTTCAAATGCAGACTCTAGTCATCCTTTGCCAAGGTTCAATGCCAACATCCCTGCCAAAAATCAACCAATTTCATCATTCAAAGCTCAGAAATTCAGTGAGGAAACAAAAGACAAAGTTGTATTAAATGAAAAAGTGCCAAAGTCAAAAACATTTCAAAATGGGTTTTGAAGAAGCAAAAATTAAAACCATGTCTATATGAGATATTTCTCAAAGCCATTCATTCATTTGCATCAAGATTTATTGGGAAAATCTAAGAGAAAAGTCGAGTTTGAAGTTTGGATGGACGAAACTGTGTTTTAGAAGGGCAGACTGTGTGATTGATTTCAGCGCGACACATTGGGATAGAGCGCGGCGCACCCACACAGCGTGGCGCGTAGAGCCGAAATACACAGTGTAATTTCTAAAGGGCGCGGCGCACCCACAGAGCACGACGCACTGGGCTTGTGCGCGGCGCACAGATCCCCAAGGCCAAAATTCATTTCCGCTCCATAAAAACTCAATTCGATACACTTCAATTTCCTCCAAGTAAGTTGACAAAGCCTGTTCAATGATTTTTAGTTATGTATGTTGTGGTTTGGAAGCGAAGACATCAGAGAATTGAAATGGTGAAAATATAACCCTATATCCATATTAAAATATGCTCCATAGGGTTTGAAAAGAGGTGTTGAAAGTTGTTTGGTGCTATACTATTGCTATTGACCACTATATTCTCCCTTTCCTCACTGTCACACCATCATACCACATTTTTTTCTCCTATTCTCGCTGTCCCATATCCCTTATACCCTTTGTTCCCATGTTTTAAATTCCCAAACCCTATCACTGGCCACCACTTCCCTTCATTGATAAAATCATAATTTCCACAACATTTAAGGGCTGCTTCTTTATCCTTGATTCAACTTAACTCAGGAATTTTTTTCCATTTCATTGACTCTTGTTCCTAAAAAACTACCCCCATCACTATCACTTATTCCTATATCACTTATAAAGGCTCCAAATTCCAAAGTTTCTCAAACAGTGAGTCACTGTCCTTTCAATCCAAATTCCCTTGACAGTCTATGGTATTCATTGTGATGTTTCCTTGTAGCCTCTCATTACATATGTGGCACATGTGGCATTAAAACATACACCAAACTCTTGTTTTCACCATACATGTATCAGCAAATATTTTTCAAACACCTTGTTTTCAGTATCATGTCAGAGAAAAATTCATCATATGAGCAGGGATATGAGCAGGACGCTGATTCAACTGCGGAGCTAAATGTATCGAGGAGGTCTCATAATAGTGGCATGCACGTCAGGGAGGAGCCCACTTCTTTGGCTCAATTGCAGGCCTGCCCTCTTACACTGACATGCTTTTAGCAACAATCATGTTTCGAGTATTGTGAGATGATATCTCAGACTCAGCACCATCCAGAGTTGGTTCGCTTAGTTGTCCTACATTTGTGTGATGGTCATGTAAACCTTGCTGGAGTGAACTTCACCTTGACACCAGAGACCATCTCTGAGGCAACCGGGATACCAAACATAGGTGAGGAGTGGAATAAGAGACAACAGCTGAATAGAGCATATTATGAACCTTACATCAAGCCTCGATATTTGAGGCAGTTGAGCAGAGTATTTCCATTCCGTTTTCTGAAGGAGTCCTATGCGTCATTAATGAAGCTCATCATTAGATATTTCAGCTGTGAGGGTAGATTCTCACGCCTTTATGCATATCATATCAGAATTTTGATGCATTTCATGAGAGTGCGACTGATGAATATTCCATACTTCATGTGTCGAAACATAGAGAGGATGACTACCCTTGTGCAGAAGAAGAATCCAGAGCAGCAACATAATATCATTTATCATTATGCGCTCATCAAGATGATTGTGGTACATCAGCTTGGATTGCAGGGCATCGCATGGGATGAGTTCATTTCTCATGACTTCTTTACAGCCCCTCAGCCTCCTCCAGAGATTGTTCACGATGCAAGTGAGCCTTCACATCAGTTTGAGGTTCCTGAGACAGATCTTATCAGTGTTCCAGGGTGTGTTACCTATCAGAGAGGTACCAGAGCCTTATTTTCCGCAGCACGACGAGTATTATCTCCACCCAGGGTGGAAGGGGTCTCGTTACCTTCGACAGTAGCGCGAGTACTATCTCCACATGGCGTGGAAGAGGTCTCGCCTTCTACATCAGCATAGGTACATGACAGAGGCAAGAAGCCTATGCACGATGAGGGCCCCTCGCGAGGCCAAGATACTGATTTTATATTGATCGATGTTGATTCGAGCTCTCCCAGCTCAAAGTTGAAAGAGAGCATCCAGGAGAAAAAAGCTGAGATCGACACACTGAATGAGAAATTTCAGAGAGCTCAGTGGGTTATAAATTACTTGGAGTAGCAGAATAAACAACTGGAGGATCAGCAGACACTCATAGAGTTGCGGCAAATCCGTGAAGACCGTGAATTGGCCCGAAAGAGACCAGGTGACATGACACCATTTGAGCGAGAAAATTTCCTTACGAGTGTCAAAATTCATCTAGAGAAGATGTTGGTGAAGTCCAATATGGACAAAGACATTCTTAGACATATGAAGAACCACTATTGGGCTCGCACACATGTTTGCAGAGCAAAAATGAAGATCCTGAACGCGAGGTTGAGGAAAGCACTAAAACGTCGGAAAAGGCCAGATCCACTCTGAATCTTGGCTGAAGATTCCTTAGTTGAGCATGAGACATGATGGGAGACCTTCACTCCAAATTTCAGCAAATTTGGAGAAGATTTTTTCATTTTTGAAAATTTTGGTTGCAAAACAGGTTTTTCCGCCCGACGCGTCGCACCACCCGACGCGCGCTTATGATTGGGACATCTTCTGGAGGAAAACTTGATATTTTTGGATTTTTTATGGTAAATTGTGCATGCTCAGGAATGGCTGAGAAATTTCATGAATTTTTGGGTGGTCTTAAAGGTCAAAAATACTCCAAAAATGGCCTTTCTGCCACTTTTTGCACCAGCAGGAACCAGTCTTGGGAGATTGTAGTTTTGGAGGGGCAAATGACATCCAAATTGAAAAATTCTACTTGGGTTGGATAGAATACATCCAAGGATTTCCAACGAGCTATCATGAGCTCGATTTGGACTTCGGGAAGTTCCCCCAAAACAGGCTCAAAGTGGCGCGGCGCATTGAGTTTTTGAGCGCGGCGCATAGAGAAATTTTGCCTCCATTAGGGGAATTTTGAGGTCTAAAATGGGCCTCATAAGAAAAATGTACAAAAAAATAAACTTTATAACAACCAATAGGATTCAAGATGATGATGTCATCCATAATGGATGATTCACTATTTTTGGAGTAAAAAAGTAAAAATATTGAAAAATAATAAAATAATAAAACTACTTTTTCAACTCGTATTTTAAACTTATCTCCCAAAATTTTTACTCAAATTTTGGGCGGGAGTACTCGTTGGATGTAGAATTAATTCCTCATCCAAGGAGTACCCATGTTGCATACTTTCGACGAAATATTCTACACGAAAAATGAGAAATACATAAAAAAACGTGATTGTAATCACGTTTTTTAATGTATTTCTCATTTTTCGTGTAGTAGGACCCATCGAAAGTATGCAACATGGGTACTCCTTGGATCGGGAATTAAATTCCGCATCCAACAAGTACTCCCGCTCGAAATTTGAGTAAAAACTTTGGGATATAAGTTGAAAATATGAATTGAAAAAGTAGTTTTTTCATTTTTCCCTCTAAAATTTGATGATGTCATCAAATCTTATTAGATTTTTTCCACTATTATTTTATAATTTCCTTAGGAGGCCCATTTTAGACCTCAAAATTCCCCTAATGTTTTTCACTCTTCAGCTCAGAAATTCGCCCAGTTTTGACTAGTTTTACTTTTTCATGTGATGATTGACCTACCATGATGTAATTTGATGACTATGATGTAAATTTGGCATGTTTTTACTTATTCTAGAGGATTCATTCACTAAAAAGTGAAAATTAAGTGAATGGATCAGTTTCCTAGCATATAGAGGCAAGTTGTTTGGCTGCCTATATTTTAGTTCCATGTTTAGAATTGGTTGGAACAGCCCCTAGAAGGATGAGCTCGACCCCTAGAGGCATGGGAAGGGGTTAGGATGGTCTATATATTGTATTTTCTGAGGCATTTTCAGGGTTGGACTCTTGGGAAAATTTTGGCACCTCATTGTATATCCATTTTCAGTTTTTGGGAAAGGAAAGACCAGAGTTTTTGCAGCACTTGTTGGGATCCTTGTGGCTTCTGAGTTTTGATGATGTTTTTCTCCATGTTATTGTAAGTTTCATTAATGTTATATGTATGCCATTTCCTTTCTCTTTGCTTCTGAATTAAACAAATTAGTAATTGAGGTATAATTCATTAGTTTCCTGGTGCTCTGCCTTAAACTTTTGTTTAGTTTTACATGTTTCTCGTCAGTTTGAAGAGGATCCTTGCACTCTCTTGCCCTCTTCAGCTCCTCAGCAGTATTTTCAATCCATTCATTTGATCTAAGACATCAAATTCATTGCCTTCCCTACCCCAACTTGAACTCTGTAAGAATTTGGCCTCATCCCCAAGCCCAAAATTGTCTTTCCCCTTTTTCCAACAAAATCCCAAAAAATCAAAATCAAACCCTCCTATTTGTTTATCTTGCCTAAGATCAATTGTTGTTTCAGTCATCTCAAGCCCCTTTGAACATTTTCATTGAGATTGACCCTGAGAGAGCCCTCTCCTATCCTCGTAGGGCTAGCTACGAGGTTGAGCATGGTTTGGTGTTGTCCTTCTTCTACCTTATTTCAGCCTGAAGTGGATTTAGGAACTAACATAGTGGCAACCATACTGGGGAGAAAATGGTTTTATTTTTGGTGTTATTTGTTTTATAAGCTATAGACGGAGCCTGAAGTTATGCCAGGTAGCCTTCGAAATGCTCTTGCTTTGCATTAGTGAAAGTAGATAAATGCTGCTTCAGTCGATCTCCGGTCTAGCTTGTGAAAGTGACACTTGACTTGTGAATTTCCCTAGTACATGTATCAAGTTCAGATCTGATGGTTGATGGTGGAAAGCGATCAGACATAAGAAGGCTGAAATCATTCACCTGGTGACTCCAACTCAATTTAGAGACTCCACTGGAGGACAAAATCTTTCTCTGAGATAATGGAAGGATCTTACACAAATTTCAGGTATCTAAAGTGGAATGGCATTCAGGATTTTGTCCGCTTTCTTGCAAATTACTTCTTTGCTGTTCTTGAAGCTGTCCTGAAAGTTTTTTAGAATTTGTTGTATGATAAAGGTGATCAAAATATTCGCTCGACTTATTCAAAAAGTGTAAATACTGAGTTTCCCTTTGATCCTGGCCTCCTTACTTTTCCCACATCTCATGATGACTCTCTTCAGAGTAATGAGATTAAAGAAAACCAAACTGATCCCGTAGCTCTTGTATATACTCCTACACCTTATATAGTCCCAGATAGGTATAAACCTCTTGTTTTACCTTCTGTTCTCCATGCTTTCCCTGCGAATTATTACCTATATCTACCAAGATTTGATGGTGAACGCAACAATGTCAACGCTAAGCAACATGTGCAGAATATTGAGACTTTTCTAGACCTTTTTGAAGTTGATGATGAAGATGTTAGTATTAGACTTTTTGCTCTTTCTTTGCAAGGCCAAGTGAAGAGTTGGTTCAGAACCTTGCCTTATGCAAGCATCTCAGATTTCCAGCAGTTCGTCGAAGTTTTCCTTGACAGGTGGGTAATCGGACAGAATCCTTTCCTTATTATAGAAGAGTATAACCAGCTGAAAAGACTACCAGGGGAGACAGTACAACAATTTTCTGCCAGATTTAACCAAGTATATTTTTCGATGCCAGCTGATATAAGACCTTCTCCTAGATCTACTCTCTTGCACTACCCAGGTGCCTTTGATCTGGAAATGGAGTTTCAATTGAGAGAAAGGAATCTTGCAACACTTCACGAGATGCAGAATAGTGCAGTGAATGTAGAGGCTCATTTGTTGATCCGAAGGGCAAGTTTGAAGGAAGAAGAGATGAAAAACATGGATCTGGAGAAATTGATATCTTTAGAGGTAAATCTTGACATGTTGGTAAGTGCAATGGAAGAGATGATGCAAAAGAACACCACAAGGAATGAGTATAATGTTCAAGCCCATGGCTCGCTGATTGAAGAAGAACAAGTTGCTGATCCAAAACATTTTGTTTCTTATCCCAGTTGTCATAGTAATTGCTTTATAGATCATCTTGAAGAAGAGAGAGCTATTGATATGACATGTATGCTTGATGATGTGTTTTATACTGATGATTTGCCTCAGTTTGATTAGTATGATGATGATTATGTGCCCCAAACAGAAAATAATATTGCAGACAAATCAGAAGCTAGTTTATGGAAGGAGGGCATTCACTTTCAGCAGCTTGAGTACAATGATCAACCGATGCATATCAGCTATGACAATGATGAGGAAGGTGCATCAAATTTTGAATTAAGTGAAGGATATTTTCCTCTTTTTTTTTATTCGTTTCAGTTCATCAGAGACAATTTCCATGCAATCAGAAATCAACTGCCAACAAGCCTTGATCTGGACCATCTTGAGCACAATGAAAACCTTGTTCAAGAATTCTCATATTCAGATTTTCAGCCCTCGAAAGCCATTGATTGTCAAGTTGCAGATGAGGACATGGAAGCTGGCGCATATGATCAAATGATACAAGGTTACTCCGTACCATTTTGTTTTGAATCATTCCAGTTTTTGAAGGGTAAATTGCATAGTAAATATTCAAATGAACAACCTGTAAGAAATCAGAAATATCTCAGTGTTAATGTTGACGATGAGATAGATAAGGAAATTCTTGAGCAGCCTGTAGCATCATATTTTCAGCCACCAAATGAAATTGAAGGTCAGATTACAGATGAAGTCGTGAACGCTGAAATACATGATTTAATGATGCAAGAGGATTATGTACCCTTTTGTTTCAAAACATTTCAGTTTATAAGGCAGAATCTTCGTAATATATCTCAAGAAAAAGATGAACAACTAGTAGGATGTCAGACAGTTTCAATGGATACATCACATCAGTCTTCTCAAGTTTTTGATGACCCTATTGCTGATGTGTTGGATGATGTTTGCAGTCAAAGTATTTCTCCATTGACTTTATGTAAGGTTGAAACGTGTGCTGATATAGACTTGATCCGCCAGCCAGTCTCTTTGTCATTTTTAGCAGGAGTCTCATCACAAAGCTCATCACAAAGCTCAGATCAAAGTTTGCATTCATGGTATGAGGAGAAGAGAAGTAATCCATTGGATGAGCTAAGTCCTAGTGTGCATTTTGAGATCCTTATGCAGCATGAATTTCAAGATCCTTATGCAGTGTTTTTGGAGGTGGATAGAGAATCCATAGTATTCAACAGATCTGTTCACAAGTTTTCATGGGAGTTGCCTTTCAGTAGTTCTCTCTTGTTGTTCATAAATGAGCACTTGCAGAGAATCCAAACAACAGCTGTAATACTTACATGGCTGCATTGGTTGTTCCATTTCACTTGATCAGGTGATGAATGGAACAATTAGAGTAGGTTGTATTGAATAAGCTCTAATTTGAGCATATTTTCCAATTTTTCAGTTGTGTTTAAGTATTGAGTCAGTTTTTAGATGAGTGAGAGTCAGTTTGTGTCATTAATTCATCAGTTTTCAGTCATGCATTTCAGCTTGAGTTTTTGATTCCATTGCCCAATGGATGAAGGCACTGTCTGCTTTGCAAAGATCTTTCGTTCTTGGCACCTCCAAGGAGCTACCATCCCCATTGGAGCCAATGTTAGAGTTGGTCTTTACATCCCTCCCTCAGAGATCATTTCTCTTATTGCATTTCATTGTTTAGGTGTCTCATTCCGCTCATTCATCTGCATTCCGTTAGGGGCATGCCATTGTCTGACGGAAGGCTTCTGTTCTCTCATTTTCCCTCATGCTTGTACCTGCTGGGTTGGTTAAATTTTCTCAAGATTCATCAAAGTTCAGTTCATGTCATTTATAGTCATAGATGGTTATTTTGGTCAAAGAAGTCATTTTAGTTTCTAGGTCTAGGGTTTGGTCTTTAGTAATATTAAACAATGCCCGCAGGCCATGAGGATGTTTTCAAAAAGTTTCATTTCAAGATTTACATCGTCAAATATGCTCGAGGATGTTTCTTCTTCAAAACTCTGTTTTGAAGAAGAAATTGTCAAAATTGTTTTTGTAATAAATATGTATTTTTGCGCCATGAAGTTCTTCACATGCAGACTCTGGTCATCCTTTGCCAAGGTTCAGTGCCAACATCCCTGCAAAAAATCAACCAATTTCATCATTCAAAGCTCAGAAGGTCAGTGAGGAAACAAAAGACAAAGTTGTATTAAATGAAAAAGTGCCAAAGTCAAAAACATTACAAAATGGGTTTTGAAGAAGAAAAAATTAAAACCATGTCTATATGAGATATTTCTCAAAGCCATTCATTCATTTGCATCAAGAGTTATCGGGGAAATCTAAGAGAAAAGTCGATTTTGAAGTTTGGAGGGACGAAAATGTGTTTTAGAAGGGCAGACTGTGTGATTGATTTCAACGCGGTGCATTGGGATAGAGTGCGGCGCACCCACACAGCGCGACGCATAGAGCCGAAATACACAGTGTAATTTCTAAAGGGCGCGACACACCCATAGAGTGTGGCGCATTGGGCTTGTGTGTGGCGCACAGAGCCCCAAGGCCAAAATTCATTTCCGCTCCATAAAAACTCAATTCGATACACTTCAATTTCCTCCAAGTAAGTTGACAAAGCCTGTTCAATGATTTTTAGTTATGTGTGGTGTGGTTTGGAAGTGAAGACATTAGAGAATTGAAATGGTGAAAATATAACCCTATATCCATATTAAAATCTGCTCCATAGGGTTTGAAAAGAGGTCTTGGAAGTTGTTTGGTGCTATACTATTGCTATTGACCACTATATTCTCCCTTTCCTCACTGTCACACTATCGTACCACAATTTTTTCTCCTATTCCCACTGTCCCATATCCTTATACCCTTTGTTCCCATGTTTTAAATTCCCAAACCCTATCACTGGCCACCACTTCCCTTCATTGATAAAATCCTAATTTCCACAACATTCAAGGGCTGCTTCTTTATCCTTGATTCAACTTAAATCACGAATGTTTTGCCATTTCATTGACTCTTGTTCCTAAAAAAATACCCCCATCACTATCACTTATTCCTATATCACTTATAAAGGCTCCAAATTCCAAAATTTCTCAAACAGTGAGTCACTGTCCTTTCTCTCCAAATTCCCTTGACAGTCTATGGTATTCATTGTGATGTTTCCTTGCAGCCTCTCATTACATATGTGGCATATGTGGCATTAAAACATACACCAAACTCTTGTTTTCACCATACATATATCAGCACATATTTGTCAAACACCTTGTTTTCAGTATCATGTCAAAGACAAATTCATCATATGAGCAGGGATATGAGCAGGACACTGATTCAACCGCAGAGCTAAATGTACCGAGGAGGTCTCATAAAAGTGGCAGGCACGTCAGGGAGGAGCCCACTTCTTTGGCTCAATTGCAGGCCTGCCCGCTTGCACTGACATGCTTTCAGCAACAATCATGTTTCGGGTATTGTGAGATGATATCTCAGACTCAGCACCATCCAGAGTTGGTTCGCTTATTTGTCCTACATTTGCGTGATGTTCATGTAAACCTTGCTGGAGTGAACTTCACCTTGACACCAGAGACCATCTCTGAGGCAACCGGGATACCAAAGATAGGTGAGGAGTGGAATAAGAGACAGCGGCTAGATAGAGCATATTATGAACCTTACATCAGGCCTAGATATTTGAGGCAATTGAGCAGAGTATTTCCATTCCATTTTCTGAAGGATTCCTATGTGTCATTAATGAAGCTCATCATTAGATATTTCAGCTGTGAGGGTAGATTCTCACGCCTTTATGCATATCATATCAGACTTTTGATGCATTTCACGAGAGTGCGATTAATTAATATTCCATACTTCATGTGCCGAAACATAGAGAGGATGACTACCGTTGTGCAGAAGAAGACTCCAGAGCAGTAACATAATAGCATTTATCATTATGCGCTCATCAAGATGATTGTGGTACATCAGCTTGGATTGCAGGGTATCGCATGGGATGAGTTCATTTCTCGTGACTTCTTTATAGCCCCTCAGCCTCCTCCAGAGATTGTTCACGATGCAGGTGAGCCTTCGCATCAGTTTGAGGTTCCTGAGATAAAGCCTATCATTGTTCCAGGGTGTGTTACCTATCAGAGAGGTACCAGAGCCTTATTTGCAGCAGCACGACGAGTACTATCTCCACCCAGGGTGGAAGGTGTCTCGTTACCTTCGATAGAAGCGTGCGTACTATCTCCACATCGCGTGGAAGGGGTCTCACCTTCTACATCAGCACAGGTACAGGACAGAGGCAAGAAGCCTATGCACGATGAGGGCCCCTTGGGAGGCCAAGATACTGATTTTATATTGATCGATGTTGATTCGAGCTCTCCCAGCTCAAACCTGAAAGAGATCATCCAGGAGCAAAAATCTTAGATCGACACACTGAATGAGAGATTTCATAGAGCTCAGTGGGTTATAAATTACTTGGAGCAGCGGAATAAACAACTGGAGGATCAACAGACACTCATAGAGTTGCGGCAAATCCGTGAAGACCGTGAATTGGCCCGAAAGAGACTAGGTGACATGAGACCATTTGAGTGAGAAACATGCCTTACGAGCATCAAAATTCATCTGGAGAAGCTGTTGGAGAAGGAAAATAGGGAAAAATACATGCTCAGACATATGAAGAACCACTATTGGGCTCGCACACACGTTTGCAGAGCAAAAATGAAGATCCTGAAGGCGAGGTTGAGAAAAGCACTAAAACGTTGGAAAAGGACGGATCCACTCTGAATCTTGGCTGAAGCTTCCTTGGCTGAGCATGATACATGATGGGAGACCTTCACTCCAAATTTCAGCAAATTTGGAGAAGATTTTGTCATTTTTGATAATTTTGGGACATCTTCTGGAGGAAAACTTGATATTTTTGGATTTTTTATGGTAAATTATGCATGCTTAGGAATGTCTGAGAAATTTCATGAAGTTCTGGGTGGTCTTAAAGGTCAAAAACACTCTAAAAATGGCCTTTCTGCCACTTTTTGCATCAGTAGGAACCAGTCTTGGGAGATTGCAGTTTTGGAGAGTCAAATGACATCCAAATTGAAACATTACACTTGGGTTGGATAGCAGACATCCAGGGCTTTCCAAAGATCTATCATGAGCTCAATTTGGACTTCTGGAAGTGCCCCAAAAACAGGCTCAAAGTGGTGAGACACATTGAGTTTTTTAGCGCGTCGCATAGAGAAATTTTTCCTCGTTTTCACCCTTCAGCTCAAAAATTCGCCCAGTTTTGACTAGTTTTACTTTTTCATGTGATGATTGACCTACCATGATGTAATTTGATGAATATGATGTAAATTTGGCATGTTTTTACTTGTTCTAGAGGTTTCATTCACTAAAAGGTGAAAATTAAGTGAATGGCTCAGTTTCCTAGCATATAGAGGCAAGTTGTTTGGCTGCCTAGATTTTAGTTCCATGTTTAGAATTGGTTGAAACAGCCCCTAGAAGGATGAGCGCGACCCCTAGAGGCATGGGAAGGGGTTAGGATGGTTTATATATTGTATTTTCTGAGACATTTTTAGGGTTGGACTCTTGGGAAAAGTTTGGCACCTCATTGTATATCCATTTTTAGTTTTTGGCAAAGGAAAGACCAGAGTTTTTGCAGAACTTGTTGGGATCTGTGTGGCTTCTGAGTTTTGATGATGTTTTTCTCCATGTTATTGTAAGTTTCATTAATGTTATGTGTATGCAATTTCCTTTCTCTTTGCTTCTGAATTAAACAAATGAGTAATTGAGGTAGAATTCATTAGTTTGCTGGTGCTCTGCCTTAAAATTTTGTTTATTTTTACATGTTTCTCGTCAGTTTGAAGAGGATCCTTGAGCTCTCTTGCCCTCTTCAGCTCCTCAGCAGTATTTTCAATCCATTAATTTTATCTAAGACATCAAAGTCATTGCCTTCCCTACCCCAACTTGAACTCTGCAAGAATTTGGCCTCATCCCCAAGCCCAAAATTGTCTTTCCCCTTTTTCCAAAAAAATCAAAATCAAACCGTCCTATTTATTTATCTAGCCTAGGATCAGTTTTTGTTTCAGTCATCTCAAGCCCCTTTGAACATTTTCATTGAGATTTACCCAGAGAGAGCCCTCTCCTGTCCTCGTAGGGCTAGCTAGAAGGCTGAGCATGGTTTGGTGTTGTCCTTCTTCTTCCTTATTTCAGCCTGAGGTGGATTTAGGAACTGACAGGTTCAAACCCCTTATGATCTAAAAGATAATCATACAAAAAAAAAATATCAATCTACATTGACCATTGGCTATGCATGATGATGATCATGATAGCAAACTATGGCTCACACCACCTTCCACAGAAGTCTCCTGAGTGGACCTGGGACACTAGTCACATGTCTCTAAAGCCTGAGAGGTATATCATCGATTCCTATCTTAGGATATCAATTTTCAACATCTCAAGGTTGTGCTCCATCTCTTCCAGGATCTTTGTTGTATCTTCCTATGGTGCTGCAATGGGTTGTGCCTCTCACCTTTCAAAGCGACGAAACATTGTTGGTCATGTTGAACCAACATCTGCATTTAGATTTTTTTGTTAGTATTGGACGATAAAAATAAAATAAAAATTAGATTAGAAACTTCAAAATGATTCACTAACTTGTCTCATCCCACTATGCTCCTGGTGGCAGAGATGTTTTAGGATCACCTCTATAGTCCATCCCTGCATAACGAAAATATTCAATCATAAAGATCTGATTCCTAGCCATGAGAAATAATTAGGAGTGAACAGAACCACTAGACCACCTTCGCCACAATGGCGAGCCATCAATGCTACCCATCACACCATACGAGGTTCCTGAGGACTTCCAGGATCCACTGGAGTTTGTTGAGGCACAACGAGTGGGATCTTCTCTAGAGTAAATGATATAAGAATGGAACCATATGCGAAGTTTTTCAACTTACCATTCTTGGATCTTGTGAGTTGGCCCTTCATATTTTCCAACACTCCTTCACTCCAGTTGAATATTATCCCTCAGAAACACTCAAATTCAATCTGCATTTGTGCTTTGGTAGCCACATGAGGATTTGCACTCACACATAGCCTCATAACTGTGCATGTTATGATTTTGAGTTCCAGTCGCATAATATTTTTGATGTCTATGAGACTGTCCTATAGCTTTGAATCATTGCTAAAATACTACACATTGTAGCTAGCAGTGGGAATACCTCCTAGTCTTGTCCCAAATAAGGAAATGTTTCTCCCTCGACGAGGCAGCCTTGTATGGAAGTATATGTATTCTGGATCGATCACAAGTTAGTGGTCCCCATTATGAAACATTGATATTGCACGTCCCATGCATTCGCAAGCCAATTCAACAGCTCAAATTGTGCCTTCATACCCTAAATCGCCCAGAACTTGTATAAGCCACGATTTTTTAATGCACGCATGGCTTCTGGATCATCCATGGCTTCATTTTTCATGAACTCATGTTTCATTCTCACCATTCCAACATGATTAAACACTTTCAAATAAACAAATTAAACATTAGAAATCAATTGGAGGAAACTTGAACCATTTCTTTATGGAGAAATTTAGGTTTTTCAAAAACTTACGGCACCCGCGCAGGTTCTGTGTTTCCAGATTTTGTTTGTCCGCACGCATTATACATAGAACCCATGGTGGCCCAATGATTTTTTTTTTAAAATTTGTCGGGGTGTGTTGTTTTTGCACAAAAAACCTGTGCACCCCCGAGGGCGGATTTTAAAACATAATTTCCCTCTAAAAATTTTCATGAAAGCTTAAAATAAGAAATGAAATGGATGAAAATGAAGAAAATGATGATGTTGATTACTTTGTTCTGACGGTTCTCGAAATGATCAGTCAGTTCTTCTGATATCAGCTCCAGAACGTTTTGGCCAAAATCTCTCTCTACTCTGTTCTGAAAATAAAAAGGTGAAAATGACTTGTTTTAACTCCCTTTTGTAGTTTTAAATGAATAAAATATTATTATTTTATTTATTTTTAGTTTTAAAAAAGTAAAATATAAATATTTTTACTTTTTGAGAAGAGATATTTGTAATTCTTCCAATTTTTGTGCACGATACAGGATTTTGGTGAAAATAATTATTTTTACATCGATTACACTTTTATGCCTTTTTCGGGCTCTGTAAAAATAAGAAAAAGTGAATCCCTAGAGTCCTCTTTGAAGGCCTTTTCATATTGTCGAAACATGAAAATATCATTGAGCACTTTACTATTCGAACTCATTAAAGTAAATGAACAATCGTCCATTCAGTATAATTTTACCCCTTTTCCGGACTAAATTGGACTAATTACAAAAATGGTATATGTTGATTGATTATGGTCAATAGAGTTCTCTGCTACATTTTTTTATCATTTTTAGGGATTGATGGACTAAAGTTATATAAAGGAACAACCATGGAGTTTACTTATGTTTTTCTTCTGACTCCTAAAACTAAAAAACGTTGAGTTATTCCTATACTAGACTCATTAAAATTAAACACTATAGGACCTGTCGATCACAACAGGACCGAACCACTCCTTATTAGGGTTTGATTTTAATACTAATATGGACTCGTCCAAAGAATGATCTTACAAAAATAATCAAATGTTATCCTCCTCAAGCTTGACAAAAATAAAGAGGTACTTGCCAGTAATTGTGGGGGGGAAAGAGAGAAAAATAATCCATTTGTCATCCTGAACTTAGAAATCAACATGTTTCTCTTGAACATGTCACTTCGTCACACTTGTACCTATGTTGGGAAATCCTTCATCTAGTTAATCGAACCATATTGAAAGTATTCAACTAATTTCTAGGTATTAGCTTTAGGTCAGATGCTGCCAAGCCATTTACAGTGTTGTTATTTGTTCGAGAGAAAGTTCAATAAAAAATTATTTTCAAACATTTGTCTCCATTCACATCGACCATCCTTGAGTCAGTACTTGCAAACATTTCTTCAAAACATGATCTATTTTTTTCGTGTTGTAGGCTTTCCTGCGATAAATCACTTTCTATTGAAATCTGCTCATTACCTAGAAATTCGATGTAGAATCCTATCAATACCTTGCGATCTGCATGCCCTAATGGAAGGTTTCTTGCCTTCGATGATAGGTTTTAATTATTGACCTTCGATCGAATGATTCTATGAGTGTTTGACTGCAAATCACTCATTCGCACCTCAAATATTGTACTAAAGTACATTGAGGGCCATTATCATTATTGGTGGTTTCCCTCACACGTGTTCATGGTTCTCATCATTGACCGATAATCAAGTGGTTTCTACAATGTTCGACTTCAACACAATCAATCACATGGATAGATTCGTACTAGTTTGAGAAACAGAAATCAAGACCCTAGATCTAGTTTCCACCATCCATGCTGTGAGGACTTTTTATCATTCATGATATAGTAGACTTCTTATGATGAATGGTTCCACCCATACTATGTCGACTTTTGATGTAATACTAAAACCATATATGTACGAGAACATTTAGTTAGTTTTGATCTGAGTATGGGAACACTTACATCAATGATGATATATATTTGCATGGAATGTTTTTACAGGTTTTGGACCGACGTCTCCAATCTAATCTCAGAATGATAAAGCACTTCACTCTTCAGAAAAACTCTCAGAATTTGCACTTTATGGGGCAATCTGTTACATGTCATTTTTTCACCATGACATTTGATTGTTCATATGGAACTATCACCATCCATATCATGTTTCCTTAGAGGTCAAAAGCACGCATATTCCTGAATCAAGTCTTTGAAACTAGAGAAAAGCTCTGTAAAACCACTAAAAGCCTACACGTGCGGTTTTAATAGCCTTTCCATACACATGCCGAGATGATCCTTCCATTAGTTGCGGTGACAACCACACTGTTTTCCACTAAAACCTACACATCCTTGTGAAAAGAAAGTAAAAATAAAAAGTAACTTCTAGAATCTTAGTTGGTCGAATATTCTCCTAGCTAGAAGCCTTTAGAGTCATGTTGGTTCGAGCTTTATCCCTCCATTCATGAAGCGTATCCCTCTATCTAAGGAACTCAAATCCCTTCATGGGAGGAATCCATCCCTCTCATTATGGAGCTGAAACTACCCCAATCTCCCTATATATTGAGCTCAATTTTCAGGTTCAAGGATAGATATTTGATATACTGACGTAGATTATGAATGATAAAACCTGAACTACATAGTTTCTAAGCTGAAGAGAGTTCATAGAGTGCATACTTTCTATACTAGTGAGTTGTTGTTGACACATTGAATATCACACCTTTTTGCCTATGACTTAGTGCTGGTTATTCTAGAGAGGAAGGCTTATCATACTAAAGGAGAACGATTTCTCAGACCCTGGGAGAAATCTTTACAACATCAAGGAATCCAGTTGTAAGGTTGCACTTTATAATTTATGATAATACATATGGATCTCTTTTTCTCATAGTCTTGTTTATGAATTCAAGGGAATGATGTCAATACTTAGATTCCTTGATCACTAAGTTGGATTAGTAATTTTTGATTATTATATATTGCAGATGCTTTAATTATTTGTCTTCTCTTTGATTTCAGGTTCTACTCATCATTGGAGAACTACTTTGGAGCGACAGCACAAAGGTCTACATCAGAATTTTGGATTTCAAGGTAGGAGCATGTCCTCTCTACTTTACTGTTATAATGATATTAAAATACAAATATTCTAGAGAAAGAGGTATTCAAATAGATCATTGTTTCTAGTTACTCGTTGGACTACTAGGGAGATATCTCTTGTCTGTAAGAGGGATTAATCCTGGTAACAGTGCTCAACCCCCTTCTCCATGGAGTTCATTTTTATCACTAAGCACTAGAAGGAGATTCAACCAGACCTTGAATTGTATCATAAATTTAATTAACATTTAGAAACCCTAATCCTAACCCTTGTAACATATACAATTGAAAAAAATCCCTTTAATGATGTATATATACATTCTGAGAGTACAAACAAGAACAATCATTTTACACTACTAATATTTGGAGGTTATAGTTGTAGTGTAGAAACATTGTTTTCATTTATACTATGGGAATGTATGATATCATATCCTCAAAATCGATAAAATATTTGATAGTGTATAAAATTAAAGGAAAAAAAGTGACTCCTATCTTTCTTATGACCAATAATATCATTTCCTCTAAAGAAAAGAAAAAGAAAAAAGAAGAGGATAAACATTTAACTTGAGGCCGAGTCCTCCTAAATTGTGGTAGGTGCTTCCATGTCCTCCTCTAAAATGGAGAGTTACAAATCCACAACCTCCATTGCTAGAATGGATTCCTTATCATCAAGTTGAAGATTTTCCTCTGAAATTCATCAATATATAAGAGAATATCCCATTGTGTTTTTGAGCATTCAATGAGTGCTTTCCCCATATTGTGTTTCACTTACCATTGTAGTTCCATGGTCTTCAAGTCATGAAGTTTTCTTGTACTAGTAGTCCCAATATCATTGTAACACCCCCAATTTATGGGTTGAATTTGAAAAGTTAGACATTTGAACTTTAATCCTAAGGGGAGTGGACCCCAAAGGATAAGTATGTTGTGAATGTAATTTAATATTTAAATTGATGAAATAAATAAAATAATTGTGCATTTTGACCAAGATGAGAATTAGAGATCACTTGCCAAATCCATGAGGATGGATAAGGCAACAAATCCCCACAGTCTTTCAAAAATCCTTGAAAGAGATTAATTTAGATTTTGAGGAGGAATCTAAATTTCCCCAATGAAGAGGAAAGTAGTTGGGAAGAGGTAAGAAAAGCTGGAAAAGCTGAGGAAAAGCATAAAACAACTTTAAAGAGTCCCAAATGGGAAGCCTAGGCTAAACAGGAAAGAAAGCATCCTGCTATTCTGGACGTAGAATTAGAAACATGCTTTGGGGAAAACATGAGCTTAAATAAGCTGCTCCTAAGCAGATCAGAGGTTCATCTGTGATGGAGGTGACCTCAGCTCGGGGGTGAGTTCTGGGAGACAAAGAGGACTCTAAGGTTGGGAGGTTGGTCATTTGCAATAGTGGTATGTTCCTGAAATTTTTGTTCATTTTGATGTATTATGGTATGAATTGGCTACATATAAAATTTAAGGGAATTTGTATGATTGATTTTAGTACTACATTTAACAGAGTCCATCCTAAGGCATTCACCTTCTAGATTCTGTTTAGTTGTAGACCAGAAATCCATAGAGTAGAAACCACAGAAACTCTAAACCAAGGTCGGTTTAAATCTGAAGTTACTTAGTCTCCACAGATAATTAAATATTATCTTGTTGCATGTAGATACCAAGGTGATATGATATGCTCATATGCTAGAAAAATATTGTAGCAGAATTGAAGTTTACATGGTACAAAAACAAAAAGACGAAAGTAAAGACATTAGAATATGAAATTCAAAATTTTGCTAGAGAAGAAATTAATTCTACTCTATAGGATTATTATAGCATTTATAAGTGTATGTATTGCATTTATAAATCTACTTTAACCCTTGAAACAAGTATCATAACAAAAGACTTAATTTATAATTAAGGTCCTCTATTCAAGCACTATCGAATACATATATGCATACATCAAAAGAAAAATAAAATATAAGAGCCGCGAACTAAAATAATAACAATACATATATATATATGCATTAAAAATAAAATGTAAGAGCCGTGAGTTAAACCAATGACTCATTGTAATCAACGATTATAAAAGAATATTTTGGTGAGGAAAATATATATATATGTACCATATGTCGATGCGAATTGGCGCACGGTCAAACTAGGTTAAACCATAATGACTATTCGATTTATTATGCAGTGGGCTTGTTCCAATCCAACGCCCTCGAATTGTACATCTATTAACATCCACGGAATTTTAGGGTTTGTTTAAACATGATATGGAGTGAACAGATTTTAAAAACGAGGGTACATCTTAAACATATAGTTCTAAACCGGCATATGAATTCCTATTATCTATATCCATCGTATCTATCCTATGGATATTATTTATCATCTGCACATTCATATTTTAAACGATGATAGGCATCATATGTGACCATACAACATAAGAATTCAAGCGTAGGTAATAAAAATCAACATTAAAATTTGGAACAACGCGGAGATAACCCTGACCGCATAACCACCCGGAAGGCAGGGTATCACGGTATGACAGAGTTATCCAGGCGTGCCGCCATGCTTGTTTCCGTGAAAGAGACTACTAGCCTTTAAAAACAACAGAAATACAGAGGCGTAATCGTGTTAAGGGAAGGAAGTTATCGACGGAGGAGTTCGGCTCTTCCCCTGGCAAGGTTCGCGGAGTCAATTTCGCCATCTACAGCAAAATAAGTCGACATAGTTGGAGGCGAACGGCCAG
Organism: Pinus albicaulis; assembly: GCA_034641835.2. Classification (NCBI taxonomy): domain Eukaryota; kingdom Viridiplantae; phylum Streptophyta; class Pinopsida; order Pinales; family Pinaceae; genus Pinus; species Pinus albicaulis. Next base: position 866,122,331 of record CM076572.1, read on the forward strand.
AACGCTGTTGACCATAGTCACGACTGAGCTATGTTAACAAACCATATACACGTCGCCATAAAATAAGTTCTGACAGTTAGCATTGGTTCTAGAACAACACCAGATTTCGGAAAACACATACCAATAAAATAAATGCGTAAATCTCTGCTATCATATGGCCGAACTAGTGAGTAACCTGAAAATAGGGCTCTCCTTCGACCGATTTAAACAGAGAAATAGAAAAAAAAATAACACAAATAGTTAATACAAAATAAAACAGTAGCACGGCAACCAGGGGGAGGCTATCACCCTTGAGCGCAAAGCAACCTGAGATCAGGCGCTGGGACGAAGGATAACAAGTTAACAAAGGGTTCGGCGTATCGATAGGAGGAAGACCCCTTTGAGGGCTTTTATCCGTCGTGATGCCTACTGAGCGCGGCAGTAAGGGACCTGTAAAAGGGAACCCTTACGAATAAGACAACTCGTCTTCACATTCACGCATCCTACCAACACCTCGGATAAGAAGCACAAGGATAGCACGAGCGCGGCCCAGAAACCCGTCCTCTGCATCCTCTGCACAAACAATTCGTAAATGATTCAGATACAGCATTACATAAAAGATATCAAACGAATTTCAGAATGTAAAGAACGATAGAATTTTACGCATGAACTCTCATACCTTCAGTCTAACCTGGTACTCCTGTATCAAAATCCCCATGGAAAGATCCGCTCCCTCAGTGAACGAGTGGAAATAGAAACAATCACCCCAACCAGAATGAGATCCAACTGTAACCGGAGCTAGATATATAGATAATAACTAGCAGAGGGATAAGCGAGTGGATGCCGCCGAGGTAAATTGTAAGGGTATGAGAAACCCTAATCCCATTTTCCCAGATGGGCAGAGAATCCCAAAGTCGATTTGGAAAACAACCCAGCTTCGTCGACAGCGTGGTACCCGGTGATGTAAAAGAATTGCAAACTAGGTACTGAACTGCAGTAGTCGGCTCGCACAGTACTGGGCCAAGCAAGAATACAAACGAAAACGCTACACGTAGTATATTGGCTGGGACATGGATCTGTAAACGTCGGCGTCATGTACTCCAAACTCCTGCGTGAGACGCCGTCCCTGCACAACAAACCATCAAACACCAGGATGAAATCTCACACGTTAAACCGAAACCATGAAAATTCGACGCAATGAACATCAAACACATAGCTGGAAGGATCATTGCAGACGGTAATATGCACACGAGTATAAATTGAGAATTAACGCGGCGAATTAGAAACGGGGAGGAAAAAATAAAGAACGTCACCGGATTTTAGGAATAGGGTTAGGTATATCCCGGAATGAGTAAGTTCGACGTCGCGTAATTGGTAGTCGAACCACTGTCATACCCATTAATCAACCGTGTTGACGTGGCACAACAAATGGCCGAGTCTCTGTTATGCAAATCAATGGTCTCGCCACCTTAAACTCATCGCCGTACTCAGCTATGAGAACGTATCACTGTATTATGTCTAATGGTGATAGTTCAATGTGTTAGTGAGATAGGATTATATTATATTTAATACATGCTTGGTACGTAGTCAATCATATTGTCAAATGGAATATAGAGGTGGTTATAGTTATACGATTTCAATACTAATGTCAAAGGGGGGGGGGTGTCATGAATATATATATCAGTTATATATATATGTGTGCATTCAATTCAATATTATTAAAGGGTTTAGATATACATGGTATATATATATAGGTGTTATATATATGTAATGAAATATATATATATACATATATGCGGATTCAATGATATTAACAAGAGGTGTGTTATCTATATATATATGTGGATCCAAAGATATATGTGTGGAATCTATAGGTGGATTCAAAGATATATGTGTTGAATATATATATATGTTAGGAGAGATTATTGAAAAGTATGTATGTCCATATAGTCTATGTTTATATTAGGTCTAGAAAAAAAAAAACAACACATCCCATGATAATATAAAGGGGTATGGAAGTATATATATATATATTTGGTTGAAAGGAATACAGTGGGAATGTTCAATGCTTTTAAGAAGAGAGAGATATTAGATGGTTAGAGGAAACCCAGTATATCGGGGAAAATAGAGAATTTTTTTTTTTTTTAAACTGGAGGTGTTACAAATGGTATCAGAGCCCAAGTGCAAAAACTGGGCTGCTGTTATTGTGCTCACTAAATTCTGAATGTATTGAACATTGTAGAGATTGTTTTTTTTTTGTCTTACTAATCAAATGTATGAGTGTGTACAGTGGTGCAAACATGGCTGAAGAGGTAGGAATTTATGTGGATATGCGTGATGAGTTTGCTACTCCAGATCCTAATGCCCCGGTAATGGCTATGTTGCACAGGTTACAACAAGAACTGGCTGAACTAAGAAGCTAGAATGACATGTTGTCATCAGCCAGTAAGGAGCAGGAAAAGCTCATCAGAGAACTAACTTCCTGGAACAGCCAGGAAGGTGAAGGTTCCGGAAAGAGAAAGATGGATGAGTCGGATGATGATGATGCTGCTAGACATCAACATAAACAGAAAAGAGAATTGCAGGGGGAATTCCGAAAGATTAAACCTCCCTCCTATGATGGGGAGAAGGAAGAAGATGCTGAAGCTTGGTTGCTGAACATGATCAAGTATTTCCAAGTTTATGAATATGAGAGCAATCTGAAGGCCAGATTAGCTGTGTATCAGCTACAAGGAAAGGCTACACTATGGTGGGAAGAGACAAAAATGGTGCATGCCATTGATGAAAAGACAGTTACTTGGGAAGATTTTCAGGCTAAGTTCAAAAATCGTTATTTGAACGAACGTTATTATGATGATAAAGCTAAAGAATTCCATGAACTTAGACTAGGACAACTCACTATCGATGAGTTTGTCACTAAGTTTACCAATTTACTGAGATATGTCCCTTACATTAGGGAAGAAAAAGAAAAGGTCCAAAGGTTTTTGAATTGTTTGCCTACTGTGTACAAGGAGAAAATTGAGTTTGACAACCCCAAAGACAATGGACGAAGTGGTTAGGAAAGCAAGATTATGCTATCAGCAGTTTAAAGGTAAGGCTGAACAAGGAAAGAGTTGGCTGAACAAGGGTGAGTTCAAAGGGAAAAGACAAAAACCAGCATATCTAAGGAATTTTGGCAGAGATCATCAGCGGAAAAAATTCAATAAACCAAAAGAAAGCCAAACTGCTCAGTCCCAAGTGGCTTCAAAACAAGTAGAAGGGAATAATAAAAAGGAAGGGACAGTCAGAATGAAGGAACCTTTGAAGTGTTGGGGCTGTGGAGAACCCCATATGATGAGGGATTGCCCCCATCGAAATATACACATGATCAGCAGAGAGCGAGAGGCAACAACAGTAAATGACATAGCCAGAAATATACCAACTATCAGTGCAGCCTTGGAAAATCGGCAAGCAGAACATCAAGCAACCATGGTGGAAATGGAGGGTAAGATTTCTGACCTACCTGTTACTGTTTTGATTGATCCGGGTGCTTCTTTGAGTTACATTAGTCTTGGAATTGTAGAAAAATGTAAAATTAAACCTGAAAAATTTCAGCAGTCATGGTTGGTACAGCTGGCCACTGGAACTAAGAGAAAAGTCACACATAAGTTGCCCAAAACAGCAATACAATTAAATGGCTTTCCCATAGAAGTAAATTTGAACATATTACCTTTAGGATCCTATGTCTTGCTGATAGGAATGGATTGGCTGGAAAAGAAGAAAGCCCTGATGAACTGCTGGGATAAAACCTTGCATTGTGTGGATGAAGAGGGGAAACCTTTTACATTAAAAGGAAAACCAAAATCCATTTCAGTAAGACAAATATCAGCCTTACAATTGAAAACAACAGCTAGAAAGGGATACCAAGTTTATGCAGTACATGTGGAAGAAGTGGAATAGAGAACTGGAGAAAATCTGCTGAGCGAATTACCAGTGGTAAGGGATTTTAAAGAAGTTTTCCCAGATGAGATTCCTCATCTTCCCCCCAAAAGAGAAATTGACTTTTCTATAGATTTGATGCCGGGAGCCACACCTATTTCCCGAGCCCCCTATCGAATGAGGCCGCCTGAACTCATGGAGTTGAAGATGCAACTGCAAGAATTACTGGATAAAGGATACATTAGACCGAGTGTGTCTCCATGGGGAGCACCGGTCTTATTTGTGAATAAGAAGGATGGAACTTTTAGTATGTGCATTGATTATCGTCAACTGAACAAGTTGACCATTAAGAATAGATATCCACTTCCTAGAATTGATGATCTTTTCGATCAAGTGAGAGGGGCCTTAGTCTTTTCCAAGATTGACTTAAGAACTGGGTATCACCTGCTCAGAATCAAGGAAGAAGACATTAACAAAACAGCTTTTCGAACCCGGTATGGACACTACGAATTTGTAGTCCTACCTTTTGGATTGACAAATGCCCCTGCCACCTTTATGTGTCTGATGAACAGTGTGTTAAATAAGTATTTGGATAAATTTGTTCTGGTGTTCATAGATGATATTTTAGTCTACTCCAAAAACAAAGAGGAACATAAAGAACATTTGCGGATAGTGTTACAAACTTTGAAAGAAAATCAGCTATATGCTAAGTTCAGTAAATGTGAGTTTTACAAGGATAAAATTCAATATTTGGGTCATATTATCTCTGAAAAAGGCCTTGCAGTTGACCCTGAAAATATAAAAGCAATTAAAGAATGGTCGGTTCCAACCGATGTTTCAGCAGTAAGATCATTCATGGGGATAGCAGGCTATTATCGTAGATTTGTGGAGAGATTTTCTGCCATAGCACATCCCATCACTTTGTTGCAAAGGAAGGGTGTCAAGTTCGTGTGGACTGAGCAATGTCAACACAGTTTCGAACAATTAAAACAAAAACTTATTTCAGCCACTATATTAAAAATTGTTGACCCTGATAAAGAGTTTGTTGTATGTACAGATGCTTGCAGAGAAGGGCTAGGAGGGGTCCTATTGCAGGAAAATTCAGTTATTGCATATGAATCTAGAAAACTGAAAATACATGAACATAATTATAGTGCATATGACTTAGAATTTGCAGCTGTTATCCATGCTCTGAAAATGTGGCGGCACTATCTTCTAGGAAAAAAGTTCACATTGATGACTGATCATATTAGCCTTAAATATTTCTTTTCCCAAACTGACCTGAATGCAAGACAAGCCAGATGGTTGTCCTTTTTAAGTGAATTTGATATGGATATAAAGCATATCAAGGGAAAAGAAAATAAAGTTGCTGATGCATTAAGTAGAAATTCTTGTCAACACCTAAACAGCATTGGGAGTAGTGCACAGATGGAGATAGAGGAATTGGTGGGAAAAGCAGCAAATCAAGATCCCAACTATGAAGCACTCTTGGTAAAACTACAAAAAAGGGGTAAAATTGATTTCACTAAAAACCAAAGAGGGCTACTCTATTACAAGAACATGTTGTATATTCCAAATATAGAGTCATTGAAAAGAGAAGTTTTAGATGAATATCACAAACAGCCCTATGCAGGACATCCAGGATACCAAAAGATGTTAACAGCCTTGAAGAAGAAGTTGTTCTGGCCAGGAATGAAGAGAGATGTGGTGAGGTATTTGGTAAATTATGAATGCTTCATTCAAGTCAAATTGGAAACATCAACACCGGGCGAACTTTTAAACCCTTTTGCCTTTGCCAGGTGGAAATGGAAATGGGGACACGGTTCCATGGATTTTATAACAGGATTACCCAAGACTAAATATCAACATGATTCTGTAATGGTAGTAGTAGACACTCTCACAAAAGCTGCCCACTTTATACCAGTAAAGTCTACCTTTGGGACAGCTCAAGTAGCAAATGTATTCCTGAAGGAGATAGTAAGGCTTCATGGAGTTCCCAAAGTAATTGTTTCAGATCGAGATGCTAAGTTCACAGCAGCATTTTGGAAAGGATTTTTTGGAGGGATGGGTACTAAGCTGAATTTTAGTACTGCCTATCACCCTCAAACTGACGGGCAAACAGAAAGGACGAATCAAATTTTGGAGGATATGTTGAGAATGTATGTGATGGATAGACCATCAAAGTGGGAGGAGTATCTGCATTTAGTTGAATTTTCCTATAATAACAGTTACCAATCTTCTATTAAAATGAGTCCATTTGAGGCATTATATGGAAGAAAGTGTCGTACTCCTTTGAGCTGGAGCCAACCAGAAGATAAATTAATCTTGCAGACTGAATACTTAAGGAAGTGAGAAAAATTGTTAAACGGATAAAAATATCAAAATAGTACAAGATAATGGAAAATCTATCTTGATAAGAAAAGAGTGCACCGAGAATTCAAAGAAAGGGATCATGTGTATTTGCGCATCAAACCCAAAAAGAGCACACTTTATGCTGGAAGTTGTGCAAAACTTGCTCCTAGATATTGTGGGCCTTTTGAAATTTTAGAAAGGGTGGGACCAGTGGCTTACAAGCTGGCCCTACCACCCCATGTTAGAGTGCATGATGTGTTTCATATTTCATTACTAAAAAGATATGTGCATGATGCTTCTCACATAGTTGATTGGACTGTTGTACAGGTGGAACCAGAAGGGGAGTTTCTGCCAGAACCGCTTCAAATATTGGAGCGGGAAGAAATTGAATTAAGAAACAGAACAGTGGCCAGAGTAAAAGTGCAGTGGAAGCACTTTACTGCTGAAGAAGCTACCTGGGAAAGGGAAGCTGAAATGATGGAAAAATATCCATTTTTGTTTAAGTGAACTTTGGTAGTTGAATAACAACACCGAGGACGGTGTTTATTTTCAGAGGGGGAATATGTAACACCCCCAATTTATGTGTTGAATTTGAAAAGTTAGACATTTGAACTTTAATCCTAAGGGGAGTGGACCCCGAAGGATAAGTATGGTGTGAATGTAATTGAATATTTAAATTGATGAAATAAATAAAATAATTGTGCATTTTGACCAAGACGAGAATTAGAGATCACTTGCCAAATCCATGAGGATGGATAAGGCAACAAATCCCCACAGTCTTTCAAAAATCCTTGAAAGAGATTTATTTAGATTTTGAGGAGAAATCTAAATTTCCCCAATGAAGAGGAAAGTAGTTGGGAAGAGGTAAGAAAAGCTAGAAAAGCTGAGGAAAAGCATAAAACAGCTTTAAAGAGTCCCAAATGGGAAGCCTAGGCTAAACAGGAAAGAAAGCATCCTGCTATTCTGGACGCAGAATTAGAAACATGCTTTGGGGAAAACATGAGCTTAAATAAGTTGCTCCTAAGCAGATCAGAGGTTGATCTGTGATGGAGGTGATCTCAGCTCGGGGGTGAGTTTTGGGAGACAAAGAGGACTCTAAGGTTGGGAGGTTGGTCATTTGCAATAGTGGTATGTTCCTAAAATTTTTGTTCATTTTGATGTATTATGGTATGAATTGGCTACATATAAAATTTAAGGGAATTTGTATGACTGATTTTAGTACTACATTTAACAGAGTCCTTCCTAAGGCATTCACCTTCCAGATTCTGTTTAGTTGTAGACCAGAAATCCAAAGAGTAGAAACCACAGAAACTCTAAACCAAGGTCAGTTTAAATCTGAAGTTACTTAGTCTCCACAGATAATTAAATATTATCTTGTTGCATGTAGATACCAAGGTGATATGATATGCTCATATGTATGCTGGAAAAATATTGTAGCAGAATTGAAGTTTACATGGTACAAAAACAAAAAGACGAAAGTAAAGACATTAGAATATGAAATTCGAAATTTTGCTAGAGAAGAAATTAATTCTACTCTATAGGATTATTATAGCATTTATAAGTGTATGTATTGCATTTCTAAATCTACTTTAACCCTTGAAACAAGTATCATAACAAAAGACTTAATTTATAATTAAGGTCCTCTATTCAAGCACTATCGAATACATATATGCATACATCAAAAGAAAAATAAAATATAAGAGCCGCGAACTAAAATAATAACAATACATATAAATATATATATATGCATTAAAAATAAAATGTAAGAGCCGTGAGTTAAACCAATGACTCATTGTAATCAACGATTATAAAAGAATATTTTGGTGAGGAAAATATATATATATGTACCATATGTCGATGCGAATTGGCGCACTGTCAAACTAGGTTAAACCATAATGACTATTCGATTTATTATGCAGTGGGCTTGTTCCAATCCAATGCCCTCGAATTGTACATCTATTAACATCCACGGCATTTTAGGGTTTGTTTAAACATGATATGGAGTGAACAGATTTTAAAAACGAGGGTACATCTTAAACATATAGTTCTAAACCGGCATATGAATTCCTATTATCTATATCCATCGTATCTATCCTATGGATATTATTTATCATCTGCACATTCATATTTTAAACGATGATAGGCATCATAAGTGACCATACAACATAAGAATTCACGCGTAGGTAATAAAAATCAACATTAAAATTTGGAACGACGCGGAGATAACCCTGACCGCGTAACCACCCGGAAGGCAGGGTATCACGGTATGACAGAATTATCCAGGCGTGCCGTCATGCTTGTTTCCGTGAAAGAGACTACTAGCCTTTAAAAACAACATAAATACAGAGGCGTAATCGTGTTAAGGGAAGGAAGTTACCGACGGAGGAGTTCGACTCTTCCCCTGGCAAGGTTCGCGGAGTCAATATCGCCATCTACAGCGAAATAAGTCGACATAGTTGGAGGCGAACGACCAGAACGCTGTTGACCATAGTCACGACTGAGCTATGTTAACAAACCATATACACGTCGCCATAAAATAAGTTCTGACAATTAGCGTTGGTTCTAGAACAACACCAGATTTCGGAAAACACATACCAATAAAATAAATGCGTAAATCTCTGCTATCATATGGCCGAACTAGTAAGTAACTTGAAAATAGGGCTCTCCTTCGACCGATTTAAACAGAGAAATAGAAAAAAAAATAACACAAATAGTTAATACAAAATAAAATAGTAGCACGGCAACCAGGGGGAGGCTATCACCCTTGAGCGCAAAGAAACCTGAGATCAGGTGCTGGGACGAAGGATAACAAGTTAACAAAGGGTTCGGCATATCGATAGGAGGAAAACCCATTTGAGGGCTTTTATCCGTCGTGATGCCTACTGAGCGCGGCAGTAAGGGGCCTATAAAAAGGGAACCCTTATGAATAAGACAACTCGTCTTCACATTCACGCAGCCTACCAACACCTCGGATAAGAAACACAAGGATAGCACGAGCGCGGCCCAGAAACCCGTCGTCTGCATCCTCTGCACAAACAATTCGTAAATGATTCAGATACAGCATTACATAAAAGATATCAAACGAATTGCAGAATGTAAAGAACGATAGAATGTTACGCATGAACTCTCATACCTTCAATCTGACCTGGTACTCCTGTATCAAAATCCCCATGGAAAGATCCGCTCCCTCAGTGAACGAGTGGAAATAGAAACAATCACCCCAACCAGAATGAGATCCAACTGTAACCGGAGCTAGATATATAGATAATAACTAGCAGAGGGATAAGCGAGTGGATGCCGCCGAGGTAAATTGTAAGGGTATGAGAAACCCTAATCCCATTGTCCCAGACAGGCAGAGAATCCCAAAGTCGATTTGGAAAACAACCCAGCTTCGTCGACAGCGTGGTACCCGGTGATGTAAAAGAATTGCAAACTAGGTACTGAACTGCAGTAGTCGGCTCGTACAGTACTGGGCCAAGCAGGAATACAAATGAAAATGCTACACGTAGTATATTGGCTGGGACATGGATCTGTCAACGTCGGCATCAGGTACTCCAATCTCCTGCGTGAGACGTCGTCCCTGCACAACAAACCATCAAACACCAGGATGCAAATCTCACACGTTAAACCGAAACCATGATAATTCGACGCAATGAACATCAAACACATAGCTGGAAGGATCATTGCAGACGGTAATATGCAGACGACTATAAATTGAGAATTAACGCGACGAATTAGAAATGGGGTGGAAAAGATAAAATAATCTCACCGGATTTTAGGAATAGGGTTAGGTATATCCCTGAATGAGTAAGTTCGACGTCGCGTAGTTGATAGTCGAACCACTGTCATACCCATTAATCAACCGTGTTGACGTGGCACACCAAATGGTCGAGTCTCTGTTATGCAAATCAATGGTCTCGCCGCCTTAAACTCATCGTCGTACTCAGCTATGAGAACGTATCACTGTATTACGTCTAATGGTGATAGTTCAATGTGTTAGTGAGATAGGAGTATATTATATTTAATACATGCTTGGTACGTAGTCAATCATATTGTCAAATGGAATATAGAGGTGGTTATAGTTATACGATTTCAATACTAATGTCAAAAGGGGGGTGTCCTGAATATATATATCGGTTATATATATATGTGTGCATTAAATTTAATATTATTAAAGGGTTTAGATATACATGGTATATATATAGGTGTTATATATATGTAATGAAATATATATATATACATATATGTGGATTTAATGGTATTAACAAGAGGTGTGTTATCTATATATATATGTGGATCCATAGATATATGTGTGGAATCTATAGGTGGATTCAAAGATATATATGTTGAATATATATATATGTTAGGAGAGATTATTGAAAAGTATGTATGTCCATATAGTCTATGTTTATATTAGGTCTAGAAAAAAAAAACACATCCCATGATAATATAAAGGGGTATGGAAGTATATATATATATATTTGGTTGAAAGGAATACAGTGGGAATGTTCAATGCTTTTAAGAAGAGAGAGATACTAGATGGTTAGAGGAAACTTTATCAAGAGGGAACTAAAGTTAAAATTATGAACTCCTTATTCAAATAACTAGGTGAATAGAGAGGAAACCCCAGTATATCGGGGAAAATAGAGAATTTTTTTTTTTTTTAAACTGGAGGTGTTACAATCATGTATGCAACTGCTTACGTATCAATGAATTCCATTATCTAAGAAAAACCTCCTCTCTACCCCTTCTCTTCCTGTGCCTAGTGTATTTGCCTAGAAATTTCTAAAGGGAGACTAACAACATAAATTAAAGAAAAGCACTTTGTTGTAGACATGAAATGTGGGGAAGGGGACAGTTGGACCCCATCGTGATCCATGCATCCCAAAGGGTGGTCAACTCAAGGAATATTGAAAAGGGATGAAGGAAAGACATGTGGGGGATAGGGGTTGAAACCTACTAGGTGAAGTACAACCAACCTACGACTAATAGTGGGACTAGTATACTGAGAAAAAATAAAGAGACACCGAGGGAGGGTCTTGGAGGGTCTTAATTTGACAAATTTACTAATAACATGACTAACATAAACCAAAAACTAGAGTCCAAATGGAGTGAGTGAGACTAAAATTATTTCTTTTTGAATGAAGTGAAAAGGACTAAGGTTTAAATAAAACAATACACTTATACAAGACACTTCAATAATTGAGACAAGAAGGAGCAGAAATCCCAAATAAAATAAAACAAAAACTCGGAAAAGAAAACGCGTAAAGAATCAGCTCGAGAAATTTATATATATGACAAGATGAAGAACTCATTAATACAATAATTTCTATCTATAAAGTTGCACTGCGTAACATAACTCCAAATTTCTTCATCTTACCTTAACACATCAAACAAATCTTTTGAAAGTTTCCTTCAACTCAAGAAAGAAACTAGTGTGACTAGAAAAGCTAAATGCATGGCAAAGAGTAATACCAAATTTAAACTTATTTCCTTCACCTAAGTCTGTGGGTGTTTGTTACGAGGATCTCAACTTTTTCTCGTATCTTTACATATTGTCATGCCTATTCACCTAAGTGTGTGGGTGTTTCTTACAAGGATCTCAACTTTTTCTCATATCTTTACATATTGTCATTCCTATCTATCAGCCCTTGGGAAATATTGACTTTTTACATTATATTTTTATTAAATGTAAAAATGATATTGTAAGATCAATATCGAATTGTATTACATGGGAAATATGGCATTTTCAAAATACTGTGAAACATGGTTTATTCAAAAAGAAATATGGTTACAAAATTTAAATTTTAAAAATATTTTATTTAATTATTTTATTTATTTTCGATAATAAAATTATGTATATAATAATTAAATCTAGATTTAAAGAAATATATATATAGAATTTTATTTATTTATATTTAAATTATATATGTTTAAGAGACATATGGTATAAGGTGGTAAGTTGTTTTATTACACTACTAGTTGATGTTATTATTTAGAAATGTTTTAGGCAAACAAGAAACATGCTATAATAGTGTAATCAAAATGAGTGCTATTTCCTAATCATTTTGACCGTTTAGATACCAATTATCTCAATACTCACATAAATTAACAAACAACTATATATTCAAACCAACTCACGTCAAGATGTTTAAACAATGGTCGTCAAGATGTTTGAAAAAAATGTTGGTTCTTTCCTACATGCAGCGGTGGAAGTTGTTCTCGGCTATATTTTTTTTTAAATATTTATTATGTTGTATCTCATGAATGATAATTGCTTTCTTCATTTACCTTGCTTTTAGTGAGCCTTTAGGGACACGTGTTATTGTTTTCACTTGTTGCACCATACCATTTTTATATTGTATTTAACATCCATTGTCTTTTCTTATAAATCTTTGTAGGATTACACTCCCCTAAAATAAACAATTCTAGTGTATTTCAAATTATTCCCGGAATAAATAAATTGTCTATTACTACTGACTATATTTACAAATCCTTTTTCGACAGTATACGTCTGATAACATTCCTTTAAACCGTGAAGGGAGAAGTCCTAATTAAATTTTGATTAATGGAATTATATAGTATACGTCTGATAACATTCCTTTAAACCATGAAGGGAGAAGTCCTAATTAAGTTTTGATTGATGGAATTATATAGTATACGTCTGATAACATTCCCTTAAACCGTGAAGGGAGAAATCCTAATTAAATTTTGATTAATGCAATTATATAGAAATAAGCGTAGAGGCATAGAAACTATTTTAGGAATTCATAAAGGAGATGATTGTAACCCATCCACCGAATAGCGAATATTCTATTGGTACTCACATATTTTTGGTGAAAAAAATGATATTATCATTTACGTTCAGATTCTGCCAATCTGAAAACAGTGCCACGCCAGAATAGAAGTGCACAGGAAGAATTTGATGAAGTCAATAATCTGCTCCACTGCATATATATATATATATATATATATATATATATATATGGGGATCACCATTCGCCAGCGGGTATGTTCAAGCTATACGAGCTTTCAGTTGAACCACGTTCAATAAAGTGTCAAGAACGGTACAGAGAGGCGGCTAGGTCAGGCATATAGCGTATCTTAACTCTGCGATATCTTCGTATGCCTGAAAATAAAAAACCACTGAAATGCACGCTTTTTCGAAGTGGTAATTTGAAACATGTGGAAGTGGTAAGGCCTAAACCACAAGTATCATTCAACTGATATGATTTTGTGGTAAAGATACACATACGGTGTTGGATTTGGAATTTATGCTTTCGTGAAGTCGTGTAACAGTATATAATTTGATTAGTGTTGCTTAGTATGCATTAAGAACTTATTTGAAACTTTTTATAAAATAACAGCGATTGATTTTTATTTAAGAGGGAAATAAAAATAAGAGAGAAAAGAGAGGATTAGTAGGGACTTTAAAAAAAATAAAATATTATTGGGAATTGGTAGTGTAATAATATTTTGAAATTTATATTCAGTTTTCGAATAATTTCCTAGATTCACGAGAAAAAAATAGTCATTTTTAAAGGATTATATGTAATAATCTTTAATCTATTTTATTTTATTATATTTTTAAAATGTTAATTTTTTTATTTGGTCGATTATCATTTTATAATATCTTATTTTATTTTTCTCTTTTAATTCGTTATCATATTAGAATTTTATAAAATAATCTCTTCCTTTATTTTTCAATGGTGGAGTGAAGATCAAAGGTTTTTATACAATTCAACTTAAGCATTTGGCTTCCGTGATCCATAAAATGTGTACAAACATTTTAGGTGAAAATCATATGTAAGAAAATTTTGTCTATCCATTTCAAATTAGTTAGTGTGATTCATCATCACAAGATGGGAAATCTGATCAAGGAACATGTTTAAATAGATAAGGAAAGCTCCAACTAACCATTATAAAATAAATGCTAATTTGACTAAAATAAAAAATTAAATTAAATTTTATCTTATTTTATTTAACTATTAATAAATTTTAATTATATAACATATAATTAAAAGTATTAGTAAAAAACAAATATATATATAACATATAATTAAAATTATATATATATATATTTGTTTTTTACTAATACTTTTAATTATATGTTATATAATTAAAATTTATTAATAGTTAAATAAAATAAGATAAAATTTAGTTTAATTTTTTATTTTAGTTAAACTAGTCATTATTTTACAACGATTAGTTGGAGCTTTCTTTATCCATTTAAAGAGGTTTCTTGATCAGATTTCTCATCTTATCTTACTAATAAATCACACTAAATAATTCGAAACATGTCGATAAATTTTCTTACATGTAATTTTCAAAAAAAAAAATTATACACAATTCAACTTAAACTTAAGTAATTTAAATGAAGATTAAAACAACTTTAATAAATTTCTCTTAACCAAAACTAAATTCTCAATAAAACAAAAACTTAATTTAATACCAATAAATTAAAATTTATTTATTTTATTTTTGAAATCATAAGTAGTAAATTACTTTTGAATCAGTTGTATCTTTCTCATCTCTTTATATATACTCATATTCCAATAGAATGAGCCATCGGAATTTTTAAATTTCGTTTTTTCAAATTCATAACATATTTTCATTCTCCATTAATATTTTCTCAAATCATAGATATAAGTCAAGATTATAAGATTATATTTTGTAAAGTATATGTTAAAATTATATATTTATATTATTTTTAATTGTTAATTATATATAATAAATTTAATGAACATATTTATGAATCTAAATGAGGCTGTGAAATTTTCAAAAATAATCACTCTCTTAGATTACATATTTTGAAATTAAAAATTTCATATGAATAGAAAACAAAATGTGTAGTATCATGCCAAATTGTATTTGATATCGTCCTTCATGTTTATCTTACCTCGGGTATCCTGCTTCTGATTGTTATCGGTATCTTCTCAACGGATAGAGTTTTCCACGTTCAAAGTCCAGCGATTCGACATATATCCGGATAAGAGAGTGCAGTATCAGACCAATAGCTTTAACGCTGTGGAATCACACACGTAAAAGGCAACTTGGACGATATAGCCATATTTACGGTGGAATTGAACGAAAGAATATGGTCCGTTCAAGAACGTATCTGTCAATCTATAGATTGACAGTTCAGGACCAAGAAAATGGACTGAAGAAGATGGGTAAATGATTCCAGAAGATAAGTGGAGTGCTCCGTTTTAGATATGGAAAACTCGTTATTGTTTTATCGAAATTGAAACATTTTATTTTTGGGTAAAATGTATGGGAGTAGTCTTAAAGAAAACTAGAAAATAGGAATAGTTTTGGATTGTGATTTTTGGAGTTATTGGGTATTTTTACTTAGAATTCGGTGATTCAATTTTGATTTATATTATTTAAGTTAGTTTTATTTATTTATTTTTATTTTTATTTTAAAAAATTACGATATTTTTATTTTGAAAAATTCACTTATCAAACGTGACACTTCTAATTTGAAAAATTCAAATGTAAAACTTATAATTTGAATAAATCCTTACCAAATTCTTTCTAAACAAATTAGATCTCAAAGTAAAACAAAAAACAATTTCCAAAATTTAACGCTTAAAAACTAATAAAAAAAAAATGACACTTCAAAACTAATCGAAAGTCAAGAACAGAAGGTAACTGAATCTATATCCCACAACAAAGATTTATCTTTCTATTTTCATTTTCCGCGACGAGAACGAGAAACAGTACATATTTTGACGCGAACGAGAAACGTAGGTGGAACATGCCATATATATAGAGTAAATTGGCCGGGACTGAGAATCGAGCCTCTCACCGGTCTACCGTACCGTAGGCAACATCACAAGCAATCACATCATTTACGTTGGCCATGCGAAATATGGCAAATGGAAAGTGACTATATTCTTCTCTACAGTTGTGTATTTTCTGACTTTTGATCTGGCGCCATCAAAGGCTGGAGAGTTCACTATATAGCTGGCGGGATACACTATCCAGTTGAATAGTTGATCATGGACAATACACCTAAACCTCGTGAGTTTGGAAATGATTCTTCCGGCCCACACTCATATAAAATATGCTGATTCTCTTCCATGCATTCACCTGCGCAAACTACCAAAAAAACGTATCTATCGCACAATAATGATTCTTTTCCCTGCTTCCCCTAGCATTTTGGGAATCTCCTCGTGCTATAAATATGAACTGGGTTTGTACACCTTCTATTATTCTTGCGAGCTTCGAGGATGGAGCAGAGTTAGGGTTTGCGTTCATCTGTGCGCTAGCATGTAGAGGCAGAGCCATTTACATAGCCAAGGATGACTTGCCTACCCACCTTGTTATGGTTATCTGTTACCTACGCCGATATAGATTTCAGGTTCTGGGCAAGTTGTCCTTGACTAAGTAGTTCGCTATGCCTTTCATGCTAGACCTCAGATGAGAAAGATGTCGGATTGGAGAGAATGTATGTATCATCTTTATTCTATTATTGAATTTGAATAGGGGGGTTGTAGATTTGTGGTTGATTGTCCTGCACATATCCGTTCTATATCTTTCGAAGTTTAGCGAATAATGAGTGTCGGTAGATTGACATTTTCTACTTTATGAGAATGGTGATAAAGGTATTTATGTTAATAAAAAGGAGTTTAGATTTAAACTAACCTGTCTGAATGACGAAGTGTATTTGAATTTATTAAATTTTTATTTTAATAATATTTAATATAAAAAATTACTTTTATATATTTTATTTAGTTATTTAAATATTTATATATGTTGATTTTTATTAGAGGTATTGATTTAGATGTGTGTTAATTTACAATTAAATAATGTAAATAGGTGTTTAGCTATTTATGTTTTTTCTAAAATTATGTAGGTAACACACTAAACTACTGAAATTTTTTATTAGACTCGTTATGTGAGTGCTGGCATGCATTCCATGCATTTCCCTGCATCATTCTATATAAATAGATACATAGAAAGTTTCTATGCTCATGTATTTTAAGGAAAAAAATCATAAGGCTCAAGTCCTCTTTGAAGTCTATGAACTAAGAATATGATGTGCTAAGCATAGTAATATCTAGCACTCTTGCTAGGAATAATAATACCTAGCACCCCACTTGGATTCAAAACTAAGTTTAGAAGCAAAGGTTTCAGGACTAACTCCACTCTAAAATGGTTCATACAAACCTTGTAACCTTAGTAATACCATCAAAGTTGACTAGAACCAAAGACATTATGATGCTTTATGCCTTAAAATAATTTGTTCAAATGTATTAGTTGAAATAGTACATGGAATAGTAATGGGTTTTAGCTAATCTTGAACTTAAGGTAATGTAGAATTGACTATCTCATGACTAATACTACATTAAATAATTCAATTAAATCAACTAGATATATTAGGAGATTATAAACTAGTGACACTTAGTGAAACCCAAAAATATAGTTGATAACTCAGAAAAGCTCAAGGGCAAGAGGAATCTATTTTTTGGAACATCTCTTCCCCAAATTAAATCACTATGGTAGGATATATCTCAAATGGAACCCAAGCTATACCTAATTAGCATGATAGGTAAAGAAAATTTAGATGCTACACCCCACTTTACCATTAGAGAGAAATAATTTTGAGCAACTCTAATTGTTAAGAACATGTGTTTCTTCATTATAGAGTACATATTCAAATACGAAGGAAGAAAAGGTATCTAGAACTCTATAAAATAAGCTATGAAATTCATTTATGAGTAGGACCTCTAGTCACATAAACACGAATATATCATTGAAGGAAAAGGTATCTAAAACTCTATAAAATAAACTATGAAATTCTTTTATGGGTAAGAGCTCTAGTCACATAAACAAGAAGATATCATTGAGTAGTTATATTTCTGGATAGGTTATGATTTATGTTATACCTTTACATGTGTGTTCTTTTGGCTTGCAATTTATTATACCAACCAAGATGTGTAGTAAATGTGAATTCATAAGTACTAACATGGATTAAACCCTTGAGATGAAAATATTTTCCTAGAGTGTTTGACAGTTTTGGAGTTAAGATAAAGTTATGTAGGTTTTCAATATGTCAGATGTCAATTCCATGTTGCTAATGAAATGAGTTAATCAACTCTCTCATATTTAGCTACCCATAATCAAATGTCTTTACCACTAGACACCTAGAATGATCGTATTGCAAGTGGTGTGAACCATTCCTCAAAATTCCATACCTCTCCCTCCATAATAAATATAGAATCAAAATGGTTACAACAATTCTTGATATTCCATTTTTCAACTCCATACCAAGCATGGATGGAATGACACATTTACATCACATTCAACAACACACCATTCAAATGTTTTAACCATAAAGAATTTTTTAATTTCAATCGCATTAGGTTTATATAGTTGGAATTGACATGTTTTACTTAACCATAATTGATATTACCATTTGGTAATGGTAATTTTTTAAATAACATTTGTCATCTACATATTAAAACTTAAATAAATTATATCATTTTTATTTTTATTTTTATAAATATTTCACTCAATGTGGGTATTGATATGTTTTCTTTATGAGAAATATTTCTTCATATTAATATATTGTAAATAAAACATGTAAAATATAAAATTTCAAAGAACTACATGTCCCTTTCACACTAAAAGAGAAAGAAGTGAAAAACAAATTATATATATAAATATATATATATATATATATATATATATATATATATATATATATATATATATATATATATATATATATATAATTAAGAAATCCCTTATCTTGCAGTAAATGAAATGAAATTGCAAAAACATAGACTACCATGCTATTTCATTATGCTTTATTGTATTTGTAGTCAAGGTGGAAAGAAGACCTTCATTTCTTTTTAATAACTTTAAAAATAGATATATATTTGATAAAGTTAAACATTAGAGAAAATATTGGTGAGAGCTCAACTAATGAGTTGTAAAAAATAAATAAAATGTTTAGGCACTAATAAAAATAAATATCCATAATTAAAAATCTCTTTCTATTTTTTTTCCAATCACTTTAAAAGAAATTATAATTTAGTAAGTTGTTAGTTTTTTTAATATATATATATATATATATATATATATATATATATATATATATATATATATATATATATAAAGTACATTAGAGAATATATTGGTCAAAGATCAACTAATGAGTAGTTAAGAGAAAATATCTGCCATGGTAGGGACTAATAAACATAAATTTCCAAGATTAAAAATCATGTTAAATATTTTTCTATAAATGGTCAAATTATATATTAATTAGTTTTATAATTAAAAATATATAATAATTTGAAAAAATACTATAAGCTAGTTAGTTTTATAATTACTTTAATTATAACAATGTGACATGTATAATAAACTAACTATTTTTTATACTTATTATGGATTGATGTCTAATACCAATCATTTAATTTATATTATTGCAGTAATATTGAGTTTGTATTAAGCTTAACATAATTTCCATTTTAGCTCCAAGGGTTAGTTTAATTGGTTAAGGTATTGCCATTGAAATGTCATGGGTTCAATTCTCCTCGAGTTAGGCTATGATTAGTTTGGAAAAATTAGTTTTTTTTCTTTCCTTTTTGTAATACTTTCATTGATTTTGTCTCGTAAAGATTTTTTTTAGAATGGTAAATTTGGGATTTGCATAGCTCAAGTGTCCCAATTTTTTTTGAAGATATTAATTTTTTGTATACATTAAAAAAAATAATTTAAATAACAAAATTCACTATTTGGTCAACAAATTTATCACATAATTATGAAAAGTAAAGTATAAATATTTAATAATTAACTAGTCCATTGAAATATATATTTCTAATCAATATTTTAGGTAAGTATAACTTTTACTTTTTTAACATCTAATTTATAATACTTTTAATATTTATTTATTGATTTTATAATATTAAAAAATTAAACTAAAAGTATATACTTCTAATTTAATATAAATGATAATATGTTGAAAAAAAATATTCTTTTCAAAATAAATGGCTTCCAATTGAAAACAGTACTCCAAGCACAATAAAATCACTTTATCAACTTAAAAGTAAGTCATTTAAATAAAATCACTTTATCAACTCAAAATTAATTCATTTAATTGTGCAATAATATAACATTGGGGTTTTAATAAAAAAGCGACTAGGTGTAGCTCACTATCACTCAGATTATCGTGTTCAATAAACAAAATATTTTCACACAGATAATAAAACTTAAGTAAATTGTTCGCACAATCAAATATTTTATCAACACCCTTATGTAACACATGGTGAAAGTCATCAAATAGGGAAATACTTTAGGGCCATATTGGACATAGCCACAAGACAATATATTAATGTAAAATAACACACATACGATTTTTTCAAGATTGATCATCATCACAAGCTCCTCCATGATTTATATGATTTTATATAAATCATGTAGAAATTATATTTTAAGCCACAATGATTAATATTGAGGAGGTTATGAATCATTTCGTCATGTTAGCTTATGTTAGTCTAAGCTGTAATTACTATTGTCAAATTAGATAATTACAATATTCTTAAGTGTCAAAATATCATTACGCAATCTAAGTACAATTACATATAAATCAATCAAATTTTTTATACAAAATATTTAATCCAATTAAAAAAGATGTTAGATTGTTTTTTATTCAAAATATAATCATGATCTCTTCTTAGTGCAGAATCTAGGTCATTATAGGTGTAGATACAGTCAATTCCAGCAGTTGGTTTACTTATATTGACTTATAAATATATTGACGTATAAATAACATAGTGAAAAAATTTATTGGGTCCAACACAGTTGGACCATCTAAACCAAATTCCAAGCTCTAGGAAATTCATGGGGAATTTCATTTCATCTGGTATAATGTCAAATCCAACTTTAAAATGTTCATTTGAGCTGGATTGAGAAGCATATCCCTTGTATTCCATTGACATGGTTGTCGGGTTCCTACGCCAAAAATCTCATACCTATCATCAAATTAAAGAATTACAATGATTCTAAACGTTTAGATATTATAACATAATCCATATACCATTAGAGAAAATCCAATTGCAATAAATACATTATACATTAATTCAATTAGAAGAATGGAAGTAAAGTTCTTTATACTTGAAAATTAAACAATATAATAATAGCATTCAATCCTCCCCACATCAACTGAATATTTCTAGATTCTTCCATCACCTCATGAATATCAACACTTACAAAAATATAGAATGCCTTGAAAAAATATGTGTTTTAACCATCTAGGCTAGCTGCTTTGTTTCGAGGCATGACCAATATCACCTCGTCAACTTCTTGGACTGAGATCACGCTCATCAAGACTTCATTATACTCCTTGCTAACAATTCTTGGAATACATGCTATAAAATCATTAATAATTGGTTTCCTATTACGAGGGCATTCAAAAATTACATCCCTTTTATAAGAGTTCAATTCCTCTTCAATTTCATTATATTGAAGCTTCCTCGAGCCATCTCCAACCATGAACAAAAAATCTGATTAAAGTCTTGATGTTTTAGAATGGATTTGTGAAAAAACATAGATTTCTTCTCACCCTCCTTTTGCCATCAAACCCTCAATTTTTTTCGCGAGAACATCCCTTTCTGTTTCCTTCTCTATTCTAACTTCTTTAGTGTGACATCGTCCTCCAACATTAGGTTTTCAGTGCAACCTTCTAAGATCAATTGAATTCCCAACAATTATTTCTTCTCCAAAATATGTCCAAAATATTTCTCGTTCCAAAGCCTAATATTTCTTTCAATTTTTTTAATTTTAACTAGAAGCTATGCATCTTATTCCTTCCCTTAAATTTAATTTCACCCCATGATTCTCCTACTTTCTCCGCAAATTTTGGGGCTTAGAGCCATAAAATTTAGAAGTGGAAGGTTATATTTCGAGCTACTTCCTTGAGGTCAATAGACATACAAGCCATTAGTTGAGCCAAGACATGGAAGAATGACCGCTTCTCTAAAAACATCCATGACGATAACTTCATCGGAGAGCATGAAAAAATCAAGTTTGCTCACCACTTGTTGTTCCTCCCCTTATGTTATTCCAACTAAAAATATCATTGAGGGTTTGAAATTTTGCCGACTTTAACCTCACGAAAAAATCCATAAATAAGGAATATTCCAAGATTAACCTTCAAACCCAACCCTTTTTATGATCCATAGATTTTAGAAGGTTGAAGTCCCATCCAAGAATCGAGAGAAAATTTTGAATCAGAATTCTATGTGCCTGAATTTTTTCCAAGAATATCAATTTCAGTACCAACAAATAGGGACTATAAACCACCAACAAACTTACTAATTCCTTTGAGGAAATATATCAAAATATTCCTCTCCAAATTCGAGGACTCGCCATTCAGTCTTATAAAATCAATCACTTCCTGTGCATTACAGAAAATTGCAAAACCACAAGCACTACGCTGAGCATCAATAGCCATCACTTCACACCCTCTCTAGCATTTGATTCCTATTTGTCATAATTTTCACATTTAAACCTCAGTTTCTTGTAAATAACCAAGGCTGCATTTTCAAAGTTTAATTGTTCCCTCATATGCCTTTGTTTACCATTACTATTAATACACTAAATGTTTCATGTTATAGTTTTCATTGAGACAAATTTTGGGAATCCAATTGTTTCTTTCCTAATGTTTATTCAATGTTCATCAGTTCTCTAACGGAAGTCACCCATTGTTTTCCTAAATTTTCGTTTACTGTCTTCCACTAGGAAATATTTACCTTTATCCACTGAAACTAGCAAAGATCTTGAATAAAAAACCCCTTGTGAAACCCTTTTGTTATTCCATCATATAAAATCATTCTCATAAAGTTATGTTTGATTCTTCGATGATTCTAGAAATTCTTCCATATCCGAACAATTAATGAGGTTAACAAAAGCTCGTTCCTCCTCTTTCATAGTATCCAGGTTCTCCTTCATCAATGATAAAACTTCACCTATCCTTGGAAGACGTGAGAAATCCTCCATCTTTGCCTCCTCATTCAAAAATTTCCTCTTCTATGTGTTTTTATTCCAAGGTAACTATGACATAGATTCAATATTCATAATATCATGAGGAAGAGATGAATCCTCCTCCCTACCTTTGATAAGTGCAAATGTATTCTTGTCATGTTCTTTATTTGAAGGTGAGGGAATCTTTGTCCTCTATTATTTCGATGTCGATATGTAACTCTAGAGAATCCCCCATTCTTTGTTACCAAACCTACTCATGGTGCTCCTTTATTATTTTACAATCTCTAAAAAAATTTATCATGCTCATGACAACGGAGGCACCGAAATGGTACATGCTTGTAGTCCAAAGTTTGGGACAAAATGTCCCCTTGATACTCAAAGTCAATTGAATCTGATAAAGGTTGTGAAATTTTCTTATAAAAATAGAGCCTCATGAAAGAGTTATCTCCCTTTGATTTGGTGACCCTCGAAATCTTCAAAAAAATGGCAATAACAATACCAATACCCTCCAAAATTGCTAGAATCCAAAAATCTAGTAGAAAGAAATAAAGTCGGACCCAAACTGGTGTTGCAAAAAATGATTCCTTATCTGTATTAAATCTTTATTTCCAATGTCACATATACAACCCTACATTATTAAAAAAATAGAGATATCCCCCAGAAACCCTATTCTTCTCGTGCAACTTAGAGAAAATCACTGTAATTTTTTTTGCATTCCTAGTTTTAAATCTACCTCTCCTTTAGACTATCATTCTTGTTGTATCTATCTTTCTATTTCTTTTTCTGTGCTCCATCATCCAAAAAATTTCCTTATGAGAGAATGGTCTTTCATCCACTTACAATGTTTATCCAAAACCTTCAGAGCGATGATAGATTTATTATTTTTGGGTTCCTTTTAGTAAATGTTTTTCTCAAAAACTTGCTTTCCACTATGCCCCCAAAATTGAAATTTCTTTAGAACTCCCACTAGCTCCCTATTTGTCATAAAATTTGACATCACACTTCACATTTCATAACATAGTGCTTTTTAAGGAGGGGTTCTCAACTTCCTTCTCCAAGGAGTTCATTTTTGTCACTCAGCACTAGAAGGAGATTCAACGAGACCTGAAATTTCTATCATAAATTCAATTAATATTTACAAACCGTAATCCTAAACCTTGTAAGCTATACATCCAAAAAAAGTCCTTTTAATGATGTATATATACATTCTTATAGTATAAATAAGAACAATATTTTTACACTACTAATATTTTGGAGGTTATAGTAGTAGTGTAGAAACATTGTTTTCATTTTTGCTATGGGAATGTATAATATCATATCCTCAAAATTGATAAAAAGTGTGATAGTGTCTAAAATGATATAAAAAAGAAACTCCTATCTTGGTTATGAGTGGTAATATCATTTCCTCTGAAAAAAAAAGGGAAAGAAAAACAAGATAAACATTTAACTTGATGGTGAGTCCTCCTAAATTGTGGTAGGTGCTTTCATGTCCTCCTGTAAAATCAAGAGTTAAAAGTCCACAACCTTCATTGGTAGCATGGATATCTTGTCATCAATTTGAATATTTTCCTCTGAAATTCATCAATATATAAGAGAACATTTGATTGGGTTTTTGACCATTTAATGTGTACTTTCCCCATAATGTGTTTAACTTACCACTGTAGTTCCATTGTCTTCATGTCATGAGTCTGTCATGTACTAGTAGCCCCAGTCTCATGGATGCAACTGCCTACCTATTAATAAATTCCATTACGTAAAATAAACTCTCCCTTCCCTTCTTCTTCCTTCACCTAGTGTATTTCCATAGAAATTTCTAAAGGGAGACTAGTAGTAGAAATCAAAGGAAAGAAATTTGTCATAGACATGGGGAAAGGGAGAGTTGAACCCCATCGTGACCCATGCATCCAAAAGGCTGGTGAACTCAACGCATATTGAGAAAGGATGAGGGAAAGACAAGTGGGGGATAGGGGTTGAAACCTACTAAGTGAAATAAAACCAACCTACCATTACTAGTGGGACAAGTATATTGAGAAAAAATAAAGAAACACCAAGGTAAGGTCTTAGAGGTGCCTTAATTTGAAAAATTTACTAATAACATTAGTATCATAAACCAAAAAACCAAAATCCAAACGGAGGGAATGAGACTAAAAATATTTCATTTTAAATTAAGTGCAAAGAACCAAGATTTACAGAAAACAATATACTTCGTGATAACCTATATACAAACACTTTAATAATTGAGACAAAATAAAACTACAAAAAGTAGACATCAAATCCAAAAAAAAATCAATTAGACAAATTTATGCATACCTCAAAATGAAAATCTAATTAATACAACACTTTCTATCTCAAAAACTACACTCTGTACCAGGGATGGAATTATGGGGTGATTTGACCGTCAAATACAGTTTAAAAAATTATGAAACCGTCAAAATTCTGATTTAAAATTGTGAAAATAGGTAGGAAAGATGTAAAAACAGGTAGGGAAAATATGAAAACCAGCAAATGTGACGGGTGACCCGATTTTGAAATTCCAACCCTGCTCCGTACCTTAACTCCATATTTCCTCATCTTACCTTAACACATCAAAATAATCTATTGAAACTTCCCTTTAACTCAGGAAGGAGACATCAAAACAATCTATTGAAACTTTCCTTTAACTCAGGAAGGAAACTAGTGTGAATAGAAATGCTAAACGCACGGCAAAAAGTAATACCAAATCGGAACATATTTCCTTTACTAATATTCCATGATTTCTCTCTACCATACCTCTAACCACCTTTAATACTATGATTGCAAATCCGTCGCTGCCAGTAAGGGCTTCAAACGAACAAGGGCGACATGCTGCCGGGAGTTCAGTCCCTGCTGGTAATGAAATGTAGTGCTGGTAATGAAATATAGACGAAAAAGCAATGAGCCCATACCCAGAAAAAGGAAAAAAGAAGAAGATATGAACGAAAAAAAAAACTCTAACCTATTCCGATTGATAAAATATCGGGGAAAAAACAGTGGAAACCAAAGCTATAACCTATTCGGATTGATATAATGATTTATCTGACCATCTTAACAGTAAAGCTAGCTAGGAGACCGTGGCTGGTGTTGAGGTAATGAAATTATCTTTTATGTTCATGTTCTCCCTTTATCTCAATCCTATTCATTCATTGAATTTTATATTATGGTTTTTTCATTATTATTCTTTCTTTTCTTTATATTCCGGTAATTTATAGAATTCCTATTCATTCAGTGTTCCATTCTATTCTAAGTTTGATATGTATTGAGGTTGTTCTATAAAGATTATTTGGCCTTGGCGAACCCTAACTCTCCTTCTTTAGTCTAACTAGTTCTAATTAGTAGTGTTTAATTCTTGGCTTTAGCTAAGAAGTTCAGAAGCAGTAGTTGAAGTTCGGAAGCAGTAGTTGAGAAGCTTTAGTTATTCCTAGTTAAATGTAACACCCCCAATTTGTGTGTTGAATTTTTTTAAAGTTAGACATTTGAACTTTAATCCTAAGGGGGTGGACCCCAAGGGATGAATATGGTGTGAATGTATTTGCATATTTTATTTGAGGAAATAAATAAAATGATTGTGCATTTTGACCAAAAAGAGAATTAGAGATCACTTGCCAAATCCATGAGGATGGATAAGGCAACAAATCCCCAAAATATTTCTAAAAGTCCTTGAAAGAAATTTATTTAGATTTGAGGAGGAATCTAAATTTCCCCAATGAAGAGGAGTAGTTGGGAAGAGGTGAGAAAAAGCTGGAAAAGCTGAGGAAAAGCTTAAAGCAACTTTAAAGAATCCCAAGATGGGAAGCCTAGGCTAAACAGGAAAGAAAGCATCCTGCTATTCTGGACGCAGAATTAGAAACATGCTTTGGGGGAATATGAGCTTAAATAAGCTGCTCCTAAGCAGATCAGGGGTTGATCTGTTCTAGGAGGTGATCTCTGCTCGGGGGTGAGTCCTGGGAGATAAAGAGGACTCTAAGGTTGGGAGGTTGGTCATTTGCAGATTTTGGTATGTTCTGAAGTTTTTGTTATTCTAATTTCTGATAGTATGAATTGGCTACATATATAAAAATAAATTAAAGGGTGTGTCTAATGCTAGTACTACATTTAACAAAATCTATTTTCAGGCATTTACCCTTTAGATTTTGTTTAGTTGTAGACCAGTTAGCCATGGAGTAGAAACCTCCAGAAACTCTAAACCAAAGATGGTTTAAATCTGAAGGTACTTAGTCTCCATAGAAAAAAAAACTGAATATTAATCTATTCCCTATATAATTACAATGCTGAAAATTTATGATTACATGAAAAGGGAAAACTATATTAGCAGGCCTAAAGTTAAAAATACATCATATAAGAAAAATCAAAGATGTTAGAATATGTATGTATGCTGACATTCCTAGCCTGAAAAGAAACTCTGATTTACAAAAAGGCTATATCATTTCTATCATTTAGAGTGCATATTATCTACAGAAGTCTATCTTAATCTTGAATTAAACATCAATAGTCAAAGACTGAATCCTTATTGTAGATATACTACTCCATGATTATGGAATACCTATACATGTATATATATATATATATATATACCTGTGATAAATCTGCTCCTACATATGCTAGAGAATATTGTAGCAGAAATGGAAAATTTCTTGGAATCAATGGAAAAACATAACATAAAGGCTTTGGACTATGAACTCAACCAACTGACTATAAGATCAAATATTTCAAACCTATAAACATCTCATAACATGTTTAGGATCAAATATTGAAACTCTATATTCATTTGCAACATTAACTCAATTAACCTAATAGAAGTTTTGAAACTATGGTGAGGAATCACTAATAAAACTTTATGAGTATATGTAGTTCTCTCTCCAAGCTTAACAAAGCATAAAAGCCGCGCATCAAAACTTTCACCCTACACATATATGACTTTGTTTCTAAATAAATATAAAGGCCGTGAGGGTAATCGAGACTATTGGAGCCCACGATTGTTAAAGAGTATTATGGGTGAATAAGACTTATGTATACATACTATACTACTTTACAAAATATAACGCTCCGTCAAATTAGGTGAAACCACAGCGACGACTCCACTGTCAGCCAGTGGGCTTATATAAAATGTTACACTCGGATAGTACTTCGCAAATCATACACGGCGATTAGGGCTTGGTGAAATATGACAGGCGATTAACGTTTTTAACCGTCAGAATAGCTCTCCACCATAAATCGGCGTGTACATACCTGCTCCTCGAGTTGATTTTATGCACACTACGCTGTACTACTAGGAGAAGACGTATACATAAACAGAGACGAGAAAATTGCATACAAGAGGCAATAAAATTCCGAAACGCTGTAATAGAAACCCTGACTGCGTAAATAACAGAACGGTATAGATACACGGAATGTTAGAGAAATCCGAAGCAGGGCCCCCATGCTAGTCAGGGTGAATGCGATTGTACCCTGTTAGCAAACACAGAATACAATATGGCGTATCCGGGTTCGGAGAAGAAGTTACCAAAGGGAATGATTCATTTCTTCCCCTGGTGAAAATTTGAAGGCAAGATCGCCAACAACCAGAACGCTCCAGATGAATAACACCTACACAGGTCGCCATAAAATTAGTAAGGATAGCGAATAAGCCTCGATTTGTAAAACAGAGACCAATAAAATAAATGGGGAACATATTACTGAGAAGGAGAGCAAATCGAAAGGAGGGTTCCCACTCCTTCAAACCTTTTTCAACAGAGAGATAACCGGAGTAATGTATCATGAAATAGTTAATATAGGGTAACACGATCGCCAGATAATCAGGTGGAGGCCATCAACCTGGAGCAAGACGAGCCTGACGTTCGGCGCTGGGGAGAAGGATGGCAATAAGAGCAGGGTTGGTGGGATAACCGAAAGGGAGTGGTTCCTGGGTGTTAAACATTTTGATGAAACCTCGTCCCAGAAACCCTGAGACCTGCTCCCTCTCTGCAGAAGAACTTCACAACGATTAGATGCTGCAAAGATTAAAAAGATACAAGAAAGAAAAAAATAAATGCAGAAGATAAAGAACTATCGAACGCTACTAATGCATTACCTCTCCTATATACGGGAGTAATATTCCTGTAGCCGACCATTGACAGGGGACTTCCCTCAGAGAACGGGTGTGTAGGAGAAACACCAGCATCCGAGCACGAATGCGACTCACTGAAACCCGAGTGAGATAAATAGACGATAAGTCGCGAATGGAGAAAGGTTGGTAGGTCGCCAAGGTCCGTGAAAGGGTATGAAAACCCTAATTGCATTGCCCTAGATGGCAGGAGATCCCAAAGTTGATTTGGGAAAACCATTCGGCTCAGTGACAGCTCGGTACCGGGTGAAGTGTAGAGTTGAAAGCTCTGTATGAAATGGCGGTAGTCTGGCCGCAAGGTACTGAGCCGAATATGAGTACAGCGACAGCGCAGCATATAGCCGACGAGCGGAGACATAAAGCTGTAAATGTCTGCGTCGGGTACGCCCAATCCTGCTGAAGACGACGTCCCTGCACCACAAACAATCGAATAAACGTATTTAAATGCACATGGTAAATCGAAAAACATGATCGACAAGGTGAATCGAAATGTCATAGCCGGAGTAATCACTCCCATCGGTAACGTGCATACGGGTCTAACCTATGAGTGAACCCGGTGAAATAAACAAAATATAATTTCAACTGGTATCAAAACTGAGACCTCCGGACGACGCGTGAGGTGTGTTTCAACTATTGTCAGAACCACCGATCCATCATGTTGACGTGGCTCTCATTACGAGGCAGACCTCATCATGAAGCGACGAGGTCATCGCGCTAAGTAAACCAGGTCACAGTTTGCCATGCCCCTAGCAGCGTCATGGTGACAGTCAGCAAGGTCGTAAAATAGAAAATCGATTCTGTATATTAGCGGTGGAATACGATTTAATCATGTTGTAAAATGGAAAATGATACGATTAAAGTTAAAAATCAAAAAGAAGTTTATTATAATTATAAACAAATGGTCGCCCTCGAGATCACCATGCGGCATGGTTTGGATCTACATATAGAATATATAATTAGATATATAAACTTTAGTAACAAGAAGGTTTATACATATATTTGTGTATATAAAATGATATGTCATTATACATATAGGTGTATATATAAAACGATATGTCCTTAAACATATATGTGGGTATATAAAATAATAGGTATAATGACATAGTTATACATACATGGTTAACGAAGGTTGGGATATATATAGGTGTTGTATATAACATAATATATATAGGTGTGATGTATATCAATTGATATATATATATATATGGTATATATATAAAAAGGATATATATATGTGTGTGTTTAACAAAGGTCAGGGATTATGAATGATATATATATATATGGTGATATATATGTATAGGAGCGAATGAAAGATATGAGAAAAAGGGGTATCGTCTCTACCTACAAGGGGAAACCATATTTATATGGGTATAATTCATATGGGAAATTTTATTAAGTTTAAAACAGAAAAAAAAATATAAAATGCAGTGCATTATAATACCAAGAGGCAGGAAAGTTAAGTATATACGTGTAAGTGGTTGGAGGCAAAGTAATGGTAATGTCACTATTTTAACATATAGAACTGTTAGAAGATGAGAGAACAACCCTTATATATATGTTAATGAAAAAAAAATAAAAAATTTGTGTAAGTGGAGGTGTTACATTAAACTTTAGTCTAAGTAGTTCAAGAACAGAAACAATTATTCATGATAGTATAAGTGAAACAAAGACGCATACCGCTGAAATTAAATGTGAATCTGCATGTCCTCGAAAACCATGTGAAACATCCATCCCAATCATAATTGTTGGTTTCATGGAAATCTTAGGTGTCCTATGAGAAAATTCCAGAGCTGAAACAGAGTTGAGGCCACCAACCTGAAGAACAAAACAATAGTTATAGGAGTTTTTCATATCGTAAAATAGCTCTTCTAGCTCGGGAACGTATTTCCTTGTTAATGAAATAGATAATTATGAATACCGTATTTCCTTGTTAATGAAATAGATAATTATGAATACCAATCTTCCACAATGGACATGTAAGTATCTATGGCCGACGAAACATTTCATATCACTAAGAAATTAGTAATATGCCACATTTTCAAGTTTTTTCAAGTAAAAATAAATAAATAAAATATTACTATTGTCGTATTAATCTCTGCATTCTGATTTGATGGCATATATCCAATCCATTTTAACTTAGTCAAACAAAGGAATACACAATATTTAAGATGCAAATTTAATGTTAAAATCAACATTGATTTTTTTGTGTTTAGCTTTGCATATAATGAGAAGCAAGGACGAACCAAATCTTGGTTGCACGAGTATTTGTTGAAAATAAGGCCTGTCCCGTTTGCATCTACAAGGAAAGGTCCAATATCTTCAGTAGCTCCATATCTCACAGAGGAACACCTAGGTCCTGAGGGTAGTTAGCATTAATCAGATGACAAACATAATGTACATTAGTCAAAATAATGTATAAGTCAGTGAATAAAATACCTCCATTGAGCCATAATACCAAAGGATGTTGCTCCTTGATCGAGGCAGATTCGAAGAACCAGTAAAAGAGAGCCCTTCCATGTTCTTCATTAACAGTCATGTAACAGGCGTACTGCTTAAAATCCACCTTATTTTGATCAGGAAAATTTCTTACTAAATGCTCAGTTGCTTCATATTTCTTCTCATTTTTCCATGCATTTCAACTATCAACAAATGGTATATTCATGGCTCTCATGAAAAGGGGCGGGCTTATCCATACAAGCAAGTAATCTGCCATATTCTGTGGCTGATTCCCCAGCGACGATCGTTAATTTAGTGACTTTTCTACCGCAAAATCCTAACTTTGGTGACTTTTCCACCGTAGAATCCTAACATTTATGATGAGGAAAGAGGTCACACTGTTTTAGGAATAGTCTCTCTTAAAATAAACAGTTCTAGAGTATTTCAAATTATTCCTGGAATAAATAAATTGTATATTCCTTTAAACCGTGAAGGGATAATTCATAATTAAATTTTGGATTAATGGAATGATATATAAATAAGCGTAGAGGCATGGAAAATATTGCACGAATTCATAAAGGAGATGATTATAACCATGCACCGAATAACCAAAATTCCTTTAATCCGTGAAGAGAGAATTGATAAAATTGATAATTAAATTTTGATTAATGGAATGATATAGAAACAAGTAAGGTTGCTGAGCAACAAGTCCATGCCGAGCCATACCAGAGCTGAAACAACACTTGAATTCCAAAAAAATTCAAAATTGCATTTGGTTCTGTTTTAGCGCTACTTCAACCCGAATAAGGTAGCCAGCAAATAGCTAGAAATAGTGCGTGCTTTTGGTGTTGTAAACAGTTTATTTATTTATTTTCCACTAACTTTTCATTAAATTTACATGAATTGCTAAACAATAGTATGAAGCAATAGCCAGCAGATAGCTAGAAATAGTGCGTGCTTTTGTATTTTTGTAAATAGTTTATTTATTTATTTATTTTCCACGAACTTGCGTCCTTTTGTATTGTTGTAAATAATTTATTTATTTATTTATTTTCCATGAAATTTTCATTAAATTTACTTGAATTGTTTTACATGAATTGCTAAACAATAGTATGAAGCAAAACCGATTGTAAATAGTTTATTTATTTATTTATTTATTTTCCACGAACTTTTCATTAAATTTACATGACTTGCTAAACAATAGTATAAAGCAAAATCGTTTCCCCTTAGTATTTATTAAATTAATATTTCCCCTTAGTATTTATTAAATTAATATTTTAAGTTATAAGTTTAATAACAATTAATTTAATGTAAGAAATTTTAAACACATCATACTTAATAATTTTCCAAAATGGAAAATTATTAAGTTTTCGTGAAATAAAGAATATCAGTAGTGTCAGAGTGATAGAAATTCAGTGAGAACAATGTTATTGAAGACACCTCAAAAAAACGTGTCCTATTATAATAAAAAATAGCGTTCTAAGATTTTTTAATATATTCACATCTATATAAACAAATATGAATATGAGTTAATATATTCATATCTATAAAAACAAACATGAAGATTCCAACCTTTTTAATATATTCACATCTATACAAACAAATATGAATATGAGTTAATATATTCATATCTATAAAAACAAATATGAAGATTCCAACTCATAGGAAAATTAATAAACTCTAGTATTAATAATAATTATTATTTTTTTATGTTGTATTGTTTATTTTATAGTTTCTGATAATTTTTATTATTATTTATTTTGTATTGTTTATTTTATAGATGCTAAAATTGCATGGTGTACACGTGCCATCTCCTAACTTTAACATAGGGAAATATAAACTTCCAATTTAGCTTCTCAAATTAAACCATAGACAAATAAAATATCGATTGGATGCATTAAACTTGCTTTCTAGTTGTAGGATTTTGGTTTTTCAGGCCCGCAATGTCAATGGATGGGAAACTATTTACTGCAGGGAAGTGTGGAATGGAGTGTCAAATGTTGATGGATGTGAAACAATTTTCAGTGTGTTCTTCCTAAGAAAGCCAGTAAAAATATTTATTTCCAAATAGTAAAGAAAGCCTATATAATGAGGAAAGAATTTGCTCTGTTCATCTTATTTTGGGTGTCTAGGCAAAGAGTTTCTCTTTGTTTTGTTCACGGAAATAGTTAATGGCCACTAAGATATAGTTCTCTCTGATTGTTAATGGCCACCAAGATATAGTTCTCTCAAATGGTTCTCTCTGATCTTCTATAGCAAGAAGGCTCTTATAAAAAAAATCAATGATAACAAACCATTTGAAACAGGTTATTTGTTTTAAGGTTGGCTTCAGCCTTGAACCTGTAAAACAAACAGACCAAAGCGTGGAACCGTCCATGTGATTCCCTGTAAACCAAACAGACCAAACACTGGAACAGTGCATGTGATATCAATTAAGTATGAGCTAATAAGAAATTTACATCAATAATAGGTGAGAAAGTTCCTATGAGCTTTTCATATCGACAAACCCTGAAAATAAAAATCAACCTGATTGAAACTACATATTTACAATCACCTATGACGGTTTGCGATACTCCAAAGAAAACAAGTTCTATGTAATGTAAAATTACAGGCCTGGGCCAAAAGTTTTGAAGGTCCTACGTAATACCCTGAAACCCATTTTGATTGTCGAAGCCTGCACTGTAGATGTCTATGTTGAGGTCAAAAATTTTAGCTGGGAGACTGTCATATGCATCGCTCAAAAGAGAGTGCATTTTCAGATGGTTGGCATGTTGAATTCTTTTTTTTTCCTTTTGCTCGAAATCGTTTTGATTGTCCTTGGCAGAAGAACGACATGTATCTGTTTCTGTAGGCATGGTATCCTTAGCTGCAGATACACCGAAGTATTCCCACTCGAAAGAGGGTATCAATGGCGATTTAGTTTGGATAACTTTAACATCCAAGTATTCAACTGGCATAAATATAGCCTCCCAAATACCCAATTCTGTGCCAGCATGTCTCCCACAGCTTATATAGGTGCTGAAAACCTCAAAGCATTCTCATTGATTAACTCTGCAATTTATATTTAAATCTCAAAGAAAATTTTAAGGATTAACTCCAAGTAATCATTGAGTTAAAAAAAGGTTTGTAGATAACCTTACATAAACGGTGGAGCCACTCAAAACTGGGTTCAAAACTCTGCAATAAAACCTTAAAACGAAGAAACTTGGTCCATAACAACAGTGAGCTGGCCATATAGAGAACTTGCAAGAAGACTACACTAAAAAATTATATCATTCCAGAGGTAGAACATTACTGGTATATTAAATAAAAATATGAGAGAAAACTTTAGTGAAAGTATGAAATTACCTTCAAAGCATATACGATTTCTGGCCGAGGTGGAAACCTGATATTTATATCAGGTCAAATGGGGAAATTAAAACAATAATCGTCATCTAAGTCCTTGTATAGGAAACAATTAACACTGGAGTCGGAGAAGTAAACAGTTAACATCAGAGCCGAAGAAGTCAGAGTCTTTTCCAAAGACGGTAAAGAAAATGAATTCCAGAGATGGGTCTCCTCGCTCAAGGGATTGTTCAGCCACACACAGCTATTTGGTGCTTTCTCTCCTGTAGCTTGCTTTCCTCTCCTGTAGCTTGACCAAAGTTGAAAGCTTCAAAAACAATTCCGAGAACCCAAACAATCAATTCCAAGAACCAAAACAATATGTGCGCACTCCCAAATCTGAGAGTGTTGTCTTTAATTATGAAAATTCCCAAAGATAAAACTATCGTTCGAGTAAAGCACTAAAAATTTCCAAAGATAAAACTATCGCTCGAGTAAAGCACTAAAAGTTGTAGTTATCTGAGCCAGCGGATTAGTAGATATGGGAAGACTGAAAAATGGCTCACATGTGCGAATAATTGATTACACGATACCCTCTAACCTGTAATTATATGGTTATGAGATTAGGCAGCAAAGCAAAAGTGAAGATAAAGGGACAGATAACTAGATAAGGAAAAACACAAATTTCTTCAACATTAAATGTTTAGAATTAATGCTAACATTAGTTCTATGTTAGATGAAGTATTTTTATTGGTCTTCACAAATAATACGATGCAACTATCGATCCTTCAAATTTCAGTGCTAAAAAGTTTGGTTAAATATTACACTGACTAATGCTAAGTGAGCCCATCCAATTACTATAGTTCCATGCCTAACGGCAGGGACTAATAAGCGTAGAGGCATGGAAAATATTGCACGAATTCATAAAGTAGATGATTATAACCGTATACCAAATAACCAAAATTCTTTTTTTTAAAAGAAGAAAATCCAGAGTGGAAAATATTGCACGAATTCATAAAGGAGATGATTATAACCATGCACCGAATAACCAAAATTCTTTGTTTATAGAAGAAAAACCAGAGTGGATTTTATTAAGGGAACTAAAAACCAGTTACATTTGTGTCTATTATTATTGATGCAGTGTTGTCCCAGATAACCTAATAATAACCATAATATCTCATAATACAATGATCTCTGTACCAGCTCATATACATATAGCAACATCATCTACCAAAAAAGCAAACAAAGAAAATTTGAAAGCTTCAGAAAAATATACTAACAAAATAGAATCTGCATATGATCTGAAAAGTAAATGTCTAAGCATACCAGCTACGGCTATCACTATAGAAAGGCAGTGTGCATCTCCTCCCTGACAACACCATCCGAAACAAAGGTAAAAAAAATATATCCTTGAATATCAGCAGTCCCGTTTTGGACTGGGAGTCTGCCGTCCCATTCGAGGAATAACCAATATTCTATTGGTTCACCCATATTTCTTTGCCAAATTAATTATCAGATTCTGCCAATCCGAAATCCTTCTCGGAAGAAGCTGTGATTGTTGGCCTGAAAGGAGCAGTGCCACGCCCGAATAGAAGACGCACAAGAAGAATTTCATGAAGTCAATAGTCTGCTCCACTGCGCATATCTATATCTATATCTATATATATATATATATATATATATATATATATATATATATATATATATCACGATTCGCCGGCGGGTATGTTTAGGCCATACGAGCTCTCACTTAAACCACGTTCAATAAAGTGTCAAGAAGAACGGTATAGAGATGCGCCTAGCTCAGGCGTATAGCGTATCTTACCTATGCGATATCTTCCGATGTGTGAATATCAGAAACCACTGACATGCACGTTTTTTCGAACATGACAGGGCATCGTTTTTAATTCCATATGTCACCAAGGAGGCCCTTTCAGGACCTAGCCGAAGTGTTAATTTCAAATATGTCGAAGTGCGAAGGCCTGAACACAAGTATCATTCAACTGATATGATTTTTTGGTAAAGACACAAATGACAGTGTTAGATTTCAAATTTATGTTATAGAGAAGTTATGTAGAAGTATACAGTTTCATTAGTGTTGCTTAGTATTGGTTTTAATAAGTTATTTGAAACTTTTGATAAAATAATGGTTCATGAGGCACAATACTTGTTAAGGTTTTGCAAATGGCGTAGCAAGTTAAGTGGGCTTGATTGTAGGGAAAACTCCACAATTAAGAGTGTTTAGGATGGGTGACCACCCGGGAAGTCCTGTTTACTGAGTGATGCTATGTGATTCATTTCACTAGTTTCAATCCCACTTCTTCACCCAAGTGAGCATCATCAGATGCAATGAGTGCTAAGTGGACCATTCAAAAATGATGGGAAATTATTCAGTTATCAGTTACCACTACCTCTCATAACTACTTCTCATGGAAATGGTCATAGGTGAATGACCTTCTTAACGTAGTTGAATCCCAAAAAATGATATCTAATATAATGCACTAGGGAAACCTATCAATGCTTAAAATAACAATGATTTGATTTTTATTGAATAGTGAAATAAAAATAAGAGAGAAGAGAGAATGAGCAGGGGTTTGGAATTTAAAAAAAAAATTATTATGAGAAATTG
The DNA here is from genome assembly GCA_034641835.2 of Pinus albicaulis. NCBI lineage: Eukaryota > Viridiplantae > Streptophyta > Pinopsida > Pinales > Pinaceae > Pinus > Pinus albicaulis. The sequence goes on from CM076572.1 coordinate 866,160,082, forward strand.
CTAGCCCAATAATAGTTTTTTTTTTTTTTTTTATAGTCTTGTCATTTTCAATCATATGTATATACTTTTAATAAATTTTACTTTAAAAATGTTTATTTTTTATTTTATTTTTGAGTTTTAGGCTTATCATCATTTTATAATATCTTATTAAATTTCTCTTTTAATTTAGTATTACATTAGAATTTTATAAAATGGTTTTTTATTTTTTATTTTCTTAATGGTGTAGTAAATATCAAGAGTCTTTATATAATTTACCTTAAGCTTAAAGTAATTTTGGTTAGAGTTTGAAGTAACTTTAGGAAGCATTTTTGTTTATATATTAAATGGCTAGTGCAAGTTATATTATTTTAATAGAGAAAGAACTTAATTCAATAAAAATAATAAAATAAGATTTAATAACAATAAATATCTTATTAAATTTCTCTTTTAATTTAGTATCACATTAGAATTTTATAAAATGGTTTTTTATTTTTTATTTTCTTAATCGTGTAGTCAATATGTCTTTATATAATTTACCTAAAGTAATTTTGGTTAGAGTTTGAAGTAACTTTAGGAAGCATTTTTGTTTATATATTAAATGGCTAGTGCAAGTTATATTATTTTAATAGAGAAAGAACTTAATTCAATAAAAATAATAAAATATGATTTAATAACAATAAATTAGAATTTATTTATTTTAATTTTGAGATTATAAGTAATAAATTGCTTTTAAATCACTTGTATCTTTCTGAACAACTTTATAAATATACTCAAATTCTTATAAAATAAGAGCCACAAATTTTTTAAAAAAATCATATGAATATAAAACAAAATGTGTTGTCGATGGAAGGAGGATGGAAGGAGTAGCAGATGTTGTCGTGCGGGAGAAGGTTAGAGCGCTGCAATTACACCCCATCACTCGATATATGCTTCATCTCTTCACTATGTGTGTCGCGGTCAGCCTAACAATATATCCAGTCTCTTACAACACATCTATCTTTGAAGAGATTTTTCCTATGTCGTCTAGGTTCTATAATTGGAATTACACTTTTAATTGTCTAGTTTTGGATGAGGGCTGTATAAACTTTGTGGGTTTGGATGACCTCCTCACAAGCATCTGTTCGATTCTAGAAGATACAAAATCTGTTCAAATTTCACTTGTTTAGTTCATTGCATGGATTCGACACAAGTGGATTTTTGTTATTTTGTTTTAGAGCCCCTCTATATCATGTATTTTGTTTTCAAGCCCTAGAGTATCTTGCATTTTTTTTCGAGTTTCTCTGGCCATGCATCCAACTTTCGACTCTCCCTGGCCATGCGTTCGGCTCTTGAGTCTCCATGTACCTTGAATTCTGCTATCGAACCCCTTTGCACCATTCGTTCCATCCCGCACCCTGTATGCAATGCCAGGGCTTCATCGTCCCAGGCTTATGATTTACAGTGCATGGCTTTGAACGACTACCCTGCCAACCGTGATCATGCAATTGGAATTCTCGACCTGTTCTCTCTCAATCATTTCGTCATGTGGGCGGCTTCCTGCCGGAGATGTGGGTTGATTATCATTTCTTGAGGGGATTCCTTTTGTCTTAACGAGGTTTATGCCAGTATTTAGAAGGTTTATTTCTATTTACAGAAGTTGCCGGAGATGTGGGTTGATTATCATGTCTTGAGGGGATTCCTCTTGTCTTAACGAGGTTTATGCCAGTATTTAGAAGGTTTATTTCTATTTACAGAAGTTGTAGTAGAATGTTTAAATTGGTGGCTTACAAGTCTTTAAAGTGGCCAACGGACCTCATTTTCTGAGTGCATTTTGAGCTCATCAAGTTTTGAATAGATATAACCTAGAGTCTTTCTTATTAATAAAAATAGAAAAGATCTGCTAAAATTACAATAAATAAATAAATGTATAAATGTGTAGTATCATGCAAAATTGTATTTCATATCGGCTTTCATATTTATCTTACCTTTGGTATGCTGCTTCTGATTTTATCGTTATCCTCTCAACCGATAGAGTTTTCCACTGCAAAGTCCAGCGATTCGACATATATCCGGATAAGAGATAAGTTATGGAAAATTCGAAATGCGAGTGTGCAGTGTCAGATCAATAGCTTTAAAATCGTCGAATCACACACGTAAAAGGCAACTTGGACGCTATAGCCAGATGTACGGTGGAATTCAACGAAAGAATATGGTCCGTTCAAGAACGTATCCGTCAATCTATAGGTGGATAGATTGACAGTTTAGGATCAAGAAAATAGACTGAAGAAGATGGATAAATGATTCCAGACGACAAGTCGAGTGTTCCCCTTTAGAAATGGAAAATTCGTTATTGTTTATCGAAATTGAAACATTTTATTTTTGGGTAAAATCTATGGAGTAGTTTTAAAGATTATTAGAAAATGGGAATATTTTTGAAGTGTGATTTTTGGAATTATTGGGTATTTTAGGTTAAATTTGGTGGTTTAATTTTGATTTGTATTGTTTAAATTAGTTTTTTTATTATTATTTTATATATGGATTTAAGACTCTAAAAATATCTTAGAATACTTTGATTTTGAAGAATTCACTTGTAAGACTTGATATTTCTATTTTCAAAAATTTACATGTCAAACTTATAATTTAAATAAATCTGTGCCAAATTCTAAACAAATTAGATCTAAAAATAAAACTAAAACTTTACAAAAATTAACACTCAGAAATGAAAAAAATAACGCTTAAACACAAATCGAAAGTCAAGAACAGAGGGTTTCGATGGTGCGGAAACTCCCAAAACACCGTACCTATCCCACAATAATGACTGTTTTCCCTGCTTCTGCTAGCGTTTTGGTAATCTCCTCGTGCTATAAATATGAACTGGGATTGCACATCTTCTATTATTGAGCTTCGAGGATGGAGCAGAGTTAGGGTTTTCGTTCATCTGTGCGCTTGCATCTAGAGGCATGTTGGAATTTTCAGAATTCCAAAACAATAAATAGTCCCTCTTCAACACAGAGAATAATTCCAAAAAAAATTCACTCACAAACAGAGTTTCCACAAAAAAAATTTCTATTAAAAAAAATTGCTGTTACAGATTCTTCTATCTTTCCACTACTGGGAGATTACAAAATATGGCACTGCTTCACACACAGTGACCAAAAACACTCTTTTCTGTCTCACACAGAGAAATACTCTGTTTCTGTTGTTCTGTGTAATTAAAAAATTACAACTCTGTCTATTACAAACGCACTGCTGTGCATAATACTTCACACTCTGCTGTGTGTCTCACTGTTTTACAAAATACGCTGCTGTGCATATATAAAACATTACTTAACAAAGACTTTGTCCTGTGTATTACAAAACAAAAAAAAATTATCTCAGCGTTGTTTAATGTCATTCATTGGCATTCAACCACAAAATTCACTGCTTCAGATTTCATTTATGGCATCATCAATTTCTGCAGGCACCGCTTGGAACGCATTGATCACAAATTGGTTTGCTGGCACTGCTGATTTTTCTCTTCCCGCACTGCTGTGCTTTCATAAGAAAATTCTTATGTAATATCATTTACTATGTATTGCAATACAACAACACTCCTTTGCCTCAAGGGCCCTTTTTAATATATAATTCACATATATTAAAAAAATAAATAAAATTTAAAACATTTAAAAAAAACATTTTTTTTAAAACAAATGCCGTGACAACCATTTTAACCCGCAATCCTTTTAATATATAACATATGGCACATGTGTGGGCCCCTGCTTACGTAGTAGGTCCGAGGGGGTTCATACCTCCACTTGCCTAGCCTCATAGACCCCAGTGGAATTCTTTGCGGCTGTATGGTGTGGGCCCTGTCCGAGGGGGTAAAATCCACTACATGTTCTGACTGCTGGACCCCCGCGGACTCTGCCTTGCTGCTTGTTCATTTAACCGGCAGTTGGAAATTAATTCCAACACTCCCCCTTAATTTCAACTGCTGGGTTTTCCAGCATACCCAAGCATTTCCTGAAATTTTCAAAGCTTTTCTGTTGAAGTGGCTTTGTGAGGATATCTGCAAATTGATCCTCTGTTCTGCAATGCTGCAAAACAATCTCGCCATTGCTAACCAATTCCTGTATGAAATGAAACTTGGTGTCAATGTGCTTTGTCCTGTTATGAAAAACAGAATTTTTAGACAATGCAATAGTTGAGCTATTGTCACAAAATATCACTGTCCCTTTTACCTGTTCTTGACATAAGCTTCTCAACATTTTTCTCATCCAAACTGCTTGACACGCTGCTGCTGTAGCTGCAACATATTCTGCTTCTGCTGTAGACAACGCTACAACGGGTTGTTTCTTAGAAGCCCATGAAATGGCTCCTGAACCCATGTGAAAAACATAACCGGAAGTGCTCTTCCGATCATCAACACTTCCAGCCCAATCACTGTCAGTGTATCCAACTAAATCTGAACATTCTGAAGTAGTATAAAAAATACCAAACCTTTTAGTACCTTTAACATACCTAAAAATTCTTTTTGCTGCTTGCCAATGTGCATCCTTTGGCTTTTCCATGAACCTGGAAATCAAACTAACAGCATGCATTATGTCCGGCCTAGTTGCAGTCAAATACATGAGGCTGCCAACTATGCTCTTGTACAAACTAGAATCAAAATCCTTACTGCTATCCTCTCTGCTGAGTTTTAATCCCATCACTGTGGGAGTGATTGCTGCTTTGCTTTCCTGCATGTTAAATCTTTCAAGAACTTCATTAACATACTTTGCCTGTGAGATGAAAATCCCACTTTCATCTTGTTCTACTTCTATTCCCAAGAAGTATCTCAGCAAACCCATATCAGTCATTTCAAATTCTTCCTTCATGACTGTTTTAAAATTTTCAATAAGGCAATCATCATTACCTGTGAAAATAACATCATCAACATACAAGACTACAATCAAGATTTTACCGTCTTGTTCCTTGATGTAGAGGGTGGGTTCTCCCTCACACTTTTCAAAACCATTTTCCAGTAGATAGGAATCTATCCTACTATACCACGCTCTTGGTGCTTGCTTCAACCCATAAAGAGCTTTCTTCAACTTGCACACTTTGTGCTCTTGGCCTTTCTTCTCATAGCCGAGAGGTTGATCTATGTAAACCTCTTCCATTAACACTCCATTCAGGATTTCTGACTTCACGTCCATTTGGTAAAATTTCCATTTATTTTGTGCTGCTATGGACAACACTGCTCTCACGGTTTCCATTCTGGCAACCGGTGCGAAAGTTTCCTCATAATCTATCCCATGCTTTTGCTTATGGCCTTTGACAACAAGCCTTGCCTTGTGTCTCTCTATCTTGCCTTCATCATTACTCTTGGTCTTGTAGACCCATTTTACTCCAATGACATCTTTACCTTTTGGGAGTTCAACCAAATCCCAAGTTTTGTTCCTCTCTATGGCATTAATCTCCTCATCCATAGCTTCTATCCATTTCCTATCCTTGATAGCTTCTTCGAAATGAACAGGATCATCAACATGAAAATATAAAGCAAACAAAGAATTGATACCTTCATTAGCTATATCTTGTTCATAAATGTCTTTCAAACTTCTGAATTTCTTACCTCTTTCAGTAGGTGTACAAGTACTTGAAGAAGTACTTGAATTTCCTCCTTGTGGTGTGCTTGGAGAAGCACTTTCATTTCTCCTCAAGGGTGTACTTTGCGGTGTTGGTGTTGCTGTTTGGGGATGTATTTCAGCCACCTCATCATCATTCTCATCATGAGATAAACAGTGTTTAACATTCACCGTTTTCTCTATGCTTCCATCCCAAGCTTCCTCTTCAATGAACTGAACATCTCTGCTCACAAGAAACTTCTTGCTGGATGGGTTATATAACCTGTATGCCTTGGATTCCTCACTATATCCAATGAAAATACATTTCTCCCCCTTGCTATCCAACTTCTTCCTTAGCTGATCCGGAATGTGTGCATAAGCCACACATCTGAAAACCTTCATGTGTGTGACACTTTGCCTTGTGCCACTCCATGCCTCTTCCGGCACTTTATTCATAACTGTTTTTGTAGGGCACCTGTTCAAAATATATGCTGCACAATGTACAACTTCAACCCAATAATCATTAGGCAAATGCTTTGCCTTTAACATACTCCTCACCATGTCCATTATGGTTCGGTTCTTCCTTTCGGCCACTCCATTTTGCTGCGGAGTATATCTAGTTGTAAACTGCTTTTGAATACCATTTTCTCTACAAAAACGTAGAAAATATTTATAGATATACTCACCTCCTCTATCAGTTCTTAAGACTTTGATATGCAGCCCACTCTGGTTCTCAACAAGTGCTTTGAAATTGCAAAATTTTTCAAACACTTCACTTTTGTTTTTCAAAAAGTAAACCCAAGTTTTTCTTGTAAAATCATCTATGAATGTTAAGATATAGTGGCTGTTAGCAAGTGATGGAGTTTGCATCGGTCCACATACATCTAAGTGGACAATCTCTAAGGGTGCTTTTTCCCTTATGCTTTTCCCGGAAGGAAAACTTTCTCTGTGTTGTTTCCCAAGAATACAACCTTCACAAAGGTTGTCCGGTTTCTCTATCAATGGTAAACCACTTACCATTCCTTTTCTGTTCAACAAATTAAGACCTCCAAAGTTGAGATGACCAAATCTCAAGTGCCATAACCAATTATCATCCTTTGGTTCACTTTGGTAAGTCTCCTGTGCAACTGCTGCTTTCTCTTCACCATTCTTCAAGTCTGCTCTCATTCTGAGAGGGAACATCCTATTCCTTGTCATCTTCACTTCAGCAATACACAGTTTGCTGGGTGGTTTATCCATGATGGTACAAACATCATTATCAAAGAAAACATTATACCGCTTAAGGACAAGCTGTCCAACACTTAAGAGGTTACACTTCATTCCTGGAACATAATAAACATCTGCTATGGTTTTCCTTGCACCTAATCTTGTTAAAACATTTACATCTTCTTTTCCCATAACATAAACTTTGCTATCAGTTCCTAGTGTGACTTGTGACTGCACACTCTCATCTAACATAGAAAACATTGCTAATTTTCCTGTCATATGGTTACTACAACCAAAGTCTAGAAACCATAAGTCTTCACTCTTTTCTTCAGCCATATTACAAGCTAAAAACAAATTACTTTGACTGATATTTTCTTTTGTGAAATTTGCACTAGTTTCACTTCTCATATCATTCTGCTTCTTCTTTCTACATTCATTAGCATAATGACCATATTTTTTACAATTGTAACATTGGACATTGGATTTTTCATACCTTTGTCCTTGTGCATTCTGCTGACCATTCTGTTGGCTGCTGCCTTGGCCTTGATGCTGATTTGGATTGCTGCCCCTTCCTTGAGCATTTGCTGGACTATTCCTTCCACCTCTGTTTTGGCTTCTGCCTCTTCCTCTTCCTTTGCCTTGCCCTCTTCCTCTTCCGAAAGACATCTGGGACTTAAAATCATGTTCTAGAGATGAGTTTTCACTCCTACCCAATCTCTGTTCATGGGTCATCAGTGATGCATGTAGTTCATCCACTGAAAACTCTGTGAGATCCCTAGTCTCCTATATAGTGGTGACAATAACATCGAATCTTGAGGGTAAAATTCTCAAGAGTTTTTCCACAATCCTCTTGTATTTAAGAGTCTCTCCATGAGATCTGATTTGTGTGACCATTCCAATCACATGAGTGAAGAATGAGTCAATGTTATCTGACTCTTTCATACAGAGAGTCTCAAAGTCTCTCCTCAGCAACTGAAGTTTTGCTATCTTCACTCTCTCCATACCCTGATAAGTTGTCTTGAGAGTTTCCCATGCTTCTTTGGATCTCTTAGCTGCTGCTATCCTCAGAAACACACTCTCATGCACTACTTGATACAAAAAGAAAAGAGCCTTGGCATCTTTCTTCTTATTGCTCTTCAGAATCTCTCTTTCTGCCTGAGTTAACATATTAAACTCAAGTTCATCTACTGGCTCTTCAAAGCCATCCTCAACAAATTCCCATAAGTCTTGGGAGACAAATAAAGCCCTCATAGTTATTGACCAGTAGTCATAATTTTTGCCGTTAAATTGAGGGAGATGGATATTTCCCATACCCATACCAGTGTTGGCTCCAACCATTCTCCACTTCTAACTATGATTTAAAAACACTTGACTGTGTATGTAAATAACTGGCTGTACTGCAACAGTTACACAACAAATTATATAGAGAAATACCTTAAATTCTTTATGGCTGAGTCTTCACACTACTGGAGAAGCTGCTGCAACAAAGAATTCGTTTCCTTCAGCTTATTTGACCTTCAAATAGTCTGGATTGGCTCTGATACCATGTTGGAATTTTCAGAATTCCCAAACAATAAACAGTCCCTCTTCAACACAGAGAATAATTCCAAAAAAAATTCACTCACAAACAGAGTTTCCACAAAAAAAAATTCTATTAAAAAAAATTGCTCTTACAGATTCTTCTATCTTTCCACTGTTGGGAGATTACAAAATATGGCACTGCTTCACACATAGTGACCAAAAACACTCTTCTCTGTCGCACACAGAGAAATACTCTGTTTCTGTTGTTCTGTGTAATTAAAAAATTACAACTCTGTCTATTACAAACGCACTGCTGTGCATAATACTTCACACTCTGCTGTGTGTCTCACTGTTTTAAAAAATACGCTGATGTGCATATATAAAACATTACTTAACAAAGACTCTGTCCTGTGTATTACAAAACAAAAAAAAATATCTCAGTGCTGTTTAATGTCATTCATTGGCATTCAACCAAAAAATTCACCGCTTCAGATTTCATTTATGGCATCATAAATTTCTGCAGGCACCGCTTGGAACGCATTGATCACAAATTGGTTTACTGGCACTGCTGATTTTTCTCTTCCCGCACTGTTGTGCTTTCATAAAAAAATTCTTATGTAATATCATTTACTGTGTATTGCAATACAACAGCACTCCTTTGCCTCACGAGCCCTTTTTAATATATAATTCGCATATATTAAAAAAACAAATAAAATTTAAAACATTTAAAAAAAACATTTTTTTTAAAACAAATGCCGTGACAACCATTTTAACCCGCAATCCTTTTAATATATAACATAAGGCATATGTGTGGGCCCCTGCTTACGTAGTAGGTCCGAGGGGGTTCATACCTCCACTTGCCTGGCCTCATAGACCCCAGTGGAATTCTTTGCGGCTGTATGGTGTGGGCCCTGTCCGAGGGGGTAAACTCCACTACATGTTCTGACTGCTGGACCCCCGCGGACTCTGCCTTGCCGCCTGTTCGTTTAACCGGTAGTTGGAAATTAATTCTAACAAGGCAGAGCCATTTACAAAGACACGGATCACTTGCCAAACCCACCTTGTTATGATTATCTGTTACCTATGCGGATATAGATTTCAGGTTTTGGGCAAGGTGTCCTTGACTAAGTAGTTCGCTGTGCCTTTCATGCAAGAATGTATGTATCGTCTTTATTCTATTATTGAATTTGAAGAGGGGGGTTGTAGATTTGTGTTTAATTGCCCTACACAGTTCCTTTCTATATATTTTTCTAAGTTTAGCGAATAATTAGTGTCCAGCATACTACGGTGAATTCACATTTCAGTTTATGAGAATGGTGATAAAGGTATTTATGTTGATAAAAGGGAGTTTAGATTTAAACTAACATCTCTGAATGTACGAAGTGTATTGACTAATTTAGAAAATGCGTAAGGAAAAGATAACAAGCTTAGAATTATTTATTTTATTATATTTTTAATAAAAAAACATTTTATTTGTTGATATTTATTTTTATTGGTTTCATTTGAATTTATTAAATTTTTTAATTTTTAATAATTTATTTAATATAAATAATTAGTTGTATATATTTTATTTAGCTAGTTAAATATTTAGATATGTTTATTTTTATTAGAAGCATTGATTTAGATAAGCGTTAATTTACAATTAAAAAATGTAAATAGATGTTTAGCTATTTATGTTTTTACTAAAATTTCATAAGTAATACGCATTAATCTACTCAATTTGTTTATTAGACATATTATTCTAAGTGTGGGCATGGATTCCATGTATTTCCCTACATAATTCTATATAGATAGATACATAGAAAAGTCTCTATGCTCGTGTCTTTTAAGTAAAAAAATTTAAGTAAAGAATTCATAAGGCTCAAGTCCTATTTGAAATCTATGAAAGGAGAATATGAAGTGCTAAGCATAATAATACCTAGCACTTGTGCTAGGAATAATAATACCTAGCACTAGTGCTAGGTCCAAAACCAAGTTTAAGAACAAAAGTTTCAGGACTAAAGCCACTGTAAAATGGTTCATACAAACCTTGCATCCTTAGTAATACCTAACAACTTAGCCGGACCCAATTTTGTATCAAAATTGACTAGAACCAAAGACATCATGACTATCTATGCCTTAAATTAATTTGTTCAAATATACTAACTGAAATAGTGGAATATTAAGGAGTTTTAGATAATCTTGGACTTAAGCTAATGTAGAATTGAATATCTCATTATGAATACTACATTAAATAGTTCAATTAAACACACTAGATATATTAGGAGATTATAAACTAGTGGTATTTAGTCAAACCCACAAATATAGTTGATAACTGAGAAAGGCTCAAGGCCAAGATGAATAGTTTTTTGGAACATCTCTTCGACAAATTAAATCACAACTATAAAATTTATATTGAATGGAACCCAATATATACCTAATTATTAGCATGATAGTTAAAGAAAATTTAGATGCTACATCACACTTTACCATTAGAGAGATAAATAATTTTGAACAATTCTAATTGTTAAGAACGTGTTTCTTCCTTATAGATTATGTATTCAAATACAAAGGAGGAAAAGGTATCTAGAACTGTATGAAATAAGCTATGAAATTCATTTATGGGTAAGACCTCTAGTCACATAAACATGAAGATATCATTTATTAGTTATATTTCTGGATAGGTTATGATTTATGTTATACCTTTATATCTGTGTGCCTTTGGTTTACAATTTATTATACCAACAAAGATGTGTCATAAACGTCAATCCATAAATATTAACATGGATTAAACCAATGAGAAAAATATTTTCCTAGAACCTTCGATAGTTTTTGAGTTAAGATAGAGTTATGTAGGTTTTCAATATGCCACATGTCAACTCCATGTTGGGAATGAAACAATTAACCAACTCTCTCATATTTAGATACCAAATGTCTTTACCATCATCCACCTAAAATGATCTTATTGCAAGTGTTGGCAACCATTCCACAAAAATTGATACCTTTCCCTTCATAATAAATATAGAATCAAATTGGTTACAACAATTTTTGATATTCCATTTTTCAACTCCTTACCAAGCATGGATGCAATGCCACATCTACTTCACATTGGAAAATACACCATTCAAACGATTTAACCATAAATATTTTTTTAATTTCAATAGCATTAGGTTTATATAGTTGGCATTGACATATTTTTCTTAACCACAATTAAAATCACCATTTGGCATTGGTAATTTTTTAAATACCATGTGTCATCTACATATTAAAAATTAGATGAATTATATATGTTATGTAAGAAGCAGTAGAGAATAAAATCATATTTACTTTTTCAATATTTTTTTTTATTGGTTTATAAATATTTCACTTAATATGGATATTGAAATATTTTATTTATTTTAGTATTTTTTTTAAATGAAACATGTAAAATAGAAAATTTCAAGGAATTATACATCCCTTCACACGAAATAAGAAAAAAATGAAATAATTAATTATATATATTTATATATTTCGTATAAAATTATATTACTTAAAATGGACATATATATATATATATATATAATTGAAATAATTACATATCTCTCTTATATCTCTTATATTGATAAATGGAAAATACATATTGATAATATAAGAATTCTAGTATCATGCAACAAATGCAATTGCAAAAGCATCGACTGCGACATATAATTGGTTTAAACCAATTGCTATTTCGTTAGGCTTTATTGCATTTGTAGTCAAGGTGGAAGGAAGACCTTCAATTTTTTATTTTAATAATGTTAAGAAATAAATATATATTCTTTAAAGTCAAACATTAAAGAAAATATTGGTGAGAGCTAAACTAATGAGTACTAGAAAAGAAAATAAATTGTTTAGGAGCTAATAACAATAAATATCAATAATTAAAAATCTTTTTATATTTTTTTCTAATAGCTTAAAATGAAATTATAATTTAGTCAAATAATGGTTTTTATAATAATGTTAAAAAAATAATATATTTTATAAAGTAAATTAGAGAATATATTGGTGAAAGCTCAACTAATAAGTAGTTAAAAGAAAATATCTTTCATAGTAAGGACTAACAAATATAAAATTACGTAATTAAAAATAAATTTCAATGTTTTTCTATATATGTTCAAATTATATATTAATTATTTTTATAATTAGAAAATAAATAATAATTTTAAATAAGATTATAAGCTAGTTGGTTTTTATAATTACTTTAATTATAACAATGTGCAGGTATAATAAACTAACTATTTTTTATACTTATTATGGATTGATGTCTAATAGCAATCATTTAATTTATATTATTACAGTAATATTGAGTTTGTATTAACCTGAACATAATTTCTATTTTATCCTCAAGAGTTAGTTTAATTAGTTAAGGTCCAGTTGCTAAAGCACCTTTCCATTAGAATGTCATGGATTCAATTTTCTTAAGGTTTGGCTCTGATAAATTTAGCCAAATGATTTCTAACACTACTTCTGATCCAAACATTTTTATTTTAGATCCATATTGTTAAGAATTAATCATCATTGGTATGCTATGCTCTTATTCCATGTCATAGGAATATAAAAATGCATAATTTCACTCTTAAACAATGGGTATATATATATATATTGATTTTGTTTCAAATTTGGTTAATTTTTTTTTTGGAATGTTAAATTTGAGATTTGCATATTTCAAGTGTCTCAATAGTTTTTGAGGATGTTAAATTTTTTTATGCATTACAAAAATGTAATTTAAATAAAAAAATTACACAATTTCCTAAAAAGTTTATCCCATAATAATTCATAAAAATAAAATATAAATATCTAATAATTAAACTAGTTTATTAAAATCAAATCAAATATAAATATTTAATAATTAAACTAGTATATTAAAATCTACATTTCTCATAAATATTTTAAATAAATATATTTTTTAATTTTTTATCATAATCTATTTTATAATATTTAAAAATTAAACTCAAATGGTATACTTCTTATTTAATATATATATCGTAATATCTAGAAAAAAATTGTAACCTTTTCGAAATAAATGGTCGAAAATGGTCTCCAACGGAAAATAGTACTCCCATCACACTAAAATCATTTTATCAACTCAAAATAAGTCATTTAATGGTGCAATAATATAACGTTAGGATTTTTAATAAAAAACGACTAGATGTACTTCACTATCACTCCGATATGTTCTTCAATAAACACAATATTTTCACACTTGACTAAATTGTTCGTCATTTGATCAATACATTTATCAACACATTTATGCAACACATGGTGAAAGTCATAACATAGGGAAATACTTCACGGCCATATTCGACATAGCCAGAAGACAATATATTAATGTAAAATAATATACATATGATTTTTTCACGATTGATCTTCAACACAGGGGCCTCCGTGATTTATATGATTTTACATAAATGATGTACCAATTATAATTTATGCGACAAATGATTAATATTGAGGACGTTATGAACCATTTCATGATGTTTGTCTAAGATGTAATCATTATTGTCAAATTAGATAAATACAATACTTCATCGTCTTTGTCTTAATCATTATTATCAAATTAGATAATTACAATACTCTTAAGTGATTAAATATCGTAATGTAATCTAAGTACAATTACAAATAAATCAATCGAATTTTTTATACAAAATATTTAATTCAATTAAAAAAAATGTTAGATTAATTTTATTCAAAATATAATTATGATTTTTTTAGTGGAGAATTTAAGCTAGTTTAGGAGTAGATACACCTCATTCAAGTAGTTGGTTTAATTATATTGGCTTATCAATAACATAGTAGAAAAAGTTATTGGATCCAACATAACTAGACCATCTAAACCAAATTCTGAGCTCCGGGAAATCCACAGGGAATTTTGCTTGATACAACATCAAATCCAACTTCAAAATGTTCATCTCAGTCAGATTGAGAAGCATATCCCTTGTCTTCGATAAACAAATTTTTCAGGTTCGAGCGCGAAAGATCTGACACCTGTCATCAAACTAAAGAAATACAATGATTCTAAACATTTAGATATTATAACATAATCCATATACCATTAGATAAATTTCAATTGAAAAAAATACATAATATAATAATTCAATTAGAATAATGTAAATAAAGTTTAAAACCAAAAGTATAAAAAATTAAACTTGAAAATTAAATAATATAATAATGGCATTCAATCCTCCCCACATCAACTAATATTTCTAGATTCTTCTATCACCTTATCAATATCAACACTTAGTAAACTATAGCATACCTTGAAAAAATATGTGGTGTAACCATCTAGGCCAAATGCTTTGTTTCAAGGCATGAAAAATATCACCTACTCAACTTCTTGGAGTGAGATTGCGCTAATCAAGGTTTCATTCTACTCCTTGCTAACAAGTCTTCGAACACATGCCATAACATTATTAATAATTTGTTTCCTATTATGAGGGTATTAAAAAATTACATCCCTTTTATAAGAAATCAATTTAATTTGTTTCCTATTATGAGGGTATTCAAAAATTATATCCCTTTTACAAGAAATAAATTCCTTTCCAATTTCATTATGTTGAAGTTTCCTCGAGCCATCTCCACCCATGAATGGAAAAATTTGATTAAAGTGTCTATGTTTTACCATGGATTTTTGAAAAAAAAATGATTTCTTCTCATCCTCCTTTCGACATCAAACCCTCAATTTTTTTCATGTGAACATCCCTTTCTGTTTCCTTCTATATTCTAACTTCTTTAGTGTAAAATATTCCTCCAAAACTAGGTTTGGGGTGCTACCTTCTAAGATCATTATCTACGAAGTCTCTTGCATTTGACATTCCAACAATTATTTCTTCTCCAAAATATGTCCAAAATATTTCTTCTTCCAAAGCCTAATATTGCTTTCAATTCTTTTAATTTTAACTATAAGGTATACATTGTATTCCTTCCCTTCACTTTAATTTCACCCCATGATTCTCCTGCTTTCTCCACAAATTTTGGGGCTTCGATCTAGAAAATTTTGAAGTGGAAGGGTGTATTTGGAGCGGCTTCCTTGGGGTAAATATCTAGCCATACAAGCCATTGGTTTGAGCCAAGATACGAAAGAATAATCACTTCTCTAAAAATATCCCTAACAATAACTTCATCAGAGAACATGAAATAATCAAGTTTTCTCACCACTTGGTCTTCCCCTCCTTATGTTATTCCAACTAAAAATATCACTTAGGGTTTGAAAGTCCGCCAACTTTAACCTCTCTGCAATCTCCATAAATAAGGAAAATTCCAAGTTTAACATTCGAAACCAACCCTTTTCTGATCGAGAGATTTGAGAAGGTTGAAGCACCCTCCAAGAATCTAGAGAGAATTTTGAATTAGACTTCTATGTGGCTCAATTTCTTCCAAGAATGTAAATTTCACTTCTAACACATAGGGATATCAAAAGCTTCCTGTCAAAATTTGAGGAAGGATATCAAAAGCTTCCTATCAAAATTCAAGGATGTACCATCAAGTCCTAGAAAATCACTTCATGTGCACTACAAAAAATTGAAAACCCCCATGAAGTACGTTGAGCATCAGTTCTGTCACTTCACACCATCTATTTGTCGTAATTTTCACATTGAAACCTCGATTTCTTGTAAACCAACCAAGGCTAGGTTTTCAATGTTTAATTGTTCCCTCATATACCTTTTTCTACCCTTACTGTTAATACCTTAAACGTTCCACATTATAGCTTTCATTCAGACAAATTTTGATAATCCAAATGTTTCTTTTCTAATGTTTATTAATTGTTCATCAGTGCTCTAAAGGAATTCACACATTGTTTTCCTACCTTCTCATTTAGTATCTTTCACTAGGAAATATTTACTTGTATACATTGAAGCTATGAAAGATCTTGCATAAAAAACCCCTTCCATGCATGAACCCCTTTTATTATTCCATCATTTAAAATATTGTTGATAAATTTTTGTTTGATCCTTCAATGATTCTAGAAATTCTTCCATTTCCTAGCAATTAATCAGGTTAACAAAATCTCATGTCTCCTCTTTCATAGTATCCATGTTCTCCTTCATCAACGAAAAAACATCACATGTCCTTGGAAGACTTGAGAAATCATCCATCTTTGTCTCCTAATTCAAAAATTTCCTATTGTAAGTGTGTTTATTCCAAGGTAACTATGACATAGTCTCAATATTCATAATATCATCGGGTATAGATGAATCCTCCTCCCTACCTTCGAAAACTGCAAATGTATTCTTGTCATGTGTTTTCTTCAAAGGTTGAAGGAATCTTTGTCCTCTATTGTTTCGATGTCGATATGTAACTTTAGTGAAGCCCCCATTCTTTGCTATCAACCCTACTCATTTTGTTCCTTATTTCTAATTTTATAATCTCTAAATAAGTGATCATGCGCATGAAAACAAAGGCACCGAAATGGTACATGCTCGTAGTCCAAAGTTTAGGACCAACCGTCCCCTTGATACTCAAAGTCAATTGAATATGATAAAGGCTGGGAAATATTCATATAAAAATAGAGCCTCATGTAATACATATCCCCCTCCCATTTGTTGACCCTACAAATCTTCAAAAAAATGGCAATAACATTACCGATACCCTCCAAAATTTCTGGAATCCAAAAAGCTACTAGAAGGGAATAAACTCAGGCCCAAATTGGTGTTTCAAAAATGATTCCTTATCTGTATTAAATCATTATTCCCAATGTCACATATACAATAGTACATTATTAAAAAGATAGGGATCTCCCCCAGAAACCCTATTCTTATCCTCCAAATTAGAGAAAATCCCTGTAAAAAAACATTGCATTCCTAGTTTTAAATCCACCTCTCCTTTACACTATCATTGTTCTTGTATCCATATTTCTAATCCTTTTTCTATGCTCCATAATCCCACAAATTTTAATATGTGAGCTTATTATTTCATCCGCTTACAATGTTTATCCAAACCCTTCATAGGGATGATAGATTTAGGATTTTTGGCTTCCTTTGGTAAAAAAATTCTGAAAAAAATATTTCCATTGTACCCCCAAAACTAGAATTTCTATAGAACTCCCACTAGCTCCCTATTTGTCCAAACATTTGAAAATTCACTTCAAATTCCCTAACATAGTGCTTTTTTAAGGAGGGCTGCTCAAACCCCTTCTCCAAGGAGTTCATCAATGTCACTCATCACTAGAAGGAGATTCCACTGAACCTAAAATTGCTATCAGAAATTAAATTAAGATTGAAAAACCCTGATCTTAACCCTTGTAACCTAGGCATTCGAGAAAAACCCTTTTAATGATGTATATAGACATTCCTATATTATAAACAAGTACAATAATTTTACACTACTAATATTTTGGAGGTTATATTAGTAGTGTATAAAAAATGTTTTCATTTCGACTATGGGAATGTATGACATCCTATCCTCAAAATCAAAAAATTGTCTGATAGTGTCTAAAATGATATAAAAAAAGGTGACTCCTATCTTGCTTATGAGCAATAATATCATTTCCTCTAAAAAAAGGGAACGAAAAATAAGATAAACATTTAACTTGATGGTGAGTCCTCCTAAATTGTGGTAGGTGCTTCCATGTCCTTCTTTAAAATCAAGAGTTACAAATCCACAACCTTCATTGATAGAATGGATACCTTGTCATCAAGTTGAAAAATTTCCTCTAAAATTCATCAATATATAATAGGACATCCCATTGTGTTTTTGACCATTCAATGAGTACTTTCCCCATAATGCGTTTAACTTACTAGTGTAGTTCCATGGTCTTTATGTCAGGAGCTTTTCATGTACTAGTAGTCCCAGTCTCATGAATGCAACTTCCTACGTGTTAATGAATTCCATTATCTATGATAAACCTGCTCTCTTCCCTTCCTATGCCTTCACCTAGTTTATTTCCCTAGAAATTTCTATAGGGAGACTAGTAGAAGAAATCAAAGAAAAGCACTTTTTTGTAGATAAAAAACGTGGGGAAGGGGGAGAGTTGAACACCATTGTGACCCATGCATCCAAAAGGGTGGTGAACGGAAGGCATATTGAGAAGGGATGAGGGGAAGACAAGTGGGGGATAGGGGTTGAAATCTACTAGGTGAAGTAGAACCAACCTACCACTACTAGTGGGACTAGTATACTGAGAAAAAATAGAGAAACACAAAGTAGGGTCTTGGAGGGGCTTAAATTTGACAAGGTTACCAATAACATGATTAAAATAAACCAAAAATCAAAATCCAAATGGAAGTTATGAGACTAAAACGATTTTCTTTTAAATGAAGTGAAAAGAACCTAAATTTGAAGAGAACTTGAAAATAACCCATTAAACTAGAACTGGAAAAAAAAAAAAAAGACACCTAAAGCAATCACTTAGAAAAAATTATGTATACCACAATATGAAGGACTCATTAATACAATACTTTTTATCAAAAATGCTGCAATGCGTCGTTAACTCCGTCGTTAACTCCATATTTCCTCATCTTAGCTTAACACATCAAAATAATATATTAAAACTTTCCTTCGACTCTAAGGAAATTGGTGTGAGTGGAAAAGATAAACGCACGGAAAAAAGTAATACCAAGTAGAAACATATTTCCTTTACTATTCCGTGATTACTCTCTACCTTGCATCTATCCGTATTTAATACTATGAGTGTCGTCGCCACCATATTGGCTTCAAACGAATAAAGGACGGAAGGGGCATCCATCTTAAATTCAATCATTAAACCCACCAGCATTAACGTCTAGAGAGTTCACCTAAGTGCGTGGGTGTTTGCGACCACGATCCCAACCTTTTCTCATATGTTTACAAATATATTGTCCCGGCTAGAGAAATGTACACATTGTACGTTATTTTTTATGGTTTTTATTAAATATAAAGATGACATTGAAGGATCAATATCGAATTGAATTACATGGGAAATATAGAATTTTTATAATACCATGAAAAATATTTGATTGAGAAAGAGATGTGGTTACACAAATTAAAGAAATAATTTAAAAAGATTCAATTTAATTATTATATTTATTTATTTTTAATATAGTAATCAACTTAAAAAAATATTAAATTTTATTTAATTATATTTGAATTATATATGCGTAAGGGGCATATAGTATAAAGTGGCAGGATATTTTGTTAAAACACTTTTTATGTAAAAGTTTTTGAAAAAAAATTATGTGGACAAAACATGCTAAAGACTAATGTGACTCACATTATCTTTTATGATGATAGTCACATTATCTCCTAATAAATTTGATGATTTAAATATTAAGATATTCTAACCATTCCAATTATATCAATACTCACATAAACTAACCACATATATATATATATATATATATAAATAAAATATGCCTATTAAATTCAAACCAGATGTTTGAAAAAATGTTGCTTCTCTCCTGCTTCATGTCTTGGTGCAAGTTGTCGTGAGCGATATATCTTTAAAATATTTATTATGCTGTATATCATAATGATAATTGCTTTCTTCATTCACCTTGCGTTTAGTGAGATTTTACGCACACGTTTTACGGTTTTCAGTTGTTTTACCATAGCACTTTTATATTGTAATAATCATCTATGGTCTTTTGTTAAAAATCTGTGTGGTATTACTCTCCCTCCAGTGTATTTTAAACTACTCCTGGAATAAATAAATTGTATATTCAGCGCTGACAAAATTTACAAATCCTTTTTGAAACTATACGTCTGATAACATTCCTTTTTCCTTTAAACCGCGAAGGGAGAATTGCTAATTAAATTTTCATTAATAGAATGATATATAAACAATATGGGTTGCTGAGCCACAATTCTCTTCCTACGCGAATATCACTGGTGCGAGAGGGTCTTGCTATTGCCTCAAATTGTTCCAAACTCAACCATTAATTAAATACAAACCAAGATTAAAAATATTAAAATTTGATTAAAAAGCTTAAAGGTAGAGAAAACAGTTGCACATTTCATTAATCGAAAATAATTGCAAGTAAAAAGAAAACAATGTAAATTGTTTTGGTCTTTTAAATTACATTAATGCTAAGAATCTATTTTTAACTAAAAATATATATGTTAATTATGTTTGTATGTCATAGCAGCTAAAGGTTTAGGGCATCTAATTAAATCCAAATTTCAAGAGGGCCAATTAAAGGGACTGAACCTATGGGGGCCATACTTAACTCTTTCTGACTAAAAGTTTGTTGATGACATTATGTTGTTCTGTCAATATTGATGACATTATGTTGTTCTGTTAAGCTAAGATGCGGGAAGCCAAAGCTATATTACTAGTTCTTAAAGATTTCATGGCACCCTCTCAGACTATAATCAGCAATGATAAATTCAATGCTTACTTTTTTAACTCCAATGAGGTCTCCCAGAGGTTCGTTGCCCGAACTCCGGGCTTCAATTGGGGCTCCTTCCCTATGAGGTACTTAGGAATCCCTGTCAACCTCAATTTGCGTAGGATCTCTGACTAAAAATACCTTCTTAACCACATCTAGAAATGGTTATAGAATTGGGTTGTCCTTGCCCTCAACGCACCTAGCAGAGTGGTCCTCCTGTTCTCAGTCCTACAGTCCATTCCTGTTTATTAGCTGTCAGGAAGAGCTACTCCTAAAACTTTCTGCAACAATATCGTCAATATATATAAAAAGTTTCTATGGCAAGGAACAGATCAAGCAAGAAAATGGGCCCTGCTCTCCTGGGATAAGCTGACTAAACTCAAAAAACTAGGTGGTCTGGGTTTACGAGATCCCTTTGTTCTTAATCAAGTAATGGGATATAAACTATGGTGGAGGTGGATTCAAGGAGGTAAAGACCTCTGGAAAATCATTTGGGAAAGAAAACATGACATGCCAAGCACAACTGTAGGAAAATTGAAACTAGATGAGACCCCTAAAGGATCCAACATCTGGAACTTAGCGACAATAAACAGGGATTTGATTCGACAACACAACTTCTGGGAAGTTCGAGGAGGTCAAACAACCTTATTCTGGGAAGAGTCATGGCAACAAAGGAAAAATTATTTAGCCACCTAGATTTAGGCGAGATCTTCCTATTCACCAATATTCCTCACACAAAATCGCTGGCTCATTACTCGAATGGGGAAAATGAAGGGCAGTGAAGGAAATGGAGAAGTAAAGATCAATGCCTGAATGCCCCACAAACATTGTAATGGAATAATTATGAAAATGAGATGAAAACCAGGAAACTGGCCTATGCTCATGGAGAAGACATTCTGAGACAGAGATATCATACTAAAGGCATGTTAACCATTCAAGAAGGGTATTACATTAAATCGAACAATATGAATAGCATTATAGTGCCACTCTAGCATAAAATATGGGCAACCAAACATTGGCTAAAAATAGAACACTTCCTCTGACCACTAAGTCATCAGAAAATACTTACTTGGGATTAGCTGTAAAAAAGAGGAATGGAGCGGCTTTCACTATAGATAATGTATAAAAAATAGGAGGAAACTCTAGAAAATTTACTCAATACCTGTGGCCTTGCAGAAGATCTATGGAAAAATATAATTATGGTCTTTCAACAAATAGAGAGAGATAATATAAGCATCACGCAAACCATACTCAACTAGAGGAAAGGGGGATACAACTGTGTAGTCCTCAATAGAGAATGGAGATTATCCATAGGATTTCTCCTTTGGGTTATCTGGAAACAACATAACTGTAGAATATTCAGGGAGGATACAAGACAACGCGATTAGATCTAGCAGGTTATCGTCGAAAACATCCGGGTGACCATTCTAGCAAAAAAATGGAATGAGGTAGACTAGACGGAAAATGGAAAATGAAGTCCGCATCCTTGCAATGATGAATTTAAAACCTCAAATGCTGGCTCGAAATCTACGAAGAACAAATCATATTACGAAAAACCATTTAGATAGGTTCGAGGCACTGCAACCAAGGTTCTCGAAGCTAAATTATGATGGGGCCTCCAAAGGCCAACTAGGACAAGAGGGAGTAGGTGGAATATTCCAAAATTTCCAAGGATCCGTTTGTAAAATTTATATGATCGATTTGGGATTTGTCACAAACAATGAGGCTGAATTAATGGTGGTTAAACAAGGGCTGACAATTGCAGTTTGAGAAAACGACCAAAGACTTCTTATAGAAGGAGACTTGGCTATGGCAACTGGTATAGTTCAGAAATTGCAGCAAGGAACCCCATGGGAGAAGATAAGTCAAAGCTGGAGGACAGCTAGATTTATCCATGAGATCAATGTGATTATGCGAGATATTGGATATCTCATACCACTACATGTACAAAGATGATATAAAAATGGAATTATTTGAAAATCTTGTGCAAAGTATCCATTTCCATTAAATTAAGTGTGGAAAGTTCTCCATGTCTTGCAAGTTAAACAAATTGTTTTTGGTAACTGAATTTGAGTTTATGTGTGAGGGAATGTTAATTAAAATTATCGTTTAACATCTTAAATCAGAAATACACAGTAGCAAAACTTCACCATAACAACACAACAACATGATGACGCACTTCACCCCTCCCGGGCTACATTTGTCGGGTCCAAGGCTCCCAATGGGCATGTGCTTTCTCTATTAAGTTGCTCAAATTGGTATTACAATGAGAAAAATGCCTAAACAAGAAAAAATAGCTATGAAATTGAATTTAGAAGAAAAAATAAGCTAAGAATGGCTTTTATTTCACCTCAAACAGTGAAGTGTAGCCCAATGCAGCTCCATTTCCCTCATGGCCCTGATGGCTCTCCAAGATTCCCTGAAGAAAAAAGGGCTGAGGAACACCTCTGTTGGCTCTGCAAACTGTCTCAATCTCTCCAGAATGCTCAGAATACCCAAAATTAACCAAACTTTCGTCCCAACTAGTCCAATATTGGAGAAGTTATCATAAAAACAATATTCTTCCCAATGTCAAGTGATTAACCCCACTAAATGTGGCAGAACTGTAGACAAGCACTCCAAAAATGGTGGACAGGATAGAATCGGCGGAAACCGCGCTAAATTGTCGGAGCTGTCAGATGTGGCAATTAATGTCGAGCGAGGTGGTCACATGACTCACCCCTGCCGAAACCATAGGAACCATCGTTAAATTAACCAAAACATTTAGTTGCAGGTCTGTGCTGGCCACATGCATCCGTTTAATGGTGGAAGTTATAACTGTTCCAGCTTCAACCGTAACATAAAAATCTAAAAGTCATTGTTAATGCTGACCACATGCATGGTTTGTTTAACCGTTTTCCACGATGGTTAAAGCTTAGCTCTGTGGTTAATGTATGCAGGTGACAAGATACGTGGGGCCTAGCCCCCATTTGCCACCAAACCAATGTTCAACAAACTTCAAAAGGAATCTGACTCCTCCATATGTTAAGAACCTATTGAATACGAGATTTGGTGGGGCCGCTTGGCTTGTGCGCACGAGGTCGAAAGTTCAAATTAGTGGGGCCTCAATAAAATTTTTCCACACACCATTAAAATGCGGCTTGGGGCCATGTGGCAGCCCCTCATTGGTCCAGAAAACTAAAAGTCCAACCATCCATCAATCGAGCACTAACACTTGTCCGAATCTCATTCGTCCCTGTAGAATATTCCAGGAAATATTTTAGGGAATATTTCCAGAATATTCCAAGGAATATTCTTTTTTTAAATAATTCCAAAGTCAAAGTCAACCTTGGTCAAACTAGATTTTAAAGGATACTGAAAACTTCAAACCTGCATAACTTTCACATATGATGTCGGATTTGAGCGTCGTTCATGGTGCCAGAATCACAGCGACGAGGCCTATCCAGTAATTTAGGTTTCCACCAATTCTAAGAAATTCCACTTTTGAGCATTTTTTCCATTTGGACATGATCACCTAATCATACCTCTCAAATGGGAAGCTTTTGGACCCCAAAATATCTCTGTTTTATAGAAACTGGAGATGAGGAGAGTGATTCTCCACTCTTCCAACTTTGAACCACTAAAATATTCCTGATTTCATCAAATTGAGATTCTCATAAAAATATAAATTCTTCCTTGAATCCGGTGACCGACCGTTTCTAACATTGATTGAGTCATGATGCAAATTTTTGAAATTTGTAGAACAACAACTGAATTTTGTAGAATAAATACTATTTCTAGATTGGTCAAACTTAAAAGAAGACTGAAAATAAGATTCACCTTGACAACTGTCCTTATGGAGAAGTTTTGCCAATTGAGCCATGTACTTCCATCAAATCCTGACCAAGTTTTCTCGCAATGCCAATATGCCATTCTAAAACTAGTATTGACCCATGCTAAACTTTGTGTCCTCTTTTCTTGTATGCCTTTCCCTTTCCTGGATTCTTGCACCACTTTGCACCGACACTTTGTTCTTTGCACCGATTGACACCGAAGGAACTTTCTGCAACATCTTGTCATCCTCAAAAGACGACTTGCGTTCAAGCTGAAACATATCATCATTTATATCAGCAATAACATGAAAAGGAGAATGTACAAAATATTTTTTCTTAACCATCAACAAATTCAAATTTTAACTTTCATTGACAAGCCTTTTCAATTGCCTTGCATACACTAAAGAAAATTCTAGCTTCTTCCGATCTGCTCTCACAATAAAATCTTTTCCATCCTCGAACAGATGATACTTGTTCTCATGGCGATGGAAGATTGCTTTTCTGTCATATAAATATGTACTACCCAACACAACACCTGTAATGTCAAGCGGTACTACATCTAGTTCAACCAAATCAACATAATGAGTTGTTATGGAAAAGTACAACATGCACTTTCTTGAGACTTGTAAATTAGTATCCTTGCAAATCCATCCAAGTGGATATGGCTTTGGATGTGGAATGGTCTCAAGTTTCAGCTTCTTGACTAAGTCTTGTGAGATGAGATTTTCTTGAGACCAAATATCAAATAGTGTGTCTATCTTTGTGTGTTTGGCTATTATCCTCACATGAAATAGCTCTATATTCCTCTCTTCGTTTTGAGCTTCTATGTGACAGTTTAACATGCTAGAATTGGGATTTGTTTAATTTACAATCTCTTTCCCTTTTATGTTCCTTAGTACCATGGAAATTCTTTTAGTTTCATCACCTGATTCAGACCCTAAGTCTTGTTCAAAAAACTGCAACAATTTTTCCCTTTTCTTTGGCCTTATCTTTGTTTTTAAATTTCTCTGGTTTTAGCTACGAATGAAATTTCCAGCAATGGTCTTCATTGTGGCTTGTTTTGGAACAATTTTTACAAAATAACTTTCCTTTTTCTTTCCTAGAGTTTGCATTTATTTTCCTCCCCTTTCCTTTGAATTCACTATCCATATTCCGATCAAAAGATTGTTTCCCTCTATCCTCTAAATGTGTAGCTTGTACACAAAATTCTTCTCGGCTAGTAGGATTGAACATAAGGATAGTATGTATAAGGTAATTGTGTAAATCACCTATATATTTCAGCAACGTATCTTGACTATGCAAATCAATTCCTAACAACAGAGCCCTTCTTCTAAACTCTTGAGTGTATTCTTGAACACTTTGTCCTTTAAGTTGTCTAAAAATTTTCCAATTCATGATAGCCTTTTGTAAATGAGCTAATGGATAAAGTTGTTGCTTAATTGCATAAATATATTCAGCCATGATAAAGTAATCTTACCATGTTTTTTAATTTCATCCTTGGTCTTGGCTTCCCACCATACCAATCTTGCTCCTTCCATTCTTAAAGAGGCTAACTGTATCTTGGTGTCGTCATCATAAAGGTTTTGTATCCTCAAGTAAAGTTACAACTGTCTTATCCAATTATCAAGTTTCTCTGCATTGACCTCACCATTAAACATAGGCAACTCAAATTTAACATCAATATTTAAAAATGGACTTTTACCAGTGGTTTTAGACTTGTGAGATTGATTCACCAAAGTTGAGGATGACGATGTAGAGGATGAGGATGAATATGTAGATGGTGGATCACCATTTCCTCCGTGTCCTTTCTTTGACTTTTCATCACTTTTATTTCCTCCTGAAGAAGCCTCTCCTTATTTCTGGTTCTTGTACCCTTCTCCACCAAGCCTATCATTCCTTTCTTGGTAGAGTATCCTTACCATCTCTGTCATGTCTAGGAAAGCTTTTTGGAATATCCGTTCCGCTTCTTTGGGATCCATATCTTCAGGATATTCTCCTTCTCTTGAAGACATGCTTGAAGCTGCTTCTATGGCTCTTTGAGGTGTCTCTCTAACCCTTCTTGGTTGTGGATTACTTTGTACACTAACCAGATGTCCTTCACCTCTCTTGAGTTTAAGCCTAGTAAGCATCGAAACTTGTAAACAATCAACTATATCTTTGCGCAAAACAAATGCAGAGTAAAACTCTAGCTCTTAATGCTCAAATCCTGAGCTCTGATATCATCTAATCAGAAAATGTTGTACAAAGTATCCATTTCTACTAAATTAAGTGTGGAAAGTATTCTCCATGTCTTGCAAGTTAAACAAAGTGTTTTTGGTAATTGTTTTTAAGTTTATGTGTTAGGGAATGTTAATTAAAATTAATGTTTAACATCTTAAATCATAAATACACAACAACATAACTTCACCATAACAACACAACAACATGATGAGGCAGTTCACCCCTCCTGGGCTACATCTGCTGGGTCCAAGGCTCCTAATGGGCATGTCCTTGCTCTATTAAGTTGTTCAAATTGGTATTATAGTAAAAAAAATGCCTAAACATGCAAAAACAGTTGTGAAATTGAATTTAGAATACAGAAATAAGCTAAGAATGGCTTTTATTTCACCTCAAACAGTGAAGTGTATCCCAATACAGCTCCATTTCCCTCATGGCCCTGATGGCTCTCCAAGCTTCCTTGATGAAAAAATGGCTGAAGAACACCTTTGTTGGCTTTTCAACTTGTCCCAAACTCTCCAAAATGCTCAGAATACCCAAAATTGACCAAAATTTCGTCCCAATTAGTCCAATATTGGAGAAGTTATCATAAAAACAAGATTCTGCCCAATGTCAAGTGACAAACCCCACTAAATGTGGGAGAACTGTAGATAGGCGCTTGAAAAATGGTGGATAGAATAGAATCGATGGAAACCACGCTAAATGGTTAGAGCTGTTATATCTGGAAATTAATGTTGGGTAGGGTGGTCACATGACTCATCCCTTCCAGAACCATCGGAACCACCATTAAATTAACTACAACATTTAGTTGCAGGTCTGTGTTGGCCACATGCATCCGTTTAATGGCCGAAGTTATAATCGTTCATCTTTAACTGTACCATAAAAATCTAAACATCGCTGTTAACGCTGAACACATGCACGGTTTGTTTAACTATTTTTTTTTGCTGCGGTTAAATCTTAGCTCTATGGTTCATGTCTGTAGGTCACATGATACATGGGGGCTCACCCCCATTTTCCACCAAACCAACGTTCAAAAAACTTCAAAAGGAATCCAACTCCTCCCTATGTTAAGAACCATTGAATAGGAGAGTTGGTCGGGCCGCTTGGCTTGTGCGCACGAGGTCGTGGGTTCAAATCATTTGGGCCTCAATAAAATTTGGACATACAACATTAAAATGCGGCCTGGGGCCACATGACAGCCTCCAGGGTTGCCACATGGCAGCCCCTCATTGGTCAAGAAAACCAAAAGTCAAACCATCCATCAATATAGCACTAACACTTGTTTGAATCTCATTCGTCCCTATGGAATATTCCAAGGAATATTTTTTTTTTAGTAATTCCAAAGTCAAAGTAAACCTTGGTCAAATTGGATTTTTGAAAGATACTAAAAACTTCAAACCTGCATAACTTTCACATACAATGTCAGATTTGAGTATCATTTGCAGCGCCAAACTCGCAGCGACGAGGCATATCCGTTAGTTCAGGTTTCAACCAATTCTAAGCAATTCCATTTTGGAGCATTTTTTCCATTTGGACATGATCACCTGATCAGAAGAGCCGGGAATGAGGTTGCAGACTACCTAGATAACTGGGGATGCAACCATGAAGGACGTCGGCTCGACATAAATGCATCTAACAGGGCCTGGGATATTGAACTACATCCATTAAAAATAATCATAAACAGAGATAAGGAGAGTTATCAAGACCGAGTCCCCTAATTGGGGTGCCATGAAGAGGTTGAGAGGTGAGGTTTGGCGGTGGCACATGGTGTCGCGCATAGACTGTATGGATGACTCAACACTTCGCATGATCGGTTGAGACATGACCACATGCCAGATAATAATTCCCTTCGTAGGAGTATTTGGAAAACATAGGGGAATTTCAGGAAATTCTTGGAAACAACATCGGGATCGAACATTAAGGTAGGAGGTATGCCGGAGAGGTCACACTGATCCCGAAAGGTAGCTAGAAGAAATAGTAGCAGTGAAGGAAGAATTTTGGCATTGGTAGCTGGTCATTTGGTATGTTCTACGCCTCCTAGCTTTGATAGAAAACATGAATGTAATTGTAAATTGGATGTCTCTCTTTAGAAATCCCTCCAAAAGAGGTTGTTTTACTGTTCTAAGGTCCTTTCCAAACATGAAACTTGGATATAGAATGCTTCATTCTATGCATGTGGCCCTTATCCATAGTTATGCAACCAAATTCATTTTTTCGAATAGTATTCAGTTAGTTTTTTTCAATTGCAAGTTTAAGGGTTATGCGATTTTAAAACATGCAGTCTTTTGCTTTTGGTCAAAGAATTTCGTGGCCTTTATGATTTTCCAGGCCCCTGTGGTTATACCCTGCTTTGAAACCCCCTGTGATGTCTCTCCTCTTTCTACTTCTGTGTTAGTGTTGGGGAAGGGCTCTCATCTTGCAAAGCCAGGAAGGGAATTGGGTTGGTACGTCATCCAAAATGTTTCAGTCTCACAATTGTATGATATAGCTAGCATGGATAGGCACGATAGTCCCACCCACAATGTGGGAGGTGGCAATAGGACCTAATGTTAGATTCATTTTACTATTTTCCAATTACATTGCATGTAGAACTGTAGGTTTTGCAAGGCATAGTTTATTTGTTGGTTTTTCTAGGGGGGTAGTGCAACCATCCATTTGGTGTTATTGTTCATGCATTTTACTCTACATTTCAGTAGTTTGATGTTGCGATTGAGTCAGAATATGCCACAGTTGAGTCTCCATTTGATTCTACCTTTGTTCATAGACTTGCATCATTTTGGGAATACCTTCTCTGACATATTCCAAAGGAAGAACAATGTTGTGGGCCCTACCTGCAGTAACATCAATACTATTATGGACTTTCTTTTCCCTTACAAAAGCCCTGCAAAAGTAAAATCAGGTTTCCCTAGCTCTCTATCATAAAATCCAAGGCAAAATTGAATCCTCATTGTATGAGGATGGACAACAATGGCAAAAGGACAAACTACAAAGAAGTAGGGTAGGGAAAAAGGAAAGAAAAAGTAGGTCAAACCCATCACAATATCTAGGAAGCGAGGCAAGAAATCCAAGAAAGAGGTAATAGAAAACCTTTTCGAAGCCTACACCACAGGAAATCCTCCCCAAGTCCGCAATCTAATTAAGGGAAGGGAGTGAGAAACTGGGCATAAAGAAGAAAACATAGAAATGTATGAAGAAGAAATCGACTTCATAGTTGATCGAGGGAATACTAGAGGACGATGAACCCTTTTCCACTAGTCTATTCAGACTTACTAGACATTTAAATGTGTTATGGAAAATGCTGCTACGAGCCTTTAAGAAGCGGGAGTAGACCCACATGTGGTTTCAGGTGATTTCAATACTGCAGGATATTAAAAAGGAACTATAATACATTCGGTTAACTCAGCATCATGCAACACCATGACTTTGGAAGAATCGAGAGGCAAATTCAAACGATGCACCAAGTGGACATGCGGGGGTCTTGTGTTAAAAACCCTGCACCAATTGAATCCTCAAATCACTGATTCACTGGTTTTCTCTTTTTATGTTTCATGTTTTTTAGCGGAAAAAATTTATATTTACAAGTTGTTGTCAGACTTTGGTAGATATAATAGTATGGATCCAATAGTCTATAGGAGGAAAAAACAATTTCAATACTGGATTGCCTTTAACTCGCTAAGATGGTTAACATACCTAGTTTCCTTCGTGCAGGTTAAGATTATCGCCTTTTGTTATGTAAACCTGCTTACTTTTTTATAAATAGAAAAATGCAAAAGGAACTTCTAAACTTACAAAAAAGGCATGTCTGTATAAAAAAAAATTATATTCTATATAAACAAAGATACAAGAGCATAATATCTTTTTGTTATTTGGGTATTACCAATATAATAATGTTTTGTTATTTTTCGATGCTGCATGCAGAAAACCATTTTTTTCAATGGATGCACATGCAAACTCAACGAGATGCTATCATTTCCACAACTGCCACCACCGTGGATGGATTAATGAACGATTGTGCACAGGTTATATCATCATGCTAGAAGTCATATCAAATTTAAACGCAAATGCATCTAGGTCAGAAATGTAAGTTACCAAATAGAACTCCGTAATCAAATAAATGGCTTTTGATAGGATTCATAGAAGTTGAAATGAAGCTTGAGGAAATATTATTGATTTATTTATGTATTGAGGAGTTTTTACAGTGCATTATATTAGATATCATTTTTTGGGATTAAACTGTGTTAAATAATTCATTTATTTATGATCATTTTCATAAGACGTAATTGTAATTGATTAAATTTTCATAATTTTTTAATAGTCCACTTAAGACTCATTAAATCTATTGATACTCACAAAAACAGTATTAGACTTTGCATAATTAATAGGTTGTTGGTATTACCCAAATGCGTGCATAAAAATGCATTGCAAACATAAATAATAACATGCATTAAAATACATTGCAAACATAAATAAAAGCGCCATAAGGAAAGCTTGGTCGAGATTAGCACAGATATATCTTGCCATAATATTTTGATTGATATTTTTGGTAGGCATGTCTCTTGCCATAATATTGAACTTGGAAAGGATGTTCATTACATTGTTTGTTTATGAATCTTCACAATGGTTTCAAAGGCCTTTTAGTATTTCTAAATAGTATAATTTTCTTGGTTTAATTAGACTTAACTTGGTCTAAATAGCTTAGTCTAATTATCAACTTCACTCAATGACCCACTTAAGGCTCATCAGTTTTGTTGCCAAAATATCTTAACTAGAAATTACACCATATCTTGCAAAGCAAACGTTGTAAAGCAGTAGCATATGAAAGAGTAATATAGAGGAAAAATATGTGATATGTTATTTGATTTAATTGAATATAAAAGATTTTGTTAGAGGTTACAACAGTAACATAGGAAAGAGTTGTATAGAGGAAAAAATATGTGATATGTTATGTGATTTAATTGAATATAAAGGAAAAAAGATGTGATATGTTATGTGATTTAATTGAATATAAAATATTTTGTCAAACGTTCACTTAGTGAATCCCGTGTTATATGTCAGAGGTTCACTGAGTGAATCCCTTATGATTAAGATAGGGATGTGGACAGTCAATGTACATCTATGATGTCTAAAGAAATTGTCAATGGTTAAAGCAAGAAACAAGAAGTGTTTGTGCATTCTAGGTGTGAAAGAGGGTACATTGCAACTTTAAATGTTTCCAAGGATTTTGTTTCATTGTAATAGCTATGCAAAAACATTAGACATGAACATGGGCCTATGATTATTTTTTGTGACAATTATAATGCACTTATTTAGAAAAAAATCATGAGTTGTATTTACAAACAAATGATACACATAAGAGAGGTAATCAATTTCATTAAACTAACCATAATCAAGGTTAAAACTTCAAATAATATAAAATTATTTAACAAAGAAAAAGATGGAAGAAAATTTGCATGATGTTAGGAGAAATGTGAAGATTCAACCTTAATTAATGTAAAATTTCCCAAGTAAGAAATTGTAAAAATATTACAATATATATACCCATAAAGTTAAACAATTTATTATTATATACACTTATTTTTATAACTATTTTGTTATTTCAAATTTAGTTTTTAAAACTAAATCTTTTTATTAATTATAAATTAATTTAAAATATATAAATCAAGTAAATTACAGTGCCCAAGGTTATAATTCTACCTAATCTCAAATAAAGAAAAACACTTATAATTAGTTTAACTAGGATTTAAAATTCCAAGAATTTTTATTTTAAATGTGAATATGTTGAAAACTCAAAGGATGACGAACATTTTTTTATCACGTAAAAGCAGAGGATGATTGTGGTTTTTATTTTATTTAATATCTAAAACATTATATTAAATTTTTTAGGAGATAGAAACAACTTAAAGCTTAAAAAAAACTTTAGCACCTTGAAAGCAAAGGATGATTATGGTTTTTATTTAATGAATATTTAAAACATTACATTAATTTTTTTAAGAGATAGAAACAACCCATAGATAAAACAAAATTCACGAATCACAGTGTACATGAGTGTACATTAGCATAAGACTAGTGACCTCTAAAAAAATTTCTATGAATAGAATGCAGTTTTGAATATACTATGACCGAAAATATTGAGCTGAATGAATGCAAAACATAGTAATAATAATTATTTGAAAACATAAAAGCGGTTTAGTTTCCATAAATTTAAATTTGAAAATGGACAATTATCTTTATTTTTTTTCATCAATCGATCAATCTATAGACCCATATCACATTTTAGTTCTTTTCATCAATTTATCAATCTATAGACCCTTATCACATGACAAGATAAAGAAGAGTGTCATCACATTAAGAACATCTATAAACCCACATCACACCGTGCGGAGATAGAGAAGACTGTCACAACATTATGAACATCTGTCCATTTTATTATTTCATCTTTTTCAAAATACGTTTATTCTCAGCCTCCACAACCGATGCAAGGCAATGATCCAATGAAAGGTAAAACCCCAACAACATTTTTGTTTCAGATAACCAGAGATTAATATAGATTTAACCTCGGGTTTAGGCCGAGGCTGCTTGGGGACCATGATAGTGAGCACTCCATTTTCTATTGTTGCCTTCACTTGGTCCACCCTGTCATTTTCGGGTAGCCGGAAACACTGTAGAAATTTATCATGAGAGTGCTCAATACTCTGCCACTTGTTGTTTCTTTTTCTCTTCTTCTTTCTTGTGCTTAACACTTATTTGTAAAATTGGGTCGTCTTACACTTCTATCTTTACCTTTTCTTTCTTCGGGTCTTCGAGGAACAACCATGTAAATCCCCGATGCTACGTAAAATTACAAACAATGGAACACAAACCCTCCAAAAAGAAATAGGAATACCTGGATAATATGGGGAATTCACATATTCAAGAGGATCGCATAAATCCAGTGAGAACAGATGGAATACACTAGATTATCTGTCAAAGAAGCGAGGAATGAACAACGTTCTTGCAATGAATTATTGATTATCAAGGCAAATGTGAATGTGAGAGCTTTCGGAAATTCGAAAAATCTTCTTGCTATTGTTGAGATATGTGTAACTGATTAATAAATATTTGATAACAATATTCAATCCTAAGGTAGATATTATTTCAATATTCTAACATCAAAATCAACGGTACATAATGATACAAGTGGCAATTTAGGAGAGTTGTTTTCAAATAATGACAATTACAATGCAAAAATGTAAAATGTCAAATTTAACACTACTTTGTACAAACGGCGGTTTGATTTGTTGACATAATAATTTAAGTGGCTATTTGATTTGTTGAGATAACCATTTAAGTACAAATATGTAATTCCACAATAATGAGAATTACCATACTCGACTTAATTTTTTTTTTTTTTGAAGAATTCTCAAATTAAGGATTTATCAAAATAACTAAGATTGTTAAATTGAAACCTTAAAATTTTGTTCAAAATAATACCATGATTTTCAATAAAAGAATTATTAAATTCAATTCCAGAGGACCATTTTAAAAAGAATTATTCATCTTTCCTTTCAGATAGGCGAATCCATGTTTTTTTAAATTAAATAATTTTGAAAATAACACCATGATGTTTTATAAAAAGATTGTTAAATTGAATAAAAATTGAGAATAAAACACCTCCTTCACACAATGACAAAAAATTATAAATAAATGAACAGCTCTCCGATTCTTAATTTTCAAAATTATATTTCTGAGTGAATGCAATCATAGGTGCCATTAGTCGCAGAGAAATGCACCTGTTTTGGTTAATGTGCTATCTGATTTTTAACGTGCTATCATCTTTTTCCCTATGGCTTTCTGTTGAGCATCCCTGGAATGAAAATATGTTTACAGGAGAAAAGGTTTGTTGAGATTTTTTGTTTTAAATAAAATAGGAAAAACTCTCAGTGTGTGACAATAATAGGAATTTGTTGCTAGATTAGCTCCAGGTTGTTGGGAGGGAGTTAATGCATCCTAAATTTGATGTGAGAGGATTTATGAGGCAGTTATATTCTCTTTGCTATATAACAGGTATCCATACGAATTGTTTTGTGTGTGTGTGAGAGTTTGTAATCTCCTATTTGATTAATAAAGAATTGCCAATGCCTATGTTGTGTGGACGTAGCCCAGATTGGTTGGGTGAACCACGTTAAACCTTTGTGTCTCTATGTTTGATTTTCTGCTGTGTGTTCGTAGTTTAATGTTTTTCCGCTGTGATAACTCCAACAATTGGTATTGGAGCAGCAAAGTTGAGTGGTCAAACTTGTTACAGTGCGCAGAGAGCCGAGCCGTCGCTGTATTTTTTGGTGAACTGTGCATGGAACTGGTGGTGAACTGTGCGTTGATAAATGGTCTAAAGACTACTGCTGTGTCATTCGTGTGAAGGCTGCCAACGGTGAATCGTTGAACAAAACGAGCAGGGCTGAATTGTGCAGCGTTGAATCGTTGCACAAAACGAGTGCAGAGTTGAATCTTGGTGGCAGCGGCGCTGGCAGAGCCGTGAGCTTGGGTCGGTCTGCTGTGTTAACGAATTGGGTGAACCGAGATTTGGTAAATCAAATTTTTTTTTAAATGATTTGAAATGAGCATATAGGTTCTTAAAAGTAAGTCGATGCCATTTGAAGAAGGTTTTTTTTAAAAATCGATTTGAAGTTTTATTAAAAAAAAAAATCATATATTTAAAGTCGATTTTTATGAAGTTGTTTTTTTTTAAGACCCAAAAGCCCATAATTTTCGAGTTGAAATCGATTTGTAATATTGTATATCCATGGTTTACAATCGATCTAATTTTAAAATCGATTGGGAATTATTATATTTCCATTTGCACATGGTATTTTGAAATGGTTTACATAAATCGATTTGTGTTAAATTCCATTCACGCATGGTATGAAAGGTGAAGGGCATTTATAAATAGTTTTGAATATTGTTTATTTTTTGCCATTTGCATATGGTATGAAGTGAAAGACATTTTAAAGGTGAAGGGTATTTTTTTTTTAAAGGGCATTCTTTAAAAAAAAGGGCATTCTTTATTTAAAAGTTGCAATTGGAGGTTGTTTTCTTGTGACACGATATGGCAAAAACACAAAGTGCCCGGTTTGAAATTGAGAAGTTTAACGGAAAAAATAACTTCGAGATCTGGAAGGTAAAGATGCACGATCTGCTGATTCAACAAGGCATGGCGAAAGCGCTGTTGGGGAAAAGCAAAAAGCCTTCTTCCTTGACAGAGGATGAATGGGATGAGTTGGATGACAGAGCTCTGAGCGCAATTCGGTTATGTCTGGCAGATGACGTTCTGTTCAACATTGTGTCAGAGAAGACCGCCGCAGGCCTGTGGTCGAAGCTTGAGAAGCTCTACATGATGAAATCCTTGACAAATCGGATTCTCCTGAAGCGACAGCTTTATGGTTTGCGAATGAAGGAAGGTACCTCGATTACTGACCATCTGAATGTTTTCAATACTCTATTGGTACAATTACAAAGTCTAGATGTAAAATTTGATTCAGAGGATAAGGCAATAACTCTATTTTGTTCATTGCCCGAATCGTGGGATCACTTTGTTACTTCCATAAGCTTTAGTACTGCAGACATCCTTGAGTTTGACGATGTGGTTGGAGCCTTGTTGTCTGAGGAGACGAGGAAGAGGTCGAATGCAGACACCTCTACATCAGAGGCAATGATGGCTAGAGGTCGTTCTAGAGAAAGACGCTCTGGTAAGCACAGCGACTCGCGTTCAAAGTCAAAAGGGAAGAAGAGCAAAGTAAAGTGCTGGTTTTGTGGCAAATCAGGGCACTTGAAGAAGGACTGCTGGAAGCGACAACAGCAAACTTCTAAAGAAGATTCTTCGACAGAGAAGAAGGAGGCAAATGCGACAGATACAGGTTCGACATCTGGTTCAGGTATGAGTGATGAAGTATTATCAGTTAATGTGTCAAATCATGGTCAACATTGGTTGTTAGATTCCGGTGCATCAAACCACATGTGTATTCATAGAGAATGGTTTAAGACGTATAGATCAATTAATGATGGAGTCGTGTACATGGGTAATGATGTCACATCTAATATTGTGGGAATAGGGAGTATACAGCTGCAAATGTTTGATGGGACAACTAAAATGTTAACTGATGTAAGACATGTACCAGATTTAAGGAAAAATATAATTTCACTGGGAGCACTTGACACCAATGGATATAAAACTGTAATTCAAGGTGGAGTAATGAAAATTTACAAAGGTATTTTACTAGTATTGAAAGCTAAGAAAATAGGAAATATATTTCAGTTAGAAGGAAGAACAGGGTCAGCTCATGTGTCTACAGTGTCTGAACATGACAGTAGTTCCATTCGCCTATGGCATCAAAGGTTGGGTCATATGAGCGAAAGAGGGTTAAAGATTTTGGCTGATCGCAAGTTACTTCCTAATCTAAGGTCTGGAAAGTTAGATTTCTGTAAACATTGTCTGTTTGGCAAACAAAGTAAGCAAAAGTTTAAAACAAGCAAACATACTAGTAAAGGAATACTTTATTATATCCATTCAGATGTTTGGGGACCAGCCCCTACAACTTCATATGGTGGCTCGTCATATTTTGTATCGTTTATTGATGACTTTTCTAGGAAGGTGTGGGTCTACATGATGAAAAAGAAGTCTGATGTTTTTACAATTTTCAAACAGTTTAGACCATTGGTAGAAAATATCACTGGTAGAACTATAAAGTGTTTAAGAACTGACAACGGTGGTGAGTTTACCTCCAAGGAGTTTGAAAACTATTGCAAGGATTCAGGGATCGAGAGACATAAGACTACTGTTTATACTCCTCAGCAAAATGGAGTTACTGAACGCATGAACAGGACTCTTTTGGAGAGAGCAAGGAGTATGCTGAGTAATGCTGGTTTGCAGAAGGAGTTGTGGACAGAAGCGGTGGCTACAGCTTGTTATGTCATAAATCGGTCGCCATCGACAGCGATAGGTTGCAAGATTCCTCAAGAGGTATGGAAAGGTCACCCTTGTGATTATTCTAAACTCAGAGTGTTTGGCTGTGATGCATATGCTCTAGTGCCTAAACATCAGCGAACTAAGTTAGATCCAAAGTCTAAAAGGTATATCTTTGTTGGGTATGGTGTTGGAACAAAGGGATATAGATTGTGGGATCTTACTACCCGCAAAATCATCATCAACAGAGATGTAAAGTTTAATGAATCCTCTCTTGTATAGTTAGATGTAGATAGTAGATTGAAACATGATGATGTATTTGACTTTCAGCACATTCAGTTTGATAGCATTTCTAATGATAGTCATGATGACCATAGTTCAGATACTAGTCATGAACAGGTTTCAGAATCAGAACATGAACAGGGTTCAGGTTTAGATCATGAACAGGTCTCAGATACTGATCGGCAAGAAGTTCCTACAGATGGTAGTCAGCCAATTGCGGAAGCACCATAAACATCCTTAAGGAGGTCTACAAGAATCAAACGGCCACCGAGAAGGTATGATGATTATGTTACTTCAGTTGCATTTACTGCTAATGACGATGAACCTCTGTGCTATCAGGAAGCAATAGAAGGTTCGAAAAGTGACAAGTGGAAAGCAGCCATGAAGGACGAAATGATGGCCTTAATTAAGAACGGCACATGGGATCTAGTTGAGCTTCCGAAAGACAGGAAAACTGTGGGGTGTAAATGGGTTTTCAAGCTGAAACGGGGTGTGAATGATACGGAAGACAAGTACAAAGCGCGGCTGGTTGCAAAAGGGTTTTCTCAGAAAGCTGGTATTGACTTTCATGAGATTTTTTCACGAGTGGTTAAAATTGTTTCAATTAGAATTGTGTTGGCATTAGTGGCTTTGCTTGATTTAGAGTTGCAGCAATTAGATGTTAAGACTGCATTTCTACATGGAGACTTAGATGAGGAAATTTATATGGAACAACCGGAAGGGTTTGTTCAGCATCGCAATAAGAAATTTTTCTGCAGGCTCAAGAAGTGATTGTATGGTCTGAAGCAGTCGCCTCGACAGTGGTACAAGAAATTTGATTCTTTCATGTTGAGTCAAAAATATATAAGAAGTGAATATGATCATTGTGTTTACTTTAAGCAGTTAAGTAATGGCATGTTCATTCTCTTAGTGTTATATGTTGACGATATGCTTTCAGCAAGCAAAAGCATTGAAGAAATCAACAGGTTGAAGACTCAGATGGCAAGGACATTTGATATGAAAGATCTAGGAGCAGCAAGACATATTTTGGCCATGGAGATTTTCAGAGACAGGAGCAGTGGTAAGCTGTGGCTATCACAACAGAATTATATTGAGAAAATACTTGTGAGGTTTGGTATGAACAATGTGAAGCCTGTGTCAGTCCCTTTAGCTTCCCATTTTAAGCTTTCTTCGAGTTTATGTCCTAATACAAATGAAGAAAAGGATTATATGTCTCGAATTCCATATGCTAATGTAGTAGGATGTTTGATGTATGCGATGGTTTGTACTCGACCAGATATTTCACATGCAGTTGGGGTTGTCAGCAGGTACATGGCAAATCCGGGTAAAGAACACTGGTCAGCAGTGAAATGGGTGCTTCGGTACTTGAGAGGCACAAGTAGTTATTGTATCACTTACAATAAGAGTAGTGAATTTGTTTGTGGGTATGTTGATTCTGATTTTGCAGGTGATTTGGATAAGAGAAGGTCAACTTCAGGGTATGTCTTTACTCTTGCAGGTGGAGCTATTAGCTGGATGTCAAAGCTACAAAACATTGTTGCTTTATCCACTACTGAAGTAGAATACATTGCTGCTTCGCATGCTTGCAAAGAGGCGGTTTGGTTGAAAGGTTTGCTTGGTGAGTTTGGTAGGTTAGAGGACAACATCAGGTTACTTTGTGATAGTCAAAGTGCAATACATTTGGCTAAGAATCCGGCCTATCATAGTAAATCAAAGCATATTCCAATTAAGTACCATTTTGTAAGACAGGTTATCACTGAAAGGGGAGTCTCTCTTGAAAAGGTGCATACAAAGGAAAACTGTGCAGACATGTTCACGAAACCAGTTTTGTTGGAGAAGTTGCGTTGGGGTTTAGCTTCTCTTGGCTTGCAGAAAAGATAAAATAATAAACAAACAGGGCATCAGGCTAATTGTTGTCAAGGTGGAGATTGTTGAGATTTTCTGTTTTAAATAAAATAGGAAAAAATCTCAGTGTGTGACAACAATAGGAATTTGTTGCTAGATTAGCTCTAGGTTGTTGGGAGGGAGTTAATGCATCCTAAATTTGATGTGAGAGGATTTATGAGGCAGTTAGATTCTCTTTGCTATATAACATGTATCCATACGGATTGTTTTGTGTGTGTGTGAGAGTTTGTAATCTCTTGTTTGATTAATAAAGAATTGCCGATGCCTATGTTGTGTGGACGTAGCCCAGATTGGTTGGGTGAACCACGTTAAACCTCTGTGTCTTTATGTTTGATTTTCTGCTGTGTGTTCGTAGTTTAATGTTTTTCCGTTGTGATAACTCCAACAAGGTTTCCTTTGCTCGGGATGAGATGTAAGCTAATACTGTGAACCTTACTTCTTATAGTTCTCAAACATTGATTTGATTTTGTTTGACATGGATTGAGGGTTCTTTAGTCATTGTGGATGGGCTAGCCCAAACTTCTGTTACATTTGTCCTTTTCGATTGATATCGAGATCATTTTTATCCAATACCATGAGGCCTGTGATGGTATGGGACATTGTTTTTCATTTTGCAGATTTAGGCATCCACTTTATCCCCTTACTATCAAACATTTTATGGATTCAGAGAAATTCACCAACCAAAACTACCAACCAAAAGTAACTTCTCTTTGGGTATGTGATCAATTCAATAGTTACAAAAAGTAATTTTCCTAAAATTGAGTCAATTTTTTTGAAATGATTTTCAATGAGTCAATGTAACTCGTCAAGCACTTGGCCCAACTACTCAATGATTCTAATAAACACGAACCTATTTCAACACAAAAAAACATGCATGTTTATTTCATTTTGTTAGATCTAATACTTTTGTGATCCATAATGTAGATAAAAGAACTTTTGGATTAACCACATCATTAGGATTAGGTCAACATTTCGAAATAGTTAATGTGATTCATTTTCATGACACGGTGGAGAGACTAATTGATCTCAATGAATAAATAGTGTAGATGCATCATTTCTTGGAAGTAGCCATTGAGAACTAACTATTAAGAACTAGCCATTCTAACTAGTTGTTAAGAACTAGCCGTTAGAAAGTTAGTTAGTACGTTAAAAATAAATTAATTGTTTAAATGAAATCTTATTTAATTAAATTAAATATTAGAAGGGGGTTTATAAATAATTATTTAATAGGTAAAAGAGAGAGGGTAAAAGTTTTAAAACAAAAATAATAATAATTAAATAAATCAATAAAACAATCAAATAATAAAAATAAATCAATAAACCAATCAAATAATATATAACCAGACAACATAAATTAATAAATAAAAATAAATAAACAACTAAATAAATAAATAAAATATTTATTAACAATATAATAGGTAATAGGGGTTAACTTGATTTAATCAATAAAATTAAATAAAATTAAATAATTAAGTAATAAATTAATAAATTATATAACTAAAAATAAAAATAAATTAATAACTAAATAAAGAGACGTAAGAAAGAATTGGAGAGGGGCAAAAATTAATAAATGAATAAATAAATGAAGTAAAATAAAATAAAATAATTAATTAATTAAAAATATTAGAAGAATAAAAATAAATCAATAAATAAATGAAAATAGAATCAAACATAAGAAATATAAAAAGACATTATTTGGTGAGAACCGGGGTCCAACTCTTACTTAATTTCCAACCATCATCACGGTTGAGATTCTTAGCACGTTGCTCTCACTTTCCTATGGTGGAAGTGATCTACTCTAGCAATGGCTTTAGAGTCTTCGATACAGACATGGTGGAAGGATTTTTCCACATGTTTAGCATAAAATCTGAAGTGTGGGACCGATTATTTCATTTGTCAATCTGAAAACGAATTTTTCAATCAAAACCTAAGCTTGAAATTGGAAATGTTGTTTTGAGTGAAATTCCCTCTAAACTATAATAGATCTGAGATGTGACTAGGTGAAGATAATACAAACACTTGACGTAAATATGTGAATCAACGAAAAACGATAGAACAAACAAATATATTATCTGATGCAAATATGATGCATAAGGAAGACTTATGGAACAGGTTAGAGATGGAGCTTCATGGAAAATTAGAGGTGCGTTGTGTATATATATTTTTGTTAGGATCAAATAGTTTGGTCTCTTTACAAGGACATATTCGTTTCTCTACATAAATAGATAATATTTGTGAAAGCTATGGAAAATATGCAGAGTTTAAGATTTTATTATGTTAACATGGTTTCGCATAGTCCTTAGAATTTGATAAACGTTCTTCTCAAGAACGAAGTAAAGGTAATTGCGAGGAATTTAGGGCTTAAATTGATCGAGATGGGAAGGGGATGCAGATCAAGGATGCAGAGGCACATAGACAAATACCACTAAACAAGTGGTGGCTAGCCAGTGCTAGAACACAAGCATAGGTATAAGGTAATGTTACACTAACGAAATTAGGTAATGCATTCAAAATTGTTCAGTGATATTATATAAATATAATTTCAAGTACATTTGTAAATCTAAAATTATAGAGCTTGAAAGTGAGCTGAAGAATTTAATTCAAGAGAATTGAATGAAACATCCAAAGTCTCGAGGCAATACCAATGGAGATGATTGGAAGGTCCCTTACGACATTTCCACTGGTCCTTATAGGTAAACATGGTTCATTGTGCATGCTACTCTAGAATATGTGATTAGAGGTGCTGGAACTACTCCTGGGAAATACGTCACTACTGCTCGGAAATGTGACTAATGGTGTGAACTACGCCTGGGTATCTAACTATAGAATCGACTAGATATGTATCTTCACCTTGATCATCTAAATCTGATTAGGTTTAGATTCATTGGGACAATCAAAATTAGTTACATACACCCAGACTTCTGCCTGTGCCAACATTTGCATTGCAGTGTAGATGGCCAAATTTTCAAGTTTAAGTGAAAAGTTTAAATTTATATAATATAGGCTTGAAAAATCAAACATTAAATATTATGGAAGTAATGATAGCATTACTTCACAACAAAAAAAATAAATTGAAAGTTAAACATATTCTTACATCCTAATATAATATCTTATAATGTGACGTCGTAAATTAAATATATTCTTATATCCTAACATAATAGCTTATAATGTGACCTATTGCGTTAGGAAGAGTGCAAATAATATGGAAAGAAGCCAAATCACATGGAAATTGTGAAATTTTGCGTAAAAATGAAATCACAATTAAAAAAAAAAGGAAAATAATAAAAAAACATCAAACTTTGCATCAATGGCTTAAAAATTAAATTTCAATGAAAAATAGTAAAAATTTCATACTTTTCCATGAAAAAATAAAAAGGTTATCAATTTTTGTACAAGGTTAATATTGATAAAACAATGAAACCATTATCGGTTTTCGTACAATATTAATAGCAAAAAGATGAACCCATTACTATAGTCTCTGGAGCCCCTTCACGGAGGGACTAATAAGCGTAGAGGGATGGAAGCAATTGCAGGAATTCGTAAATAAGATGATTGTAACCCATGCACCGAATAACCAATATTCTATTGGTTCTCACATTTTCTTTTCCAAAAATGATACTATCATTTATGTTCATATTTTTCCAATCCGAACTCCTCCTGAGAAGAAGTTTTCAGATTACAACAGATTACAACAAAGAGAGAAGAGTAACACACAATTGATAAGAACATCCACACAAAAAAGGTTTTATTATGGACACGTATATATACATTTGATAGATAGTTACAACTGAAAATTGTTCAGATAACTTCTAAGTAATCCTCTAGAAACTAATTTCTAACTCTTGATTAATATTTAACAGTCACCCTTAATATTGAGAGTTATATTGTTTTAATGCCTAACTTCTGACATTGATATTCAAAATTAAATTTTCCTAGCATTTTGGTGAAGATATCACTAATTCTTCCTTGGAATGATGAAATTTGAAAACAATATCACCATTTATGACAAGTTCACGAATGAAGTGAAAACGAGTGTCAATATGTTTGTTTTTTTGTTCAAATAGATTGTTTTTTGAAAAGGAAATAGCGGAAGTGTTGTCACAAAATATTGAAATAGGTTAATTTTTTGTATATCCAATGTAAGAGAGAAGTATCTTCAGCTACACTACTCGACATGATACTATATTTGCTGCAATGTACTCGGTTTCTCTTGAAGATAATGCAACTATGGGCTACTTTTTGGATGACAATGAAATAAAATTCCTACCAAATGAAAATCATATCCAGAAGTGCGTTTTCGATCATCAATACATCCTACATAACCACTCTCTGTATAACCAACGATTTTACT
Organism: Pinus albicaulis; assembly: GCA_034641835.2. NCBI lineage: Eukaryota > Viridiplantae > Streptophyta > Pinopsida > Pinales > Pinaceae > Pinus > Pinus albicaulis. Next base: position 866,204,154 of record CM076572.1, read on the forward strand.
TTGTGTAGCGGTTGTATACCATAAACCATAAGTACTTGTACTTGAAATGTATCTTAACACCCTTTTCCAACTTTCTAATCACAATATTTAGGAGATTCCATAAACCTGGAAATATAACTAGCTCCAAATGCTATATTATGTCTAGTAGTAGTTAGATACATAATACTACGAGGAATTTTCCTATATATAGCCGAATTAGCAACAGTACCCACATCATTTTTACTTAATTTTATACCAACCTCAATAATAGTATCCACTCATTTACACCTATCCATCTTAAAAAATTTCAAAACATTAGTAGCATACTTATGTTCACTCATAAAGATATCATCATTTGTTTATTTCACTTCAATACCTAAGAGGTATCTCATTAATCTGAAATCTCTCATTTCAAATTCATTTTCATTGCAACTTTAAATTCATCTAACTACATGTTACCTATATAAATTATGTCATTAACATAATGACATAGTATAAGTATATTACCTTGATGATCTTCCTTGATATAGAAGGTTGGTTCATGGTTTCTCCTTCTCAAACCATTATTTAGCAAGTAATGGTCTATTCGATTGTACCAAGCTCTTCGAGCTTGCTTCAAGCCATACAATGATTTCTTCAACCTGTACACCTTATGTTTTTTGTTTTTGATTTGGAAACTAGGTGGCCAATCAACATACACTTCTTCATTCAATACACCATTTAAAATTAAAACCTTACATCCATTTGGTAAATTAGCCACTTGTATTCTGCTGCAATAGCTAATACAAATGGAACAATATCAATTCTATCTATAGGTGAAATTGTTTGACCATAATCTATGCCAGGTTTTGTGAAAAACCTTTGGCAACTGACCTTGCTTTGTGTTTATCAACTTCACCTCTCTCATTTAAATTAGTTTTATGAACCCATTTAACACCAATAGTGTTTTTATAATTAGGTAGTTCAACCAAATCCCATGTTTTCTTTCTTTCAATAAGATCGATGCCATTATTCAGTGCATCTACAATTTTTTTTTCCTTTATAGCTTCTTCAAAAAAAGTAGGTTGAAATGAGAAAAATGCAAAAGGTACAACATCATCGACACTGTCTTCTGCATAAATATCACTTAAGCTTCTCATTTTTAGATTATTAGAATCTGACTCACTTAAATATGATGAACTACTACTTCTTGGTAAACTACTACTCTTTTTTTCTTGAGCCTATAATCTTGGAGTGCTCTTTGTAGGTGCTTTATGCTCTTCTAACATAATAAAAGGATTAGGACAAGTATTGTTCTCCATTTCATTCCAAGATTTTTCTTTCATAAATTTCACATCTAGACTTCTGAAAAACATCTTAGTAATAGGATTAAACAATATGTATGCTTTATATTGGCCACTATACCCTATAACGATATACTTTACACTCCTATCATCAAGCTTCTTTCTTAAATTTTCTAGAACATGAGTGAAAGCAATATAACCAAAGACTTGAAAGTGTGAAACAATTATCTTTTGTCCACTCCATGCCTCTTTAGGTACAATACTTTGAACACTGGAACTTGGTGATACATTAAAAACATGTATCGAAGATGTAACTACTTTAGCCCATAAATCTTTAGACAAATTTTGTGTTTTGAGAAAACTTTGAGCCATATTCATTTTCTGATTCTTTATTTCCACGACTTCATTCTCTTGTGGAGTATAATTGGTTTTCGTATGCATTTTAATACCTTGATTTTTACCTCCGGATGCGGATGCTTAATGGGCTGGTTGGGACGTGGCACCCTGTGCTATTTCCAATGGTGTTTACATGGGCAGCCCATATGGCTCCCATGTACCTACATTAATGGCGATCATAACTCACCACCTCGCGCGACTGTTAATTCTCTCGGTTTGCTCACCATGCATACGATTATGGCGGTTCTTTGGGTTATGGAGCACATTCGAGATAGTTCGAATGGTAAGGTAGGTTGGGATGATTTCCCTTCTCCTCTGCAAGGGATTTGATCTCCAGGTGCTGCAGATGCCAGTGTGAGAACGAACACTGGGCGGCGTTGTTCTTTATTTGCTTGCTTCGAACCTCATCTGGAGTTTTATTTCTCTCACAGTCCTTTGTGCAGGGTCAATTCTCCCTCTGGTAGCGGTCTCAATTGTCATTTTCCGGCTCCTTTCGCTAATCCCTGTGGTATCCCATCCATATTCTCCCCCCCTGCTCTTCCTGTCCACCTCTCCTGCCCTGGTCCTCCTCGTCAAGCGCCTGTCACCATGCCCCATCTCCGCGAACGCATGCGGTGCAGGCGTGGACTCAGTCGAGGTCACACCTATCATCGTCACCCTCTTCTGAGCCATGGCTATGTCTCCACCTTGATAGATGAAGACGGCGCTCAAGCTCTTGCCTCTTGTGATGCTTCTGTCGATGCTTCCGCCCCCCCTCCCTTAGCTCGTGAGCCCCCTGCATTTCTCCCCCTCCTGTCTCTCCTCATCCCGCTCATCCCTCCATTCGAAAAACTTCCCAGCGAGCTGAACTCCAGTTCGATTGCACCTCGAACAGCTCCATCCTCACTGCTTTTATTACTGTGACTCTTCGTGAAGAAATCCCTAATCTGGCTTCGCCCCATTCTGTCAATCCTCTCTCCCCTGCGAGCTCTGGTATTCCGTGTGCGGCTCCATCTACTTCTGCTCCCCTTCCTCAGAACGAGCATTGCATGGAGATGGTGCGCACCGGCAGGGATGGCGCTCTCAACGCTAGGCAAGAGGACAGCAGTGACGCTTTCGCCTGTAGGATCATTGAGGAACCTCCTTCTCCAACTCATGAATAGCCTCTACAAAGCTATACATGTTTTTTTGCTCAGTCACTGTAGGAATCTTAGGCTATCACGCTTTACAGCTCAGCTGAAAAAGAAGGTTTCTAATTTCAGTATTTATTTTCATGTTTGTTTGGCTTGTATGAACTTAAAACCGGTTTCCCTCTCAAGGGCGGTTCATACTTTGTGGTTAAAAGGACTGGTTTCCCATTTAGGGTAGTCCAGACACTCTTTGACTAGCTTGTTTATCAAGCCTAGTGTTCAGGCTCACCCAGCTGACACTGTGGTAGTTTTGTACCAGTAGTTTTTATACATAATAGAATTAGTCATACTTAGAAAAAAAAATACCTTGTTTTTTATAGAAATAAATGGATTCTTTGTATTCATACTCCCCTCCTTTATTAGGCCTTATAATGTTAATAAACTTTCCACTTTTATTTTGAGCATCGTCTTTGAACTGCTTGAACCTAGAAAATCTTTCGCATTATCACTCTCAAAACTCAATTTGAAACACTTAAAATGATTGAATCAGAAAAAATTGATTAGTTGATGACTAAATTTATGGGTGTTGTTAAACAAATTTGGATTAATGATGAAGAACTAGAATATCAAAGATTTGTTAGAAGTTTTCCCAAAAAAATGACATGATAGTTATTCTTTTTGAGTTGAAAGATTTTAAGAAATTGTCTGTGGAAGAATTAACAGGTTCTTTTTTGGCTCATGAAGAAAGAATTAATTTAGATGTCAGTAATTTAGAGCATGCTTTCAAATATAATTTTTTTATGGACAAAGGTAGAGGCAAAGGTTTTTGTGTCAGGAAAGGAAAAGGAAGAGGACAATATGAGTAATATGATAAATCATATGTAACTCAAACAGATTCAAAGTAGTCTCAAACGGATCATGGCCGTAGATGGATACATAAATAAACAAATTAAATGTGACTACTGTAAAAAATATGGCCATTATAAGTCTGAATGTTGAAAGTTACAATATATTTTAAGTAAAAACAAAGCTAATGTCAGAAACAGTGAATGTGAAAAATCTCATGCATTTTTTTTGGCATGCCAAGTGACAGTGAAAGTACCTAATAAATATATTTGGTTGGTAGACAAGGGATGTAGTAATCGTATCACTGGTCATAGTGATTTGTTTTCATATCTTGATACATCATTCAATTCCTTTATTGGTTTGGGTGATGATCGTCAAGTCAAAGCTTCATGAAAGGGTGTTGTGTTTTTCTTAACCAAACAAAATGTGGTAAAGAATAGCTATGATGTTTACTATGTACCCAGTTTCAAGCATAATTTGTTGAGTCTTGGTGAGTTATATACACATGGTTATGATGTTAGTTTCAACAACACTACTTGCACAATTTATTATCAACATAAATCTATTTTTGCAAATATTTTTATGATAAATAACAAGTTATTAATTATAAATGAGAAGGGAGAGTTTGTATGCACATAATGTTTCAACATCAAATGACACTGACTTGTGGCATTTGTGATATGGTCATTTACCTATTAAAAGTATGAGTCTATTGCAAATACAATCTATGGTTAAAGGTTTTCCTATTTTGTCTAACCATATCTCTTTCTATACAAGTTGTATAATGGGTAAACATAAGCGATATGGCTTCTCATCAGCCTCTTATAGATTCAAAGAACAACAAGAGTTAGTGCATACAGATTTCTACAGACCTATGAAAGAATAATTAGTAGGTGGAAGTTTCTATTTTCTTTCATTTATTGATGACTTTAGCAGAAAAAATTGGTCTTATTTCATCAAATACAAATATAAAACTTTTTCCAGGTTTAAGGAGTTCAATGCTAAACCTAAAAAACAAAGTAGAAAGTTTACTAATGTTATTAGGTTTGATAAAGGAGGTGCGTGTGAATCTAAGGAATTTATTGATTTCTGTAAACAACATGGTGTTATAAAAAATATGACAACTAGTTATACTCCACAACAGAACAAAGTCGCAAAAGGAAAGAATCAACCAATAATGAATATGGCTCGAAGTTTGGGAAAACTTCTAAGAGCCTTTTCAACAACTCTTTGATCTTCTGATTCCTCATCATTCATCAAAAGCTCATTAACAAAACCCATAATTTATTCATGAACTAATCAATTGTTTCTCATTCAGTGTAACATCTCCATTTTGACCGATTTTGTTTTTTTCTAAATATAATGCTACCACTATTTTATTCCCTGGACAAGTTTTTAATGGCCATGATATTTCATGCATTTATTTATACTCCCATCTAGTTACTTTATTTCAACCCTATTTCTCTAATAGTTGAATTGTCACTCACACTATAGAATCTCAATGAAGTGTTATTTCTACGAGTTCTCCTTTACCCGTTTAGTTTTAAACTTAAATGTCATAATAACATACTTGCTCTCGTTATGGTTACTAACCATAATTTCTAAAATTCTGGAAATACTCCATACCTAAGCCTTTTCACATGATACTTAATATTTGGTTTTAGTTTAAGAATTGCCATCTAGATATTTGAATTAAATCAAAATCCACTTTGATTTAATTATTTTCATTACTTAACCATAATATGCAAATATTCTTAATTCCATATACAAACTTTCGCCTTGTATTTATTTCTTTATCCACATATCTACTTTTCGTTACTTTCCACAACCAACATGGTGTATGATACACTTATAAGGTTTACAACTCCACATTTGGTTAATACTTAGCATTATGTTCACAGTGCCACTCTTAAATCACTCTATTTCCAATTATATACGATAAGCACTACCTTATATACGATACTATAATTTCGATGGGTAAGTCTTTATTAAATTTTTACCATACCTCAACTTCATTTATATAGTTTACCATATTGACATTATATATATTTTCATTCAAATCGAAACCATTATGAACAATTCCAGTACCATAAGGTTTCATTGAACACAAATCATACCTTTAAAACCTTGTCTTATATGCTCTTGGACTTTACGTTTAAATACACATGTACTAGACACATAGGGTTATTAATTCTTCTGTCTAATGTGATTTGTAATTGATCTTACCAATAGTTTCGTATTTGTCCATCATTAATATTGAATTGCTATTTCATATGGCGATACGCCAAACCCTAAATTGTGAATTTTTTGGGATCTTCTGGAATTAAATTTTATGTACATATTCACATGGCCTTCTCCATCTAGTTATCGATATGTTGATCCGAGGGATAACCCCTGATCCATCGACACGTGGACGTACTGGATCGATTTACAATTTTGGTTTCAATCTGTATAAATCATCCCATTTTTGGTGTCTAGCATTTCCTTTTTGGTTCAGAGCCAACATAATGAAAATGGTCTCAGTGATGCCCCTCTCCTTCGAACAATAAGTCTAACTATGCGAGAATGAGGATGAGATGGATTTTCTTACATAGAGACTACCTCTTCTTTCTATATAGGTAATGCATTCCACATTTGGAGGTATTTTGTGAGTCTTCTATTCGTATATTTTTGGGTTTTAACCATCGTTTATCAAACTAAATTTATTCACTTACTAAATTTCTTTACTGTTACGCATAGAATGAATTGGATGAACTCTTTCATTTCTAGGTTGATTTTTATTTAAGGAGAAATTTCCCACGTCCTTACTAATTTCAGAACTTGCATCTCATTGTTTAAGTTGAATCTAGTTACTAAGTATTCTGGTAAGTTATATTACGGAAATCATGGAAGACTTAGGCACTGTAACTATTTTCCATCTAAATATTGATGAGGTATTGACTGTAATGAAATTATGCAGTCCCTCTACTATTTTCATTTCCATTGTTACAATATTATTGTTTGCTTCCAAAATTCTAGTATTGTTATTATTATTTTAGATTCTCTAATACTCGGAGATTTGGAAATTTTTATTATCTGTATGCGAGATGAAGTACGACATTGCCCTCTGTGTTAATTCTGGGATGAGAATTCCTATCAAACTCTTGATATTTGTTTCGGTATTTTCTTACCATTCTTGTTTGTATTAAATTTCCTTTTGATAGAAAACTACCGTATATCATTTATCCTTTCACAATGTTTTTGAATTTACAGATGACAAGTGGAGTAGCCTCCTACTTCTCCACGCCATGTCATTTAAATGTCACATGAAATGCAAGTAAGTTATATTCTTGACTTTCCCTTTCAACCATTGGTTTATAGTTTTGATTGGGTTTATAGGATTTCTAGAATCCACAATATCGGTTTATTATACTGAATACTCGAACCTAATTTCCAACTTCGTTGACTCAAGGATTAACATTCCCTATTGAGTCTTTTGGTGCAGAATTTTAATTCACACACCACAAAAGTTACAATTTTTACATTTTGTCTACTTTACCAGTGTTTCAACTTTTAGATTGTTAGACCAGAATGAGGTTTTTTAGCTCATTATTTCCCTGCGTAATTTATTCTATATACTCCCATTCTCGATGAAGATTTTACACAAGGATATAGCTTCTTTATCTTATATGACAATGAATTGTTCCAGTTTTCTTAAGTACCTGTGTTTGTAATACTCATGCCAGGAACTGTTCTTCAACCTCCAGAAACTGTTCTTCAACCTCTCTATTTATGGTTTCTTGTATTTTGATAGTGTTATGTATACAGTGCATAAAATTCGGTACTAATTACTTCTTTTGTGTGACCACAGGGCTTACTGTATACACAATTATCAAGGTAATAATTTTAACCTTAATTCACTTACTCTAAGTTTTATAATTATCATTTGACTACCCTCATCACCAGAACTAATTTCCATTTTTGGTCATTGTAGGTATTTTATATATATTTCCTTCCTTTGGATTTACATACGTCCACTTCTCTTGCCAATTTCTCATACTACAAAAACTATGTTTACACAGGTTGGTCCAGATACCAAGTGGAATTCCTCATATGCAACTTTGCATAAAGTTCCAGAGAGAAACATTTCAGTTTCCTTTTTAAGGGACAGAGTACCCTCTGTGCAAACTTTTATTATAAGAAGTTTTTGTTTAATCTGTGTAATTTTTATGAGCTGAAACATCTACCATGATGTAACTATATAGAATTATCATTTATAATTGTTTGGATGTATACTCTATAAACTCTTTCCTTTCCATTAAAATATTTTTGGAAACCCAACATAATATGTTCTTTCCAGATATAATTTCACTTTCAATTCTAATCTAGGAATACATTCTAAATATATACATGCATATATCTTTCTGTCTAGTAAGTTCTAGTTTATGATTTATCTTTCTCAATTTATTCTACAGTACATAAATTATCTAACTATATATTACAGAACTTATTTAACTAAACTATGCATTCATTTGTCCTTCATGTATATATATTTCTACTTTGAAATTGTTTCATCATGTAATGTACAGTTTAGTAACTTAGCACTAGAATAGATTTATTAATGAAATATCAATTCTCTGTGAGCTACCTAACCTAATATCTAAGCCCTATCCTGAGCTTAGAAACTCTGAGAGTTGGTCCTCTACAGAGTTATGTCTGTACAACAAAACATAATAGACTATTTTATGATAGTCAATTTTGTTCAATGTACAAAATTCTAATTTTATTTCTAATTCACTTTAACTCCACAGCACAGACTCATATCTAGATTTAAAATTTCATGTATATATTTACTACTTAAATTTATCAACCAACTCATAACAAAAATATAATATAATTTAACAATGAAATTAACTGGTGCATACCACTTAATGTAGACAAGGTTCCACCCAACCTTTGAGCTCTTTCTCCACAACCCCCCCCAAGCAGAGATCAATTTCTCCAGCAATAGACAACCTCTTGTCTATCATGAATCTAATTATTTAAGCTTATTTTCCCCGCATCCTATTTCCCTTAACTACGCCTACTTAAATCAAGATTTTTCTTTCTTTTGTGCCTCGACTTTCCTTTTGTTTCTTCCACAAGAGTACTTTAAAGCTAGGTTTTCCTCTTTCTATTTTTACTCCACCTCTTTCGAGTAATTTCCTCTTTACTAGGGTAGCTTTTTAGATTTTTATCTCCAATCTGATTTTAGTATTTAATTTATTTCCTCCAAGGATTTCTCGAAGACTGGGAAAGTCTTATAAACCTTATCCATCCTCATGGACTTAGTTTCCAGATCTCTAATCATTATCTAGTCTTTACACAATTAATTTATATTTTATTTTATTAACTTTAAATAATAAAATAAATCCAGACAACTGTTTTCCATTAAGTTCCACTGTACCCTTTTCAGCTTTGTTCAAATGTCTAATAAAATCATAGAAACTGGGGACATTACATATTCCTCCTCTAAAAACAAAACACCGTAATCAATGTTGTAAAGAAAAAAATAAAATTCACTTTTCAAATAGTGTTGGGTATTTGTCCTTCATATCTTCCACTCACTCCCAAGTAACCTCCTTGGGTGCAAAGTGCCTCCACTGCACTTTCACCCTGGCTACTGTCCTGTTTCGAAGCTCAATTTCTTCCCGTTTCAAGATTTGAAGTGGATTTGGAAGGAATTCCCCTTCTGGTTCCACCTGTATCACATTCCAATCAATAACATGAGTAGGATCATGTGCATATTTTTTTTTAAAATGAAACATGAAAAACATTGTGAACCTTAATGTGACTACATAAATCCAACTTATACGCAACTGATCCAACTCTTTCCAGTACTTCAAAAGGTCCATGGTAGTGTGGTGATAGTTTTTCATAGCTACCAGTGTACAAAGTACTCCTATTGGGTTTAATCCCTAGGTAAACATGATCACCCACATTGAATTCTCTGTGAATTATCTTTTTATTTGCATAACTTTTCTGCCTATCTTGTGTTGTTTTGATATTTTGTTGAATTTTCCTTATAGTTCTCTTCATTTCCTGGAAAGCATCATGTCCAAGTATTAACTTATCCTCTGGTTGACTCCAACTTATAGGTGTATGGCACTTTCTGCCATACAATGCTTCAAAAGGACTCATCTTCATTAATGACTGGTATCTATTGTTGTAGGCAAACTCTACTAAATTTAGAAAGTCCTCCCACTTTGATGGTTTATCCCTCAAATACATTTTTAACATATCTTCTAGAATTTGGTTTGTTCTTTTAGTTTGGCCATCAATTTGGGGATGGTATGCATTAATAAAGTTTAATTTTGTACCCATTCCCCGAAACAGACTCCTCCAAAATGCCGCAATAAAAATTGCATCTCTGTCTCATATAATCATCTTGGGAATACTATGCAGTTTTAAAATCTCTTTATAAATACATTATCTACTTAAGTTGTGCAAAATTTAGATTGTAATTGTATAAAGTGTGCAGCTTTAGTTAAAGTATCAACTACTACCATGATAGAGTCATGTTGGTATTTAGTCCTTGGTAAACCAATAATAAAATCCATAGAAACAACCTCCCACTTCCATTATAGGATGGGTAAGGGATTTAGTAATCGAAATGGATGCCGATGATCAACCTTCACCAATTGACATTCTAAAAATCTAGCTAAGTAATTTTCCACATCGTTTTTCATACTAGGCCAAAAGAGGGTCTTTCTTAAAGCTGAAATTAATTTCTGGTATCTTGGATGTCTTGCATAAGGTCTTTTATAACACTCATCTAGAATTTCTCTTTTTAAGGAGTCCACATTGGGAATGTATAATCTGTTTTTATAATAAATGAATCCCTTCTGGGTTTCTGTATACCCTTTCATCTCCTTTCTCAGAATTTGTGCCTAAATGTTTTCATAGTTTTGGTCTTGTCTCATCAATTCTTGTATCAATCCTTCAATATCAAACTTTTCACTACCTCCAACATTACTCACACTTTGCCAAGCATTTCTGCTTAATTCATTTGCAATCTTGTTTTCCTTCCCCTTAATATGTTTGATCTCCATGTAAAACTCACTAAGGAGGGACAAAAATCTAGCTTATCTAGAATTCAAATCAGTTTGTGTGAAGAAATACTTTAAGCTGATGTGATATGTCATTAATATAAAAAAATTCCCCAAAAGGTAATGTCTCCACATATTCAAAGCATGTATTATAACAGCTAGTTCTAAATCATAAACACTATAATTTTGTTCATGTTTCTTGAGTTTCCTTGACTCATAGGCTATAACTGAGTTTTCTTGTAGCAACACTCCTCCTAATCTCTCACCACAAGAATATGTGCATACTACAAATTCCTGATTTGGATCAACAAACTTTAAAATAGGTGCAGTGGTAAGTTTAATTTTTAGCTGATGAAAGCGATTTTGACATTTTTCCATCCACTCAAACTTAACTCCTTTTCTCTGTAGATATGTCATAGGATAGGCTAGCGATAAAAATATCTCTACAAATCTCCTATAGTATCCTGAAATTCCCATGAAAGATATTACGGAAGAAACATCAGTAGGTATAGGACAATCCCTTATCGCTTGTATCTTTTCTGGGTCTACCGCTAATCCCTTCTCTGAAATTATATGACCCAAGTATTGAATTTTTTCTTTCGAAAATTTACATTTGCTAAACTTACCATAAAAATTATTTTCTCTAAGTGTTCGTAAAGATATTCTAAGATGTTCTTTATGCACATATTCATTCTTATAATAAATCAAAATGTCATCAATAAATACTAGTACAAATTTGTCCAAGTATTTATTTAAGATGCTATTCATTAAGCACATAAAAGTAGTAGGTTCATTAATCAACCAAAATTTTAGGACCACAAACTAATAGTGTCCATATATGGTTCTGAATGAATTTTTACTTATGTCTTCATCTTTAATTCTCAGTTGATGGTAGCCTATCCTTAGATCGATTTTTGAAAAGACTGTGGCTCCTCTAACTTGGTCAAATAGGTCATCTATCCTAGGTAGAGGATATATATTCCTAATTATCATTTTATTCAATTGATGATAATCTATGGACATCCTGAATGTACCGTCTTTATTTTTTACAAACATTACCGGTGCTCTCCATGGAGATACAGTTGGTCTTATATAACCTCTATCTAGCAACTTGTGTAGTTGCATCTTCAACTCCATCAGTACTGGGGTACTCATTCTGTATGGGACTCTAGAGACTAGTGTTGCTTTTGGTACTAAGTCAATTGAGAAGTCAATTTATCTTTTAGGGGGTAGATGAGGAATTTCATTGGGCAACACATCCTTGAAATCTCAAATGACTAGTAATTGTTCTAAAAGATCATCTTCAAGTTTTTGTCCTAGTTCTTATACATGCACATAATACACACGGAAACCTTTTCCTGTAGTTATTTTCAATTGAAGTGCTGAAGTTTGTCTCACAGATATGGGTTTGGGTTTGCCTTTCATTATCACTGGTTTTCCCTCACTATTTATGCAATGTATTATTTTGTCTAAACAATTCAACATGGATTTCTGTTTTTCTAACCACTCCATTCCTGCCAACACGTCATAGGATCATAAACATAGAATATTCAAATTCAGTTCAATTCTATACCCATTTAGATTTATAGCTATATGGGGTATTTTGTGTGTCACTTTCCCTTTTATCCAAATAGATAACTAAACTAACCATGACTGTAGAAATTTCTCTGATTTTAACTTGAATTTTTCTACCATTTGAGGACTTATATAACTTAAATATGCACCTCGATCTATCAAAACAGAAATAGGTTGTTCAGCAATCATACCTTCTATTTTGAACATAGTGGACTAATGTTTATCTTGACGATCTTCTAGAGCAGCACTAATTTTGGGGATATTTATTGCCACATCATTTACAATATTTTCCTCTCTCAGTACTTGTATGTCCTGAATATTTCTATGTGGAAAACCTTTGAGAAAATGAGGTTGTCCAGAACCCCAGCACTTTAGGGGTTCCCTCATCTTATTAGTTCCTTCTCTCTTATTTTTCGATCAATCTGTTTGGACCCTGTTTCTGATTGGGCTGGGTGATTTTCTCCAGTTTTTGTGAAATTATTCCTTTGGTGATTTCTCCCAAAGTTCTTTAACTATGCTGGTTTTTTTCTTTCCCACTAAAGTCACTCTTTTATTTTTTTTGCCAATTCTTTTCTTGTTCATTTTTACCCTTGAACTGCTGGTAACACAGCCTCACCTTGCACAACACTTTGTCCATGGTCTTGGTATTATCAAATTATATCTTATCTTTGTATATAGTAGGTAGGAAGTTTAAGAAGCATTGTACCTTTGCCTTCTCCTCCCTTATATAAGGCACATAGCGAAGTAGGTTGGTGAATCTGGTTACAAATTCATCAATGGTAAGTTGTACCCAAATAAGTTCATGAAACTATTTTTCTTTATCATCATAATAACATTCATTCAGATATCTATGTTTGAATTTGATTTGGAAATCCTCCCAAGTGACAGTTTTCTCATCTATGACACGAACCATCTTGGTTTCTTCCTGCCACAAGGTAGCCTTTCCTTGTAATTGATAGATAGCCAGCCTGGATCTCAATTTAATTTTATATTTATAAACCTAAAAGTACTTTATCATGTTTAGAAGCGAAGCTTCGGCATAATCCTCCTTCTCTCCATCATAGGAGGGAGGTTTGATTTTTCAGGATTCACCCTATAATTCCTTATTCCTCCTAGACTGTTGTCTACGGTCTTCATCTTCCTTAGAGTTTTCTGAGTGATTTACAGTCCCCTTTCTATTTTTTTCCAGAACGTTCATCTTCGTGACTTTTTTGGGAGGTCAATTATCTTATTAACCTATCTTGCTCTTCACTGGCTAAAGATAGCCTTTCATTGTGGTTTTTCAGTTGCATCATTTCTCTTTGCATTTGATGCAACATAGCCATCAATGGAGCATTTGGATCTGCTGGATTTACTTCACCACCAAAATCCACATACAACTCATCCCCTTCAATCATGGTTTTCAGCTGTATGATTCAGCACTGTCTCACTGTACATAACATTAAACATTAGTGGAAAAAAAATTTAATAAAAAAAAATTACAGCAATAGAATTTCTCTATTGTGAGCACACATTATGGTCCAGTGTTTAAACTAGACTTTGATACCATTTGTAGCAGCCCTAGTTTGACAGATTTTTTTTTTTTCTAAATATAGGTCTACCACTATTTTATTCCCTGGACAAGTTGTTAATGACCATGATCATTCATGCATTTACTTATACTCCCATCTAGTTACTTTCTTTCAACCCTATTTCTCTAATAGTTGAATTGTCACTTACACTATAGAATCTCAATGGAGTGTTATTTTTAGGAGTTCTGCTTGACCCGTTTAATTTTAAACTTAAATTTCATAATAACATACTTGCTCTCGTTATGGTTACTAACCATAATTTCTCAAATTCTGGAAATACTCCATACCTGACCCTTTGCACATGATACTTAATATTTTGTTTTAGTTTAATAATTTCCATATACATATTTGAATTAAATCAAAATCCACTTTGATTTTTTATTTTCATTACTCAACCATACTATGCAAATGTTCTTAATTCCATATACAAATTTTCAGGTTTTATTTATTTTTTTATCCACATATCTACTTTTCGTTACTTTGAAAAACCAACATGGTGTATGGTACATTTATAAGGTTTGTAACTCCACATTTGGTTAATACTCAACATTATGTTCATAGTGCCAATCTTACATCACTCTACTTACAATTTTATGTGATAAGCACCCCCTTATATACCATACTATAATTTCTTTGTGTAAGTCTTCATTAGATTTTGACCATACCTCAACTTCATTTATATAGTTTACTAGATTGACATTATATATATTTTCATTCAAATCTAAAATTTTATGAACCATTTCAATACCATAAGGTTTCGTTGACCACAAATCATATCATTACAACCTTATCTTATACGCTCTTGGACTTTACGTTTAAATACACATGTACTAGACACATAGGGTTATTAATTCTGATGTTTGATGTGATTCGTAATTGATCTTTCTGAATGTTTTGTAGATGTTCGTCATTAATATTGAATGGCTATTTCATATGGCGATAAGCTAAAACCTAAATTCTGAATTTCTCAGGATCTTTTGGCATTAAATTTTATGTACATATTCACATGGCCTTCTCCATCTAGTTTTCAATATTTTGATCCAAGGGATAACCCCTGATCCATCAACACGTGGACGTACTGGATCAATTTACAATTTTGGTTTGGGTCTGTATAAATCATCTGATTTTTTGTGTCTAGCATTTCATTTTTGGTTCACAGCCAACACAATGAAAATGGTCTCAGTGATGCCCCTCATTCGAATGATAAGCCTAACTCTATAATAATGAGGACGAGATGGATTTTATTATGCAAAGACCGTCTCTTCTTTGTATACAGGTAATACATTCCACATTCGGTGGTATTTTCCTAGCCTTCTCTTCGTATATTTTTGGTTTTTAATCACTGTTTATCAAAATAAATTTATTCACTTACTAAATTACTTTATTTTTATCCACATAATGAATTAGATGAACTCTTTCATTTCTAGGTTGATTTCCAGTTGAGAAGAAATTTCCCGCATCCTTACAAATTTTAGAACTTGCATCTCATTGCTTAACTCGAATCCAGTTACTTAGTATTATGGTAAGTTATATTACGAAAATAATGGAAGACTTAGGAACTGTAACTATTTTCCATCTAAATATTGATGAGGTATTGAATTTAATGAAATTATGCAGTCCCTCTACTATTTTTGTTTCCATTGTTACAATATTATTGATTGCTTCCAAACTTCTAGTCTTGTTATTACTATTTTAGATTCTCCAATACTCATATATTTGGAAATTTTTATTAACTATATGCGAGATCAAGGATGACATTGCCCTCCGTGTTAACTCTGGGATGAGAATGTATGTCAAACTCTTAATTTTTTCTTATGCATTTTCATAACATTCTTGTTCTTATTAAATTTCCTTTTGATAGAAAAATATCGTATATCATTTATCCTTTGACAACGTTTTTGAATTTGCAGATGACTGGTGGAGCAGCCTCCTACTCCTCCTAGCCATGTGGTTTAAAGGTCACATGCAATGCAAGTAAGTTATATTCCTGACTTTCCCTTTCAACCGTTGGTTTATAGTTTTGATTAGGTTTATAGGATTTCTGGAATCCACAGTATTGATTTATTATACCGAATACTCAAACCGAATGTATAACTTCATTGACTCAAGGATTAACATTCCTTATTGAGTCTTCTGGTGCAGCATTTTAATTCATGCACCACAGAAGTTACTACTATTCAATTTTGTCTACCTTACTAGTGTTTTCTCTTTCATATTGTCTGACTAGAATGAGTGTTTTTAGTTCATTATTTCCCTGCATAATTTATTCTATATACTTCCATTCTCGATGAATATTTTAAACGAGGATATAGCTTCTTTATCTGATATGACAATGAACTGTTCTAGTTTTTTTCAGTACCTGCATTTTTAATACTCATCCCGGAAAAAGTTCTTGAACCTCTCTATTTATGGTTTCTTGTCTTTTCATAATGATATGTATATAGTTAGTAAAATTAGGTACTAATTATTTCTTTTTTGTGACAACAGGGCTTAGTTTATATGCAATTCTTAAGGTAGTAATTTTAACCTTAACTCACTTACTCTATGTTTTATAATTATCATTTGAATTCCCTCATCACCAAAACTAATTTCTGTTTCTGTTCATTGCAGGTATTATATATATATATATATATATATATATATATATATATATATATATTTCCTTCCTTTGGATTTACATATGTCCACTGCTCTTGCCAATTTCTCATACTACGGAGACTATGTTTACACAGGTTGGTCTAGACCTCGAGTGGAATGTATCATATGCAAATTTCAATAAAGTTGCAGAGAGAAACATTTTAGTTCTCTTTTTAAAGGACAGAGTGCCCTCTGCGTAAGATTTTATTATAAGAATCTTTTATTTAATCTGCGTAATTTTTATGAACTGAAACATCTACCAGGATGTAACTATATGGACTTATCATTTATAATTTTTTGTCTCTATACTCTATAAAATATTTCCTTTCTATTACAATATTAGTGGAAATCCAACATAAAATGTTCTTTCCAGATATAATTTCACTTTCTAATGTAGCAATACATTCTAAATATATACATGCATATATCTTTCTCAATTTATGCTGCAGTACATAACTTATTTAACTATATAGTACAAAACTTACGTAACTATACTGTGCATTCATTTTTCCTTCATGTATATTTATTTCTGCTTAGAAATTGTTTCATCACGTAATGTACAGTTTTGTAACTTAGCACTAGAACAAATTTATTAATAAAATATCAATTCTCTGTGAGCTACCTAACCTCATATCTAAGCCCTATACTAGGTTTAGACATTCTGAGAGTTGGTCCTTTACAGGGTTGTGTCTGTACAACAACACATAATAGACTATTTTATGATAGTCAATTCTGTTCAATGAACATACTTCTAATTTTATTTCTAATTCACTTTAATTCCACAGCACAGACTTATATCCAGATTCAAAATTTCATGTATATCTTTACTACTTTACTTTCACAGCAAAATCATAGGAGAACTAAAGTATAATTTAACAATGAAATTAACCGGTGCATACCACTTAAGGTAGACTAGGTTCCACCCAACCTTTGAGCTATTTTTCCACAGCTCCCCGTGAGCAGACATCAATTTCTCCAGCAATAGACAACTTCTTGTCTATCCTGAATCTGCTTATAAGGTTGCTTTCCCCTCAGCTTGTTTCCCTTAATTGCGTCAAGTTAAATCAGGATGTTTCTTTCTCGTATGCCTAGGCTTTCCTTTTGTTTCTTCCACAAAAGTACTTTAAGGCTAGCTTTTCCTCTTTCTAGCTTTACTCCACCTCTTCCAAGTAATTTCCTATTTATTGGGACAAATTTTTAGATTTTTATCTCCAATCTAATTTTAGTATTCAATTTGTTTCCTCCAAGGATTTTTGGAATATTGGGTGAGCCTTATAAACGTTATCCAACCTCATGGATTGGTTACCATATCTCTCATCATTATCTAGTCTTTGCACAAATAATTTATATTTTATTTTATTAACTTGAAATAATAAAATAAATCCACAAAAAAAATTTCCATTAGGGTCCACTATACCCATTTGGAGCTTGTTCAAATGTCGAATAAAAGCATAGAAATTGGGGACATTACATATTCCCCCTCTAAAAACAAAACACCTTCCTCGGTGTTGTAAAGAAAAAAATAAAATTCACTTTCCAAACAGTGATGGGTATTTGTCCTTCATATCTTCCTCTCGCTCCCAAGTAGCCTCCTCGAGTGCAAAGTGCCTCCACTACAGTTTCACCCTGGCTACTGTCATGTTTGAGAGATCAATTTCTTCCCGTGCCAAGATTTGAAGTGGCTCTTGAAGGAATTCCCCTTTTGGTTCCACCTGTATCACATTCCAATTAATAACATGAGTAGGATCATGTACATATTTTTTTAATAATGAGACATGAAAAACATGGTGAACCTTAATGTGACTAGGTGAAGCCAACATATATGAAACTTGTCCAACTCTTTCTAGTACTTCAAAAGTTCTACAATAGCATGGTGCTAGTTTTGCATAGCTACCAGTGTAGAAAGTACTCTTCTTGGGTTTAATCCTTAGGTAAACATGGTCACCCACATTTAATTGTCTGTGAATTCTCTATTTATCTACATAATGTTTTTTCCTGTCTTGTGCTGTTTCGATATTTTGCTTAATTTTCCTTACAGTTCATTCCATTTCCTGCAAATCATCAGGTCCAAGTATTAACTTATCATTTGGTTGACTCCAACTTAGAGGTATATGGAACTTTCTACCATACAACGATTCAATAGGACTCATCTTGATTAATGATTGGTTGCTATTATTGTACGAAAACTCTGCTAAATGTAGAAAGTCCTTCCACTTTGTTGGTTTTTCCATAACATACATTATTAACATATCTTCTAAAATATAGTTTGTTCCTTCAGTTTGGCCATCATTCTGGGGATGGTATGCAGTACTAAAGTTTAATTTGGTACCCATTCCCCCAAACAGACTGCTCCAAAATGTTGTATTAAACTTTGCATCTCTATCTTATATAATCATCTTATGAATACCATGCAGTTTTACAATTTCTTTCATAAATACATTAGCTAGTTGAGTTGTGTCAAAGGTAGATTCTATTGGTATAAAGTGTGTAGCTTTAGTTAAAGTATCAACTACTACCATGATAGACTCATGTTGGTATTTAATCCTTGTTAAAATAGTAATAAAATCCATAGAAAAAAATCTCCCACTTCCATTCTTAGATGGGTAAGGGATTCACTAATCCAGCTAGATGTTGATGTTCAACCTTCACCTGTTGACATTCTAAACATCTAGCTAAGTAATTTTCCACATCCTTTTTCACATGAGGCCAGAATAGGTTCCTTCTTAAAGCTAAAATTAATTTCTGGTATCCTATATGTCATGCATAGGGTCTTTTATGATACTCATCTAGGATTTCTCTTTTAAGGAGTCCACATTGGGAATGTATAATCTGTCTTTATAATAAATCAATCCCCTCTAGTTTTGTGTATACCCTTTCATCTCCTTCCTTAGAATTTGTGCCTGAATTTTTTCATAGTTTTGGTCTTGTCTCATCACTTTTTGTATCAATCCTTCAATATTAAAGTTTGCACTACTTCCAACATTACTCACACTTTGCCAAGAATTTCTGCTTAATTCATCTACAATCTTGTTTTCCTTCCCCTTAATATGTTTGATCTCCATGCCAAACTCACTAAGGAAGGTCAACCATCTAGCTTGTCTAGAATTCAAATAAGTTTGTGTGAAGAAATACTTGAAGCTAATATGATCTGTCATCAATATAAAAATTTTCTCGGAAAGGTAATGTCTCTACATCTTCAAAGCATGTATTACATCAGTGAATTCTATATCATAAACACTATAATTTTGTTCATGTTTCTTGAGTTTCCTTTACTCGTAGGCTATAACTAAGTTTTCTTGTAGCAACACTCCTCCTAATCCCTCACCACAAGCATCTGGGAATACCACAAATTCTTGATTTGGATTAGCAACCTTAAAAATAGGTACTGTGGTAAGCTTAATTTTTAGCTGATCAAAGCTATTTTGACATTTTTCCTTCCACTCAAACTTAACTCCTTTTCTCTGTAGAGATGTAATAGGATAAGCTAAGGATGAAAATCTCTCTACAAATTTCCTATAGTATCCTTCAATTTCCATGAAAGACCTTACAAAAGAAATATTAGTAGGTACAAGCCAATCCCTTATCAGTTGTATCTTTTTTGGGTCTATTGCTAATCCATTCTCTGAAATTATCTGACCCAAGTATTGAATTTTATCTTTGAAAAACTAAAATTAGCATACAACTTATTTTTTCTGAGTGTCATCAATAAATACTAGTACAATTTTTTCCAAGTATTTATTTAAGACGTTGTTCATTAAGCACATAAAAGTAGCAGGTGCATTAGTCAACCCAAAAGGTAGGACCACAAACTCATAGTGTTTATATTTGGTAATGAATGCAGTTTTACTTATGTTTTCATCTTTAATTCTCAGTTCATCGTAGCTTGTACTTAGATAAAATTTTGAAAAGACTGTAACTCCTCTAACTTCGTCAAATAGGTCATCTATCCTAGGTAGAGGATACCTATTCTTAATTTTTAGTTTAATCAATTGACGATAATCTATGCACACTCTAAATGTACCATCGTTCATTTTGACAAATGGTACCGTTGCTCGCCGTGGAGATACAATTGGTCTTATATAACCTCTATCTAGCAACTCTTGTAGTTTCATCTTCAACTCCATCAGTTCTAGGGTACTCATTCTTTACGGGGCTCTAGAGATTGGTGTTGCTCCTGGTACTAAGTCAATTTAGAAGTCAAATTCTCTTTTAGGGGGTAGATGAGGAATTTCAACTGGAAACACATCCTTGAACTCTTGAATGATAGATAATTTTTCTAAAATATCATATTCATGTTGGAAACCTTTTCTTGCAGTTCTGTTCAATTTAAGCATTGAAATGTGTCTCACAGATATGGGTTTGGGTTTGCTTTTCACTGTCACTGGTTTTCGCTCACTATTTATGTAGTGTATTGTTTTGTCTACATAATTCAACATGGCTTTATGTTTTTCTAACCAGTCCATTCCTACCAACACACCATAGGATCTTAAAGGTAGAATATTCAAATTTAGTTCAATTCTATATCCATTCAGATTTATAGCTGTCTAGGGTAGCTTGTGTGTCACATTCCTTTTTGTCCCAGTAGCTAGCTGAAATAACCATGACTGCGGAGATTTATCTGATTTTAACTTGCATTTTTCTACCATTTGAGGAGTTATATAACTTAAATATGCACCTGGATCTATCAAAACAGAAACAAGTTGTTCAACAATCATACCTTCGATTTCGACCATAGTGGACTAATGTTTAGCTTGACGATCTTCTAGAGCTGCACTGATTTTTGGGATGTTTCTTGCCACATCATTTACAATAGTTTCTTCTATAAGTACCTGCACGTTCTGAATATTTCTATGTGGATGGTCTCTGAGTAAATGAGGTTCTCCAAAAGCCCAGTACTTTAGAGGTTCCCTCATCTCAACAATCCTTCTCTCTTATTGTTTCCATAAATCTATTTGGACCTTGTTTGTGATTGGGCTGGGTGATTTTCTCCAGTTTTTGTGAAATTATTCCTTTGGTGATTTCTCCCAAAGTTATTTAACTATGTTGGTTTTGTTCTTTTCTGACTAGAGTCACCCTTTTCTTTGTTCTTCCATTTCTTTTGTTGTTCATTTATACCCTTGAATTGCTGGTAACACAGCCTTTCCTTGCGCACCACTTCATCCATGGTCTTGGGATTATCAAATTCTATCTTATCCTTGTATATAGTAGGTGGGCAGTTTTAGAAGTGTTGTACCTTTTCCTTCTCTTCCATTATATAAGGTACATAACGAAGCAGGTTGGTGAATTTGGTTACAAAATAATTAATGGTAAGTTGTCCCAACCTATTTTTATGAAACTCTTTTTCTTTATCATCATAATAATGTTCGTTTAGATATCTATTTTTGAATTTGATTTGGAAATACTCCCAAGTGATAGTTTTCTCATCTATGACATGAACCATCTTGGTTTATTCCCTCCACAAGGTAGCCCTTCCTTGTAATTGATAGATATCCAAACTGGCTCTCAAGTTACTTTCATATTCATAAACCTGAAAGTACTTTTGCATCTTCCACTTCTCTCCATCATAGCAGGGATTTGTCAGAATTCACCTTGTAATTCCTTATTCCTCCTAGACTGTTGTCTAGAGGCTTCATCTTCCTCGGACTCTTCTAAGTGATTTATAGTCCCATTTCTCTCTTTTTCCAGAACCTTAACC
Organism: Pinus albicaulis; assembly: GCA_034641835.2. Classification (NCBI taxonomy): domain Eukaryota; kingdom Viridiplantae; phylum Streptophyta; class Pinopsida; order Pinales; family Pinaceae; genus Pinus; species Pinus albicaulis. The sequence goes on from CM076572.1 coordinate 866,226,312, forward strand.
TTCATGACTGTTTTGGGAGGTCAATTCTCTTATTAACCTGTCTTTCTCTTCACTAGCTAAAGATAGCCTTTCATTTTGATTTTTCAATTGCATCATTTCTCTTTGCATTCGATGCATCATAGCCATCAATGGAGCATTTCGACCTAATATATTTTCTTCACCACCCAGATCCACATATAGCAGTGGTATGCTTCTTCCCTATTTCACTGTACATAACATTAAACATTAGTGAAAAATAATTTTAATAAAAAAAATTTACAGCAATAAAATTTCCCTAGTGTGAGCACACATTATGGCCCAGTGTTTAAACTGGGCTCTGATACCATTTGTAACATCTCCAGTTTGAAATATTTTTTTAAAACAAAAAATTCTAAATATTGTGCTACCACTATTTTATTCCATGCACAAGTTGTTAATGGTGATGATATTTTGTGCATTTACTTATACTCCCATCCAATTACATTCTTTCAACCCTATTTCTCTAATAGTTGAATTGTCACTTACACTATAGAATCTCAATGAGGTGTTATTTTTAGGAGTTCTTATTTACTCATTTAATTTTAAAATTAAATGCAGAATAACATACTTGCTCTGATTATGGTTACTAGCCATAATTTCTCAAATTCTGGAAATACTCCATACCTAACCCTTTGCACATAATACTTAATATTTTCTTTTAGTTTAAGAGTTTCTATATATGTATTTGAACTAAACCAAAATCCACTTTGATTTAATTATTTTCATTACTCAACATACTATGCAAAGATTCCTAATTCCATATACAAACTTTTGGCTTTTATTTATTTATTTATCCACATATCTAATTTTTGTTATATTACACAAACAACATTGTGTATGATACGTTTATAAAGCTCACAACTCCACATTTAGTTAATACTTAGCATTATGTTCATATTTCCACTCTTAAATCACTCTATTTTAAATTATATGCGATAAGCACTACCTTATAAGCCATACTATAATTTCGTTGGGTAAGTCTTCATTAGATTTTGACCATACATCAACTTCATTTATATAGTTTACCAGATTGACATTATATATATTTGCATTAAAATTGAAACCCTTATGAACCATTCTAGTACCATAAGGTTTCATTGATTACAAATCATAGCTTTACAACCTTATCTTATATGCTCTTAGACTTTACATTTAAATACACGTGTACTAGACACATAGGGTTATTAATTACGCTGTTTGATGTGATTCGTAATTGATCTTTCCAAGTGTTTCATAGATTTCTGTCATTAATATTGAACAACTCTTTCATACAGGGGTACTCCAAACCCTAAATTGTGAAATTCTCGAGATCCTCTAGGATTAAATTTTATGTACATGTTAACATGGACTTCTCCATCCAGTTTTCGATATGTTGATCCAAGGGATAACCCTCGATCAATCAACATATGGAAGTACAGGATCAATTTACAATTTTAGTTTCAGTCTATATAAATCATCCCATTTTTGGTGTCTAGCATTTCCTTCTTGGTTCATGGCTAGCATAATGAAAATGGTCTCAGTGATGCTCCTCTCCTTCGAACAATAAGCCTAACTCTTCGAGAATGAAGACGAGATGGATTTTCTTATGCAGAGACCACCTCTAATTTGTATGCAGGTAATACATTCCACATTCGGTGGTATTTACCCAGCCTTCTCTTCATATTTTTTGGGTTTTTAACCACCCTTTATCCAAATAAATTTATTCACTTACTAAATTTATTTACTGTTATGCATTGAATGAATTGCATGAACTCTTTCATTTCTAGGTTGATGTTCAGTTGAGGAGAAATTTCCCGTGTCCTTACAAATTCTAGAACTTGCATCTCATTGTTTAACTCGAATCTAGTTACTGAGTATTCTCGTAAGCTATATTATGAAAATCATGGAACACTTAGGCACTGTAAATTTTTTCCATCTAAATATTGATGAGGTATTGACTGTAATGAAATTACGTAGTCCCCTTATTATTTTTGTTTCCATTGTAACATTATTATTGTTTTCTTCCAAACTTCTAGTTTTGGTATTACTATTTTAGATTCTCCAATACTCAGAGATTTGGAATTTTTTGTTAACTGTATGTGAGATGAAGGCCGAAATTTCCCTCTACGTTAACTCCAAGATGAGAATGTCTATCAAACTCTTAATATTTTTTTCGACATTTTCATACCATTCTTGTTTGTATTAAATTTCTTTTTGATAGAAAAATAATGTATATCATTTATCCTTTGACATCGTTTTTCAATTTGCAAATGACTGGTGGAGCAGCCTCCTACTCCTCCTGGCCATGTTTTTTAAATGTCACACACAATGCAAGTAAGTTATATTCCTGAATTTCCTTTTAAACCGTTGGTTTATAGTTTTTATTAGGTTTATAGGTGTTTTGGAATCCAGAGTATCGGTTTACTATACCAAATACTCCAACTGAATTTCTAACTTCATTGAATAAAGGATTAACATTCCTTATTAAGTCTTCTTGTGCAGTGTTTTAGTTCACACACCACAGAAGTTACTACTTTTTAACTTTGTATACCTTACTAGCGTTTTCTCTTTTAGATTGTTTGACTAGAATGAGGGTTTTTAGTTTATTATTTCCTTGCGTAATTTATTATATATACTTCCATTATCAATGAAGATTTTAAATGAGGATATAGCTTCTTTATCTGATATGACAATGAATTGTTCTAGTTTTGTTAAGTACCCATTTTTGTAATACTCATGCCAGAAAATGTTCTTCAACCTCTCTATTTATGGGTTCTTGTATTTTGATAATGATATGTATACAATGCATAAAATTTGGTACTAATTATTTCTTTTGTTTTACCACAGGGCTTACTTTATACGTAATTCTTAAGGTAATAATTTTAACCTTAATTCACTTACTCTAAGTTTTATAATTATCATTTGACTACCCTCATCACCAGAACTAATTTCCATTTCTGGTTCTTGTAGGTATATTATATATATATTTCCTTCCTTTGGATTTACATATGTCCACTGCTCTTGCCAATTTTTCATACTACAGAGACTATGTTTACACAGGTTGGTCCAGATATCGAGTAGAATTTCTCATATGCAACTTTGTAGAAAGTTGCAGAGAAACATTTTAGTTTTCTTTTTAAGGGACAAAGTTCCCTGTGTGTAAACTTTTATTATAAGCCGCTTTTGTTTAATTGTGTAATTTTTATGAACTGAAACATCTACCAGGATGTAACTATATGGACCTATCATTTATAATTGTTTGGCTATATACTCTATAAACTCTTTCCTTTCCATTATAATATTATTGGAAAGCCAACATAATATGTTTTTTCCAGATATAATTTCACTTTCAGTTCCAATGTAGGAATACATTCTAAATATATACATGCATATATATTTCTGCCTAGTACATTTTGGTTCATGATTTATCTTTTTCAATTTATGCTACAATGTAAAACTTATTTAACTATACAGATATAACTTAATTAACTCTACTGTGCATTCATTTGTCCTTCATGTATATTTATTTCTTATTAGAAATTGTTTCATCATGTAATGTACAATTTAGAAACTTAGCACTAGAATAGATTTATTAATGAAATATCAATTATCTGTGAGATACCTAACCTAAGATCTAAGCCCTATCCCGGGTTTATACATTCTAAGAGTTGGTCGTCTTTAGAATTACGTCTGTACAACAACATAGAGCAGACTATTTTATGATATTCAATTATGTACAATGTACATACTTCTAATTTTATTTCTAATTCACTTTAAATTGACAACACAGACTCATATCCAGATTCAAAATTTCATGCATATCTTTACTACATTACTTTCTTAGCAAACTCATAGCAGAACTAAAGTACAATTTAATAATGAAATTAATTGGTGCATACCACATAAGGTAGACTAGGTTCCACCCAACCTTTGAACTCTTTCTCCACAGCTCCCCTAGAGCAGATATCAACTTAACTAGCAATAGAAAACCTCTTCTCTATCCTGAATCTGCTTATTTAAGCTTGATTTCCCCTCAGCCTATTTCCCTTAACTGGGTCCAGTTAAATCAGGATGGTTCTTTCTTGTGTGCCTAGGCTTTCCTTTTATTTCTTCCACAAAATTACTTTAAAGCTAGCTTTTCCTCTTTCTAGCTTTACTCCACCTCTTCCTAGTAATTTCCTCTTTACTAAGGTAGCTTTTTAGTTTTTTATCTGTAATTTCATTTTAGTATTTAATTTATTTCCTCCAAGGATTTTTGAAAGACTGGGAAAGTGTTATAAACCTTATCCATCCTCATGGATTTGGTTTTTAGATCTCTAATAATTATCTAGTCTTTGCACAATTAATTTGTATTTTATTTTATTAACTTGAAATAATAAATAAATCCACACAACTATTTTTCATTGGGTTCCACTGTACCCTTTTGGACTTTGGTCAAATGTATTATAAAAGCATAGAAACTGGGGACATTGTAGCTAGTCATTTTAAGTGTTTCAAATTGAGTTCTAAGAGTTTGTAATTATACCATATTTTCTTTCTTATTTTCTTGATAAGCAACTTTAAGTGTATCCCATATTTATTTAGAAGTATTTACACCAGCAGTTTTAAGACAAATAGAGTCATATAAAGAATTTAAAAAGCAAGGCTTAGCTCTACCTTCTTTTTGTTTAAGATCATTAAATTGTCTTCTTTGAGCAGCATTCATAGTAGCTATAACATTTGCATCACGTTCTGTGAACCCTCATTCTATATTTTCCAAACAACCTAAACCTTGAAAGCATGCTTGCATTTTAAGGCTATAAAAATAAAAATTATTTCCACTAAATAATGGTCTTGGAATTAAAAACTAACTTGTCGAAGCCATGTCTATAGAAAAAAATACAATAAATACAAATCAGAAATCTAACTCTACACCGTTAAAAGCTTTAGGAAACAAAACCTTTAAATAACTTCAAAATAAATAGGGCACTCTCTTTTCTCCTCTACGAAGTAAAAGAAAAAACTAGGATTCAACTGTAATATGAAAATGGCTCTTGTACTATCATGCGAAGTCTTTATCGCTAATCAACATAGAAGCCTCATTTATCAAAAGAAAAAGAAAACCTTCAGAAACATGGAAAAACTTGTAAGGGCTCCAAGATGTGATGGTCTTTCACAACACAAATCAATTAACAAGCTTCGAAAATCAGTAATGCAAAACATATTCTCAAAGAAAATGGTTCTCACAGTTTTGACCAGTCAAACACATTGTGGGACAAATAGTGTGGGAATTTCCTTTTCCAACTGTAGTAGCGATGACCATTGTAGTAATTACAGCAAGTTCGAATTCTTAGCAGCTAAGAAACCTTGAGCAGTTCCACCTTTGCCTAAGATGAATCCCAACCTTTAAATGAAGCTAAGGTCCACAGATTCACTGCCATCACACAACGAAAAAAAAAGAAGAAGGATTGACTCCTGGGCTCTGATACCTTTACAAAGTAAAACATAGAGACACAAGCAACTCTCAATTGATGAGAACACCCACACCAATTTTTTTATTATTATGGAGAAGTATATATACATTTTATTGATAGTTAAAACTAAAAACTGTTCAACTAACTTCTAATTGATGCTCTAGAAAATAGTTTATAAGTCATGATTAATGTTTAATTGAAGCTCTGTTTGTCAGCCAAAATAGAGCAGTGCCACACTCAAATAGAAGCACACAAGAAGAATTTGATGAAGTCAAGAATTCTGTTGCACGACATGTATATGGGGATCACGATTTTCCAATGGGTAAGTTTAGGCCATACGAGATCTAATTGAACCAAGTTCAATAAAGTGTTAAGAACGATACAGAGTGGTGGATAAATCAATTGTATAGCATATCTTAACTATGCGATATCTTCATATGTGTGAAAATTGGAAACCACTGAAATGCACACTTTTTCGAAGATGAAAATGTATTGTTTTATTCCATACGTCACCAAGGAGGTCCATTTAGGACAGAGTCAAAGTGATAATTTGAAACATGTGAAAGTAGGAAGGCCTAAACCTCATGTACCATTAGACTGATGTGAATTTATGGAACAAATACACATGATGGTGTTAGATTTGAAATTTATGTTATAAAGAAGTCATGTAACAATATCAAGTTTGATTGGTGTAGCCACTGATTTTTATTGAACAGGGAAATAAATTAAGAGAGACTAGATAGGATTGGCTTTTAAAAATATTATTGGGGATTGCTAGTGTAACTAGATTTTGAAATTTATATTCAATTTTAATATAAGTTAATTCAAGAGAAAATATTTTTCAATTTAAATTATGTGTATGCATTTTTAATAAATTTAAATTTATTATTATTTTAATAATGTTTAACTTGTTATTTTATTTTTGAGATTTGAGTTGATCATCATTTTATAATATCTTATTTTATATCTCTATTATAATTCTCTAATTCGTTATCACATTAAAATTTTATAAAATGGTCTTTTCATTAATTATTTAATTCATTATCACATTAAAATTTTATAAATGGTCTTTTCATTAATTATTTAATTCATTATCACATTAAAATTTTATAAAATGGCCTTTTCATTTATTTCCAAATGGTGTAGTCAAGATAAATAATCCTTATACAATTTAACTTAAGCTTAAAGTAGTTTTGGCTATAGTTTGAAACAACTTTACCTTTGTGTTCTTATACATTAAATACTTAGTCAAACCTATATTCTCGATAAATCATAAACATAATTCATTAAAAATAATGAAATAAGGTTTAACTAAAGTTAAAATTTATTTATTTTAATTTTAAGATATAAATGATAAATTTATTTTGAATCCATCATTTCTTTTTAAACAACTCTATAAATATACTTATATTCCTATAGAATAAAAACCACAAAAATTTAAATATATATATATCATTTTTATTTTCAAATTTATAATACATTTTCCCTCTCTATTAATCTTTAAATATTATTTTTATTTTCAAATTCATAATAAATTTTCCCTCTCTATTAATATTTAAATATTATTTTTATTTCAAATTCATAATACATTTTCACACTCTATTAATCTTTTTTCTCAGTACTCTAATATATATGTTACAATTATATTTTCCAACTCTATTAATCTTTAAATATTATTTTTATTTTCAAATTGATAATACATTTTCACACTTTATTAATTTTTTTTTACAATGATGATGATGTTGGTGGTTAACGTCCACTAAGATCAATCTTTGGTCTATCCGACCTAAAGAAAAGAGTTATTTAGCTTGATTTAAGATTTTATTCCTATGCTCAAAAAGCTTGGAGAGAAGCCTCCAAAGCTCACTATAATTTTGACATCTTAAAAGGCTAGGAAGGTTAGTATTGCAACAAAGATTATGAAATTGAGCTCTAATGTGGTTGTACATGGGGCAGTCTACGAGGAAGTGATTTTCATTCTCGATGTTCATATTCTCATAGAGATGGCAGATCCTTTCCATCCATGGTGTTTTAGGAATTGTCCAACGACCTGTTTCACTATGGAGCTCATGAGAGTTCGTTCTAATCTTGGCTAAATTAATTTTCTTCTTTGAGCTAGTTAAAACAGATAGATACTTTTGATCTTCTATGGTGGGGTTGATGACCTCCTTATAATATCTTAATTTTCTTTTAGCTGCTAGATCTTTCTCACACCACATTTTTTCTTTGAACTTAGAAGTAACAATTTTTTTAATGTTATTAATGTTTTTCAATGAAACACTCTCATCGATATCCCAATGGTTTAACCAGGCTGTGGTGTCTTTATACCAACCTCGTTTAAGCCTTAGATGGTTTTGGCTGGAATTTAAAGCTAGCTTAGGAAATCTATGGTCTCCTATGCTATTGAGCTTGTGCCTGTACAACAGAAACCTAGTCATAGCTAGGCTCTCGATAAGGGAAAGACCCACTTCTATAAGGAGAATAGGATAGAGTGTACTGCTTTTAATTTTAAGGTTATAAGTTATAAAACACTTCTGGATTTTCTCAAAATCTATCTAGGATTCTCTCGAGATGTTGCAACCCAAAACCTCACATTCATATAAGATAACAGGAGTGACTAAAGCTTCAAAGAGGAACTTCTTTCTGTCCCACATTACGAGGTTTGTTGTTTTACAATTATTTTCAAGACCAAAACAAGCTTTCCACCCCCCACTAATCCTTTTTTGAATGTTATAGTTCCAGTTGAGCTTGTGATGAATATAAATTCCTAGGTACTTGTAAGAAGACACTTCCTCCAATTTACTATTGTCATACATAAAATTAGCATAAGTTTCCTTCTTGGATTTGATATTCATAACTTTTGTTTTGTTAGTGTTAACAAACATACCCATGGTAGAGCAGAAATCCTTAAGAAGTTTAAGTTGCTTATCAAGATCAGATGGGCACCTTGCGAGAAGAACAATATCGTCAGCATAAAAAAGAAGGATGATGACTATCCCAGCATAGATATGTTACAATTATATTTTCCAAGTATATGTTAGGATTATCTATTTATATTATTTTTAATTTTTAATTTTATATTATAAATTTAATGAACATATTTCTGACTCTAATAAAAAATAATCACTTTCTTAGATTACATATTTTGAAGTTCAAAATTTCATATGAATATAAAATAAAATGTGTAGTATCATGCCAAATTGTATTTCATATCCTTTCTCATATTTATCTCACCTCTGGTATCGTGTTTTTGATTTTTATCGTTATCTTCTCAACGAATAGGATTTTCCACCTACAAAGTCCATCGATTCAACATATATCTGGACAAGGGATGACTTATGGAAATGTGAGTTTGCGGTGTCTGACGAATAGGTTTAAATTTGTGGTATGACACACGTACAAGGTAGCTTGGATGCTATAGCCAGATGTATGGTGGAATTGAACAAAAGGACATGGTCAATTGATAGATTGATAGTTTAGCAACAAGAAGACAAGTGGAGTGCTCCCTTTTACATGTGGACAACTAGTTATTGTTTATCAAAACTAAAACATTTTATTTTTGGATAGAATAGGTGGGAGGGAATAGCTTTGAAGTGATTTTTTTTTTTTTTTGGAGTTATGGTGTATTTTTAGTTAGAATCTGGTGAAAATTTATAGTCAAGTTATAACATACACCGATAACCTCACATGGAAAATGCAGGAGTTAAATTTTTTTTATACAACTTACACAGGGGTAACTATCTAAATCACTATTAAATATTCCTTACTAATTGTTATATAGAATGTTCACCAGTTCATAGTGTAACCTTAGTATAAGAGTAGTAATTTGCCTAACCATTAACAACCTATATTGTAGTGCATTAACATAAAATTGTATGATGTAACCTTACATTCATTTCATAATTCATGTAGTCATCACACACTTGAAATTATGAACATCACAACAAGAAAGGAATCGACATCATCAACTTGACACAATAATCAATAACAACATTGAACACCAATATATCGTGGAAACCCTATAAGGTGAAAATGAACAAACATTTAATTTTATTATTAAACACTCATGAGGGTGTTCAATGCTCACTCAATGGCTTATAAAGGGGACCATCCCTTAACCATCGTTATAAACCTTACAAGGAAATATACAAATATCTAGCTTAAATCCATTACAATAATTATGATAGCATGATGCAGAGATTCTGCATAAATAAGAGTAGAGCGCATAGAAGGGTGTCTATTTCATTTTTTATGAAAATCCTCATCAAAATATTCATTAAAACCACATTCAATTCAACTCAAAATATATATAAAGAAGAGAGAACCAAACATAAACAAAAATAATGGAATATAATAACAATAATAATTTTAGATTCAAACCATTTTTCCCGAATATTACATTTGTGGGCCTCTCGGCTCTTGTCCTTTACATGAAATCTCACACCATTTCTCTCTATATCACTCTGTCCTATTCCATTCTTTGTGTTTCTCTATCCTCACAAAAAGCTTCATGTTTATACATAATTATGGATTAATTTGAATGCATGATTTCCTCCACAAATATCTCAACCAAATCCTAAAATATATTTATCCCTTATTTGACTCAACCAAGTTACATTTAAGGATTTCCTAATCCCTAAAATATCTATCCAATCCAACTCCACTCATATTCTCAATTATTTAAGAGAATATTTACAATAAACCTCACATTCATATTTTCCTCTTAATTTATTTTTAAAATGTACATAATTTATAAAATAATTAAAAAAATATCACCCCCTAAATCACATTAATAAATATTTAAAATTAAGAAAGATGCTCCTGCATCAGACTCCCCATGTAGAGAAGTTTCCATAGACTCCTATCTATGAGGTCTTTAACTTTTATGTAATAATGCGATAGCCCCAAGTCTTAATGACTTGCTCCCTCCAGGATTCCAAACTCAATTTTTCTGCTAGTCTTTTAAAGTATCAACTCCATTTTTTATTTTTGTACATAATTCCCAGAATAGTATTTTCATAACACTATTGAATGTAACTATTTATTCTCCATACCAAATCATCATTATTTCGGGAGTTACAGACTTGCGTAGAAACGTTGATACCCATTCTCCTGGTCTCCAAACTATGAAAGAATCTTGAACTAGTTGTACATTAGCATCACTCATTCTATCAACTGGATTCCATCGGCCTCTCCAACAATTTATTTTGCCAATTTCTTGGAGTAATTCGTCTTTGTTTGATGCTTCCACCTCCAGCTACACTGAACACTCAACTTTATGAAATGAAGAATAATCAAGAACTTCTCCTTGATCACAACTATAGTCATTGATTGCCCCTATAGTAACAACTTTCTCATCTGGTGTTTTACCTGCATTCATCAACAAATTATTAGTTTTAAAAATATAATACCTTTTGGCCTATTTTGATGCTTCAAGCACCGATATCCCATCATAGAATTTCTGGATTTCAGTAAATCCTCTTTTGAATTGCTGGTTGCTTTCATCTTTATCATGCTAGTTAAATACTTTTGTTTCCTTTATGTCTCTAAGGACATAACTTTCTTGTTGTTCCTGATCTTTCATCTCATATCCAAATACTTTCTGTTCATTTATCTAATTTGGACATTATATTTATTAATGTTACCTTCTGGATCTACAACCACATTATTATTTGAAGAGTCAAAGCATTCACTTAACTCTATAAAATTTAGAAACATTTCCTCCTTATCATGAACCACAATTGCAATCTCTTCTTTATCAAGTTCTGCAAGCTTCATTTCTCCTTCAAGTTCCTTGAGCCATCATTCCAAGAACTATATTTCCCAATGAAATATTTCCAGCATTTCATCACAACCTTCATTCCCATTTTCATTCTTGTTTTGGAAATCCTCCTGAGTTATCCTGTTTTCTGTATCATCGCATTGGAAAATTCTTTCATCAATTTCATTAAACAAATTCAGTTCTTTAACTCCTTGGAATATCACTATGGCATTTTCATCATGCTTCTGCTCCATAACAGCTTCAACTAGTTGTCTTACACCAAATAAGAATTCATCTATGAATTCTTTTCGCTGCACCAAATCAATACCTTCCTCCTCTGAAATGCATTCTCCATCATACTTCACCTTAAGAGCTTTATTCATCTTTGTGACTGTTTCACCAGACTGTCCACCCTCTTCTGCACATCCTGCAAACATACACAAACCATGAGATTTAAAAATACAAGGCTTCAAAGCCTCATCTTCTTCCCTTATCAACATATCTTCAAATTTTTCTTCACTATTCCAATAGTTCATGATATCTTTCTCATTGATCTCTTCACCCAGAATTTCACCCTGTTCTGGGTCACAAATGGTAACTTTTTCAACTCAGTTTCTCTGATTTCTTCAAATATTGATTGTTTTAGTGCCTAAATCTACCTCAGGCTAAGAAAGGTAGGATCTAGGGTAACATCAAACCACACTTAACCTGGTAGCTAGCCCTACCAGGTCAGGAGAGGGTTCTCTCCTTGTCAATCTCAGCAAGAAAAAAATGATCAATGAGGCTTGAGATGACTTGATGTGAAGACTGATTTTAGGCTAGGTATGTGTGCAAAAGAGTTTGATTGAATTTAATGATGTTTTTTTGGGTCAAATGGAAAGGCAGATTTGGGTCTGGGGAATGAGGCTCAGTTTTGCAGAGATCTCTATGGGGCGAGGTAGGAAAATCGTTTGGTACTTCAAATTGAGTGACATGGAGAGATTTTAGACTGGTGAGGAGTTGGAGAGGGAATGAAAGTCTCAGAGATCCTCTTCAAACAACTGAAAACATAGATAACTAAGAAAACCCTAGGTAGAGCACTGCACTTTCAATGGATTCTACCTTCATCCTTGTTTGTTTTAGTTAAGAAGAAATAAGAGAGAAAATGGCATATATAAAACACAAGTAAACTTACATTTATAGAGAGAAACATAATATCAAAGCAAGATTCCACATGAATCCCATAGAGTGCTGCAAACCCTGGTCTATTCCTTCGCCAAACTTCACAGATGAATGTACAATAATGCTCAAAGAATTCCCAAAAGTCCAACCTTGCTAATGACTGAAAAAACATAAGATATAGGAAAACAACAACTCATCCTAGCCTCTAGGGGTCGAGCTCATGATTTTAGGAGTGGTTCCAAAAAATTCTAAACTGAGAACTAAAAAGTAGGCAGTGGAACAACTTGCCTCTAAAAACTAGGGAACTGATTCATTCAGTTGCAAACTACTTTTTGATAGATGAATCTACCTCCATGAGTGAAAATTTGACATAATTACATGAAGATCCATAAATTTACATTAAATTACATCATAAGTTTTATATTGATAAGGAGAAAAGTCAAACTGTGAAGAAATTAGGTGAAAAACAGAGTTTTTTGGCCAAAATGAGCAAAATTCCCCAATGCGCCACGCTGATTTCCCTCTACATAGCACCTTTTTTGCAGCTGCTTTTGGAGGTTTTCCTAGTGTCCAAATTTTCTCCAAGTGTGCTTGTTGTAAAGGTCTACCTGTCTACTTTCCAAAACAAGTATAATTTTTGAATTTGGCCTCCATTTGCCTCTCCAAAATTGAGTTCTCCCAACACTACTTCCTGTGTGTCAAAAAAGGGGCAGAAAGGTCATTTTTGGGGTGTTTTTGACCTTTTTGGGGGCTCAAAACCTATCAAAATTTCTTGGCCATTGGTAGGAATGCATATTTATCCATGAAAAATCCATGAATGTCGATTTTTCATCAAAAGAAGTCCCCCATCAAAAGCGAGCGGCAGGTGGCACGGCGCATTGGGCTGAAAAACCTGTTTTTTAAGCCAAAAATTTCAAAATTGCAAAATGTGTCCCAAATTTTTTAAAATTTAGGCTGAGTGTCCTCCATTAAGAGCTTTTTGGGCTAAGGAAGCCTTGGCCAAGATCTGAGGTCTATCATACTCTTTTCGCCTCCTCGATGCGCTCTTCAATTGAGCCTTCAAGTTCCTGATTCTTGCTTTGCACACTTTGTTTCTCGCCAAGTAGTGGTAGGCCATGTGCCTCAACATGTTTTTCTCTTTGTCAGCAACTCTTTGTGAGGTCTCCTTGGAGCATGCATTTCTGTAGGAATATCACAGTGTGTTTCCTCATCTCTGTCATAGGAGGGATCAGACTCTATGTTTACTAATGTGTGAGTTTTCTTGGTAAGTATGGAGAGATTTATGGTGTTTTTAGTTTTCTGCTACCAAGGATGAGAATTTATCAGGGATTGTGGAGGGAAAGGGTATGAGGGGTTTTTGGAATGATATGGACAAGTTTTTAGGAACAAAAATTAGGGTTTAGGATTTGTAACTAGGGTTTAGGATAATGGGATTTAAGGAATATGGGAATTAGGGAATTTTTGGAATATGTGAATTAGGGAATGAGTGGATGAAAGTGAAAAATGAATGGAGGAGTCAAAGATTGAGGAAGTGATGGAGTGGACTTGGTAGCAAAAACACAAATGCAAACCCTAGGCAATTGTTTTTTAGAAAATTTGGAAGAAGGTAGGGTTTGAGTTTTATCACACTAAACCATCATAAATTTTAAGAAAAATTATTTCACTAGTAATGGGAGGAATCTTGACTTACTTGCACACCATGGAATTGAGCGAATTTGGAAATTTTATGGTGAAATTAGGCTTGCAGTTCTATGCACCGCGCCTCAAACCCAATGCACCGCGCCTACTCTATGCGCCGCGCCAGTGTGTTTTTTGCACTGTGGAGGGCAGCACAACATGTTGCTTCTGCTCTATGTGCCACACCTCAAGTCCAATGCGTCGCACACTTGAAATTTGCACAATTTTCCGTCAAACTTGCTCCCTTTCTCCAACGTGAATTTCTCTTATTCAATTTTTCTTCTTTGAATGCCAATGAGCTCTTTGAAGGTGATCAAAGGTTTTATATACCGGAGATTTTAATTTTTCACTCATAAAACCCACTTTTATAATGTTTGCATTGTGACTTACTCTTTCAACTCTGTTTTGGGCAGTTTGCTTCATTTTTACCTTTGATGAACTGAATGATTTGATTTTTTGGTTTGCCTTGCAGGGGATAGAGTTGTTGACACTTGTTAAGGTGACCAGGGCTGCAAATGAAGTTGCTTATATGGGAAAAATTGAAAATACATCAAATTTTATCCATCAAAACATATAATACTCTGTTTTTCCTCAAAACAGGGTTTTGCGGAAAAATAAGTCTCTGAGCATGTGATTATGGAATTTATTGGTACTGAAACTTTATTTGATTTCCTCATGCGCCTGCTGACTGTTATTGAAAATTTTGAAGACCTTTTTGATGAAACACTAGACCTAATGAAACTGAAACCCTAGAAATGACTCTTGCAAATTTAAAGACAAAAAGTGACTGCAGATAATCTTGAGGAATGGAAATGGGCCAGCAGGTAAAGGACATGAGGGAAAATGTACAACAAGCCACTACTATCAGATGATCCATGCTCCTAATGGAATGCAGGTAACTGAGCGAGACACCTAACATGCAATGCAACAAGAGAATTTGATCACTGGCGAAGGGATGAAGATACCGACACTAACAGATTGCACACTCAACATCTGCTTGAGCTTCCTTAGATCTTCTATTAACTGTATGTTTACCTGTTGATCCCTCTTTAGTTGTAGTCACTGCCATTTCACTTTCTTCCTCATGGTCCAACCATGTCTCTGGTCTTTATTTCTCTACAACAGTTACATCAATAACTAAATATGAACTTCTATCTCAGCTTTCTCCCTCTCACACTCTTCATCAGTCAACTTCTTCCATATGCCATTTGCCTTGGCTTCTTCCTTCTTCTTTCTTCTGTTGCGGTCTTTCTCAGAACTTCTGAAATGACTATCATCTGTAAACTTCTCCTCCTTTGCAAACTTCATCTATTCACTTATGGATTTCACTCAATCTCCTTTTCATCAAGCCTTCCTACTTGCCATCCAACAATGCAAGCCCTTTTCTGGCACTTGTTATCTTTTGGTTCTCTGTCTTGGAATCATTTATGGTAACTCTATTTATCCTCTTTGCTGCAAACAACAAATTCAGTATTTCATGTGTGATAATGACTGAACTCTTTGGGTGTCGGGCTTAGCCGATCATTCACCCAATTACATTCAAACCTTTCACTTGATTTCAGACTCTTTGACTCCAGAATTGACATCAAATTATTCATCTTGGATGAAAAATACATCATCTTGTACAGTAACTCAATGATTTAACTTAACTCAAGCTATACAATTTCTTCATTTGACATTCACATCTTATTTTACTTCAAAGCTTGACCCAATAACTACAATAGTGGATATTTTGACTCTAATTCAAGTTATATAATATATCAATGAACATCCACCCTTAATACATTCTCATGATGTAAAATCTCCTCATTACCAATTCTCACTCATACTCCATTCTTATGATAATATCATAAGTCACTAATTACATCATCTCCTAGTATCACATGATACTTGAGCTTTTAAATCGACACACAATCCACTTTTCCCAAGATTTATTTTATGATGAAAATAAAATAAATCATTTAATTTTCAGTATTTAAAAAAACCATTTTGAAATGAATTATCATACCTTATGCTCCCTTCAAGGTTATTTAATAAACCTTTTATTTGCAATTTCAACTCTCTAAATTTCATTCTTCTGTGTCGTTCTTATCCCTGTGAATATTCACATGCCCTTCATACCATAACCTCTTCAACACACTTATCATCTTAGCACAGAGAATTTTCCTACACTCCCATGCATTTTCTTGTTTGAGTGATGGTTCTCATGCAACACTGTCTCTCTTCAGTGCACAAAAAACATTTCATTCATAGGAATTTTCCAAAAAATTCTTTTAACATGATGGCATCAACATATTTCTCCAGCAACAACAAACACAAACTACACTATCTTCGGGAGAGAACAATGTGAACACTTTCACATACACTAAAAGCAATGATCAATCATGATCTTTAACTCATGGAAATTATAGATACTCCTTTACATGCTTGTTCCTCCATGTAGTTCTCAGTTATCACAACCTCAAAATGATATGCAACAACCACGCTGGCTCACTTGAATAGATCATGGAGAAATCCGATGTGTATTAATCCCTTAGAGTTGTGTGAAAATCCACCTAAACCATTTGACAACAAAAATGTTCGGTGGATGGATTTGCTTCGTGTTCGTGCCCCCAAAAACCAAATCTGTTATTATTAATGCTCGTTTGGTGGAGGCTATTTCAAACCAGCTCGCATTTCATCCTCCTATGGATCTGCACACAACAATACCATGATCAATTTGGACCACGACAATGACTAGGATCTAGATTGATGTTTCTCAACAATCGATCAAAGAGCACGCATAGTTCCCTCGTAGTTAATGAACACAAAAAATATTAGGCATTGCAGGCTCTCTCTTCTTCATGGTCATACAGATCTAATACATATCTCTACCTCCTTCATGGTCATACAAACATTATCATAGCTTGACAACGCTCCACATCAACCCAATCGTCCAACTATCCACCTAAATGGAATCGACTTCACCACACAAAAATGATGCAAACATGATTACAAACCCCATGGCTCCGACACCAAATGATGCAGAGACTCTGCATAAATCAGAGTAGAGCACATGCAAGGCTGTGTATTTCCTTTGGCATTAAAATCCTCATCAAAATCTTCATTGAAACCACATTCAATTCAGCTCAAAATATATATAAAGAAGAGAGAACCGAACATAAACCAAAATACTGGTATATAATAACAACAAGGATTTCATATTCAAACCATTTTTCCTGAATATCACATTTGTGGGCCTCTCAGCTCTCTCCCTTTAGATGAACTCTCACATCATTTCTCTCTATATCACTCTATCCTATTCCCTTCTCTGTGTCTCTCTATCCACACACAAAGCTTCACATTTATACATAATTATGGATTAATTTGAATCCATGATTTCCTCTACAAATATCTCAAACAAATCCTAAAATATCTTTATCCCTTCTTTGACTCAACCAAGTTCCATTTAAGGAATTCATAATACCTAAAATATCTATCCAATCCAGCTCCACTCATATTCTCAATTAATTAAGAGAATATTTAAAATAAACCTCACATTCTGATTTTCCTCTCAAATTATTTTTAAAATCTACATAATTTATAAAATAATTAAAAAGCATCACCCCTAAATCACATTATTAAATAATTAAAATTAAGAAAAATGCTCTTGCATCATAGCATTTACCGACTAATATTCATATCTTCATATATTGGTGGCATGGATGTATCTACAATGTACCATCGTACAATGGACCATCCTGAAGCTTGCACTCATCTGCAAGAACCATTAATAATTTACCAACCACCATGTTAAGCATAACATTTCCTTTTCATAAGTTACCATCATTTCCTGTCATTGATGTCATCAACAAGATTTTATAGCATGATTATATAAACCCTCAATCAATAAATAATCAATCTTTAAGCGATCCTTTAACACTTATTCATGTGCATACATGAGATGTGAATAGAATATCACATCATGCTTCCTTCTAACATCTCTACCTTAGTGTAAGAAAGTAATTCTCTGTTGATGTCAAAATAATCCCCACATTATTATGACATTTCTTACATAGGCTCACATTCGTACAGGACAAATCACTACAATTGTCTATGAATTCCTTTAATGGAAAATGACACAATGTGCATTCGAGTTACTTAAACATTAACAAAAGAAACAAACCTTTAGTTATTGCTTTTGGAGCATGCAATTATAATAAAGCTAACACATTAAATGTTTTTCGCATGCATGCAATGCATATAGTTTCGAAAAGAGTCCTCCCAAAGGAATTCGTTAACACAGTCAAGCGTGCAAACACACTTTTCCTTTTCGAGGGAATTTTAGCATAATAAGGCATGCAGGACATGTTTCCTTTTCCATAATACCTAGGTAATAAAACAAACAAATACATGTATTCTTTTCCAAATATTATTCAAACATTACCCATATATATATTCCAAGGAAACCAACACATTAATATGGATTTTGTGCATGTAATTCATTGTATTTTCCAAAGAATATTTTCCAATGTAGTCTAATACAACATGCTATCACTTCTCACATACAAATATATATTATTTCCACTGAAATCTAATACAAGTATTTCATATATTTACATGATCTTATTCCAAAAGAAACGAACATAATAGTTATATTTGGTGCATGCAAAGAACTTATTTCCTCTCAAGAAATATTAAACTAACTAGTTTAGTTTTCATGCATGTCAGTACACATCAATGTTCTAAAAAATACAATAACCATTAAACACATGTTTCAGTGTCAACAATTCTAGCAAACAATTAATATTTACCATGCATGTAAATATATATTTATATAACATATTAGTTTCTCTTTGTACATGCACTAAATAATACTTTTTTTAAAGGTCTAATGCATAACACCATTATTTGGTTCATACTCACACATTTATCTTTTCCAAAATTTAATAATGCACGCATAGACATTTCCCTTTTCCAAGGATTTAAAAATGCATGCATAGAATTTTCTCTTCGAAATGTAATACAATGATAATGCATGCATATACATTTATGTTTGCAAGAAATGAAAAACAAAATAGCAATTTTATTGTGTGCAAGAAAAATTACTTATTTCCAAACTCAAATAGAAGGTAACTGTTTTTCTTTCATGCCTTTTACGTTTTATTTCCTAATGAAATAAAGAATAATACACATATTAATTTCATATCCATATTATTGTGTAGAAAAAATTCTATTATAATAGCATGCATATTTTTAAGAAATCATTTAAATAGAGACTAATCTCATGCAAAATAGCATGCACATTCTTAAGAAATCATTTGAATAGAGACTAATCAAATGAAAATTCCATTGTTTTACTTATATAACAATTCATTTATAAACAAAATCTAATGCACATATGCATAGCCTTCTTTAATCAAATAAAAAAATATTTATCTTTATTTAATTTGAAGAACTCCTCTCCCTACTGCCATACTCATCCACATATGGAAATTGTCATTGCTCCTCTACAACAATATTTTCTTTCAGCACCAACAAAATTTCAGGAAAGCTACCAGAATTACATTTTAATTTTTGTGCCAACAGAAAACTAGTTCGGCATTCATGTACAAAAATTGTAAAGCAACGCATTGGACTGAATCCTCCCTAACATGAATTTCTTCTAATATCTCACATGATATTCTCAGCCTCATAATTGAATACCTTTTCGGTTCCCACCAATCATTGGAAACGAAACTTAATATCCCTATTAGAGTAGTATCTCTATCCAAATAGAGGATTTTAAAAATACAACAAGCTAATACCAACCCTCACCATTCGTTTCCCCAAGAAAATAAAGAAGAAAAATGATTTGGATACCTTCGGTGGTTACAACTGAATGGTAAATAATAACAGTAAATTATAACATATAAGTTACCACCATATTTCACCTTACCAAGTCATGAATTTCAAACTTGTAAAGTAAAGTATTATTACTTTTTTTCATTAATGGATCTTAACGTAAGTTCGAGCTGTTTGAAGAATATAACAAACTCTTGGTTTGGTAAACATGGTAAATAAGAGTTATCTTTCCAAAAAGAATCGTAATCCATTATAATATGTTGGCTGGAGGGATATTACATACTCCCCCCCCTTGCATTAAGCATTGTCCCTGATGTTTATCATTAAATTTTGCTCAAGATATAAGCAAGAGGGAATCCTTCCATTTTTAAATGAAGGTTCATTTTTCTAGGAAATATCAATAAATAAATAAAATAATAATGTTTTGTAAATATTCATAAGAATTTATAGCTGCTAAGTTAAATAATTTGTACTTTCAACTACTTAGCCATATTCAACAAAACAAAATATCTATACCAACTTACCATTACCTACGAATTACCTTAGTTTTAGTCATGGTCACTTGCATACAAACACTTTAGGAATGGTTCGACAACCCATCAACACTCCATGACAAGGGTCCATGACAAGTAGCCTATAATGTAAGACTAACAAATGTAATCGCATTAGTCACATAATTTCAATGAAATGAAATACTTGAAACTATCAAACATTTATCCAATATCAAGAGATTTTTTAGTCAAAGTACTTCCACAAGTAATCAGAGAGAACCAAACCTCTAATCAATGCACCTCGTGCACACTGTCTTAGCTCCTACTAAAGACATCCACACAGTACTTCTAAAAGTACTCAAAGAGCACCAATACTCTAATCATCAAAATTATAAATAAATGTACCACATGCACATTGTCTTTGATCCTGCTAAATACATCCACACAATACTTCAAAAAGTACTCAGATATCACCTAGATATCTAATCGTGCAAATGGTCAATCAATTCACCAAGTGCGTATTGTCCTAGCCCCTGTTAAGAAATTCAAAATATTAGTAATACAATTAAAGGAACTTATAATTTATGTAATTCCTATATTAGAAATATAATAAAAGGAACTTATACTTTATGTAATTCCTAGATTAGTAATACAATAAAAGGAGCTTATACTTTCTGTAATTCCTTTATGAGCGCTAGGCTCCTTTCCTATCAATATGTGCATAAGATATTTACACAATCATATAAAAATTCATTTTAATATAACACATAACTGATTACTAACTTTTTTCCGCTATGAGAACCAAAATGGTAAACAAAATGCTCCTCCCTACCAATGGGAGTTGGTTTCCATTCCAGGTACAGTATGGAATTCCACTGGAAAACTAACTTGAGAATTCCAATGACCACTCAAGGTCTAGTATAGGATTCCTCTTGGCAACATCATGCCTATTTCTCTAACAGCGTCCTGTGTATGAGGAATTTTGGACCTCCTCCAACAGGCTCCAAAATCAATAGAGTTGCCTCATGTTTTCCCCTCTTTACCATCTTAGCAAACTCTTTTTCATTACTGAGTTCATATATCTTTAGGGAGAGGAAATCTGGGTAGGCAAGTGCCATCAATCCCTTCGGGAAGGCAACCACCATCAACCCAAGGCCCTTTAGCCTTTCACAATTGTTCATAATTTTTCACAACTATATGGCATGTTAAATTTCTCTTTTATTATTATTTTCCATAGTAAATTACATAATGAACCATTTGCGCATTATACATAAATAAAAAGAAACTTTATGTACATCATACACCATACTTAGCCCTCCACATGGTTCCAATGATATCTAGATTAACATGGAACATGACTAACATACATGTGTTATACATTATTATTTCCCAAATAACACAATCATGCACATTATAACATGATACTTTATCAATTACCGTTGCAATTTTCACAACAATATTTTACTTTCGCAGGTTTTTCTTGTTGTCATTAAGCTAACCATGCTTAATTTCATCAATGACACAAATTATATATATGCATTGTTAAAAAACTATTCACTTTAAAATTAATTTTAGCTTCATGCATACAATGTTGTCATGCATACAATTATATAAAAATATTCATTAATGTGTATATGTCATTAACAGTTAAGGCAACATTCCAAACATTTCCGACTCCCACAGTGTTATGTTACCAACAGACTAACACATGAAGTAATTTCCATAATCACTTGTTCACAGCTTTCAATAAGATTTGATCAAAATTAATTCATTCATATAAATCTCATTAGTTAGTCATTCATAACTAATCAATGCCATTAATAATCTTAATGCAGCCATGACATGACTCATTCAATAGCTAGCCATTATAGTCAAGTCTCACTACTCGACTCGTTATGTATTTTTTAACATTTAAAAGGCTTCATTCAATTTAAAACATTTTATCACCCTATTCAATGAATTTCCTCATCGTTTTCATTCATGCATTAGTTTCACACACCATCACTATATACATTCATATTTTCCAAGTAGTGCATGGTAATTTTAGTCGTGTTCACTAAATGTATGAGTAATATGTCATATACCCAAATGTTAATAAACAACTCTCACTTTCACTAGTGAGTACTTAGGTTGTTCATAAGTACAACAAAGATTTTATTGTATTTTATCCTCAACTAGATTCTAATGTTATGAAAACCGTTTTGCAACATCATTTATTACTTATTACTCTTCAATGTAGTTATAAAAATGAATCGCACATTTCATGTCAAAAGTAAACTACTGCATATATCAATCAATATCTAGATTGCTATAATCATATACCAGTCAATATGTATATTTCTAGAATCATATATCAATCAATATATAGATTGCTAGGATCATACCTTAACCGACGTCCATTGATAACACACCTCAACTTCTCTTCACTTAACAAATCCCAAAGGCGTCAGTGCTGCAACCTTTATCTTCGATACCACTAGTAACATACACTGATAACCTCACATGGAAAATGCAGGAGTTAATTTTTTTTTTATACAAGTTACCCATGGGTAACTATCCAAATCACTATTAAATATTCTTTACTAATCATTATATAGAATGTTCACCAGTTCATAGTGTAACCTCAAGTTAAGAGTAGTAAGCTGCTTAATCATTAACAACCTCTATTGTAGTACATTAACATAAAAATGTATGATGTAACCTTGCATTCATTTCATTATTCATGTAGTCATCGCATACTTGACATTATGAACATCACAACAAGAAAGGAATCGAAATCATCAACTTGACAGAATAATCAATCACATTATTGAACACCAATATACCCTGGAAACCCCGTAGGGTGAAAACCAACAAACGTTTAATTTTATTTCATGAGGGTGTTCAACCCTCACTCAATGGATTATAAGGGAGACCATCCCTTAACCATGGTTATAAATCTTACAAGGAAATATACAAATATCTAGCTTAAATCCATTACAATAATTATGATAGCATTTAACCACTAATATTCATATCTTCATAACTTGGTGCCATTTATGTACCTAAAATGTACCATCGTACAATGGACCATCATGTAGCTTGCACTCATCTACATGAACCATTAATCATTTAACTGCCACCATGTTAAGCATAATGTTTTCTTTTCCTAAGTCACCATCATTTCCTATCATTGATGTCATCAACAAGTTTTTATAGCATAATTAGATAAAGCCTCAACCAATAAATAATCAATCTTTAAGTGATCCTTTAACACTTATTCATGTGCATACATGAGATGTGAAAATAATATCACATTTTTCTTCCTTATAACATCTCTACCTTAGTGTAAGCAAGTAATTATCCATTCATGTCAAAATAATTCCCACATTATTATGACACTTCTCGCACACACTCACATTCATTGTAACACCCCTAGTTTATGTTTTTCTTTCAAAAGCTAGACATTGAACTTAAATACTAAGGGGAGTGGACCCCAATGGACAAGTATTTTTTGGATGTAATTAAATATTTAATTATGAAAAATTAATAAAATAATTCTGTGCAGATTGACCAAAATGAGAATTATGAGATCACTTGCTACATCCATGAGGATGGAAAGAGACAAATATTTCCCCAAAAATCTTTCAAAAATCCTTGAAAGAATTTATTTCCAAATTAGATTTTGAGGAAAATCTAGTTTCCCCAATGATGTTGAGAGTAGTTGGGAAGAGATAAAAAGTTGGGAAAAGAAGAAAGCAGCTTTAAAAATCCCTAAATAAGGGAAGCCTAGGCAAATAGGAAGAAAAGCATCCTGTAATTCTGGACACAGAATTAGAAACAGGATTTGGGGAGCAAAATCTTAAATAAACTATTCCTGAACAGATTAGAGGTTGGTATGTTCTAGGAGGTGATCTCAGCTCGGGGGTGAGTTCTGGAGATAGAGTGAATCTACGGTTGGGAGGACTGGTTAAATACCAAAGTGGTATGCACAGAGTATCATGAATGATTTACATTAATTATTGTTAAGTGTAAAGGTTTAGGATTTTTGATGCATAATTCTTGAAATGTTTTGTTTATGGTGGTGTTCCATACATTTATAGAATGGTAGAGTAATTAAACTCTCTCAGTCCTGCATAGTTGTAGGAACCAGGAATATGAGGAAAAATCAGCCAGAAACTCTAAACCAGTCTTTGGTTTAAATCTGGAGATTATGTTTCCTCATAATTTATAACTATGTAACTTTAATCTGTTTCTGTTATAGATAGAATTAATTCAATAAAAATTAGGGAAACCAATAAACCTGTGTGGAGGAGGAATTAAGTACATGCAGGGCAAAGCTATACATTGTTGAATTAGCTAAGTGAATTACAGACATATAGATTTATGAAATAGCACTGCATGTTTGTTTATAGATTTTCTTCTATAATAAGGACTGAATGGAAGAGTATATAGTCTAGTACTATAAACTCAATTGCTATATATATATATATATATATATATATAAGAAGTAAAAGAGCAGGACTAAACATGTTTACTAATCATGCAAACAAATGTGGTCTGGGAATATATATATATATAAACTGCTGTTAATATCCTTCTTAAAACAAGGGACCAAACTTAACAATTACTGGGAATTATAAACTATGCATGTGAACCTCTATAAAATGCATGCAGATTATACATGCTGTGAAAGATAACAAATAACTCACACATCAGATTTATATAAAATGCCAGTAGAAGTGTTAGCCAGAACAGAGCATACTGAATATGTTATAGAATAAAACCAACATTTCCTGAGTCCATTATTATTTAGATCAGTAAGTAATATTTTTAAACTTTGAACCATGAGGCAGAAGTAGAGACATAGTAATAGAGTAACATGACATATATACTCTCATAAACCAGATAATAAGAGTCAAAAAATTATTGTAGCTGGGAATACTCTCGAGAATAATATAACATGGAGGAAGCATAAATTCAAGATAAGACTAGTAACCTTATCATCTCTACTCAGAAAATAGAAACAGATGGATACAGTAAAAAATAAAACTTTTATCGTAAGCATCAACATGAAATAACAAATCTGAAATCACCAGAATATGACATAACCCTGCTCCTGTCAACCAGGAAGGGAATATATATATGTCTAATTGAAATTCATATATAAATTCATGAACCCAAAATTTATAAATAATGACAGTCGTATCCCATGATCTATTAATTGAAAAAAAATTGATCTCAGTGACCATATTAGCAGAGTCCTAATAAGATAGACCAAGTCTAGGAAAATCCTTATTGTTACAGTAGCAACGAGAAAAATTATATGACCCGAGGGGTCTGAACAAAACCAATTGGAATAATAATGATGTAAGAGTCTAGTCTCACTCCGAACCATAGGCGGTGGATACCGACCTGAAAATGCAAGAGGAAGTGAAATTAAAACTATATGAAACAACCATTTCATGGTATCGCCGACAATTAAAATCGGTTGAAATTCGGATTACCTGCAAAAAAATGAGAATACGAACTGATTAGCTGATATGAATTATAATACAAACAAATAAATAAAAAGAAGAAAAATAATAAAGGATACCTTGCCGATGAGAAATCCTTTATCTCCAAAAACGACCTGAACAGAGATAACCAAAAACAATTAGAAAATCAAGACGTCCAAGGTCGAACGAGGAAGTCATGGGTTGAACAACAAAATTGAATTGATTTCTTGCCTGGGGTTATGGTTTGGTCACCGTAGGGAAAGAGAGAAAAATTAAAATGTCACCATTCGAATATCCTCAGGAAATTCACGAAAGACGACGAGGAGTACGCTCCTATTGAGAAATGATGTAGCATCAGTACTAAATATTATCAACAGGAAAATAAACATAAAAAATTGAGGAGAAAATCTCCACGAGAGATTTGTTCAACTGATTGAGAAAAATCTTCCACAGTAAACGAAACCAGATAAGAAATTTTTTTATTAACCTCATCTCTCACTCTATAAGACAGAGTGTAGGGCTATAAAGGAAGGATATGTAGCAAGGATCAGTGCACAGAGCGTAGGCTTCATAATGGGTTAGCGTAATACGCATGAGTTCATACCTGAAAGGATAGATGCGCTCGAAGCCTGGGCGAGAAGATGCTCGGTTCCTCCATCATGCAGAGTCTCGACACTGGAGGGTAAGCAGAAAAAATGAATGGCGAAAGAATCCGCTTCAATAATAACATAGAGATTTATATGAACATCTCATATCCATGTACC
This sequence comes from Pinus albicaulis, assembly GCA_034641835.2. Lineage (NCBI taxonomy): Eukaryota > Viridiplantae > Streptophyta > Pinopsida > Pinales > Pinaceae > Pinus > Pinus albicaulis. The sequence goes on from CM076572.1 coordinate 866,252,916, forward strand.
AGCAAAACCCTAATGGAAATAAACAATCTCCACCGTCCAAGTGGCCGCGGATCCATAGTCTATACACGGATCGATCTGGAGAAATTGTCATTTAATAAAATATAGCTTAACACATAAATGAAGATCTACGAAATCAATGCCACAGTACCATCGATCGTATCAGGTGGCCGGCGTATTAAAAGAGCTCTATAGCGTGGCGTGTTTCAACCAAAACATAAATACATAGAACCTCGAGCATGAAAGTAGCAAGAACTAATAAGATTGAGAACCAACATAGTGCTATCGAATATATGACGAGGAAACTGAACCAAGTTACAATGGCCAAATACTTTAGCAACAGTGCCAACGAGACGTAACGAGTGCATTGAAAATCAATTGCACAGATCTCCACATCAAACTTATCATAATTGAATGGTACGTTAGAGATCAATGACTCGATGATCACGCTCATATTAAATTCATAGCCATGACATGATTTGTAAATAAGAATAGACCTTGAATAGTTCGAAATTCAAACCTAGGGTTATAAGCCTTGGAGTGGGACAAACATATATATAAACCCAATGATTCATAAATTCTACATATAAGCCATAAGAGTATACCATCGAACGTCAAGGTATAGGTAGGGTGAGCCTACAAGTATTATGTGAAAACATTAAAGAACATATCGAAATGTAGGAGCGAGCTTTTATTAAGGGTAGGTGAGCAATGTATATGTATACATACATATATATATATATGGTGATCCATATATATGTAATAGAAATATGCCACCAACATTTAGTGGAAGAGCACAATAAAATCATAATTGCAAGAGGAATAGAAGAAATAGGAATTATATTCCATAGTAGATCATCAATGACAAATTTTGACAAATAGAAATAAACAATGGTGGTCAATAGAAACACATAAATAAATTCGGAATAGAAAAAAAAAAAAAAATGATTGTGGGAAGGAGGAGACGTTACAAATGGTATCAGAGCTCATGTTACATAAAACTGGGTTGTTGTTGTGTGCTCACTGTGTAAATTAATTATTGTTGAAAAAAAAAAAAAATATTACTGATCTGTATTGTTTAGTGTACAGTGTGGTGTTGAAACAGACAATTCCAATGGCTAGAAGTGATGAAATTTATGTTGATATGCATGAGGAAGATAATACACTAGATCCTAATGCTCCGTTGATGTCTATGTTGCATAGTTCGCAACGAAAAATGGCTGAGCTAAGAAGCCAGAATGACAGATTGTCATTAGCCAGTGAGGAGCAGGAAAAGCTCATCAGAGAATTAAATTCACGGAACAACCAAGAGGGTGAATTTTTCGGAAAGAGGAAGAATGATGAGTCTAAGGATGATGATGCTGTCAGGCATTAGTATAAGCAGAAAAAGAAATTACAGGGGGAATTCCAAAAGATTAAGCCTCCCTCCTATGATGGGGAGAAGGAGGAAGATGCTGAAGCCTGGTTTTTGAACATGATTAAGTATTTCCAGGTCTATGAATATGAAAGCAATATGAAAGCCATACTAGCTATCTACGAGCTACAAGGTAAGGCTACCTTGTGGTGGGAGGAGATGAAAATGGTTCATGCCATTGATGAAAAGACAGTTACTTAGGAAGATTTCCAGGTTAAGTTTAAAAACCGTTATTTAAATGAACTTTATTATGATGATAAAGCAAAGGAATTTCATGAGCTTAGACTGAGACAACTTACTATTGATGATTTTGTCACTAAGTTTACAAATCTGTTGAGATATGTCCCTTACATCCGTGAAGAGAAGGCAAAGGTGCAAAGGTTTCTGAACTGTTTTCCTGTTGTATACAAGGAGAAAATAGAGTTTGATAATCCAAAAACCATGGATGAAGTGGTGAGAAAAGCCAGGTTATGTTACCAGCAGTTTAAAGGCAAAAATGAACATGGACAAAGCTGGGTAAATAAGATTGATTTCAAAGGGAAGAAACAGAAACCAACTTATTTGAAGAACTTTGGCAGGGATCATCAATAGAAGAAATTTAACAAACCCAAAGAAAGTCAAACTGCTCAGTCCCAAGTGGGTTCAAAACAAATATATGGGGAAAATAAGAGAGGAGGCTCAGTTAAAATGAGGGAACCTTTGAAATGCTGGGGATGTGGAGAACCTCATATCTTGAGGTATTTTCCTCGCCAAAACATTCAGATGATTATGAGAGATCGAGAAGCTACCACAGTAAATGACATAGTAAGAAATATACCCACTATCAGTGCAGCCTTGGAGAATTGACAAGAAGAACATCAAGCTACCATGGTGGAGATGGAAGGTAAGATTGCTGACCAATCTGTTACTATTTTGATTGATCCAGGTGCTTCTTTGAGTTACATTAGTCCAAAAATTGTAGAAAAATGCAATCTCAAAACTGAAGAATTTCAGCAGTCTTGGTTGGTCCAGTTAACCATTGGAACCAAGAGGAAGGTAACACATAAATTACCCCAAACAACAATTAAATTAAATGATTTTCAGACAGAAGTGAATTTGAACATTCTGCCCTTAGGCTCATATGACTTGCTGATAGGAATGGACTGGCTGGAAAAGAGAAAGGCTATGATGAACTGTTGGGATAAAACTCTGCAATGCATAGATGAAAAAGGAAAACCTTTTATTCTCAAAGGAAAACCAAAACCCATCTCCGCAAGACAAATATCAGCACTGCAATTAAAAAGAACAACTAGGAAAGGATATCAAGTTTATGTAGTACATGTTGAAGAAATAGAACAGCAACCTGAAGGAAATCTGTTGGATACTTTGCCAGTGGTGAGAGAGTTTAAGGAATTTTTTCCAGATGAGATTCCTCATCTTCCCCCAAAAAGAGACATTGATTTTTCAAGTGTCTGGAGCAACACCTGTTTCCCAAGCCCCTTATAGAATGAGCCCCCCTGAACTCATGGAGCTGAAAATGCAATTGCAAGAATTGTTAGATAAGGGTTATATCAGACCAAGTGTGTCTCCTTGGGGAGCACCGGTGTTGTTCGTGAAAAAGAAGGATGGAACCTTTAGAATGTGCATTGATTATCGTCAGCTGAATAAGTTGACAATTAAAAATAGATACCCTCTGCCTCGAATTGATCATCTTTTTGATCAGGTAAGAAGAGCTTTAGTATTTTCTAATATTGATCTAAGGACTGGTTATCACCAGCTCAAAATTGAGGAAGGCATTAGAAAAATAGCTTTTCGAACCAGGTATGGTCACTATGAATTTGTAGTCCTACCTTTCGGTTTGACAAATGCCCCTGCCACTTTTATGTGCTTAATGAACAGTGCTTTAAACAAGTACTTGGACAAACTTGTACTAGTGTTCATAGACGGTATTTTAGTTTACTCAAAAAGTGAGGAGGAGCACAAAGAACAGTTGAGGATAGTATTTCAAACTCTAAAAGAAAATGAGTTGTATGCCAAATTCAGCAAATGTGAATTTTATAAGGATAAGATCCAATAATTGGGACATATTATTTCTGAACAAGGGTTGGTTGTTGACCCTGGAAAGATAAAGGCTATTAAAGAATGGCTTGTTTCAATTGATAATTCAACAGTGAGATCCTTCATCGGGATTGTAGGTTACTATCATAGATTTGTGGAGAGATTTTCTGCCATAGCATATCCCATAACCTCACTCCAAAGAAAGGGTGTCAAATTTGAGTGGACTGAAAAGTGCAAAAATAGTTTTGAACAATTAAAATTGAAACTCACCACAACCCCTATATTTAAAATTGCAGATCTTGATAAAGAATTTATTGTATGTATAGATGGCTGTAGAGAGGGGTTGGGAGGAGTCCTTTTGCAGGAAAATTCGGTTATTTCATATGAATCTAGGAAACTGAAGACATATGAACAGAACTATAGTGCATATTATTTGGAGTTGGCTGTTGTTATTCATGCCTTGAAGATGTGGCAGCACTATCTTCTTGGAAAGAAATTTACATTGATGAATGATCATATTAGTCTTAAATATTTCTTTTCCCAAACTGATTTGAATGCTAGATAGGCCAGATGGCTATCTTTTCTGAGTGAATTTGATATGGACATAAAACATATAAAAGGGAAAGAAAATAAAATTGTTGATGCATTGAGCAGAAATGCTTGTCAAAATATAAATAGCATTGGAAGCAGTGCTAATTTTGATTTAGAATATTTAGTGAAAAAGGCGGTAGACCAGGATCCAAATTATGAAACACTACAGGTGAAACTACTAAAGAAGGAGATGGTTGACTACACTCAAAACCAAAAAGGGTTGATCTGCTACAAAAATAGATTGTATATCCCCAATGTGGAGTCCTTGAAAAGAGATATTCTAGATGAATATCACAAACAGCCGTATGCAGGGAATCTTGGATATCAGAAAATGTTAACAGCTTTGAAAAAGAAGTTGTTTTGGCCAGGAATGAAAAGAGATGTAGCAGAATATTTAGCTAGATGCATGGAGTGTCAACTAGTTAAAATTGAGAATCAACATCCTGCTAGTCTTTTAAACCCTTTGCCAATTGCATAATGGAAATGGGACACAGTTTCTATAGATTTTATAACAGGGCTACCCAAAACTAAATACCAACACGATTCAGTGATGGTAGTAGTAGACAATTTAACAAAATCTGCACACTTCATACTTGTAAAATCTACTTTTGGGACAACCCAAGTAGCAGATGTGTTTCTAAAAGAGATAGTAAGGTTACATGGGGTCCCAAAGATGATTGTTTCAAACAGAGATGCTAAGTTCAAAACAGCATTTTGGAGAGGGCTATTTGGAGGTTTGGGCACTAAGTTGAATTTTAGTACTGCCTATCACCCTCAGACCGACGGTCAGACAAAGAGAACTAATCATATTTTGAAGGATATTCTGAGAATGTATGTGATGGATAGGCCATCAAAGTGGGAAGACTACTTTCATTTAGCTAAATTTGCCTATAATAACAACTATCAATCCTCCATTAAAATGAGTCTGTTTGAGGCACTCTATGGAAGGAAATGTCGTACACCTTTGAGCTGGACCCAACTTGAGGATAAGCTGATGTTGGGACTAGATGCTTTACAAGAGATGGAAAGAATTTTTAAACAAATACAAATAAATATCAAGACCGCACAAGATCAACAGAAAAACTATGCTGATAAAAAAAGGGTACTTTGAGAATTCAAAGTAGGGGAGCATGTGTACTTGTGTATTAAACCCAAAAAGAGAAAAATTTATGCTGGAAGTTGTGCAAAATTGGCTTCTAGATATTGTGGACTTTTTGAGGTGTTAGAAAGGGTGGGACCAGTGGCTTACAAGCTGGCCTTACCACCCCATGTTAAAGTTCACGATGTGTCATGTTTCATTATTAAAAAGATATGTACATGATTCTTCTCACATAGTTGATTGGAATGTGATACAGGTGGAACCAGAAGGGGAGTTCCTTCTAGAACCGCTTCAAATATTGGAGTGGGAAGAAATTGAATTGAGGAATCGAATGGTAGCAAGAGTAAAGTTGCAGTGGAAGCACTTTATTGCTGAAGAAGCTACCTCGGCAAGAGAAGCTGAAATGATGATAAAATATCCATTTTTGTTTGAAAAAAAATGAACTCTAGTAGTTAAGATATCAACACTGAGGACGGTGTTTGCCTTCAGAGGGGGAATATGTAACACCCCTAGTTTATGTTTTTCTTTCAGAAGCTAGACATTGAACTTAAATCCTAAGGGTAGTGGAACCCAATGGACAAGTATTTCGTGGATGTAATTAAATATTTAATTATGAAAAATAAATAAAATAATTCTGTGCAGATTGAGCAAAATGAGAATTATGAGATCACTTGCTAAATCCATGAGGATGGAAAGAGGCAAATATTTCCCCAAAAATCTTTCAAAAATCCTTGAAAGAATTTATTTCCAAATTAGATTTTGAGGAAAATCTAGTTTCCCCAATGATGTGGAGAGTAGTTGGGAAGAGGTAAAAAGTTGGGAAAAGCAGAAAGAAGCTTTAAAAATCTCTAAATAAGGGAAGCCTAAGCAAACAGGAAGAAAAGCATCCTGTAATTCTGGACGCAGAATTAGAAACAAGCTTTGGGGAGCAAACGCTTAAATAAACTATTCCTAAACAGATTAGAGGTTGGTCTGTTCTAGGAGGTGATCTCAGCTCGGGGGTGAGTTCTAGAAATAGAGGGACTCTACGGTTGGGAGGACTGGTTAAATACCAAAGTGGTATGCGCAGAGTATTATGAATGATTTACATTAATTGTTGTTAAGTGTAACGGTTTAGGATTGTTAATGCATAATTCTTGAAATGTTTTGTTTATGGTGGTGTTCCATACATTTATAGAATGGTAGAGTAATTAAACTCTCTCAGTCCTGGATAGTTGTAGGAACCAGGAATATGAGGACAAATCAGCTAGAAACTCTAAACCATTCTTTGGTTTAAATCCGGAGATTTTGTTTCCTCATAATATATAACTATGTAACTTTAATCTATTTCTGTTATAGATAGTTAATTCAGTAAACATTAGGGAAACCAAATTAAACCTGTGTGTAGGAGGAATTAAGTACATGCAGGGCAGAGCTATACATTGTTAAATTAGCTAAGTGAATTACAGACATATAAATTTATGAAACAACAGTGCATGTTTGTTTATAGATTTTCTTCTATAATTAGGACTGAATGGAAGAGTATATAGTTTAGTACTAGAAACTCAATTGCTATATATATATATATAAGAAGTAAAAGAGCAGGACTAAACATGTTTACTAATCATGCAAACAAATGTGGTCTGAGAATATATATATATATATATATAAACTGGTGTTAATATCCTTCTTAAAACAAGGGACCAATTTTTACTGAATTAATTCTATCTATAACAGAAACAGATTAAAGTTACATAGTTATAAACTATGAGGAAACATAATCTCTAGATCTAAACCAAAGACTGGTTTAGAGTTTTTGGCTGATTTGTCCTCATATTCCTGGTTCCTACAACTATGCAGGACTGAGAGAGTTTAATTACTCTACCATTCTATAAATGTATGGAACACCACCATAAACAAAAAATTTCAATAATTATGCATAAAAAATCCTAAACCTTTACACTTAACAACAATTAATGTAAATCATTCATAATACTCTATGCATACCACTTTGGTATTCAACCAGTCCTCCCAACTGTAGAGTCCTTCTATCTCCAGAACTCACCCCCGAGCTGAGATCACCTCCTAGAACAGACCAACCTCTAATCCGTTCAGGAATAGTTTATTTAAGATTTTTCTCCCCAAAGCCTGTTTATAAACCCAATGATTCATAAATTCTACATATAAGCCATAAGAGTATACCATCGAACGTCAAGGTATAGGTAGGGTGAGCCTACGAGTATTATGTGAAAACATTAAAGAACATATCGAAATGTAGGAGCAAGATTTTATTAAGGGTAGGTGAGCAATGTATATATATATATATATATATATATATATATATATATATGGTGATCCATATATATGTAATAGAAATATGCCACCAACATTTAGTGGAAGAGCACAATAAAATCATAATTGCAAGAGGAATAGAAGAAATAGGAATTCTATTCCATAGCAAATCATCAATGACAAATTTTGACAAATAGAAATAAACAACGGTCGTCAATAGAAACACAGAAATAAATCCGGAATAGAAAAATAAAAATAAAAATTTGATTGTGGGAAGGAGGAGATATTACATTCATACTGGACAAATCACTACAACTATCTAGGACTTCCTTTAATGGAAATTGACACAATGTGCATTCGAGTTACTTAAAATTGAATAAAAGAACCAACCTTTCAGCTATTGCCTTTGGAGGATGCAATTATAATAAAGCTAACACGTTGAATGTCATTCCTATGCATGCAATGCATATAGTTTTGAAAAGAGTCTTGCCAAAGGAATTCTTTAGCGCAATCAAGCGTGCAAACACACTTTTACTTTTTGAGGGAATTTTAGCATAATAAGGCATGCATAATATGTTTCATTTTCCATAATACTTATGTAATAAAATATACAAATACATGTATTCTTTTCCAAATATTATTCAAACATTAACCATTAATATATTCCAAGGAAACCAACACATTAATATAGATTTTGTCCATGTAATTCATTTTATTTCCCAAATAATATTTTCCAATGTAGTCTAATACAACATGCTATCATTTATCACATACAAATATGTATTCTTTCCAATGAAATCCAATACAAGTCTTGCATGTATTTACATGATCTTATTCCAAAAGAAACGAACATAATAGTTATATTTGGTGCAACGAAAGCTAACATGCATATGCATCTCCTTTTTAAATCAAATAAAAAACTCCTCTCCCTACTGCAGTACTCATCCACATCCGGAAATTGTCATTGCTCCTCTACAACAATATTTTCTTTCAGAAACTACAAAATTTCAAAAAAGCTACCCGAACTACATTGTAATTGTTGTGCCAACAGGAAACTGATTCGTGTACAAAATTTGTAGCGCAACGCAATGAACTGAATCCTCGGTAACACAAACTTGTAATATCTCACATGATATTTTTGGCATCGTTTCAGTTCCCACCAATCATTTGAAACCAAACTAAATATCCCTATTAAAGAAGTGTCTCTATCCAAATAGAAGATTTGCAAAATACAGTAGGCTAATACCAATCCCTCACCATTTGCTTCCCCTAAAAAATAAAGAAACAAAATGATATGGTTACCTTCAATGGTTACAACTCAATGGTAAATAATAACCGTAAATTTCAACATATAAGTTACCACCATATTTCACCTTACTAAATCATGAAGTTCAAACGCCTAAAGTAAACTATTACTACTTTTCGTTATTAATGGATCTTAACGTAAGTTCGAGTCGTTTGAAGAATATAACAAATTCTTGGTCAAATATATATGGGTTCATTTGTATGGTTTAAACTGATGTTTTTCATGTCATATATGGGTTCGTTACTCTTAAAAAAAAATTGTACATCTATTTTTTAAGAGTTCACTTATTTTTAAGAAATTTACCTATCAAACTTGTAAACCTTAACCTTCACCTATTGTAATTTGAAAAATCTCTACCGAATAATAAACAAATTAAATCTCAAAATAAAACAAAATACTTTCTTTAAAAAAATACACTTGAAAGCCAATCAATCGAAATGTATGTGTCATCTTAAATGGGCAGTGTTGGGGTCAACGAGAGAAGGTACCTGAATCTGTATCCCACAACAAACATTTATCTTTGTATTCTCATTTTCCCTCACTGAGAATCGACCCTCTCACGCTCCACCGTAGCGTAGGCAACATCACAACCAATCATATCATTTACGCATGTAATTTACGTTGGCCATGCGAAATATGGCAAATGAAAAGTGTCTATATTCTTGTGTACAGTTTTGTGTTTTCTGAGTTGTCTGGCGCCACCGAAGGCTGGACAGTTCACTAAATAGCTGGCATGATACACTATCGAGTTGAATAGTTGATCATGGACAATATACCTAAACCTCTTGAGTTTGGAAATGATTCCTCCGGCCCACGCTGATGTTATTAAAACTCATATTCAATATGATTCTCTTCAATTCATTTACCTGCCGAAAGTCCAAAAAACCGTATCTATCACACAATAATGATTCTTTTCACCGCTTTCCCCAGCATTTCCGGAATCTCCTCGTGCTATAAATATGAAATGGGATTGCACACCTCCTATTATGGTTGCGACCTTCGAGGATGGAGCAGAATTAGGGTTCGCGTTCATCTGTGCGCTAGCATGTAGATGCAGGGCCATTTACATAGCCAAGGATGACTTGCCTACCCACCTTGTTATGATTATCTGTTACCTATGGCGATATAGGTTACAGGTTCTGGGCAAGTTGTCCTTGAGTTAAGTAGTTCGCTGTGCCTTTCATGCAAGACCGCAGATGAGAAAGATGTTGGATTGCAGAGTATGTATATATCATCTTTATTATATTATTAAATTTGAAGATGGGTGTGTAGATTTGTGTTTAATTGTCCTGCACATTTCTTTTCTATACCTCTCAATCTTTAGCGAAAAATTGGTGTCCGGCATACTACGGTAGGTTCACATTTTCCAGTTTCCGAGAATGGTGATAAAGATATTTATGTTGATGAAAGGGAGTTCAGATGTAAACTAACCTGTTTGAATATACGAAGTGTATTGACGGATTCTGAAAATGCATAACGAAAAGAGAAAAGCTTGTATTTGGTTATTTGTTAATTTTTAATAAAAAAATAATTTTTTTATTTGGTCATATTAATCTTATTTTTGGTTTCATTTGAATTTTATTAATTTTTTATATTTAAAAGTATTTAATTATTTACTTAATATAGAGAATTAGCTTTATATATTTTATTTATTTATTTTATTTTACTTTTAATAAAAACATATTTGTTTTATTTGGTGATATTAATTTTATTTTATTTTTCATTTGAATTTATTAATTTTATATTTTTAATAGTATTTAATTATTTAAATAATATAAACAATTAGCTTTATGTATTTTATTTAGTTAGTTAAATATTAATTATATATATATATATATATATATATATATATATATATATATATTGATTTCTATTTTTTTTATATTAAAGGAATTGATTTGGATGTTTGTTAACTTACAATTAAATAATGTAAATATGTGTTTAGCTAATTAAATCATTGCTAGAATTTTTCTACGTAACACAAACTAATCTACTCAATTTGTTTATTGGACACATTATCCCAAATGTGGGCTTGCATTCCATGCATTTCTCTATGTAATTCTATATAGATAGATACATAAAAAAAATAAAAAGTCTCTATGCTCATGTATTTTAAGGAAAAAATTTATAAGCCTCGATTCCTTTTTGAAGTCTATGAATTGAGAATATTAAGTGATAGGAATAATAATACCTATCACCCTAACTCGATTCAAAGATAAGTTTCCAAGCAAAGGTTTCATGACTAACTTCACTTTAAAATGGTTCATACAAGCCTTGCATATTTAGTAATACCTAGCAACTTAAAGGGACCAACAAATTGTATATCAAAGTTGACTAGAAATAATGACATCGTGATGATATATGCCTTAAAATAATTTGTTCAGATAGGTTAGTTGAAATAGTAGTTGGAATAGTAATGGGACTTGCCTAATATCAAACTTAAGTTAAAGTAGAATTGAATATGTTATGATGAATACTACATTAAATAGTTCAACTAAACCCACTAGCTATATTAGGAGATCATAAACTAGTGGGACTTACTGAAACCCAAACAAAACTACACTAGAACTAGATAACTAATGAGAAGATTCATCTTGAAATAGTTTGTTTAAGCCAGGTATCCACAAATATAGTTGATAACCCACAAAGGCTCAAGGATTAAAACATATCTTAGGCCCAAAATAGTAACCTTATGTTGATCTTCATCTTAATATGTTATATTTTTCATTCAAATAAATTGATATCACAAAGAGGAATCATTTTTTTGAAACATCTCTTCCCCAATTTAAATAAATCCGATAAAATTTATATCAGATGGTACCCAAGATATACCTAATTAGCATGATAAGTAAAGAAAATTTAGATCTTACACCCCACTAAACTTAATTAACATTAAAGCTCGATAAATAATGTGGTTAGTCTAACTATTAACCACATGTCTTTCTTCATTAGAGTGTACATTCTCAAATCGAAAGGAAGAAAATTCATCTACAACTATATAAACTAATCTATGGAATCCATTTATGTATAAGGACTCTTGTCACATAAGCAAGAATATATCACTCATTAGTTATATTTTTGGATAGGTTACGATTTATGCTATACATTTACATGTGTGTGTCATTGGGCTACAATTTATTATACCAACAAATATGTGTTCTAAATTTTTATCCATCACCCATTAACATGGATGGAATCCCTTGAGATGAAAATATTTTCCTATAGTGTTTGATAGTTTTTTATTTACGATAGAGTTATGTAGGTTTTGAATATGCCATATGTCAACTCCCAGTTGGGCATGAAAAAAATTATTCAACTCTCTCTTAGCTACATAATCAAATGTCTTGAATACCATGGACCTATAATGATCATATTCCAAGAGGCCTGAATCATCCCAAAAAACTTGATACATTTCTTTCCATAATAGATATACAACGAAAATTGTTACTACAATTATTGATATTTCATTTTTCAACCCCATACCAAGTATGGATGGAATCATCAACCTTATATTTAAAGATTCAAATGTTTTAACCATAAGAAATTTTTTAATTTCAATTGCATTAGGTATCTATAGTTGGTTACGTATAACAAAAATTGAAATTACCATTTGGTAATCATAATTTTTTAAATACCATGTGTCATCTACCCATTACACATTAAATGAATTATAAATATGTTATATAAGAAGCATTGATAGATAAATTTATTTCTTTTAGTTTCAATTATTATTTTTTATTGGTTTAAAAATATTTCACTTAATGTAGGTATCGAAATATTTTATTTATGAGAAATATTTCTTGATATTAATATCATTTTAAATAAAACATAAAAAATTTCAAGGAATTACACATTTTTTTCACATGGAAAGAGAAAGATGGAAAGCAAGTTATATATATATATATATATATATATATATATATATATATATAGATATAGATATATATATAGATATATATATAAAATAGAATTGAAATAATTATATCTCTCTCTCATATTAATAAGTGGAAAATACATGTTGATAATATAAGAACTCTCATACAAATGTCAATTGTGGCATAGAACATGGTTAAACAAATTGTTATTCCATTATATTTTATTGGACTTATAGTGAATACTGAAAGCATATCTTGAAAATTGATTTTTTTAATAATTTAAAAAAATAAATATATATTATAACGTTAGATATTAAAGAATATATTTGTGAAAGCTCAATTAATAAGTAATAAAAAACAAAGCAATTATTTACAGACTAGTAAAGATAAATTTCTATGATTAAGAATTTTATTTATATATATATATATATATTCAAATTACATATTAATCATTTTTAATGATTAAATAATAATAGTTTTAAATAAAATTATAATGTAGTTAGTTATTGGTTGTTTTAATAATGTTAAAAGGAATATATATTGTATAAAGTACATTAGCCAATATATAAGTCAAAGCTCAACTAATGCACAACTAAAATGTAGAGACTAATAAATATAAATTTCCATGATTAAAAATCTAGTGTGTGTGTATATATATATATATAATTGTAATTTAGTTAGTTTTTATGATTATTTTAATTATAGCAATGTCTCATGTATAATAAAATAACTAATTTTTATAATTATTGTGGATTGATCTTTAATACTGATCATTTAATTCATATTATTTCATTAATAATTTTTTTTTTTTAGCCTCAAGGATTAATTCAGTTGGTTAAAACACACTGGCCCATGACTACTTTCAATAATATTAATGATTTGAATGACTATAATAATAATATATATTTTATGTTATTAGTCCATGTCATAGCGGGGAATATAAAAATGCATATTTTAACTCTTGAAAGTTTGGTAATTTTTGTGGTTTTTTTTTAATATTTTCAGATTGATTTTTTCCGTAGAGATTGTAGATATTTTTAAAGATTCTTAATATATTTATCCATTGAAAATTATATTTTAAATAACAAAAAGAAAAAATCTAGCCAACATATAAATTATCTAAAGTCATATTTCCATAATTCCTCTTTGACTGACCAATATCCTTCTTTGGAACTTTTCACCTCATTCAAAATAAAAAACATCATGAAGACCCAAAAGTAAGAAGAAAAAATAAGCTGGAATCTAGCGACTTCTTTATGATCATAATTGAAGACTTTAGTGCCTTTTAAAGATTATTTATTTTCCCATCAAATAAAAAGCAACAATCAAATTTTTTAGTGAGAAGAATGGGAATAAATTTTAAATGTAATAACTCCCTTGCCTAGTGATAGTACATTTTTTTTTTAAATGAAATTATTTTCCCAATATTTTAAATAATAGATTCCTCCCCAACTGACCCTTTAGAGATACCTTTTTTTCAACTGATTGCAATAGGTAAGTGCCTTTTGTCTAGTATTTTCTGACTCACTGAATTTAAGGAAAGAGGTAAAGAGAATACTAGACGAAAAAAAGCAGAGTGACTGAGTGTCAAATGAAAATAACATTGAGGAATCTCTTTTGGTTTTCTCATTTGGGCCTTCTTCAGTTGATGAGGTAGTAGGAAATTTCTCCTCCGAAATAAGCAATGGAGAATTATGTTGAGAGAAATACTACTCATGTAACTTTGACTCCTCCTTAGAATTGAAATGTTCCTCTTCCCATAACTCTATCTCGGGTTAAAATTCTAGCTTTCTCTTGTTTAGGAATAAATTGTCTCTATATCACTATTGTTTGTCTCTCTTTTTTAGCACTTGATTCAATCAGTGATATAATATTCTAGCTTTCTCTTGTTTAGGAATAAATTGTCTCTATATCACTATTGTTTGTCTCTCTTTTTTAGCGCTTGATTCAATCAGTGATATAATGTAGCTAATATGGATTCCAAAATCCTTGAGTAACCCATTTTTTGAAGAGTCCTCTTCTGTTTTTAATTCTGCTATTTGGTCCTCCATAACCTTGTCAATTTCATTTCCTTCTAAAGAATCATACATTCTGTAACACCCCTAGTTTATGTTTTCTTTCAAAGCTACACATTTGAACTTTAATCCTAAGGGGGTGGACCGCAAATGGATAAGTAATTTAGTGGATGTACTTAAATATTTCATTTTGGAAATTAAATTAAATAATGTTGTGCAGGTTGACAAATCAGAATTGTGAGATCACTTGCTAAATCCAAGAGGTTGGATAGAGGTAGATAATTCCCCAAAAATCTTTCAAAAAAATCCTTGAAAGAATTTATTTCCAAATTAGATTTTGAGGAAAATGTAGCTTCCCCAATGATGTGGAGAGTAGTTGGGAAGTGGTAAAAAGCTGGGAAAAGAATGAAGAAGCTTTAAAAGTCCCTAAATAGGGAAGCCTAGGAAAACAGGAAGAAAAGCATCCTGATATTCTGGACGCAGAATTAGAAACAAGCTTGGGGAGCAAAAGCTTAAATAAGCTATTCCTGAACAGATTAGAGGTTGGTCTGTTCCAGGAGATGATCTCAGCTCGGGGGTGTGTTCTTGAGGACAAAAGAGCTCTAAGGTTGGGATGTTGGTCAACTGAAACAGTGGTATGTCCCTAAGTTTTGAATGTATTGAGTACTTATGGTTGTACCAAATGGGTATTACAGGATGATTTGATTAGAATAATTGAATTGCTAGTTCTACATTTAACAATAGTATCTAGAAGGAGTTAACCCTCTTAATTCTGTAGAGTTGTAGAACCTAAAAACTGTAGAGAATAATTCAGCAGAGTCTCTAAACTAGTGTTTTTTTAAATCTGAGGATACATGCTACTCCACAGATAGAGTTAATGAATTAAATTTAATCTTCTTCTGATTTAATAGAATGATTCTGATTATTACATAATAGAAGTAGCATGATATTCCTGTACAAGTATCTCAATTGTAAGTACATGAATGCAATCTGAGAGCTATAGGGATGATTGATAACATCTGATGTACGATGGTAAATATGTCATCTATACACAAGTAGAAGTAACAGAGAAAATTCTTCCTGCAAGTACTAGTCTATGTCTCTAGTATGCTAGTACATCTATGAAGTACATCTATGAAATACATAGTAGCTAGTGAGGCAAACAGCTAAGAGAGTATGCTGTATAGGGATTAATAAAATCAAAGTTCTATTGTTATCATATATATACCCACAACTTCGTTAACATAAGGCTGCCAAATAGAATTTAACATGAAAAAGCTAAACTGTAGCTGATTTTGCAAACATAAATTATTTCCGAGCAAAGATAACATTTTGTAGAACAATTCCATTAATACAAGAAAAGAAATTATGTGATTAAGCTAACAGTTAAAAATTATGCTTAATGTAGTAAGAGCAATGCAACGTATAAATTCAAAAGGACATGTGTAAATTTTTCTGCATATTGAAGTAGCATAGAGCAGAACATAAGGCAGAGTCCTGCAAACATGAAACTATCTTCTGGGTATACAATTGTTAAATGGAAAAAATTTATAGAAGTTTACAGAGGAAGCCATCATGGAAAATACTTCAAACGGTACCATAATCATACTCATTTCTAGAAGTTTTACCAAAGAAAAGAAATATTTTAGAGAACAATGATTTACTACATGATGATTAAATTCTTAGGTATTAAGCCTAAGAATTATTCTGCTAATTCACTTTGGTTATAATTACTACCAGTAATTAGATCTGGAAAGAATTATAAATATATAGTACAATAGGAAAAATGCAAATTCTAAACAAGAAATGAGTATGTAGTATGTGAAAATAATTTTCGCATGACCTGAGATGTTGAACAAACCAGAGTTTCCATACAGTTGTAGAAAACAAAAGACTATATATATATATATATATATATATATATATATATATATATATATATATATATATATATATATATATATAAAATCTGCCACGATAAACAAATGGCCAAATAGGGAGTTACTAAACCTAAGGCACAGGGAACCAAAATTAAATTTAACCCTAGAATACCAGGTTCCACAGGAACCGAAATAAAAGATGGTAACCAAGCATAGCAGAAGAATAGTTGATTGCAGAGCACATATACACAAAATCTCCCTCTCGGAAAATCTGAGGAAAAATCATTACCATAAAGACAATTATAAATACATCGCAAAGTTTAATAGAGTTAAAAAGTCCGTTGAAGTAGGTCTCGAAAGGAAAATTTATACAAACAACCAAAAACTCTTGAATTTTCATGAGAGTACTTCTACGTTCAATTTACATCTAGATGAGTAGTAGCAGGGCATGCTAGACTAAGAAATTGAACTCAATTTCTAACAAGTCGGAACGATCCTTAGAATTGTTGAGTATGGAGAGTGAGGCGTGACTAGCCTGTAATTAAGGCCAGATATTCGTTTAAAATACGAATATGATATTGTATGGAAGTGATAATAGAGGTTGAGAAAGGAATGGAGAAGCCTACCTGTAAAAAAAACAATATATATATATATATATATATATATATATATATATATATATAAGAACATCATTGATATCATGGAAAAGATAAGAATGAAGATCGGTTAAATCTGCTCGAGGAAAGAAAATTTACCTATGGTCATACCTGGAGTGGAATCCCACTCTGGTCTCGCGTCACCACACCAGAAAGACCAAACATTGGCCTTGATAAGAGACCACGAAAAGAAGATTAGTAAAAATCTGGAGCGACAGGAAATAAATGAAAAATCAAAAGCGAATGCATGAGGGTTTCGGTGCTATAAACCCCTAGTCGAAATAATTAAATATAGCTATGCGACGTGCACAGTATTGACATGGAAGCTATGTTAAAACAAATGGGAAGCCATGAAGTCCGTGAACGAACCAACAGAGAAAACAAACCATTATACACTCTGGAGAATACGCTATTATTAAGCTCAGTCGAAATGCAATGAATTCCAATGCTTCGAACGAAAACTTGTGGAGAGTTCTTGAAACTCACAACAGAGTTAAACTAAATGGGTAATATAAAAAAATCAAACTTACCAATACCAGGTGCAAGAAATCGAATCAATGTAGCAAAGCATTGCGTGCACTCTGGATGACCTCGTAGAAATCTTGGTAGGCAAAGAGAAGGTTAAGTGGGAAATAAACCCTCGGAGAAGAATGAAAGGCCAACAAAAATGTGTTTAATAGAGATGGAAATTGAAGAAAATTAATTGATATCCTACGCTACACTTGGCGCCCATCGGTCGACTCTCTTAGGGATCGAGACCCGAATCAAGCGACGGAGGGAAAACCCTAAATTAAATTAAGACCATGGTACTATTGTATAGACTTCAATTACAACAAATGACATTTAATTGATAAAAATCAAATAAACAACGATGGTTATGGGCTCAAAAAACAAATCCGTAGCTAACATTAATGGATATGTACAAAATGGGAATGATGAGCCATAACTACTTCACATATGTCAGTGGAGATAAAATATACACACGATCTCAATCGAAAAATAAAAACAAATTCATTCCAATGCTAAGGAAACCGACGTACAAATGTATAGTCACGATGTGAAAGGTTCAATGCAAACAATTCCCCCATACGTCGTGAATAGGACTATGGGTTGGTGATATGGAAAATGCTTTGCATATCCAAGTCGAAGAATCCTATAGCTACCTTAATATATGTTACGATGGACATGATAGTACATTGAAACAAAATTGTGTAAAAAGAGAGAGGGAAACGTAGATTATTACCGTAAATTTCATTATCACCATAAGTCAAGGGTGGAAATAAAGTAGTGATTATTATATGCAATCATATCATGTCAATAAAGTTATAGTGGAAACGAAGGAGAATTGAAACTCTTATATGTTGAGATATATATATATATATATATATATATATATATATATATATATATATATATATATATACATAGGAATATGATAAAAGATATGGTAATTACATGTTTCCATATAAAATGTTATTATATCAGGTCCTTTGGCATAACTATTATCAATATTGAGAGTACTTAGAAAGAAAAAAAAATTGTTATGGAGAGTAGGAGACGAGTAGGAGACGTGACACATTCATAATAAGTATGCATTGTTCTACTTTTATTCTTCCATATACTTCAGATCTAAATGAATGGAACTTGAGATAATCTTCGTGACATTTTCCAAATTCCAAGATTTTCCATTGCACTTCTCATGTGTATGAGGGAAAATGGATTCCATATATTCAAAATTATGACTTTATAGGGCTTGTTGTAAGGTTCACAGCTTCTCTTTGCCATGTCTCATTTCTTCTGTGTCCTTGACTTTGATACAAACAACTGTTACTGACCCCTTTAAATGTGCACAATTTATAAATTTTTCCATATTTATGTTATGTTGACAAGAAAAAATAGTTTTTTCATATTCAATCGTATGTTTCCACCACACCTCTTTCATCAAGAAGCATACAAATTCTTGACAAGTGATACCTTAATGCTGGAGAAATAGAGAGATTGAAAGAGATGTGGGTGTACTTGGAAATGATGAAGAAATGAGAGATGTAGAGGAACTTGTCAATGAGAATTTTGAATAGACAAATGAAGTCACCATTTTAATATTTTAAATTTTTTTATTGTACATGTCAAGTTCAAATAAAAAATAAAAAATTTATATTTATCCATTCTCTTTTCACTCTAAAAAAAGGTTTGCATATCAAGACATTTGATCCCTCTTAGCTCTTGGTAGATCTAGATTTAAGATTGATTTAAGCCATATTAATAGGCCATCTTAATTCCCCTTATAAAGAAACTACATTCCACATGAATACCATGGGTCAATGCCATGGGCTGGGTTGTATTTATAGTTTATCATTATTTTATTTTATTACTTTTATTTATTATTGTAGTTTGACCTAGTTAAAAAGTTTGCATAAAAATTCACTCTAAAAGATGTTTGCATATCAAGACATTTGATCCCTCTTGCCTCTTGGTAGATCCAGAGTTAATATTTATTTAGGCCATCTTAATTAAGAAACTACATTCCACATGAATACCATGGGTCAATACCATGGGCTGTATTTATAGTTTACCATAATTTTATTTTATTATTTTATTTTGACCTAGTTAAAATGATCATTACATTATGTCAATATTTTTATTTAATATACTTTATTTTTTATTTAGGTAATTTGACATAGTAAAAATATTAAACATGACATTACAACCTTTCTATCATACTTTGTTGGAGAGCATAGTGGCACAAAATGTAATATTTAAATATATAAACAGTTATTTTCCCTTTTTTATATTATTTTTTTATCCATGTAATATAAATTAATTGATTTGTGTGGAGTTTAATTTTATGATATCAATTTTATTATAAATTTTTTTTTTATGTTTATGTACCCAAAAATCTAATGTTTATGTATTTTACCCAAAAGAAAAAATCATTAAACTAATCTATGTAGAATCTAGTTTTATTAACTTATTAATTTAAATTTTATTAACAAAATTGAGGTTAAAATCTAACATATTTTTAATAGCAACATTTTAACTTAAAATTCTCCAAAACCTAAATTCAATCTAACTTATTAAAAAGAAAAAAACTAACATTATAAAAAACATGTATAAAAATATTTTCTTGATCTAATGACCTAAAAAATTTTAATCGTCTAATATTTGATCCAATACCTCGAACATGAACACAGTGGTAGCTAGAGGAGTTTTTTCCAAATAGTAACACCTTATAATGTAATAAAATATGAGTAAATGTAATTCAAGATCAGCAGATGTAGTTCACAAGGACGCCAATATCCTGTTCAATAAAGAAAATATTTTCACACGAATCATACATCTTAACTAAAATCTTTGAGAAAACAAATATTTTATCAATACACTTATGTACCACATGGTCAAAATCAAATTGGGAAATACTTCATGGCCATAGTAGACAAATCGATACGACAAAATATTAATGTAAAATAATATGCATATGAATTTTTCATGATTGAACCAATCAATGATCCTCCATGATTTATATATGATTTTTATGGTGTTATATAAATTATGTACCAATTATATTTTAATCCACAAATCCGAGGCTATGAATCTCTGACAGCCTTATTAGAGTTAACTAGTATGTACTAGTTAAAGACAATTGTTATTTTACTTGCTAGTTAAAAGACTTGAAACTGTATTGCAGATTAAAAAAATATAAATAAATTATTTTGATGAAATAATTAAAATAGGAGGATTAGTTAATGGAAAGGAAAATGTATTAAGCTGTTGGTAAAAGTTTCTAAGAATAGGAGGTGGTTGGGAACAGTTGGAGAAACAGTTACTCAATCCCTTGAGGATAAAGTTGGATCCCACGAGAGGAGTGGGGGTTCTGTGAATGCTAGGAGAGGGTGAAGTATTTTCTAGAGCTGGTGGAGGACCAATTGAAAACAACTTTTGTAACCGTTATGAAAACTAGTTTGACTGTTGGTGACTGGATTGGCCATCCAGAGGTCACAGCAGGATTATTCCACTGTTAACCCGTGGCACCATCCAGATTCTGGAGCTAGGGGGCAAGTGGAGGATGTGATAGCCTCCCTTGAAGGTTGGGTGGACAATAGCTCGAACTTCTAACGATACAAATAAATATTAATGTGAATCTAAAGTATTTAGGTACTGAATTATTTTTCTTGAATATAATTGAACACATCTTAGCTAGCGGAATGAGCATTGTTTATTTTATTTCCTCAAATGCATTTAAGTTCTGTTTTGATATGATTAAGCAGAATGTGATCTCGGAATTAATATTTCTGTGTTAATTTAGGATAAGGAAATCTGAAAAGAAAATTCATATATATACTACTAGCTACTGTGTTATTTATTCTGTATCATGTGAATTAATAATAATGAAAAAGAAAAAACATGCATAGTAGTCCAGGGGTTGTCTTCTGTTAGCTAAATGTAGAGCAGAACAACCCAGAATTGAGGATGGATCTTCATAATCACATATGTAACAGAGAAAGAACTCATCGAAAAACATATCTAGAATATTCAAATCGGGGTAGAGAAACCCTTATGAAAAACAAATTCAAAAGAAACACAGATTGGCAGCAGTGGATGCTTGGATTTTCCCTTTCAGAACCACAATACCCGGTGGTAGGGGTATAGTTATACATCGAAGGTAAACCGACAGAACATATCTGAAGGACAGAAGAGCGAAAAATAGATAACCTGGGCAATGCAACATTAGTACTGCTAGTAACCAGACAAATGATAGCTTGGCACATAGAAATAAAAGCTTAAAGAGCTAGAAAAATTCTAACCCATTCATTGCAATACGGGTTACAAAAAAAAAAAAAAACATTTATCTGATTTGCAGTACGAATAACCTATCAATTACACATTTGTAATAGTTAACTTTTCTTAAAAGAAAATAGTAAACTGCTGGCAGGTTTTATATTTGGCACCTCTCTGATTAACATGTGCCAGGGGAAATGTAAACCCCAGATTCAAAACCCTCAATTAAACCCTATGAACTTAATACCCATTTACATATACATCTGTTCTATGAATACTTGAGAATGATAGCTACAGAAAAATCTCAAGGTGGGTAGAAAAATTCCAAATATTATCATTTATCCAGAAATCGAAAAACACGAGGTCTCGACGGAGAAGCTGGAGAAGGGTTTTGTCCCTCGAAATGGATTTTTACCTGTAGAGCTGGGTGAAATGTTAGCTGCGGAGTTGTAGACCCATCCGTAATGAGGGGAGCAAGCCGAGGGGTAGGATCTCTACCTGCAAGCAAAGGGGAAAAAAGAAAGCATTTAGATATAAAAATTTGCAGTCTCGTAAGGTATCAGTTAAGAATGGTATCCTTTAGTTACCATTAACCTAACCACAACATAATTTCTCATATCTGTTAAGTGATACTCAGCCACAGTTGTTCCTGTAGGTCGTGGAACAAGGAGGGAAAATGCTGTTAGTCGTGGGTAGGGGTTTTAACCGTAAATAAACCTTAAAAGAGAATGACGGGGATAGCCTTTGTGGAGACTTACCATTGTAGTGAAGCCGAGAAGGCTTCCTTCCCAACTTGGAGTAAGCCTCGAGTGATGTAAAGAGTAATTGTCCGCTCAGATTTCTGGAACAAAAACAAAATTCAACGGAGCCTTTCGGCGTTACTCTAAACAAAAATTATGAATCAAGAGGAAAAACAAGAAACTTGAAATGAATAGCCAAAATAAGCGAGTACAGCCGGGGTGCTCTGACCTGATTTAAGGAAGTTTGGCAGAGTCTGCAATCCTGATGAAGTTCGGTTGATTGAACGCCGAATATACAAAAAAAAAAATCAAACCACTTGGCTCGCAGTTCATCTAGCAACGCCATCCCACCATGGTCAGGAACCAAATGACAAACATAGAGCGCCAAATGACAAAAATAGAATGCCAAATGACTAACAGTGAGCGCCAAAGTGACAAACCCTCAGAAGGAATGAGGCATCCGAGGCAAATCATGACAACTATGCAGGGGCGGATTAGCCATTACAGACGAAAGTAAATGCTGTTGATTAAAGGGTCACGAAAAGGTGGAGACTTAGCCATGTGGAGCTTCTCGTAAAACAAAACCATTATCGAAAACCTCAATATTAAAAGAACTGAAGGACACATTGTGTGGTGCAGAGTTTTCCAATTAACATAATATAAACAATAAATCTAATCCGAGTAGGATTGGATACATGTGCAATGGTGTACACAGGTGTCAAATGCGAACACTCCTACCTTTTCTAGGTCATAAAGGTGCACATCTCGTGTGTATACTCTTGAACCTAATGCACAGTATGTCAGGGTACTACCTTGTTGTTTTGTGAATCAAATTATTTGTGTATGCAACCAATGTTATTTAATGGAAAATCTGATGTATGGTAACATTTTAAAAGGGGTTCTGACATGTTATTATGTTAAATGAGTTCGACATGATAATATGTTAATGGTACGTAAATAAATATATACCAAAATAAATAAATATGTATATATATAATTAATTTTTTTTTTTTTAATGGTGGTAAGTTTTTAATTGAGAAGTGACAAGTGGCATCAGATCCAAGTTGCTGCACTGGGATCTTAAGGGTCTACTAATAGTGAAGCTGTGTGTGTGATTAGTGGATAGAGTATATGCAAGAAGAAAATGAGGGAAGTTACAGCATCCGGGTCACACCCAGAGGAAACTCAAGACCAAACAGTTATGAATCCAGAAATGTGGGTTGAATTAACCGTGGAACAAAACCAAAAGACGAGTCGATTGCTTGAGGAACAGCAACAACAAACTACATTATTTCTAAATACAATACAACAACTATAAGAAGAAATGATAAGAGTACGTAGAGACAATGAGAGGTTGTTACAAGATCAAGAAAAGATTCTAAAATTTTTATCCAATAAACAAAATCAGGAAATGGGACACCCCCGTGCAGAAAAGGAGTTATCAATGGAAAAAGAAGAATAGCAAACCATAAAAGAAACTACTAGTAGAACTGAAAAGAGCCCCTCCCAAAGAGTAAAAACCGAAATTATAATGAGGCAGAGTCAGGCAATTTGTCTAACCAGCAAGATCATAAGAAACAGAGAGTTGAACTGCCAGGGGAATTTCATAAGATTAAGCCACCAACATTTGATGGTGAGGCAGAAAAGGTGATTGAAGCCTGGTTAATCAATATAAACAAGTACTTTCACGTATATGAGTATAGCAGCAATCTGAAAGCTAGATTGGCTATATACCAGTTACGAGAGAAAGCCACCCTCTGGTGGGAGGAGGTGAAAAATGTACGCAGCATTGATGAACGGGATATCACATGGGAGCTGTTCCAGCAATACTTTAAGGAAAAATACTTAACAAAAAGATTATATGATGAAAAAGCTAAGGAGTTAAACGATCTTCGATTGGGGCAGATGACCATGGACGAGTATGTTACAAAATTTACTTCCCTGCTACGTTATGTTCCTTATCTCCGGGAGGAAAAATCCAAGGTGAAGAGGTTCTTAAGAAGTTTACCTGCCCATATGAGGGAGTGGATAGAGTTTTTTAACCCGCAGACCATGGATGAGGCTATCCGCAAAGCATGAATGTGCTATCAGCAGAACAAGACCAAGGGCGAAGGAGGAAAAAGCTAGCAGCCAAGGAAAAATCAGAAACATGACTCCACTTTTAAAAGCGGTAAAAGAAGAGAATTTAACGGCTCGACACGGAATTCTATCAGCAAGAAGTTTGGTAAGAATCACCAAAGAATTAAATGGACAACGGAGGAGAAACCCACATAAGCATCCAGTAAGCCAGATCAGGGATAGGCTTCAAAACCTCCCCTACAATGCTTGGGCTATGGGGAGGCTCATTATTACAAAAAATTTCCCCAAAGGAACAAAAATGAAGTTGTATCAAATTTGCAAGAGGCGTCTACTGTGGGGGACGTGGCGTGAAATATACCTCGTATAAATGCAACCTTGGAGGACCAACAGGTTGATTTTCAGCCCACAATGATTGAATTGGAAGGTACTATACTAACTAAACCTGTTTTGATTTTAATAGATCCTGGAGAAATTTTAAGTTATATAATTCCTAAAATAGTGGAATTATGCAAATTAAAAGAACAGAAATTTAAGAACTCCTGGTTAGTTCAATTAGCTACTGGGGCCAAATGCAGAGTAACCGCAAAGATTCCTAATTGCATACTAGAGGTGGCAGAACAACAGTTACAATCAGATTTAAAATTTTTACCATTGGGATCTTATGATGTATTACTAGGAATGGACTAGCTAGAAAGACACTGGACCCTAGTAGACTACAAAGAAAAGATGATTTATTTCAGAATGCAAGATGGCATGTGTAAAGAGATTCAAGTAATTAAGAAGCCTGTACAATTACGCCCAATAACAACATCACAAATGGGCAAGTGTATTAGAAAAGGATGTAAGTTGTACGCTATTCAAGTAGGTTATGCAGACTCCAAGAACAAGGCTCCAGTTATAGAGGATATTCCAGTAGTACAGGAATTCCTAGATGTATTTCCAGAAAATATTCCTGGGTTGCCACCCAAAAGGGATATAGACTTCACCATTGAATTACTGCCAGGAGCCTCTCTGGTGTCAAGAGCTCCTTATAGAATGAGTGTACTGGAATTAGTAGAGTTGAAGGTACAATTACAGGAACTGTTAGATCAAGAGTATATTCGCCCAAGTGTGTCTCCATGGGGAGCACCAGTCCTTTTTGTTAGGAAAAAGGACAGAACCTTACGCATGTGTATGGACATAGGAAGCTTAATAAGCTAACTGTTAAGAATAAATACCCTTTACCCTGGATCGATGATTTATTCAATCAGGTGAGAGGAGCTAAGGTGTTATCGAAAATAGACTTAAGATCTAGATATCATCAGATTCGGATCAAGGATGAGGATATTTTCAAAACAACATTCCGCACTCGAAATGGTCACTATGAATTCGTGGTGCTGCCCTTTGGACTGAAAAATGCACCAGCAACCTTTATGAGGTTGATGAATGGAATTTTTCATCAGTTTCTGGATAACTTTGTATTGATTTTTATTGATGAAATACTGATATATTTGAAAAACGAGGAAGAACACAAGGAACATTTGAGAACAGTTCTGGAAATGTTGCGGAAGCATCAGATTTATGCCAAGTTTAGCAAGTGTGATTTATTTAAAACAGAAATCCAATACTTGGGACATGTTATATCAACTGAAGGAATAGTTGTTGATCCCGAAAAGATCAAAACTATTATGGAATGGCGATTACCTTGGAATGTAGCGGGCATTAGATCATTTATGGGTCTAGTTGGTTATTATATAACGTTTATAGAAGGACTCTCAGAGATTTCTTTCCCTATTACCTCCCTATATAAGAAAGGCAAGCCTTTAAAATGGACGAATGAATGTCAAAATAGCCTAAAAAAATTGAAACAACTCTTAACTACAGCACCAGTACTGAAAGTAGCTGACCCCGAAAAAGACTATGCGGTTTAACTCAAGAAGGTAAAGTGATAGCCTACGAGTCAAGGAAGCTGAAAGAACATGAACAAAAATATTTTTCTTATGACTTGGAGCTTACAGCAGTAGTGCATGGCCATCGAGTATGGCGGCATTATTTGCTGGGTAAAATATTTGTGCTTAAAATAGACCATAGCAGCCTGACTAATTATTTTAAGCAAGAAGATTTAAATTCTAGGTAGGCAAGATGGAATTCCTTCCTGAGTGAATTTGATATGGATATAAAACATTTTAAGGGAAAAT
This sequence comes from Pinus albicaulis, assembly GCA_034641835.2. Taxonomy (NCBI): domain Eukaryota; kingdom Viridiplantae; phylum Streptophyta; class Pinopsida; order Pinales; family Pinaceae; genus Pinus; species Pinus albicaulis. The sequence goes on from CM076572.1 coordinate 866,279,829, forward strand.
AAAATTGAGTTGTAGATGCGTTGAGCAGAAAATTGCATGGAATTTATGCAATGTATTTCAGTCAACTAGAAAGTAAACTGTCGGAGTAGTTAAAGGAAGAAGCATAGAAAGACCCTGAATATAAATTCTTGTGGCAGCAAATGGATGATTATTGGAAGCAAGACAAGACATCAAAATGGGGAAAAAATGAAGATTAGATGTTGACCTTTCGTGGAAGAATCTATGTGCCCAATCGCATGGGTCTTAAAGAGTTAATCCTGAATGAATTCCACTGCATCAATTATGCAGGCCATCCGGAATACCAAAAGATGCTCACTGTAATAAGAAAGGTATATTATTGGCCAATTATGTGTAAAAATATTGCAGAGTATCTAAGTAAATGTTTGGAATGTCAGCAGGTTAAGGTGGAGCATCAACATCCTGTAGGATTACTACAGCCCATACCCGTTCCGGAATGGAAGTGGGAGGTTATCTCTTTAGATTTCATCATAGGTTTACCACGAAAAAAGAGGCAGAATGACTCCATCATGGTGGTGGTGGACAGATTAAGAAAAGATGCCTATTTCATACCTGTACAATCTACATAAAAGACAGTACGAATTGCAGATATATTTATGAAAGAAATCTTTCAATTGCATGGCATACCTAAGACTGTGATTTCGGATCGGGACATTAAGTTTACGTCTGCATTCTAGAAAACTTTGTTTACTGGTCTTGGAACCTAGATACACTTCAGTACTGCCTATCAGCCTCAGACCAATGGGCAAACAGAGTGGGTAAACCAAATCCTAGAAGACATGCTGCGCATGTATGTAATGCAGTAGCCAACCAAGTGGGAGGATTATTTGCACCTGGTTGAGTTTTCCTATAACAATGGATATCAGGATTCCCTGAAGATGAGTCCCTTTGAGGCATTATATGGAAGGCAATGTCGTACGCCTATAAACTGTAGCAGTCCTGAAATAAAATTATTATTGGGACCTAAAATGTTGGCTGATATGGAAGCTGAAGTAAAAAGAATAAGGTGGAATCTGAGGGCTGTGAAGGATAGACAGAAGATGTACGCAGACAAGAAAAGGTCTTATCGTGAATTTTTAGTAGGGGATCACGTATATGTAAGAATTAAGCCCAAGATGAGTACCATGAGATGGACCTCCTGTGCCAAATTGGCTCCCTGGTATTGTGGACCTTTCCAAATATTGGAAAGGGTAGGACATGTAGCTTACAGACTGACCTTACCCAGTCATATTCAAGTACACAATGTGTTCCATGTGTCCTTGCTGAAGAAATATGTGCATGATGAAAAACATGTAATTCATTGGAAAAATATTCAGGTAGGAAAAGAAATAGAAAATCCTAACTTACGGTTCTGAATAATTAAAAAGATACTAACTTGGAAACACTTTTCTTTTCAAGTAGAATCAGACGGAGAGTTTCTGGTAGAGCCACAACGCATACTTGACAGAAGGGAAATTGAACTCTGCAAACGAGCAATCATCCAGGTGAAAGTTTAGTGGAAGCACTTCAGACCGGATGAAGCTACTTGGGAGGACGAAAAATTTATTCAGGAAGCTTACCCGAAGCTCTTCTCAGAACTGGGCTAAGACATTGAGGACGGTGTCACTTCCAGGGGGGGAATATGTGATAGCCTTATTAGAGTTAACTAGTATGTACTAGTTAAAGACAATTGTTATTTTACTTGCTGGTTAAAAGACTTGAAACCCTATTGCAGATAAAAGAAATATAAACAAATTATTTTGATGAAATAATTAAAATAGGAGGATTAGTTAATGGAAAGGAAAATGTATTAAACTATTGGTAAAAGTTTCTAAGAATAGGAGGTGGTTGGGAACAGTTGGAGAAATAGTTACCCACTCCTATGAGGATAAAGTTGGATCCCTGTAATGTCCCTAAACTTCCACATATGAAAAAAAAAAAAAATTTCTCGAAGGTTGTATCTCTAAGACTACACTCTCCTCTCATTTTACAATTTTTTATAAGAATCGATGGGATTCAATTCTGTCTATTTAACTAATACATAGGTATTAGTACTAGCTTTTCAATTTTCAATCTCATATACTTTTTTTAAACATAATTCATATGTCTAATCTATTTCCCATTGTATATATATGTCAATAGAGTGAAATATATAAAAGTTTCTTTATGAATCTCTTTGTTATATTCATTGTTATAATTCATATCATTAAATCTTTACTTCTATCTCATATATATACATATCCACCATATATATATATATATATATATATATATATATATATATATATATATAATCCACAAGATATAAATAATATAAACTCCATCACATATAAAATTCCCAAGACGTAATCCATCACATACATATACCTATAATCTATCACCTATATAGGATTCACCATATATATATAAGATGATGATTTTTATTCGAATGGGGATTTCGTTTAATGTAATTTAATTATACAAGTTCCAATTCTATGATTTGTATTCTTGGCAACATGGTACTTCTCCAAAAATTATATGTTGTTCTTTACATAGGCTTGGGCATACCTTATTACCGTGTCAGTATATATGACTTTATCGTTCCCTTATTTGATATGGAGTACATCTCAAGTACTTTATCGTATAATGGTTTGATGGTTTCGTATCACATCGCCTTTATCACACATTGCTCGTCGTACGTTTAAATTTGATTCATGGATTTTCTTGTATCGTCTAACTCTTAGTTAAAATATATTTTATAGCGCTATTTGGTTTCTGTTTTGAGTGCACATTAAATTTCTTATGGTACTTGTACGTTTGGCTTTTATTGAATTCCTACTGACTTCAAATCTTCCAGATCGTTATCGATCCCGGTGAGAGTCTACCGATTTGTGCCACTTGTATGGCTAGATTTTATTAGGGTTCTCATCTATGATTTCTATAAGGGTTGAATAGTAAACCCTTTTTCGCTTCTCTATTCAAACTTTCGTTCCTTCAATCATCCTTTTTTTGTTATCGCTTTGGTATCTCTGCTCGACTTCTGAGATTTAATAGTGCAATACGCCAGCTTCGTCACACTTCCTTGGAAATACGCAAAGGTAACTTACGTTCTCCAACATTTTGGTCTTAATATTATGGAAATGCAGTATGTGCTTGGTCGCTATGATTTGATTTTCATGTTATCAGATTTAAGCATTTACCACGACCGCTCTCCTCGTTATAAAACTCAGAGAGAAAATCTGAAGGGCTTTATATTCCTGGTATTCATTCAGTGTGGGTCTTTATCCATCATTTTCATTCAAAATTTATTGGCATTCTACATAAATGGTTGTATCTTTATATAGTTTTATAATCGTTTTCGTTGCCTATTCTGTATACGATCATCAATCCATTTCATATTTTCAATTTCTCGTTTCTCAGAACCAATGGACTAATACTGATCGTTGGTAATTATAGGTATTCGACTTCCTATTAACACGAGGCGAGGGTTTTCGTCCTCAGTCATCTTCGATTCCCACTTGTTTCTATGATGACGAAGAATGTTAACAATGAACTCTTTTTAGAGATTGGGAATTTATCTAGGTACAATTTCTCTTCTGTGTATAGAGAATTCGTCGTTCATAAATTCCTTCTATAATTAAATACATTTCAGTTATATTTCTGAATCTTCTAATCTATCCCGATTTTTCTTCTATGTTTTTAACTCAGATTAATACCTTTGAAGTCACTCGTTGCCCAGGTAATAATTTTGTTAAAACTCACAATCGTTCAATCCTCTAGATACGATTTTCCCTTTGTTCTGTTTTGTTTATTTAGTTACTTGTTTATTTAGCCGACACAATTTTGATATCTTTTTTTACAGTTACCGACCTCTTTAACATAATTTCATTCATTTACAGGTAATTATTTGTTACCTACTTCGTCTGAATACTTCCTGAGAGCTCCTTGCATTTTACGTTGAAGAATTTGTAACACCTTTCTCTCTGATACAGGTCGGTACTCACGAGCACTTCAGCTATGTGTTAACTCGTTGCCTATGCAATGACTTGTTTAACGTTTGATTTAGATCTTCTCATGGATGATATCGTTGACTCCAAGGAGAGTCGTACCATTGTTTCCATACATTTGCTTATTATTTACACCGGAATTTACATATCTTGACTTGGAGTTAATTTGCCCATATCAGGACGATATAAGTTTCCTCCATACTGTTATATATATTTTTTCTAACTGATAATTTTACATATACTTTAACGTCAGCTTTGGACCTTCTGTATATGAGAAATTATTTTCACTGGTTCTCCTTTATGGAAATTATAATCCCTTATACCGATGGTATTTTGTTTTCTGTGTGTGGTCAACTATGCCATTTTATTTGGACTCTTTTACTTTATTTCTGCTAATTCCACATAGTATTCTAGTCAAGTAAAATTCCTTTCGCTTGCTACAGGATTTTGAAATATTCAGAAATTATATTTAAAATTCGATGTAATAAGTGAGAACTCTCTCACATTAGTAATGGTAATCCCCAGTACAGAATTAGTTTTCCAGTAACATGTTGTCTCTTCAAATCTAAGATTTTAAATATTACATAACCGTTTTCTGCAATACTTCGTTCATTGCTTTTTCGTACTGGTATAACTCCAAATCTTTAGAATAGTATGATGGAAATGATTTTATAAGGTTTTGGTACTCATCTCGTTAGACTTTTTTATTTAAATTTTTCTGGATAGAATTTGTGTAAATATAATTCGTTCTCATGTCTAACATGCCATGTTAATCAATATTGTTATCGCCTATGTATCATAAGCCTTTGATTTCAGTATAGATAGTTGTGTAATGTACTAAATATACATCTGTGTTTAAAATTGGAATTAGTTTAACTCTGCTGCTAAACATATAGGTATACATGTAACATATTCAGGTTTTGCCAATTTATTGAATTCAGTATACGGTAACTAGTGATCCATGGTATTTTTACCAATTATACACTCTGTGTTTCCTGCTTATTTCAAGTAAATATACTTTGTATCCAGTTTCCTTCCTCTGCTATGCATGTAAGGCTACTAGACTTCCTTTTTCTATAATTAGGATTTTGTTCATAATACAGAAGCAAATTAAAGTTAAACTATAAATCATCTTTGCGAAATATGTATTCTCGGATTTAAGCCAGTTATGGTTTAGAGATTCTGGTGAATTCCTTTCCATAGATGTGATTCCTACAACTGTACAGAAAATTGAAGAATAATTCTTCTGATATTTCTATTAAATGTATGGAATGTAATCATCATCCACAGCATGCAACATATCATATTTTCACATTCAATAAAATATAAAATTTATACCTACACTTTGCAATAGAAAAAAATGTAAATGAACTATGCATACCACTTGATTAAATGACCAATCCACCCAACCTTAGAATTCATCTATCTCCAGAATTCACCCCCGAGTTGAGATCCCTCCAAGAAGATATCAACCTCTAATTAGTTCAGGAATAGCTTATTTGAGCTATTCCTCCCCAAAGTCTGTTTCTAATTCTGCGTCCAGAATATCAGGATGCTTTTCTTCCTGTTTGCCTAGGCTTCCCTATTTAGGGACTTTTAAAGTTGCTTTCTTCTTTTCCCAACATTTTACCTCTTCCCAACTACTCTCCACATCATTGGGGAAACTAGATTTTCCTCAAAATCTAATTTGGAAATAAATTCTTTCAAGGATTTTTGAAAGATTGTGGGGAAAGTATTTGCCTTTATCCATCCTGATGGATTTAGCAAGTGATCTCATAATTCTCATTTTGTTCAATCTGCACAGAATTATTTTATTCATTTTCTCAATTTAAATATTTAATTACATCCACAAAATACTTGTCCTTTGGGTTCCACTCCCCTTAGGATTAAAGTTCAAATGTCTAGTTTTTTGAAAATCAAACACATAAACTAGGGGTGTTACATATTCCCCCTCTGAAAGCAAACACCGTCCTCAGTGTTAATATCTAATTACTAGAGTTCATTTTTCAAACAAAAATGGATATTTTTCCATCATTTCAGCTACTCTTTCCCAAGTATCTTCTTCAGCAGTAAAGTACTTCCACTGCACCTTTGCTCTCGCTACCATCCAATTTCTCAATTCAATTTCTTCCTGCTCCAATATTTGAAGCGGTTCTGGAAGGAACTCCCCTTTTGGTTCCACCTGTACCATATTCCAATCAACTAGGTGAGAAGCATCATGTATATATCTTTTTAATAATGAAACATGAAACACATCACGAACTTTAACATGAGGCGATAAGGCCAGCTTGTAAGCCACTTGTCCCACCCTTTCTAACACTTCAAAAGGACCACAATATCTAGGAGCTAGTTTTCCACAACTTCCAGCATAAAGTGTGCTCTTTTTTTGTTTAATACGCAAGTACACATGTTCCCCCACTTTGAATTCTCAATGGATCCTTTTCTTATCAGCATATTTTTTCTGGCGATCTTGTGCTGTCTTGATGTTTCTTTGTATTTGTTTAACAATTCTTTCCATCTCTTGTAAAGCATCAGGTCCCAACATTATTTTATCCTCAGGTTGACTCCAGCTCAATGGAATACGGCACTTCCTTCCATAGAGTTCTTCAAACGGACTCATTTTGATGGAGGATTGATAGCTGTTATTATAGTCAAATTCAGCTAAATGCAAGTACTCTTCCCACTTTGATGGCCTATCCATCACATACATTCTTAGCATATCGTCCAAAATCTGGTTTGTTCTCTCTGTCTGTCCATCTGTCTGTGGATGATATGTAGTGCTAAAATTCAGCTTAGTGCCCATGCCACAAAATAGGCCTTTCCAAAAGGCTGCTGTGAACTTAGCATCTCTGTCTGAAAAAATCATCTTTGGGACCCCATGTAATCTTACTACCTCTTTTAGAAACACATTTGCTACCTGGGCTGTCCCAAAAGTAGATTTCACTGGTATGAAGTGTGCAGCTTTGGTTAAAGTTTCTACTAATACCATCACTGAATCATGTTGGTACTTGGTTTTGGGTAATCTTGTTATGAAATCCATGGAAATGGTATCCCATTTCCATTCTGCAATCGGAAAAGGATTTAGAATAACAACAGAATGCTGATGTTCAACTTTGACTAGTTGACAATCCATGCATCTAGCTAAATATTCTGCCACATCTCTTTTCATTCCTGGCCAAAAAAACTTCTTTTTCAAAGTTGTTAACATTTTCTGATATCCCAGATGTCTTGCATATGGCTATTTGTGATATTCATCTAGAATCTCTCTTTTCAAGGACTCTACATTGGGAATATACAATCTATTTTTGTAACAGATCAGTCATTTTTGGTTTTGAGTGTAATCAACCATATCCTTCTTTAGTATTTTCACTTGTAGGTTCTCATAATTTGGATCCTGGTATGCTACCTTTTTCACTAACTCTTAATCAAACTGGGTACTAATTCCAATGCTATTTATAATTTGACAGGAATTTCTACTCAAGGCATCATCAATTTTATTTTCTTTCCCTATGATATGTTTTATGTCCATATCAAATTCACTTAGAAAGGATAGCCATCTGGCCTTTCTAGCATTCAAATCAATTTTGGAAAAGAAATATTTAAGACTAATATGATCAGTCATCAATGTAAATTTTTTTCCAAGAAGATAGTGTCACCACATCTTCAAGGCATGAATAACAACAGCTAACTCCAAGTCATATGCACTATAGTTATGTTCATGTGTCTTCAGTTTCCTAGATTCATATGCAATAACTGAATTTTCCTGCAACAAGACTCTTCTTAACCCCTCTCTACAGGCATCTGTACATACAACAAATTCTTTATCAGGATCTGCAATTTTCAAGATAGGGGCTGTAGTGAGTTTTAATTTTAGTTGTTCAAAACTGTGTTGGAACTTTTCATTCCACTCAAATTTGACACCCTTCCTTTATAGTGAGGTTATGGGGTATGCTATGGTAGAAAATCTCTCCACAAATCTGCGATAATAACCTGCAATCCCCATAACCGATCTCACTGCTGAAACATCAGTTGGCACCGGCCATTCTCTAATAGATTTTATCTTTTCAGGATCAACAACCAACCCTTGCTCGGAAATAATATGTCCCAAGTATTGGATCTTGTCTTTATAGAATTCACATTTACTAAACTTGGCATATAACTGGTTTTCTTTCAAAGTTTGCAACACTATCCTTAAGTTCTCTTTGTGCTCCTCCTCACTTTTGGAATAAACCAAAATATCGTCTATAAACACAAGCACGAACTTATCCAAGTACCTATTTAACACACTGTTCATTAGGCACATAAAGTTGGCAGGGGAATTTGTCAACCCAAAACGTAGGACTACAAATTCGTAGTGACCATACCTGGTTCGAAAGGCTGTTTTGTTGATGTCTTCTTCTTTAATTTTGAGCTGGTGATACCCTGTCCTTAAGTAAATCTTCAAAAATACTGAAGCTCCTCTCACTTGGTCAAAAAGATCATCAATTCTGGGTAAAGGGTATCAGTTTGTAATGGTCAACTTATTCAGTTGATGATAATCAATGCACATCCTAAAGGTTCCATCCTTATTTTTCACAAATTAAAACAGTGCTCCCCAAGGAGACACACTCGGTCAGATATAGCCCTTATTCAGCAATTCTTGCAATTGCATTTTCAGTTCCATGAGTTCGGGGGGGCTCATTCGATAAGGGGCTCGGGAAACAGGTGTTTCTCCTAGCACTAAATTGATTGAAAAGTCAATCTCTCTTTTCGGAGGAAGATGAGGAATCTCCTCTAGAAAAAATTCCTTAAACTCTCTTACTACTGGCAAAGCATCCAACAGATTTTTTTTAGTTTTCTGTTCTGTCTCTTCTACATGTACTTCATAGACTTGGTATCCTTTCCTAGCTGTTCGTTTTAATTACAGTGCTGATATTTGTCTTACAAAGATAGTTTTTTGTTTTCCCTTGAGAATAAAATGTTTCCCCCCTTCATCTACACCATGCAGGGTTTTATCCCAGCAATTCATCACGACCTTTTTCTTTTCCAGCCAGTCCATTCCTATCAGCAATTCATACGAACCTAATGGAAAAACGTTTAAATTTACCTCTGTTTGAAGATCATTTAATGTGATTGTTGTTTGAGGTAACTTATGAGTTACTTTCCTCTTGGTTCCAGTGGCTAACTGGACCAGCCAAGACTACTGAAATTTTTTAGTTTTAAGTTTGCATTTTTCTACAATTTTTGGACTAATGTAACTCAAAGAAGCACACGGATCAACCAAAACTGTAACAGATTGGTTAGAAATCTCATCCTCCATTTCAACCATGGTAGCTTGATGTTCTGCTTGTCGATTCTCCAAGGCTACACTGATAGTAGGTATATTTCTGGCTATGTCATTTACTGTGGTCGCTTCGCGATCTCTCATAATCATCTGAATGTTTTGGTGGGGACAATCCCTCAACAGCTGGAGTTCTCCACATCCCCAGCATTTCAAAGTTTCCCTTATTTTGGCTATTCCTTCCTTCTTATTTCCTTCATCTAGCTATTTGGAACCGACTTGGGATTGGGTAGTTTTACTTTTCTTAGGTTTGTTAAATTTCTTTCGCTGATGATCCCTGCCAAAGTTCTTCAAATAAGCTAGTTTTTGTTTCTTCCCCTTGAATTCACTCTTATTTACCCAGCTTTTTCCATGTTCATTTTTACCTTTGAACTGTTGGTAACATAATCTGGCTTTTCTCACCGCTTCATCCATGGTTTTTGGATTATCTAATTCTATTTTCTCCTTATACACAACAGGCGGACAGTTCAGAAACTTTTGCACCTTTGCCTTCTCTTCCCTAATGTAAGGGACATATCTCAACAGATTTTTAAACTTAGTAACAAATTCATCAATAATAAGTTGTCCCAGTGTAAGATCATGAAATTATTTTTCTTTATCATCATAGTGACATTCATTTAAGTAGCGGTTTTTTAACTTAACCTGGAATTCTTCCCAAGTAATTATCTTTTCATCAATGGCATGAACCATTTTTGTCTCCTCCCACCACAAGGAAGCCTTACCTTGTAGCTGATAGACAACTAATTTGGCCTTCATATTGCTTTCATATTCATAGACCTGGAAGTACTTAATCATGTTCAACAACCAGGCTTCAACATCTTCCTCCTTCTCCCCATCATAGGAGGGAGGCTTGATCTTTCAGAATTCCCCCTGTAATTCCTTTTTCTTCTTATACTGATGCCTAACAGCATCATCTTCTCCAGACTCATCTGTCTTCCTCTTTTCAAAACCTTCACCTTCTTGGATGTTCTGCGAAGTTAGTTCTCTGATGAGCTTTTCCTGCTCCTACTAGCTAATGACAATCTGTCATTCTGGCTTCTTAGCTCAACCATTTCTCGTTGCAGACTGTGCAACATAGCCATCACCGGAGCGTTGGGATCTGGTGTATTATCTTCATCACGTAGATCAACATAAATTTCCTCACCTTCTGCCATTCCAGCACCATTGTACACTACACCACACATATCAGTAAAAAAAAATATATAAACATTTTCTCCATCGTAATTACTTTATATAGTGTACATAACAATAGTGAGCACACACAACAACAACCCAGTTTTGTATAACATGGGCTATGATACCATTTGTAATGTCCCTCGACTTCCACATATGAAAAAAAATAAAAAAATCTCGAAGGTTGTCTCTTTAAGACTAAACTCTCCTCTCATTTTAATATTTTTCATGAGAATCGATGAGATTCAATTCTGTCTATTTAACTAATACATAGCTATTAGTACTAGCTTTTCAATTTTCAATATCATATACTTTTGCTAAAAATAATTCATATGTCTAATCTATTTCCCATTGTATATATATGTCAATAGAGTGAAATATATAAAATTTTCTTTATGAATCTCTTTGTTATATTCACTGTTATAATTCATATCATTAAATCTTTACTTCTATTTCATATATATACATATCCACCATATATATATATATATAATCCACAAGATATAAATAATATAAACTCCATCACATACATATACCTATAATCTATCACCTATATAGGATTCACCATATATATATAAGATGATGATTTTTATTCAATTGGCGATTTCTTTTAATGTAATTTAATTATACAAGTTCCAATTCTATGATTTGTATTCTTGGCAACATGGTACTTCTCCAACGAATTATATGTTGTTCTTTACATAGGCTTGGGCATACCTTATTACCATGTCAGTATATATGACTTTATCATTCCCTTACTTATTTGATATGGAGTACATCTCAAGTACTTTATCATATACTGGTTTGACGGTTTTGTATCACATCACCTTTATCACACACTGCTCATCATACGTTTAAATTTGATTCATGGATTTGCTCGTATCCTCTAACTCTGAGTTAAAATATATTTTATAGCGCTATTTGGTTTTTGTTCTGAGTGCACATTAAATTTCTTATGGTACTTTTACATTTGGCTTTTATTGAATTCCTACTGACCTCAAATCGTCCAGATCGTTGTCGATCCCGATGAGAGTCTACCGATTTGTGCCACTTGTATGGCTAAATTTTATTAGGGTTCTCGTCTATGATTTCTATAAGGGTTGAACAGTAAACCGTTGTTCTCTTCTCTATTCGAACTTCCGTTCCTTCAATCATCCTTTGTTTGTTATCGCTTTGGTATCTCTGCTCGACTTCTGAGATTTAATGGTGCAATACGCTGGCTTCATCACACTCCCTTGGAAATACGCAAAGGTAACGTACGTTCTCCAACATTTTGGTCTTAATATTATGGAAATGCAGTATGTTCTTGGTCGCTATGATTTTATTTTTATATTATCAGATTTAGGCATTTACCATGATCCTCTCTCCTCGTTACAAAAATCAGAGCGAAAATATGAAGGGCTTTATATTCCTGGTGTTCGTTCAGTGCGGGTATTTATCCATCATTTTCATTCAAAATTTATTGGCATTCTATAGAAATGGTTGTATCGTTATATAGTTTTATAATCATTTTCATTTCCTATTCTGTATACGATCATCATTCCATTTCATATTTTCAATTTCTCGTTTCTTAGAACCAATGGACTGATACTGATCGTTGCCTCATCCGATTCATGGTAATTATAGGTATTCGACTTCATATTAACACGAGGCAAGGGTTTTCGTCCTCAGTCGTCTTCGATTCCCACTGGTTTCTACAATGACGAAGAATGTTAACAATGAACTCTTATCAGAGATTGGGAATTTATCTAGTTACAATTTCTCTTCTGTGTATAGAGAATTCACCGTTCATAAATTCCTTCTATAATTAAATACATTTCAGTTATATTGTCGAATCTTCTAATCTATCCCTATTTTTCTTCTATGTTTTTAACTTAGATTAATGCCATTGAAGTCACTCGTTGCCCAGGTAATAATTTTGTTAAAACTCACAATCGTTCAGTCCTCTAGATAAGATTTCCCCTTTGTTCTCTTTCGTTTATTTATTTACTTGTTTATTTAGTTGACACAATTTCGATATCTTCATTTACAGTTACCGACCTCTTTAACATAATGTCATTCATTTACAGGTAACTATTTGTTACCTACTTCATCTGAATACTTCCCGAGAGCTTGTTGCATTTTTTGTTGAAGAATTTGTAACACCTTTCACTCTGATATAGGTCAGTACTCACAAGCACTTCAGCTATGTGTTAACTCGTTTCCTACGCAACGAATTGTTTAACGTTTGATTTAGATCAGCTCATGGATGATATTGTTGACTCCAAGGAGAGTCGTACCATTGTCTGCATACTTTTTCTTATTATTTACACCAGACTTTATATATCTTGACTTGGGGTTAATTTGCCCATATCAGGACGATATAAGTTTCCTCCATAATGTTATATATATTTTTTTCCAACTGATAATTTTACATATACTTTAATGTCATATTTGGACCTTATGTATATGAGAAATTATTTTCACCGGTTCTCCTTTATGGAAATTATAATCCTTTATATCGATGGTATTTTGTTTTCTGTGTATGGTCAACTATGCCAGTTTATTTGGACTCTTTTACTTTATTTCTGCTAATTCCACATAGTATTCTAGTCAAGTAAAATTCCTTTCTTTTGCTACAGGATTTCGAAATATTCAGAAATTATATTTAAAATTCGATGTAATAAGTGAGAACTCTCTCATGTTAGTAATGGTAATCCCCAGTATATAATTAGTTTTCCAGTAACATGTTGTCTCTTCTAATCTAAGATTTTAAATATTACATAACCATTTTCTGCAATACTTCGTTCATTCCTTTTTGGTACTGGTATAACTCCAGATCTTTAGAATACTATGATGGCAATGATTTTATAAGGTTTTGGTACTCATCTCGTTAGACTTTTTATTTAAATTTTTCTGGATAGAATTTTTCTAACTGTAATTGGTTCTCATATCTAACATGTCATTTTAATCAGTAATGTTATCGCCTATGTATCATAAGTCTTTGATTTCAGTATAGATAGTTGTGTAATGTACTAAATATACATCTATGTTTAAATTTGGAATTAGTTTAAATTTGCTGCTAAACATATAGGTATACCTGTAACATACTCAGGTTTTGCCAATTTATTGAATTCAGTATACGGTAACTAGTGATCCATGGTATTTTTACTAATTATACACTCTGTGTTTCCTGCTTATTTCAAGTAAATATACTTTGTATCTAGTGTCCTTCCTCTACTATGCATGTAAGGGTACTAGACTTCCTTTCTCTATAATTAGGAATTTGTTCATAATACAGAAGAAGATTAAAGTTAAACTGTAAATCATCTTTTGGAAATATATATTCTCAGATTTAGACCAGTTATGGTTTAGAGATTTTGATGAATTCCTTTCCATAGATGTGATTCCTACAACTGTATAGAAAATTGAAGACTAATTCTTCTGATATTTCTGTTAAATGTATGGAATGTAATCATCATCCACGGCATGCAACATATAATATTTTCACATTCAATAAAATATAAAATTTATACCTACACTTTGCAATATTAAAAAATGTAAATGAACTATGAATACCACTTGATTAAATGACCAATCCACCTAACCTTAGAATTCGTCTATCTCCAGAATTCACCCCCAATATGAGATCCCTCCAAGAACAGATCAACCTCTAATTTGTTCATGAATAGCTTATTTAAGCTATTGCTCCCCAAAGTCTATTTCTAATTCTCCGTCCAGAATATCAAGATGCTTTTCTTCCTGTTTGCCTAGGCTTCCCTATTTAGGGACTTTTAAAGCTACTTTCTGCTTTTCCCAGCTTTTTACCTCTTCCCAACTACTCTCCACATAATTGGGGAGATTTTCCTCAAAATCTAATTTGGAAATAAATTCTTTCAAGGATTTTTGAAAGATTGTGGGGAAAGTATTTTCCTTTATCCATCCTCATGGATTTAGCAAGTGATCTCATAATTCTCATTTTTTTCAATCTACACATAATTATTTTATTCATTTTCTCAATTTAAATATTTAATTACATCCACAAAATACTTGTCCTTTTGGGTCCACTCCCCTTAGGATTAAAGTTCAAATGTCTAGTTTTTTTAAAATCAAACACAAACTAGGGGTGTTACAATCCCAGGAGAGGAGTGGGGGTTCTGTGAATGCTGGGAGAGGGTGAAGTGTTTTCAAGAGGTGGTGGAGGACCAGTTGAAAACAGCTTTTGTAACCCTTATGAAAACCAGTTTGACTGTTGGTGACTATATTGGCCATCTAGAGGTCACAGTAGGATTATTCCACTATTAACCTATGGCACCGTCTAGATTCTGGAGCTAGGGGCCAAGTGGAGGACGTAATGGCCTCCCTTGAAGGTTGCGTAGACAACAAATCGAACTTCTAATGATACAGATAAGTATTAATGTGAATCTAAAGTATTTAGGTACCAAATTATTTTTCTTGAATATAATTGAATATAACTTAGCTAGCGGAATGAGCACTGTTTATTTTTTTTCCTCAAATGCATTTAAGTTCTATTTTGTTATGATTAAGAAGAATGTGATCGCAGAATTAATCTTTCTATGTTAATTTAGGATAAGGAAATATGAAAATAAACTTAATATATATACTTCTAGTTACATTGTTCTTTATTTTGTATCATGCGAATTAATAATAATGAAAAAGAAAAAACATGCATAGTAGTCTAGGGGTTGTCTTCTGTTAGCTAAATGTAGAGCAGAACAACCCAGAATTAAGGATGGCTCTTCATAATCACATATGTAACAGAGAAAGAACTCATCGAAAAACATATCTAGAATATTCAAATGGGGGTAGACAAACCCTTATGAAAAACAAATTCAAAAGAAACACAGATTGGTAGCAGTGGATGCTCGGCTTTTCCCTCCCAAAACCGCAATACCTAGTAGTAGGGGTATAGTTGTTCATCGAAGGTAAACCGGCAGAACATAGCTGAAGGACAGCAGAGCGAAAAACAGACAACCTGGGTAATGCAACATTAGTACTACTAGTAACCAGAAAAATGATAGATTGGAACACAGAAAGAAAAGCTTAAAGGGCTGGAAAAATTCTAACCCATTCATTGGAATACGGGTTACAAAAAAAAAAAAACATTCATCTGATTTGCAGTACGAATAACCTATCAATTACACATTTGTAATAGTTAACTTTTCTTTAAAAAAAATAGTAAACCGCTCACAGGTTTTATATTCAACACCTCTCTGATTAACATGTGCCAGGGGAAATGTAAACCCTGGATTCAAAACCCTCAGGTAAAACCTACGAACTTAATACCCATTTGCATATACATCTATTCTGTGAATAATTGAGAACGATAGCTACAGAAAAATCCTAGAGTGGGTAGACCAATTCCAAATATTATCATTTATCCATAAATAGAAAAACATGAGCTCTCGACGGAGAAGCTAGAGAAGGGTTTTGTCCCTCGGAATGGATTTTTACCTGTAGAGCCGGGTGAAATGTTAGCTGTGGAGTTGTAGACCTAGTCGTAACGAAGGGACCAAGCCGAGGGGTAGGATCTCTACCTGCGAGCAAAGGGGAAAAAAGAAAGCATTTAGATATAAACATTTGCAGACCCATAAGGTATCAGTTAAGAATGGTATCCTTTAGTTAGCATTAACCTAAGCAGAGCAGAATTTCTCATATCTGTTAAGTGCTACTCAGTCACGGCCGTTCTTGTAGGTCATGGAACAAGGAGGGAAAACGTTGTTAGCCAAGGGTAGGGGTTTTAACCATAAATAAACCTTAAAATAGAATGACGGGGGTAGCCTTTGTGGAGACTTACCCTTGGAGTGAAGCTGAGCAGGCTTCCTTCCCAACTTGGAGTAAGCCTCGAGTGATGTAAAGAGAAATGGTCCGCTCAGACTTCTGGAATAAAAACAAAATTCAACAGAGCCTTTCAGTGTTACTCTAAACAAAAGTAGTGAATCGAGAGGAAAACAAAGAAACTTGAAATGAATAGCCAAAAGAAGCAAGTACAACCGGGGTGCTCTGACCTAATTTAAGGAAGTCTAGAATCCTGACGAAGTCAGGTTGATTGAATGCCGAATATAAAAAAAAACAAAATTCAAACCACTTGGCTCGCAGTTCATCTGGCAACGCCATCCCACCATGGTTGGGAACCAAATGACAAATAGAGAGCGTCAAATGACAAACAGAGAACACCAAATGACTAACAGTGAGCGCCAAAGTGACAAACCCTTGGAAGGAATGAGGCATCCGAGGAAAATCATGACAACTTTGCTGGGGTGGATTAGCCATTACAGCCGAAAGTAAATGCTATTGATTAAAGGGTCACGAAAAGGTAGAGACGAAGCCATGTGGAGCTTCTCGTAAAAAAAACCCATTATCGAAAACCTCAATATTAAAAGAACTGAAGCACACATTGTGTGGTGCAGAGTTTTTCAATGAACACAATATAAACAATAAATCTGAGCCGAGTAGTATTGGATATGTGCGCAATGGTGTACACAGGTGTAAAATGTGAACACTCCTACCTTTTCCAAGTCATAAAGGTGTAGAGCTCGTGTGTATACTCTCGACCCTAATGCACAGTATCTCAGGGTATTGCCTTGTTGTTTTGTGAATCAAATTATTTGTGTATGTAGGCAATGTTATTTATTGGAAAATCTGATGTATGGTAACATTTTAAAAGGGGTTCTGACATGTTATTATGTTAAATGAGTTCGACATGATAATATGGTAATGGTAAGTAAAGAAATATATACCAAAAAAAAGATATAGGTATATATATATAATTAATTTTTTTTTTTTTTTTTATGGTGGTAAGTTTTTAATTGAGAAGTAAGTGACAAAATCCGTGCATCATTTTATGTCCAATATATAATCATTATCATTAAATTAGATAATTACAATACTCCTAAATAACTACATATCATTAGCATAGTCTAAATAAAATTATACATAATTCAATTAAAAAAGTTAGACAAAATATTTGATACAATTTAAAAAAAATGCTGAATTCATTTATATTTAAAATATAATCATAACCATCAATTAAATAATGAATTTAGATATTATAACACAATCCATAAACCATAAGAAATAATTCAATTGCAAATACTAGGTAATACATTAATTTAAATAGAAGAATGCATATAAAGTT
Source organism: Pinus albicaulis (assembly GCA_034641835.2). Lineage (NCBI taxonomy): Eukaryota > Viridiplantae > Streptophyta > Pinopsida > Pinales > Pinaceae > Pinus > Pinus albicaulis. The sequence goes on from CM076572.1 coordinate 866,297,443, forward strand.
AAAAACCCAAAGTATAAATAATTTAACGTGAAAAATAAATAATATAAAAAATGAAATTCTATAATATCCCTAATGAACCATTTACAAAGAATTGTGATAAAAAAATTCAATCTAAAATGGATAGTTTATTAAGAATAGTGATAAAAAAATTCAATTACACAAATAATTTAAAGTTATTAAACAATCTTTATAAAATTACAACTTATCTAAATAATAATAAAGTTAAATTAATTAATTTGAATAACTTAATGAGAGTTATAAATTAATTATTTAAATAACATAAAAAAAAATACTCTACAAGAAAACTCTTTTCAAGTGGAAGTTATAATTGAGGTTTTTACTATTATAAAATAGAAAAAATTTGATAAAAAAAAATCTGCTAAAAGATCTATTTGTGATAGAAGATGTTTTAGCAGAGACTATAACATAACTTCATCACAATTGAAAAAAAATCTTGAAAACAAATCTAGCTAGCTGGGGGTTTTAACGGATTTTTTTTTTATGCGCTTCATGGAAGAAGTAGCACTAGTGCAATACATATATCAAAAGCACTAGGGTTACACCAAAGAGTTGAATGCAAAGAAAATCTATCGTTGAAATGTATACTTCTCTCTTATGTACATATCAATAAATGCCATGGGGCATCATTTTAAGGAATTCCACTAGAAACACAAAGAATTATTATAGACTCAGAGCTTTTATTTAAACTCGCAACGCTGTTTAGTATTATTTGTATAATCGCAACAATCCATAAAGGATATAGAAGGACTGATGTTGTTAATTTTGATAATGAACCAAGGTTGGAAATAATATTTTGTAGGATCAAGGCGCCAATTTTATGAAAGCACCAGTGCGTTGAGAATTAAAAAGCAGAGGGGCTCTAATTTCAAATAATATTGGTGCTTGAAGAACTGATATGAGTTTTAGTCATAAAAGAAATATCTTTTCATGGTGATTTTATATAACAAAGCACACCGGTGCATTTTTATGTTATGGACGAAGTTGTTTTGGTATGATATTTTCATCTTTTTTAAAACATCGACCAATGAAAGTTAAATTATTGTAATTTTCCAAATCCATTGTTCATTAAAAAAATCAACATGTAACTTATAACAATATTCATATAAATTAAAATTTGATAAGTGCATTTGTATATTATGTTTGGATTAATTTGTTAAATTATCAGATTTCACATCATTTCATTATAATATTTAATCAATGGTGTAACATTTTGTAGTGACATTACTTAACACAACAAAATAAATTAAAATGTACTTTATTATATATCAAGAAGAGGTTTTTTTCATAAAAAATGGGATTGTCTTTGGTACCCCCTTGTCTTTCAATTGGGACACTTTGTCCATTACATTAAACAAAATGTCTAATTTTCACAGACAATTATTTCAAAAAATATAATAGGTTACATTGATATCCAAATAGATCATCATTCTTCGCTCAAACTATTGTCAATGCTCAAACTACTTGCATGAATTGGGTTATTTGTACGAATTTTTTTATTTATTACATTGATTTTTTCATATTTTTAATATTTCTCCATCTACAAACATAAAATAAAGTGCAATGAAAGTATCTACATTGGTGAGAATAATGAAAAGTTAAATAAATAATATAATAAATGTAAATTGAATAGAAATATACCATATCAAGAAGTGAGTCATAAATCGTACACATGGTTTCAAAACCAAGTCACATGCCTTGTTGCAACAAATATGTTGTCGGCATAGTTTCATACTTTGTTTCTCCTAAGTTTTAAACACCATTGTAAATCATAGATTTAATATAAAAATGTTCTATTAATTTTGAATGTAGATAAGTATAACAATATAAATTCTTACAAATTCCACAATTACTTTTTTATATTACAACATATACTTGCAACCCATATTTAACCCAACGTCAATCAATTCTTTAGATGTCTTTTTGCTATATGTTAACACCTATTTGAAGACATTCAAGGATGATTGTTGTAAAACAACTTAAAATATACAAAAATGAAACCTTGAGTTTTTATAAGGAAATATTAACTTGTACGTGCTGAATAAGTTCCATTTTATTTTATTTTTTTGCAAGAAAATACTTCAAAATTAATATTTAATGCTAAATTATTTCTTTATATTTACAATTTCAATCATGATTATGTAAATTTGAAGCACGTTTTTGTTGATAAGACTCCTCCTGTAATGAAATTATGTTAATTTCTTTGACCATATCCTTGTACATTTTTTGGGACATTCCTACTAGCATGTTTTGTATATGAGCTCATTGATCATTTATGATTTTCATAATTTTCTTAAAAAATATAATAAAGTATTTTTATATTGATATAAGAAAACTAAATATAAAAAAAAGTCATATTAATAAGTAAATGGTTTGTAGTAATATATACATATAATTCTAGAAATTTTTTTTAATTAGGAATATTACCTTTCGAATGATTTTTTTGTTCTTCTATGTTTTTTCTATTGCAAACCTCACATGTCTCATTGACCATCGATAATTTAGACATAATTTGGTTCCTGGAATGATTAGATTGATTTTTTATTTTACGTGGAAAGTACATCTATACATTCGTTCCACTAGAACCCTCATAGTTTTTTTTTTTTTTAAAATCCCTCTTTCATTAATCTCTAACAATAATCCATATGAGATAAGGACAAATTTATTGTCATTTAAATGCTCTACAAATTTTCTTTTCTTAGAATGACATTAATCTTTTACTTCATTATTTATCCCTATAGAACATTAAATATATATGAATTAATAGATTATTTGAAACATGTTATTTAATATTCTTATGTATGTTATTAATGAAAATTAAAAAAAAAAACTCATATTGAATAGTATTTTTTCATTCACCTCATTCATCCTTCTCTAATTTTTCTATTAGGCTTTTACACTCTTCTGCACTTATATTAGAAATAATATTATCGACCTTCTTCATTTTTTTTGCTCTGCATGACTCACACTAACCAATATATATTAGTTAAAATTAAATATAGTTAAAATAAATAACTTTCCTTCTATGTTTTTTCGATGTGTTATAATTGTGTCAATCAATATTTTTGTTACTTGAAACCTTCCAAGACATTTTTTAATTAATATAAAACTTGTACCATTCAATACAAAAGCCATTATATATATTATATACATAATCAAAAATATTGTAGACAAAAAGAGCTCTGGTAATCAGTGCACTTATTTGAATAAACCCACCAGTGTGTGTCTTCCATTAAACACACCAAGTGTTTAATTGTTCGACTCCATCATATAAAATTCATGTTTTAAAATAATTTTAAATTATGACGATTCAATTTGTAACGATAAATGCACCATAATGACTTAACGGTTCTATTTGGAAGCATCACACTAGTGCATTGTATTACACCTGGTGCATTAATGAACAAACTTAACAAAATTGAGAGTTTTATAATACATTGGTGCATTGTATTACCCAAGGGGCACTAATGTATAATATTACATTAACAAAATGATAAGCATACACCATTTTTGTACAAAACAGACATGGTCGATAGGGTTTGGACCCAATTCAATAAGTGACCCCCTAGTTTACGTGTGAAATAGTTTATATATAGCAATTCCACAAACCCATTAAATATAAAAAATTTAAAATGAAAAACCGTAATTTTGAAGTGGTAGAGGGAGTTAAAACTCTAAGGTGATTTTTTTTCAATCACATAAGCTAGAGGAAGCAAGGGTTTGAGTTTTTTTTTTTTTTGTTTTTTTTTGTTTTTTTGTTTTTTTTTTTCTTCTTCCTAATTTTAATTAAATTTAAATAGGCACACATATCGTAAAATGTTTTAGTAGTAAAATAAATAATTATTTTTTCTTAATAGAGGGTTAATAATATGTTATTTATTTATTCTCATAATAGTGAAAAAATCTAACATAAATTGTAAAAAAAATAAACAATAAATTACAAAGTAAAATTTTATTTTTTTTCTATGCCTGGTTTTGAGTGAATCACCATAGCTTTCAAATTCTAATTGTTCTATGGTTCCAAAATATTTTTCTACTCCATAGTCATCCTGATTTGTCTCTCTTGCAATTTATCTATCTTTTAATTAAAATCTAACGTAAATTGTGATTTTTTTTTTTTTAGTAAAATCAAGAATAAACTTTAAAATTTTTACTATGCAATTTTGCGAGAATCAACATACCTTCAAGTTTTTGATCCTATGAATTGTTCTACTACAAATTATTTTACTGTCGCATGATGCTCCTAGTATGTCTCTCTTGAAAATTAATTCCTTCAAATGTTGGGAGAAACAATGAAACAGTTAATAACTTTTTAATATTTAGATGAATTTATGAAATTGTAACACCCCTAGTTTTATGTTTCGAAATTAGACATTTGAACTGAAATCCAAAGGGGGTGGACCCCAATGGATAATTATGGTGTGAATGTAGTTAATTATTTAATTATGAAAAATAAATAAAATATTTCTGTGCATGTTGACCAAATGAGATTTTTGAGATCACTTGTCAAATCCATGAGATATGGAAACAGGCTAATACCTTCCCCAAAAATCTTTCAAAAAGCTCTGAAATAATTTATTTCAAATTTAGATTTTGAGGAAAAATCTAAATTTTCCCCAATGATGAGGAGAGTAGTTGGGAAGAGGTAAAAAGCTGGAAAAGCAGAAAGCAGCTTTAAAGTCCCTAAATAAAGGAAGCCTAGGCAAATAGGAATAAAAGCATCCTGTAATTTTGGACACAGAATTAGAAATAGGCTTTGGGGAGTGCAGCTTAAATAATTTACTCTAGAACAGATTGAGGTTGGTCTGTTCTAGGAGATGGTATTAGCTCGGGGGTGAGTTCTGGAGATAGAAGGACTCTAAGGTTAGGAGGTTGGTCATCTGCAGAAGTGGTATGTTGACAATCCTTATGAAGGGTTAAAATGTCTATTATGGCACAATATGGTTAGTTATGGTAGATGTGATATTAAATCTAAATTTTTAATTTGTTCTTCCTTACATTTGACAAAACTGGTTAGAAGAAATTAATCCTCTTAATTCTGCATAGCTGTAGGAATAGGAATTATGGGGAAAATTATCTAGAAACTCTAAACCTGCTAATGGTTTAAATCTGGAGATTTATACTACTCCCATAAATCACTAAGGCTTTAACTTAAATCTGCTTCTCTAAATGTACAAATATATCTATGTGTAGAATAATAAAAGTAGACTTATAAGAGTATACATCAAAATAAAGATTAAAGCACAGTGTAGACATTGCAGAGATAACTTATTGAAGTGCATCTTGATAAACTATAATCATTTTGTTTTAAAAGGAAAATTTGAACTGAGAAGGAAATAATTCCTATTACATGAATTAAATACATGAGATAGAAAAGTTACATAGCACTGAAGAAAGTAACCAAATACAAATGATAAGTTAACTCATTTACATGACTAATATGAATATGTACATTTGGAAAATACAAAGTAGAGAATTAAATCCTATCTAAAGACGTTCCCATATTATGAAACCACCTGGTATATATTCCAAAAGACCAAAATATATCAATAGAACTAATTTCTACGCTAATGATGAGACTCTTATAACAAAAAGATAGATTTCATTGATATGTCCCTATTGGAAAAAAATCTCTGTTAGATTTTGAACACCTGACATGAAAAGTATAATAGAAAAACAACCTACTGACACAGAAATTTTGTTATCTGAAAGAAAATAATGGATTACAGTTTAAATAAATCCTAGTTGGTTGCAATGGATGTAAGCCATATATCCTGGGCAAAGTACCCATTGAAAATTTTGTTAAGGATTTTATTTAACCTCTATTTATCATTCATAATGTACTCATAAGGAAGAGAAGAAATATTGATAAAAAGCTTCTGTATCGGAAGAATTGAAAAAAAAATTACTCAGGCGGATATTATTAAATTTTCTAATAATACATTGAAAGGAAAATTTGTACTTATCAGAGAAGTATGATACATAACCGTTAAGCCAGCAAATTGATTATTAACACTGTAACTAATTTTCTGAATATCACACAAAAATCAAATATATGTCAATGTACAGACATCATAGACAAATAAATAGTAGAAAGGGGACCCAAGAATCCTGTTCATATGTATTCGTGGTGGTATATTAAACTTCCATTAATTAATATATATACAACAATCAAGTGGAAATGTTAAATAACCCTCGTAATGAATAATAAGTGTATGGTGAATATAACTGGGATGCCAAACCCTATATACTATTATGAAATAGATACACAATGTTCTGAATAAATCTAACAAGCCTCACACAGGCGTTGAAATTCCTGAGTATTATTCTTAATGGAAAATAGTATAATACAAACAGATTATACTAGCACATAATCCATAGTCAAAAAGCTTAGTCATATTCTAAGGCCAAGAAGTTTGATTTTAGACAGTCCAATTAGGCGTTTACAAAATTTACAGAGGTGCAACGGGAATCATAACACTCGACCCAAATAAAATTGTTAAAAGACCTCAGAAAGAAAACGTGGAACTGAAGTTGACCCATACACATGGGAGTTTCAAACTACTAAAATCGAAATTCTCTGTAACGAGAAGCAACCAACCTGAGTACACAAGTGAAGACCAAAGTCTTAGGGAGAAACTGAAACAAGTGACAAGAGCATGATAGGAATGAAGGCTATGAGGGTGGGAATTAAAATAATCACCTGTAGTAACAAGAAACCAAAACTCAAATTAAAAATGGCCAGGATAAACCAATATAAATACAACCAGAAATTTAACAAACGCCCACAGATATATAAACTTACCTTGAGAAATACGGTGTAAAATGTTCTCTGGTTAATTCTCAACTCTAAAAGGGGAAACAAAATCATGAGTATCAAAGGACAATGATTCATAAAAATAATTCGACTGATTATATTCAAAATCAGGAGAAATCAAAGCCAGAATGTGAGTCACATTATTACCGCAAGGCAAAAATGCCTCAACAAACTATGATGAGTCCTCTACGGCACCAACACTCTCAGTAGGCAGAGCTAATTACAAACACGAACAAAGAATCAAAATTTTAGACTCCTCCTGTAGATTTAAATGGTAATCATAATAGGAACTGTATATGATATAAGGCATAAATAAACTCAATAAGGCATGGCGTAATAGTGAAAACGTGTTACCTATGAATCTCGCTTTTTTATGCAAACCAAGAGACTGTGTGCGTCAAGTAGACTCAATGGAAAGACCATCGATACCACCAAGTTGAAACCCCAGCCATGAGACATGCATGAAAAAAATGAAGGTTGTAACAAGAGAAATAGAAAATTAACTAGAACGGAAGGTGTGTCAAACCCTAATGCATCCACGCCATCGAGATGGAAAAATCTGCGAGAGGTGTACTTGAACATAGGGTTAGATCAATGGCACTCGAAGGCCTTTAATGGCGGTTTGATAGAAGTTATGAATTCGATCCATGCAAATAAATGTGAGATGACGTCGAGGTTCATATTATCTTCTCGAGAAAGGCAGAAGACTTAACATAGGGAGAACAATTGGCTGGCGTTAAAATATCATCGTAGAGAAGTACACAAGAGACAATTCATATGTAGGACCAGCGTGAGACGAAACCCTCCATGGGATTGACACATTGAGTATAATCGTGTTCTGCGTAAATATTTTGGGAATCGTTGTAAATCAACTCAATACTGTATGTAATAACTCACTTAAGCCGTCAAGTGAAAGAGGCATGCAGACATGATACGGTCGCAGAACTTATTTATACCATATAATCGAATGCAATTCGATAGAGAATGATTTCATATGAAAGTAGTATGGGTGAACACTATATTAACATGTGCAATGTAATAATTTGATTTAAGTTAATCGTTGGGGTTATAAGGTCTTCCAATCAAATTACAAGGGACGTTAACTAAGATAGTTTAGAATAAATTTAAAAAGGTGGAAAAAAAAACTCATAAGAAAATGGGTATCCGAATTAAAAAGGAAGTCACCATGAAAACTTGAGAAACAAATTAGTAAGTGTTATTGATTGAGATATAGATCAACATTCCCCATTCCTTAAGGAAAAATGCAGATATGTAGGTAACTGTATACGTTAAGGTAAGGTGTTCATGAGAAATCTAAATTGGGTGAACCCAAAGAAAAATAAAATTGAGGCATGTTACAAATGGTATCAGAGCTCATGTTATTAAAACTGGGCTGTTGTTGTGCTCACTATGTAAGTTATTTTGGAAAAAAAAATTTCTTTTGTTACTGATGTTGTTTTGTTTAGTATACAGTGGTACTGGAGCTGAAAAGTCAATGGCGGAAGGAGATGAAATTTATGTTGATCTAGGTGATGGAGATAACACGCCAGATCCTAATGCTCCTTTGGTGGCTATGTTGCACAAGTTGCAACAGGATATGGCTAATCTAAGAAGCCAAAATTATAGGCTTTCATTATCCAGTGAGGAGCAGGAAAAGCTAATAAGAAAACTGACATTGCAAAATAGCCAAGAAGGTGAAGGTTCCAGAAAGAGAAAGAAAGGAAAGTTCTCAGATGATTCTGAGGAAGATGACACTAATAGACATCAGTCTAAGCACAGGAAGGAATTACAGGGTGAATTCCTAAAAATTAAACATCCCTCCTATTATGGAGAGAAGGAGGAAGATGATGAGGCATGGCTATTGAATACGATTAAGTATTTTCAGGTCTATGAATATGAAAGCAATCTGAAGGCCAGATTAGCTATCTACTAGTTATAGGGTAAGGCTACCTTGTGGTGGGAGGAGACAAAAATGGTGCATGCTATTGATGAAAAAACAGTGACTTGGGAAGATTTCCAAGTCAAGTTTAAAAACTGCTATTTGAACGAATTCTATTATGATGATAAAGCAAAGGATTTCCATTAACTCAGATTGGGATAGCTCACCATAGATGAGTTTTTCACCAAGTTCACTAATATGTTAAGGTATGTTCCTTACATTCGTGAAGAGAAGGAAAAGGTACAAATTTTTTGAACTTCTTTCCTGCTATGTATAAGGAGAAAATATAGTTTGATAATCCAAAAAACTATGGACGAAGTAGTAAGGAAAGGTATACTATGTTACCAGCATTTTAAAGGAAAGGGTGAACATGGAAAAAGCTGGGTAAACAAGGGTGAATTTAAAGGAAAGAAACAGAAACCAGCTTACTTGAAGAACTTTTGTGGGGATCATCAATGGATGAAATTTAACAAACCAAAGGAAAGTCAAACTACCCAGTCCCAAGTTGGCTCAAAACAAATAGATGGAGATAATAAGAAGGAAGGAACAGTTAAAATGCGGAAGCCTTTGAAATGTTGGGGTTGTGGGGAACCTCGTCTGTTGAGGGATTGTCCACACATAAATATTTAGATGATTCTGAAGGATAAAGAAGGTACCACAGTGAACGATATAGCTAGGAACATACCCACTATCAGTGCAGCCTTGGAGAACCGACAAGCAGAGCATCAGGCTACTATGGTCGAGATGGAAGGTAAGATTGCTGACCAATCTGTTACAGTTTTGATTGATCTGGGTGTTTCTTTGAGTTACATTAGTCCCCAAGTTGTAGAAAAATGCAATCTCGAAACTGAAAAATTCCAACAGTCTTGGTTGGTCCAGTTAGCTACTGGTACCAAACGAAAAGTAACCCATAAGTTACCTCAAACAACAATTAAATTAAATGATTTTTATACAGAAGTAAATTTAAACATTTTTCCCTTAGGCTCATGTGATTTGTTGATAGGAATGGACTGGTTACAAAAGAAAAGGGTTGTGATTAATTGTTGGGATAAAAATCTGCATTGCATAGATGAGGAAGGGAGACCCTTTATACTAAAAGGAAAACCAAAACCAATCTTTGTAAGACAAATATCAGCGCTGCAATTAAAAAGAACAGCTAGAAAAGGATATCAAGTATACGCTATACATGTTGAAGAATTAGGATATCAATGTGAAGAAAACTTGCTAGACACTTTACGAGTGATAAGATATTTCAAAGAAGTTTTTCTAGATGAGATTCATCATCTTCCTCCCAAAAGAGAAATTGACTTTTCAATCGATTTGGTGCCTGGAGCAACACCCGTTTGTAGAGCCCCTTATCAGATGAGTCCCCCTAAACTCATGGAGTTGAAGATGCAGTTGCAAGAATTGTTGGATAAAGGGTACATCAGACCAAGTGTCTCTCCTTGGGGAGCACTGGTGCTGTTCATGAAAAAGAAGGACGAAACCTTCAAAATGTGCATTGACTACTATCAATTGAATAAGTTGACAATCAAAAACCGGTATCCATTTCCCATAATAGATGACCTTTTTGATCAAGTGAGAGGGGCTTCAATATTTTCTAAGATTGATTTGAGGATTGGTTACCACCAACTTAGAATTAAGGAGGAATAAATTAGCAAAATATCTTTTCGAACCAGGTATGGTCACTACGAATTTGTATTCTTACCTTTTAGTTTGACAAATGCCCCTGCCACCTTTATGTGCTTAATGAATAGTGTTTTGAACAAGTACATAGATAAATTTGTGCTAGTGTTCATAGACGATATTATAGTCTACTCAAAAAGTGAGGAAGAACACCAAGAACACTTAAGGATAGTTTTGCAGACTTTGAAAGAAAACTAGTTATATGCCAAATTCAGTAAATGTTAATTCTATAAAGATAAGATTCAATATTTGGGGCATATTATTTCTAAAAAAGGATTGGCTGTGGACCTTGAGAAAATAAAGGCTATTAGAGAAATGGCCAGTGCCGACTGATGTTTCAGCAGTAAGGTCATTTATGGGGATTGCAGGTTATTATGGAAGGTTTGTGGAAATATTTTCTGCAATAGCATATCCCATAACTTCATTATAGAGAAAAGGCACCAAATCTGAGTGGACAGAAAAATGCCAAAACAACTTTGAACAACTAAAATTAAAACTCACTACAGCCCCTATACTGAAGATTGTAGATCCTGAAAAAGATTTTGTTGTGTGTACTGATGCATGTAGAGAGGGATTAGGAGGAGTGTTGTTGCAAGAAAATTCTGTTATTGCATATGAGTCTAGAAAACTTAAGAAACATGAACATAATTACAGTGTATATGATATGGAACTAGCTGCTGTAATTCATGCCTTGAAGATGTGGCGACACTATCTTCTTGGAAAAAAATTACATTGATGATAGATCATATTAGTCTTGAGTATTTATTTACTCAAACCGATTTGAATGCTTGACAAGCCAGATGGCTGTCTTTTCTAAGAGAATTTGATATGGACATAAAATATATCAAAGGGAAAGAAAACAAAATTGCTTATGCTCTAAGCAGAAATGCTTGCCAAAACATAAGTAGCATTGGGAGTAGTGCTAGTCTTGACTTAGAAGAACTAGTTAAAAAGGTAGTAGATCAAGATCCAAACTATGAGAATCTACAAGTGAAAATACTGAAAAAAAGAAATGGTTGAATACACTCAAAACCCGAAAGGGTTGATCTGCTATAAAAATAGATTGTACATCCCCAATGTGGATTCTTTGAAAAAATAAATCCTAGATGAATATCATAATTAGCCATATTCAGGACATCCTGGATATCAGAAAATTCTTACAGCGTTGAAAAAGAAATTGTTTTAGCCAGGGTTGAAAAAGGATGTAGCAAACTATTTAGCTAGATGCATGGAGTGTCAACTAGTTAAAGTTGAACATCAACAACCAGCCAGTCTTCTAAATCCTTTTCCAATTGCAGAATGGAAATGGGACACTGTTTTTATAGATTTCATAATTAGGTTACCCAGAATAAAGTACGAGCATGGTTCAGTAATGGTAGTAGTAGACACTTTAACAAAAGTTGCACATTTCATACCTATAAAATCTACTTTTGGGACAGCTCAAGTAGCAGATGTGCTCCTAAAAGAAACAGTAAGGCTACACGGGGTCCCAAAGATGATTATTTCATATCGAGATGATAAATTCATAGCTTCCTTCTGGAAAGGTCTATTTGGGGGCATGGGCACCAAACTGAATTTTAGTACCGCTTATCACCCTCAGACGGATGGTCAAACAGAGAGAAAAAAACTAGATTTTGGAGGATATGCTAAGAATGTATGTGATGGATAGGCCGTCAAAATGGGAAGACTACTTGCATTTAGTCGAATTTTCTTATAACAACAGTTATCAATCCTCTATCAAGATGAGTCCATTTGAAGCACTCTACAGAAGAAAGCGTCGTACTCCTTTAAGTTGGAGTCAACCTGAAGATAAGCTAGTATTGGGGCTAGACACTGTACGAGAAATGGAAAGGATTGTCAAAAAAATACAAAGGAACATCAAGACTACACAAGATCAACAGAAAAACTATGCTGATAGGAAGAGAGTACATCGAGAGTTCAAAGTGGGTGATCATGTGTATCTACGTATTAAACCGAAAAAGAGCACACTATATGTTGGAAGTTGTGCAAAATTGGCTCCTAGATATTGTGGGCCTTTTGACATGTTAGAAAGGGTGGGACCAATGGCTTATAAGCTAGCCTTACTGCCCCATGTTAAAGTGCATGATGTGTTTCATGTTTCGTTATTAAAAAGATATGTACATGATGCTTCTCACATCGTTGATTGGAATGTGATACAAATGGAGCCAGAAGGGAGTTCCTTCCAGAGCCGCTTCAAATATTGGAGCGGGAAGAAACTGAATTGATAAATAAACTCTAGTATTTAGATGTTAACACCGAGGAAAGTGTTAGTTTTCAGATGAGGAATATCTAACACCCCTAGTTTTATGTTTCCAAATTAGACATTTGAACTCAAATCCAAAGGGGGTGGACCCGAATGGATACTTATGGTGTGAATGTAGTTAATTATTTAATTATGAAAAATAAATAAAATATTTCTGTGCATGTTGACCAAATGAGATTTTTGAGATCACTTGCCAAATCCATGAGGTATGGAAATAGGCTAAGACTTTCCACAAAAATATTTCCAAAAGCCTTGAAAGAATTTATTTCAAATTTAGATTTTGAGGAAAAATCTAAATTTTCCCCAATGATGAGGAGAGTAGTTGGGAAGAGGTAAAAAGCTAGAAAAGTAGAAAGTAGCTTTAAATTCCTTAAATAAGGGAAGCCTAGGCAAACATGAATAAAAGAATCTTATAATTCTAGACGTAGAATTAGAAAGAGGCTTTGGGGAGAGCAGCTTAAATAAACTACTCTAGAACAGATTGAGGTTGGTTTGTTCTAGGAGAGGGTCTCAGTTCGGGGGTGAGTTTTGGAGACATAAGGACTCTAAGGTTGGGAGTTTGGTCATCTATAGAAGTGGTGGGTCCATAATCCTTATGAATGGTTAAAATTTTTGTCATGGTACAATATGGTTAGTTACGGTAGATGTGATATTAAATCTAAATTTTGAAGTTGTTCTTCCTTACATTTGACAGAACTGGTTAGAAGAAATTAGTCCTCTTAATTCTGCATAGTTGTAGGAATAGGAATTATGGGGAAAATCATCCAGAAACTCTAAACCTGCTAATGGTTTAAATCTTGAGATTTATACTACTCCCATAAATCACTAAGGCTTTAACTTAAATTTGCTTTTGTAAATGTACAAATATATCTATGTGTAGAATAATAAAAGTAGACTTATAAGAGGATACATCAAAATAAAGAGTAAAGCACAGTGTAGACATTGCAGAGATAACTTATTGAAGTGCATGTTGATAAACTGTAATCATTTTTTTTTTAAAAGGAAAATTTGAACTGAGAAGGAAATAATTCCTGTTACATGAATTAAATAAATGAGATAGAAAAGATACCTAGCACTGAAGAAAGTAACCAAATAGAAATTATAAGTTAACTCATTTACAGGACTGATATGAATATATACATTTGGCAAATACAAAGCAGAGAATGAAATACTATCTAAAGATGTTCCCATATTATGAAACCACCTGGGATATATTCTAGAAGACCAAAATATATCAATAGAACTAATTTCTACGCTAATGATGAAACTCTTATAACAGAAATATAGATGTCATTGATATGTCCCTAATGGAAAAAAATATTTGTTAGATTTTGAACACCTGACATGAACATTATAATAGCAAAACAACCTACTGACACAGAATTTTTTCTATTTTAAATAACAATAATGGATTACAGTTTAAATATATCCCAGTTGGTTGCAATGGATGTAAGCCATATATCCTGGGCAAAGTACCCATTGAAAATTTTGTTAAGGGTTTTATTTAACCTCTATTTATCATTCATAATGTACTCATAAGGAAGAGAAGAACTATTGATAAAAATATTTTGCATCACAGGAATTGAAAAAAAATGTACTTACGTGGATATTATTAAATTTTCTAATAATACATCGAAAGGAAAAATTGTACTTATCAGAGAAGTATGATACATAACCATTAAGCCAGAAAACTGATTATTAACACTGTAACTAATTTTCTAAATATCACACAAAAATAAAATATATGTCAATGTACAGACATCACAGAGAGATAAATAGTAGAAAGGGGACCAAGGAATCCTGTTCGTATGTAGTCATGGTGGTATATTAAACTTCCATTAATTAATATATATACAACAATCAAGTGGAAAAATTGAATAACCCTGGTAATGAATAATAAGTGTATGGTGAATATGACAGGGATGTGAAACCCTATATACTATTATGAAATAGATACACAGTTTTCTGAATAAATTTAACAGGCCTCGCACAAGCATTGAAATTCCTGAGTATTAGTCTTAATGGAAAATTGTATAATACAAACAGATTATACTAACACATAATCCATAGTCAAAAAGCTTGGTCATATTCTAAGGCCAAGAAGTTTGATTTTAGACAGTCCAATTAGGCGTTTCCAAAATTTACAGAGGTGCAATGGGAATCATAACACCCGAGCCAAATAAAATTGTTAAAAGACCTCAGAAGGAAAGCGTGGAACCGAAGTCGACCCATACATATGGGAGTATCGAACTACTGAAATCGAAATTCTCTGTAATGAGAAGGAACCAACCTGAGTACACAAGAGAAGACCAAATTCTTAGGGCGAAACTGAAACAAGTGATGAGAGCATGATAGGAATGAAGGCTATGAGGGAAATAATTAAAATAATCGCCTGCAATAAAAAGAAATCAAAATGAAAATTAAAAAGGGTGAGGATAAACCAATATAAATACAACCAGAAATTTAACAAATGCTCACAGATATATAAACTTACCTTGAGAAATACGGTGTAAAATGTTCTCTGCTTAATTCTCAACTCTGAAAGGAGAAATGAAATCATGAGTATCAAAGGACAATGATTCCTAAAAATAATTCGACTCATTGTATTCAAACGCAGGAGAAATCAAAGCCAGAATGTGAGTCACATTATTACCGCAAGGCAAAAATGCCTCAACAAACTATGAGGAGTCCTCCACAGCACCAACGCTCTCAGTAGGCAGAGCTAATTAGAAACATGAATAGAGAATCAAAATTTTAGACTCCTCCTATAGATTTAAATCATAATCATAATAGGAACTATGTATGATATATGGCACAAATAACCTCAACAAGGCATGGTGTAATAGTGAAAAAGTGTTACCTATGAATCTCACTTTTTTATGCAAACCAAGAGACTGTGTGTGTCAAGTAGACTCGATGGCAAGACCATCGATACCACCAAGTTGAAACCCTAACCACGAGACGTGGAGGAACAAAATGAAGGTTGTAATAAGAGAAATTCCAAATTAAGTAGAATGGAAGGTGTATCAAACCCTAAAGCATCCACGCCATCCAGATGGAAAAATCTACGAGAGGCATACTTGAACTTAGGGTTCGATCAAAGGCACTCGAAGGCCTTTAATGGCGGTTTGATAGAAATTATGAATTCGAGCCATGCAAATAAATGTGAGACAACGTCAACGTACATATTATCTTCTCGAGAAAGGAAAAATACTTAACATAGGGATAACAATTGACTGTCGTTAAAATATTATCGTAGACAAGTACACAAGAGACAATTCATATGTAGGACTAGCGTGAGACAAAACCCTCCACGGGATTGACACATTGAGTATAATTGTGTTCTGTGTAAAGATTGTGGGAATCATTGTAAATCAACTCGATACTGTATGTACCAACTCACTTAAGCCATCAAGTGAAAGAGGCATGTGGACATGATATGGTCGCAGACCTTATTTATACCATATAATCGAATGCAATTCGATAGAGAATGATTTCATATGAAAGTAGTATGGGTGAACACTATATTGACATGTGCAATGTAATAATTCGATTTAAGTTAATCATTGGGGTTATAAGGTCTTCCAATCAAATTACAAGGGAAGTTAACTAAGATAGTTTAGAATAAATTTAAAAAGGTGGAAAAAAAAAACCCATAAGCAAATGGGTATCCTAATTAAAAAGGAAGTCACCATGACAACTTGAGAAACAAATTAATAAGTGTTATTGATTCAGATATAGATCAAAATTCCCCATTCCTTAAGGAAAAATACAGATACGTAGGTAACTGTATACATTAAGGTAAGGTGTTCATGAGAAGTCTAAATTGGGTGAACCCAAAGAAACAAAAAAAATTTGAGGCATGTTATAGAAATTGTATTTCAAAAAATCAATTGCCCCTCATTTTTTAATTAAAAAAAGAAAGAAAAAAAAAGAAATCTTTTTTTATTTTTTTTTCACTTTATCTAAAAATTGATGTGTTCAATAGTAAAGAGTACCGATGCATTTACAAGATAACCACACCTACATTGCTGTGGTGCTAAATTTCTTCAATTCACTGACATGACACAATGATTTTTTTTTGAAATATTGAAACAATGTGATTAATATTTTAACACAATGGTGCAATTTGTATTTAAATGCATTGATTCTTTAATGATTATAAGAAAACCAAGATGGTAGAATTCATTTTTATTTTCAAAATCCCGAAAACAGGTGCATATTGGTGAATTTTTATTTAAACACATCGGTGCGGTTTTGTACAACAACACCAATATGATAACATATTTTATATTTATTGCAATGTTGGAAACTCATGCAGATATTATTTGAATGCCTCGGTGTTGTTATGATTTGAACTCGTCGACGTGATTTGTTCTGATAAGCATACCGATAGGGTTTAAAAGTTCTTTGAATTTTTATTTTCACTAAAAGGGCATATTAATCTAAAATTATACTTTAAGATGCATCCACATGAATTAAAATATTTCATAGAATAAATTTTCTGCTTAAAGTCTCTTATTATTAAAAAATGGTTTGAAAACTATACTGAAATTTAGATTATGGTAATATGGTTTTCAAAATTAATTTTAGATATGCACAGAAAATTTTGTTTCTGGTTTTTCTCAAATACATGGAAAAAATATAAATAATATCATATGGATAATTCTTCAAATTCCATCTCCTTCCATATTGCTAATCAATGTCCTTCACGAAGTTATCATAATTTTTCCAATCAATGTAAAATTGAATAAAAATGTATCCAAATTTGCAATATATTCATTGATAATTGAGTTTAGATGCATAAAATATTGCTTCATTTAAAAAACATCCAAATATTTTAGCAGGAGCAACATATCGAAAAATGTTGGTATATCAAAATGGATAGACTGCTCACCCTGCCATTTAGAACATGGCAACTTCTCACCACAATCCTAGATCAACAATGATAATAATTGTTTGGTAAATTATAATTTCAACAAACCAATTGCATTTCGATGCTTACTAGTAGCATTCATATTGTACTATTGCGTTCCATATTTTTTGAAATTAGAATTCTAGTGATGATGAGAGACTCACATGCCATCTTCCAGTGCACCCCAGTACAATGTCAGCTCGAGAGAAGTCAACATTTAGATCAATACCCAAAGAGGAAGTATTCAAAAAATGGTTGAATCAACTGCCTATTCAATTACCATTATGTACAAATTCATCAGTTAGGAGCTACCATAGCAATAGTAGTTCTTCATCACAAATTAGAAATGGAGGAAATCAAATATAGGTTGCTATGGATGATTACTTACATGATACAAATTCCATGAAGGAAATGTTGTTCGATTCATTCCCTAACGATGATCTAGGGGATGATTCTCATATCAATGATACCTTATTTGAGATCCTAAAATATGCTTCAACCACCAATCTCTTTGAACTTGGAAGAAAATAAAATTCTACTTATTTGGGGACAAAGATGTTGTTTTACTACTAGAAATAAAGATTTGGCATATCGAATGGATGTTTCTTAGCAATATTAGGGAAATTCACCTGCATGATCGA
Organism: Pinus albicaulis; assembly: GCA_034641835.2. Lineage (NCBI taxonomy): Eukaryota > Viridiplantae > Streptophyta > Pinopsida > Pinales > Pinaceae > Pinus > Pinus albicaulis. The sequence goes on from CM076572.1 coordinate 866,315,743, forward strand.
TCAAGTACCTTATATTTTGAGAAATATCATCGCACAATCAACATAAAAATTGGTTGATTTTGTGAACGTTAAATATTGACACTGTACACAACAGTTATAGATTTTTCAAAGAAAGGTTATTCTAAGTTACATTGTCTTGTCGGGTAGGTGTGAAGAGGAAAAGTAGTTGTTGAAAAAGTTTTCTATTGAGTACATATCATATCATTCTTGTCTAAATGATTATATTCTATATAGAGAATAATATGAAGACAAAGAGATATGTTCAAAATGTGACCATGATAGGTACCGTCATTTAAAAAAAATGGGTAAATCACATGGTCCTCCTCATAATAGATTGAGGCACACGCCTATAATCCAGAGCATTCGAACGATCTTTCATTCCAAACAAATAGGTATGTTGGAGGGAGGGAATGGCTCACACAAAAGTGAGTAAGGTGTTATATGAATCCCAATATATTCAATAGCCATGAAGCATATAGAGCATACATGGCCTGAAAAATTCAAGGATGAAGTACGGAGTCTGCGACTTAGCATAGTCATTGATGGCATCAACCCATATTCCTCTAGAAACCAACTATTGTTCTTGGCCTATACTAGTGATTACTAAAAATATACCCCCATTTTTGTATGTGAAGAATTAACATCTTTTGTTTTCTCTCATCGTCTGTGGTAGAAGACAAGTGAGGAATATGGATGTCTAACTACAACCATTGGTAGATGAATTGAAGGAATTATGGGAAGAGATACATTTGTATGATGTATCAATACCTATTGCAACAGAGAGGAGTTTTATGTTTTATGTGTTATGTGCTTACACCATACATGATTATCAAGGCTAAGGAGTTTAATATGGTAAATCACATTTTTATTAAGATGTTTATATATGTAAAAATATTTTTTTGCTTATTAATTTAATTTTCTACTTTTGTTCTGATATTTGTGTTAGATAATTTTCCATCATTTATACATTAATATCATAGGTTAAAAAAAAAAGGGGTATCATGGATGTAAATGTTGTGTAAAGGCTAGCTAGTTTCACCACCTATAAAAGTCATTGTATGACTGCTCCAGTGTATCCCTTCCAGAAGAACACCCTTACAAAATATCAACATCCGCTTTCAATAGTAAACCATAGAGAACCTAAAGACTTTTGAATAATGACACCGAATGAATGGCTTAGAGCATATGAGAGAGAGAAGGAGAAGGAGTTTAGATAAATGTTCGATTCAAATGGGCAGCATATATTCGATGATACATAAATTTTCGATAGCTATGTTGAGAAATTTTCCATTGAGATGTAAACGAAAACTGAATTTTATGAGCTCGCATATTTGGGGAAACTTGAGATGTACCACTTACCAGATCCCATGCATATATTTAAAATAAATTCATCTTCTTTAAGGAGGCATATATCATTTAAATAAAATGACACATTGGTTATTAGGAGAGATATTATTTCTTCAAATAGTAGAAAGAAACATTGGCCAACACAAGTAACTAGAGGAGAGGTTGGTCCCTCTTAGTGTTTCAAAGAAGGTGATTTCCTATGGATTTTAAAGAAAGATCATATTTCTTTGGCAGAGGAAGTTATAATGAGTATGAGGGTGCCTTCTTTATATGGTTCTTCATTATGACACTGCTTCACTGTGGAAGACAATTTGTTGAGGTTGAAATTGCATGAACATTTTAACCTTCTCAGAGTATGTATGTCAAAAACATGATTTTATTATTATTTTTTTATTTTTGTGTAATGGGATAATTTATAATTAATTTTTGTATTATATGCTCTTTTCTGTGTATTTTCATTATCCTCTACTCATGTGTGGGCGTGTGAACAACGAATTTCCCAAAGACCTACAATGTGCTATACCTAAATTGTTTGCATTTGTATGTTCGATCACAAAAAAGGACATTCATATGGCTAACATTCCATGCTGGAATCAAAAGATATATGATATTTATTGTATGTTTGAAAAGGAACTATGGACAAGTTTCATGGAATTACAGGGTCATATTCTAATTCACTTAGTATATGAGGTTGAATTAGTTGGGATGGTTTATTTTCATGGATGCTCTTCTTAGAGAGGTGCATGAAGAAATTGAAATGTTTTGTTCAACAAAGGGAAAAACCCGAGTGGTATATAGCATAGGGTTATATATCGTATGAGTATTTCTATTATGAAAGTGAGTACATGAACTAGATCAACAACACACTAGGTGCAGTGATTTGGAACGACGAAGGGATGAGAAAAGATAGAATGGGACCTTCTTGAAATGAATGGAAAGGGGCACATGATAAAGACTAATTGGATTATCACTTTTCAAATTTCTACATAGTAACTATTAAAAATAAACCTCATATTAATACATATTTTTATCTCATATGTAATATATATGTTGGTTTGATTTCATCAATGAGTTCCAAAATTGAAGCCATAAAAAAATTCTTTCTTTACAATATGGAAGTGACACAACCATGGGTCGCATCGTAAGAGCAAAAAAGGAGGAAATGGGAAAGTCACAGGAAATAATTCAAATGATTTGATGGTGAAGGCATGCCTTATCCTCATTATTTAAAATAAAATATGCAAATGAAATGCTCTAATAGTTGGGTTGTTAATCAAGTTAGAGAGAAATATGGTGCATTTGGTTGTTACCCTCGTGCTAAAGAGGATGCCCTAACCATAGGTATTGGGTGTATAAAATCAATAATGATAATCTCTTTCTGTACATTTTTAAATTCATATTGCACCTTTGATTTGTAAAATCTCTATAATTTTTTTATTTTCCATTATGGTCAGGTTATTAGACACATGACAATGTGTTTTTTTAACTTTTTGATTGGTGCATTTTTTATCATCTACGTGGACAAATTTGACAGTATTTTCATAGAGAGGATGTTGGTGATAGATGCATGACACAAGAATGCAGAGGGGAATTCAAGTTCAACCAATGTAGTAGTTCTAGCCATCGCGATTAAAAACCTAATGCAAGAGATATTAGGTTACATTGGAAAGATACAAGAGATTATTCAAGTGCACTTTTCTTCGTTCCAAAGTGTTATTTTTACGTTCAAATAGTGGGACACCTTTGATCAGAATACTATAAAGTAATATCACTATAGTGGGATGATATCTATCAACTCTAGAACGATATGCCATGAATTCGGGGAGCCTTATTTTTTCCTGAAACAACGCAACCACGTGTTTTTTTACATAGATGTGTTGGATAGGGATGGATTGTTTGTATTAAGACATGACGTAACATCAAAACATATATTTTAGAACAAAAATGTTATCATGCCAAGGAATGTAGATAATTAGGGTGATGAAAACAAATAATTATATGTACTTATTTTATTTCATCATTTATACTCGTGTTGTATGTTTTTGTTTTCTTTATTTCACTAATTATATATTTTTTTATTCGTATAGTTGGAGCTTTCTATAATTGGTAACATTAAAAAATGTTTATACACATTTTTTCATAGTGGACACATTTTTACACTTAAAAGTAAGTATTTCCATTTGTGTAAAATATATATGATAATAAAAATTCAAAGCCACAACCCTTCTCAAAATAGAAAAATGAGAAAAATATATTCAATATTGTGAATTTAGAAATAAAATTGAAGACTTATTGTCTATTTAGATACTTATTCATTTATTCATCAATTCACATGTAGCTCTATGAGGACTTTAACAATGAAAAAAATCATATATTAATATGTGAGATTAAATTCTTGACATGAGAGGTAAATTCATGTTTACCATATTTAAATTACAATTCTTACAACATTATGTAAACTAAAAGGAGGTCTTATGCATGTATAAAATGTTATTGCATATTTTTATGGATCATAAGAGAAAAAAATGGGCTTACATGGATGCATGAAAGGTTTTAATTTTTTCTTCATGGATAATGGAAAAAATTTTGATTCTTTTTTAATAGTAATTATAAATAAAAGTTGAGATAATAATTATTTTATGGCTAAGAATTAAATGATAAATAATGTGATGGTGATTCAGAGACATTTGTTTGACTTTCTAATATACTCAGTGATGCATTTTCCTTTTGTATTTATATTATGCAAACTAAATATCCAGTTTTATGTATTTATAAGTAAATTATTTAAAGTAGACATGTTTTTATCATTGTGAACATGATGTAACATTAACTAGGAGAAATTTGAGAACATGAATTTTAATGATTCTCTCATGATAAGTATATGGAAAAAATAATATTTGTTGATTTTTCACTAAGAAATAATCAAATATATTATTTGTCAAAAGTTTAAATCTAAAGTAGTATGATTTTTTATATTATTTAACTCATATTAATTATTAATAGAAGTTAAATTTAAATGAGTACAATAGAAATTAAAGAACAAAATAACAACAAAATGTTATATATTTATTACTAGAAAAAAATTCAGTAAGGGAGAACTTCCAATAGAGAAAATCCCCTACTACAAGTAACTTCACAAACCCTATTTTACATTTATAAATATTCATCTTTACGGGGAGAAATTTATAATTTATACTAGTAACATTTTCTATAAATATTAAATTTAGATTAATTTAAAATATCACAACTTTAGTGATAAATTAATTTTTTTTAAATTGATTTTTTGAAAAGTTATATTAAATGTAAATTAAAGATAAATAATTTCGACTTAAGTTTTTTAAATTTAACACTATATTGAATCTTGTAAACCAATATAGATCCATCTTCACAATGGATCTACTAGGAGACAAAAGGGATCAAATATCGTTTAATGAAAATATATTTTGAGAATGTAAAACTTGAAAAAAAATGTACATGGAAAAATATTTAATATCTTTTGGTGTTTGATAAGTTTGTGATTAAAATGGATCTATAGTAATGGTTTTCTATCTCTATATATAGATCTACCATAGTGTTATTTTTTATTGGTTAAATTTTATTTTTGAATAATTTATTATTAATAATATTTTATACTAAAAAATTGAATAAGTTACACATTTTGGTCTTACTAAGAACTAACTAAATTATTTTATCTTTAATTATTTTTTGATTATGAGTATTGAGATATTTTACTATTTAAGTTAGAATGAATGTGAATGAACTATCCAAGAAATTGTAAAATATTTATTGTAATTTTACAATCATAGTTTCAGCCATTATAAACTTTGTAATTTGTTAAAATATCTTTGCATTTTTTTTTTAAAGTAATTCATTTTTCATGCAATTTCATATAAAAAAATTTTGATATAAGTTCACCAATACATAATTTATATTAAATATTATTTCATAAAAATAAGCATCATGGTGATAACCATACAACAGACATAAACACCATCTAAGATACACATTCAAATTCACCACTATTATCTAATTATATACACCTCTAACCCATATAAACTTTATTAGTTAACAAGAAAATCTAATAATATAATAGGGCATCATCATCATCATCATCATGGAATTTAACAAAACAATAACATTGTAATGTAACATCATCACCACAAACACCCTCAAATTAATATATATCCCATGTCAAATAATTGTTATCACATACACATTTATCTCCAAGCACATTAAATGAACATATCTAACATGATCTAACAACATACGCATCAACACCAACATAGAAATTAAGTACATAAACATGAAAAAAAATACACTATATATATATATATATATATATATATATATATATATATATATATATTAGACATAAATTAAGGCACTTATGACCATCCTTCAACACGTTAAACAACGATTTTTGCATTATATGAAATATTTTTAGCCTTAATATGTTCATTAGGAAGGTTTATAGATAATTTCATACTTGTGCCTAATATTATTTAGTTTTGTAGAATATTGTGAGAATATTGGGCAAATTATGAAGAATTGGAGGCTGAGACAATCTACAGACTTTCTCCCTCCTATAGGATGCGCCAATATTAGATTCAAATTTAACTTAATATCATGAAATTATTGAAAATTTTTGTAGCTCCACTTATTGAGAAAAGAGAGGAATGTGTTCCCTTCCATTTAATGAATATTCCTAGTGTTGGGAACCATATTGACTTTTTGAGGGATTTTGGATTGGAAAGCTACCTCCTATCAATGAAAATGATTCCTTGTCACTTTTTATTAGTACCAATTCCAATTTTCCTCTAGAGGTATCTAATTATTAGTCTTATTTTGGAGAAAACTTCTTATTTAGCAGCTTCACTTTCATTTCTTATAGGGATGTACTTAGATTGAGTCAAATAATCAAGTATGGTGCCATTTTCACCTTCTAAAGCTTACTTTCCTTCATAGGAATCTCCGTATTATTCATCTTGACCATTCCAGGAGCCCTAGAAACCTATTTTATAATTTCTTTCTTTTCATTGAATGTCTTTTCCACTTGCATCTCTCATTTATGCATTTACTATTCATGGTTCCTTTCTTATAGGTCATATTGGTTAAATGAATGAAGTGATTTGTTCTACAAGTTATTTATTGAGTCACAAGAATTATTAATCCTTATAAAAAATTTAAAAATTAATATTCATCAATGAGCTACTTGATTTTGTTTACTATTTTACAAACCTAGAATTTTTGGAAGCCCCTCGTAGAAAAATAGTAGTAATTTTATGTTATTTTTGAGAAAATATTAATGAGCTTATTTTGAGTTTAATCCACTAGTAATATTTTACAAAAAAATTAAAGTGAATAATTTTTTTTCCCCATATAATTTTGACTTGATTAGTTTAGTCATTTTGCAGGTTAACTAGCTCACTAGTTCTTGAATTTCTATTTTTAGAGTAAACTTTTTTGTTATTTTTAGCACATGTTAGCGGGGGTATTTTTGAGTGATTTCACTTCAAATGGATTTATAGGACTTCTTAAATTATATAAAAAAAAATCACCTCATTTTCATTTGATTTTCTTGGAAATTTGACAATTTATCTCGAGGAGTAACAATATTGTAGTAGGGTTATAACACGTGTAAAATTGACCAAATTTGCTCCAAAAACTTGGTTTTTTTCTCTTAAACTTGAATCATAACGCCTAGGCTCTGAATCAATGACGTTAGAAGGCCAAATACGTATTAAGCCTTGGATTTTATCCATTGAAATTCACCTCTGTAATTTTGGTTAGTGGACAGATTTATGAATTGGATAACATAATAATGATATTTTTGATTGCCACATTTAATAAAATTTGGAAATGGATCTAGCCTATTTGGAATGCAATGATTAATTAGATTCTCTTTCCTTAATTAAAGTTAGGTTATTTTCCTCTATTCATTCTTAAGATAGGTATTCTATTTCAAGCATTGTTATGCCCATTCCATAGATTGGGTTTCCTTTCAATGCAACATTTATATTTTCCAAGTAGCTTAATGTTTACATTTTGCAAGTAGTATGGCATTTAAATTTATCAAAATAGGATTATAATTTTAATTTGAGCAAGCATAATTTCCATTTCTTGAAATTATAGTGACATTTCCATTTCCTCAATTAGTTTGGGCTTTGATTTCTTGAAATTCACTCCATTACATTAGATCAATTAATAAAGGAAACATTTCATGTTGCACATATAGTGGTAACACCTCTTAAGTTTGTACGAACCAAAGGTTGATAATTTTAGTTGATAACCTTTGTATTTTCATAATCTTTGTTGCAATATTGGTGGTCATCACTTTATGGCTCTATTTTTGGGGAGGAGTCAATGTATGGATCATTTTATTCCCTAGTTGATTCATTTATTTCTATAAAAAAATAAAATCATTAGGCATATTTGATTTAAAAAATAAGTATTTCATTACAGTAGCATTCTTATTCAAAATAAATTAAAAAAACTAAAAATTACTTCTCCAACACCAACCCCCCTCCCCCCTTCCCATTTGATCACATGGTGTTGTAACAACCACATCGCCATCCACTTTTTTAGGTATAAGAAGAAGAGATGTTAGAGACTATAGAAGAAAGGGGTGAGATGATTAGAAAGAAGAATATCCTATTGGATTTCGTATTCTAGATATTGATATCAATGTTCATATGAAGAAAATACCTCTTTATTTCCATCCCAACTTCCATGTTATGAGGTCAGAGGATCTAGAAACCTTTCTCTTTAAATATGAAATCATTTGTAGATTTTATGGTTACTTACCAAAAATTCAAAAATTGATATTGCTTTCGGTAACATTGAAGGATAGAGACCTTGTATGGTTCATGAGTTTAGGGACTATATCAACAAGATCATAGTATGATATGAAAAATAAATTTCTATAAAATATAAAGAGTGCGATCTTAAAAAATAAATGTTTAGAATCGATAAAAAAATAAGATGAGAGCCTCAAGGATCTAAACGAGTTATTCATATATAATATTAAGAGATAAATATTTCATCATTTAGGATTTGACACATTAAAAAAAATATTACTTAGAACAATTAGGGATGAGTGGATTGATCTCATTGATATCATGAATAGAGGTGATGTACACCAATTATCTTTTGAACAAATTTGTAAAATATGAAAGAGAAAATGAAGCGTAAAGATAAGAGTAAGTGCATCATCGTCAAGATAGGTAAGTCAATATGAACTTGGAAATTTTCTTGATAACATTAAAGCAGAAATTATGAGAAATATAAGTGAACAGGTAGAAATGTTAAGAATGATAAAAAGAGCAAAAAATATGATGTTGATATTTTTGTTATCCATGTGGAATCACATGTTACTAATATTTCCCATCATTACCAACGTTGAAGGAAGTTTACCAGAAGGACAGTGGAGGAAATAATTCACCAGAGCAACTCTGTTATGTAACTCCAAGAGGACCATAGCATCGTAGTCAAATTGACATGGTGCAATAACCTAATTCACAATTTCAAGGTTATGCACAACCATATAAGAGTAATTGGAACACACCCTTTCCTTGGAAACCTTAGCCATCTTAGCCCCAAAAAAAATATTGGAAAAAAGGTTAGAAATGACCTTATCGGAGAAATCCACACTATTTTCCTCACTATCCTCCATAACCAACTCCATTATATCCATACCATCCACCTCCACCACAATCACATCCTCAACTACATCCATCTCAAAGGTAAACTGCCACTCAACAACCTATACCAACATTTACAAACCCGAACAATGAAGTAGCTCAACCCACTTACAACGTAGAGGTAAAATACTTCCAAAACACTCCTCTTTCTCTAAATGGTATTCATATTAGCTAAGGAAGAGTATTGCAAAAAAAAGTTCTCTTGATGTCATTGAAGGAAAATATTTAGAAAAATAATATTTAAATGAGGAGAATCATGGAATACACTTGGTGAAGATCAGCCACTGGAATTACAGATTGAGAATGTTCACTCATGTTTACCATCATATCCTCGTGTTCAAGATAATAATCAATGAAAAGCAGAATGCTTGAATGCCATGGTGTAAGAGGACGCAGAAAGAGATCCAAATATGCAAGTGGATAAGGGGATTCACAACTATATTTAAATATGGTTAAAAAGAATCATTAAGTTCTAAATACACTCTTCCTCAACAATTATTGATATCATATTACTCAAAGAAGTTGGTCTCTCACATTCACGTACATGTCAAATAATATATTTTGAACATACACATGAGTTTATATTCCATTTTAATGTGAACATGGCTCCATTAGAAGTATTCCTATACTTAAAAGAAAATTTATATTTTACAATTAGAGTATGATACAATAAATAAATAAATAATGGAAAAAATAATAAAATAAGAGAAAAAGAAAAAAACCTTAGCTGAAAATATGTTTGAGGTGGCTAAGATTGACTCATTGATTGAAAACCTGCTTGAGGTGGTCAGTGTGTTGGAAATACAAAAATAAAAAAAAGGGAAAAGATCCTAGGTGAAAACCTCCTTTGAGGCTCCAATGTAGACAAGCTAGTTGAAAACCTCATTAAGGCAGCTAGTAGGCCTAGGAAAAAGAAAAAATGAAAAATAAAAAAATGAAAAATGAAAAGGAAAAAAATAATTAGTCCATGTATCTCTATTTTATGAATTCATGTTCTCTCCAACCTTTCCAAGCAACAAGAAAAATTTAGCACCAAAAGCAAAAAATTGTTCAAAAACCTAGTCAATGGAAGTCAAAATTGGGCTTTCACCCCCTTTGACCAAATTCTCCAACCAGACAGAGACCATGTCAATCCATCACCCACATCCATTTCGATGAAAATTCCCATCATTCCCAAGCCTTTCCTTCTCATTTTACTTGATGTCCTTAATTTCTATAAGAAAGTTATGTTTTGCTACAGGGCTGTCGAAATACACAGGGCATAATTTTTTTTACCATATATATAAAAAAATGAATCCATTGTCTCATTTGTTTCATGGGGAGATTCATAATGATGATGATAACATGCTCAAGGAATTTCATAAAGTTCCACTTCAAAATTTTTGAGAAGTTGGCCACCAGCATCTATAGCCATTTTTATATTCTCTCAAGATTCATGCATCCATTGCCCAATATGCTTTATGGTGAGATGCATATGGATGGTGGAAACATGCCAAAAAAATTCAAGTGAATAAAATATACCAATTAAGTGATATGGATTAGAAAATTTAGCTACATGACTATCTTGTATTGGTACAAGATTGTCGAGGTTTTCTACAAGAATGTGATCTACATAGAGACAGGGTTCAAATATAATTTTTTTCACATATAAACAAGAGGATGGGTCCACCATAGCCTCATCATTCATTTCTCACATGACCACTTAACCTCTTCTCCACCCTCATTTACACCTCTTCCCACAAAAACACTACTTTTCACCCCTTATTCAATCACTTCGATCACAGAAAATACCTTTGACCATTGTCAATTGGTTACCCATGAATTATCAATATTTTTAGAGGAAAAACTTGAAGTAAGTGATGATCTTATTAGGATCGATATGAATTCCCTAGGAAGACACACAACCATATAGCATTATGCCCATCCCGTTCCAGACCATAACTACAAAACTAGATCCAAAATTCAGCCACCATGGAGGATTGTAGGATTCAAAGCCATTATTTTGAGTAGCTATAATTCCTCTTGTAAGGTGATAGAATATCATCATTAGAGCGGAAGAATCATGCATGTAGAATATCAAACACATGGATTTATGAAGGAGTAAAGCCTTGAAGAAGAAGGCCACATATACAAGCTCCAAAGTGTATTTTATTACCCAATAAAAAGCAACATTTGATCCAAACAAGAGCACCAGAATCTAGAAGGACTCACATCATCAAATTTTTAGCGAAAAATTAGAATAAAAAGAATCTTATATTTTTTAATTTGTAAGAAGAAAGGGAGACAAAGAAATGACCTCTTTGAAGTTACTAAGAAACAACCTCACCTTGTCCCGATTTTCCATATAACCAAAGGATCAACACATCAGCATGAAACCACTAGGTAGGAACAATTATGCATTATCCCATGCCTCTCCTCTTCAGAATATTATGGTTACAAATTTGTTTTTAATGTACAAGAGAGTGTTTTCAGGGCTGAATTTTACCAATACTCTTATCCACCCTTGAAAAATTAAGTGGAAATAACTCCCTCACTCGTGTAATGTGGAAAATACAAAGAAGAGGAGGATGATAATTACAACGAGTGGGCCAATTCATTCGATAAGTTATGAAGGTGGTAGTTGTGGGACAACTCATCCAATGTGTTAAGCCCACCACCAAACCAAAAAAGGAATAAGGGATGGCCATAATGTCATTTGTAACAAGATGTCATTCCCAAAATGATAGTAGAGGCCCACTACTTCATTGAAGGTCGAGCTGGATGGTACCGAGGGCTTCGCAAGGTACTACAGAAGAACTATAGGCTTAGTTTGTAGATGTTATAGGACTATATAACGCTGCATCATGAATACCTGAATTGCTACAGGAACGTAGAGTAGGTGTTACATGATTGAACTAATAGGAGAAAATGAAGCCAAACCCCCAAGAATATTCCTCAAACCCCCATGAATTAATCCTAAGAAGGGTAAGCGATATCATCCCTCCTCACTTTCCATACAAATGCATAGATAATTCTGCTTCCTATAGGAATCCTGTAGGAAACTACTGAATTTTTATTTTTATTTTCAAAAACCTTGATCTTTATTATGCAACAATATGCTATTACAAGAGTTAATTTTTTTGTATTTCTTATTAAATATTCCTACCTATGATCAATAAAAAGTAACACCATTCATCTCATATCTTCTCTGAATCCCTAGATGTCTAGAAACTAATAATTAACAAAGAATTCTTGAAAAAAAATGAAGAATTGAAGTGAAGGAAGAGGGAAAACTAGAGATGTAAGTAGAATCCTTGGGAGGGACTTCTATTATTCCAAATAGAAGAAGACAATAATAACAAATAAGATTTTCAAAAGGAAACATTGAATAAGAAGTGGTTTCAACATTGGCATCCCTAAGTACAGTAGTCAAAGACAATGGGAGGCAATCAAAATACAGCCCTTTGTATTTGAAAATAAGGAGAAGCACTAGAATAAACCAAGGGAAGCCTCAACCTCCCTTAGAAGCCCCAATAACAATTTATGAATCAACCAGTCAGAAAAAGGAAGAATTAGAGGGAAATAGGAAGTAGATTTAAGTATTAAACTCCCTCCAAGCTACTACAAAAAGGGACATATTTTCTACAAGATAAGACAATGTGCTACAAGAAATTCTAGAGAGCTTGAAAAATCCTTATTTTGAGCAAATTTGTCACCAAAACCATACATATGCAGAGGGACATCTAAGAGAACGCAGATTGGGAATATTAGTTTTCAAAATTTTGGAAAATCACAGTGAAAATGAGGGGTCGAGGGTGGCTTAGATTAGAGAGAGTCCACAAACTCATCAATGATGTCAATTATCATATATAGTGGGGAGGATGTTTGAAAAGTTGTATCATGGGAAAATTTTGTGGAAATAAATGGGGATATTTTTTTAAGAGAGAAGACCAAGCTAAATTAAAGTTGGAGAAAAGAGTGGATCTATGGAAGAAGCTAGAGAAGAAGAGGTAGAGGATATATCAAGAAGCAATGTGCCAAAATACCTTCTAAGGTTGCTTGCGATTTTAAGGAGGGCACCAGGGACATGAATGAGGCACAGTTAGGTCAGTACATTTTTCATGGGATTAGAAACACTTTCAATAGGGGCATATGGTGGGCCTCCAAATTAGACATATATTAAGGTCCATATAACCATAATTTAGCACATTAAACCTCTTTGTTTTCATTAGATGACATTTTTTTTCTTTAATATGTTCATTAGGATGGTTTAGAGATAATTTCATATTTTTTCCTAATATTATTTATCTACGTAGAAAATTTTGTAAATATTGGGAAAATTATGAATATTTGGAGGCCGAGATAATATAAGGACTTGATCCTTGCTACACGATGGGAAAATATTGGATAATAAATGACCTGAATACCATGAAATTATTGTAAGATTATGGAACTCTAGTGATTTAGAAAATCTTGGAATGTGCTACCTGTCATTTAACGAAGATTCCTAGTGTTGGGAACTACATCCTCTTTTTGAGGGATTTTGGGGGGAAATATACCTCCTTGAAAGAAAATTATTTCTAAACACTTTTGATAGGCACCCATTCCAATTTTATTCTAAGGGAATGTACTTCTTAGTCTTCTTCTGGAGGAAAATTGTTATTTAGCATCTCCATGTTCATTTCTAGCAAGGATATACTTGGATTAATTCAAATAATGAATTTTGGTTCCATTTTTGGCTTTAAAATATGGGTTTCATTCATAGTAATATTATTATCCTTGGGCTTGGCCATCCTATGAGACTTAGAGCCCTATTGTACAATTCCTTATTTTCCTTGAATGTTTTTTCCACTTGCATCTCCAATTTATCCATTTACTATTCATCCTTCTTTTCTTATAAGTCTTATTTTTTAAATGCTTGGAGTGAGTTTATTCTCAGGTTATTTGATGATTCAAAACCATGATTCATCCTTATAAAAAATTTTAAAAGTAATATTCATCATTGGTCTACTTGAATTGGTTTACTAGTTCGTAAATTTAGAATTTCTAGATGTCCCTTGTAGTAAAATAATAGTAATTTTCTACTATTCTTTAGAAAATGTTAATGAGATTAATATGAATTTATTTAACTTGTATTTTTCCATAAAAACATTAAATTTAATAAAAAAAATTACCCAATATAATTTCACTTGATGAGGTTAAGAATCTGGTAGATTAACTAGCTCACTAATTATTGAATTTCTATGTTATAGAGTAGTAATTGTCTGGTATTTATTAGCATATGTTAACCAAATCCAGACTTTGGGGTTTGATAAATATTATATTTGGAAGTAAATAAAAGGAATAAAAATTAGGTTGTATATTCATTATTTTATTCATTATAAATTCATATATTGAGTATTCTATAGTGATTGCATTTTCTAAAGATGTCCCGATTCCCAAGAAGGCCACAACAATCATCATTGTTGCAGATGTCAAAACTCGTATATACGTGTCTATATGTTAGTTCTGCTAGTGTTTCACTTCATATTAGTAGGGATTTGTTTATTTTACTTTGTTTTTTAATATTTTTTATTCTTCCCCACTACATTTAGTTGAGTTGGTGTCATTAAAATGACGAATGTCTTAGGGGAACACAATTAATATTAGGGTAGTTTAATGGCACATGTTCAAGAATAATTATATGGAGGGATTATGTCTGAACGAATCAAGTCACAAGGTTGTTATATTGGTGATGGGGACCAGTTTATGTGTGTAACAAAGTATGAAATTTATGTACACTTATTTTTAAAGTAGTACCTTTTTCTCGTTATTGAAACATAATTTTAAAAGAAGTGAAGTCTATTTAGTTACAATCTGACTAAAAGTTTCGGATGGTTTGAAAGTACAATTTTTTTGCAATATGTTTAAAATTTAACAAAAAAAGGAATGGTTTATTTTGGTCCTAATGAAAATTAAAAGTGGCTAATTCTAAAATTATTTAATTTTGAATTTAAAGTGATGGTAATATTCCAAGACAAGTGGATCTCCATGACTATTTTGAGATTTTGTGCATGAATTAAGAATTGATAAATGTTTAATTTATTCACTTCAAATAGAAGAGGATATATGTGAGAAGGAACCTTTTTCTATGAGAGTGGTGCTTTATTTTGAAATATGGCCATTTTATTTGTAAAATTTGACTACATATTCTCTTCTATACTATATTGTAAATGGGGGTAGAAACATTTTCAAATTTGATTTATTTTTTATACTGAGCTAGAAAAAATAGCGAGACTTAATGACTTGATAGAGTTACTAAATATTCTAATGATATCTACTATTCATAACATAATACAAATTAACAAGGACTCTATTTCTGAAATTAAAACAAGTTTGCAAAATTCACAAGAGATGGTTGAATTTCTTCAAACAAAGTCACAATTACAAAAGGATGAATTGTGAAAGCTAAAGACGAGTTCTAAATATGCACCTATTTTTCTTCCAAACACTTTTTTCAATAGTGAATTCTATTAGAAATTGTAGATGGATCATATCATTTCAGGATAAATTTTGGATGTAGTTGAAAGTAATACTCATTGCTCCAACAAGGCAAGGGTATGTAAGGGTCATTTTCATACAGATGTGAAACAAATAGTTCCCACTAAATTCATTAAACCTAGGGAATACATCATCCACAACAAAAATAAAACGGGTGTTTGATATGATAAAGATATTTCTTTTCATGTTCCTTGTTTCTTAAGGCCTCTATGATTTCGTAGTGTTGTATTTTTGGGTGATGTTTGTGTAAAAAAAATTGTTAGAGGTCAATATTATAACAAAGTTAGACATGAGAAATATCTTCGTTATTATATTCATCCATGTGAACAGTGTGGAAAGGAGAATCATCATTCAAACAAATGTTTCAAGCATAAGAATACTCCAAGAGAGAAAATTAATTTTCGATAGATTACTTCTTGGGATTGGTCTTAAACAACCAAGAAGATTTACAAGACACACCACAGGATATGTTCGAGAGTATTGACAAGTATTGCATTGAAGTTCACTTCATCTTCTAACCGAGTGCCTGACAATGCGTGAGTTGATGGGATTAATGGTCTTCTTCAGGCTTGAATATTTAGTAAGCGAGAATGAGTCATAGATAATCAGACTTCTATAGCTACAACTTAGATTTAGAGATCATAAATAAGATAAGTGTTGTAGAAATTGTTGTTTTTATTTATTCTCCATGATCATTATACTCTATGAGCATGATTGCATGTTTTTGGAAAGCTAAGATTTGTTCTAGCAACTGCTTTGATAGTTCAAAATTTGGATTGTTTGAGGAACTACTATGATAGTTCTAGTTTTGATGGTCATTTCTTAACCGTCAATGGTTACTACCTTTAGTTTCTCCAACATTTTGGCATCATTTTTGGTTTTCTCTTAAGAACCACCATCCTTTTTTTGTGGTCATCGTTGAAAACCATTTCTGAGAGATATTCAACTCTTAGCCTAGATGCATTTTTGCATGTTTAGCTCTCATTATTTGATTTTGATAAATCCCTTTGGATTAATAGGGGAATGTTAGACACCCAATACTTGGGTTATGATTTAGGCTATGGTGTGTTATGATCATTATTTATTACAATCCATAAAAACCTTGAAATTGTATAATAAATTTTCTTTTTGTATTTATACGTACTATGTACATCATTATTTAGATAATTCTTAACAATATACTATTGATCTTGTTTCCAATTTGTGTTTCAAAAAATAATTTAATGCCATCCTCCCAAATTTACACAAGCTAATTGGTCCACTGGGGTAAATATGTAAGGAAGAGTTAATATGATATAATTTAACCTCCTAAGCCACCTTAAGGAAGTGGAAACGACAAGAAAAGACCAATATAACCTTCCTCAGATGCTATAGGACATTCAAGATCCAACCAACCCTTTGAGGAGCTCAAGCCTTGAGATAAATTGGTGTTTTTATGAATTGGTTCCCTAGTCACACTGATGGGAAGCCCTCTATGTGACTAAAACCCTCTAGTCGCATGCACAACATGAAATCCATGCGATTGTATCCATTTTAAGGAAGTTCTACACCACTGACCCTAGATTTTTAGCCACTTATTCACAGACAAGAGTCAGGTCACTTCCGAGAACTTCATGAAACTTCCAAAAATGAGAAATAACATGATGACAAGGACTCTAGTGCAAAACTGTAACGAGGACCCGATTTGACAAGGCCTAGGCATGGTAGACATTATGTCAAAAACATCATGAACTTGTAATATATCAGTCATATAAACACATATGAGCATAGGAACTTCATAATTTGTAATATTCCCAAATTTTCACATCATATTAAGAATATTAGAGTCCTTGATTTTCTTAATAAATTAAGTAAATAAAAGGGTGAAGGGACCCACAAACTTCAAAGATGAATAAAATCCACTTTTTATGTGTGTTTGTCGATATTTTAGATCTAGATCTAGAATCATGGAGCACTGGAGTAGTGTTAAGTCCCTATATTAATAGTGTAGCCCCTTATTATGTTAGTGTAGCCCCCTTTATTGTTATTATTGTACCCTTGTAGCCCCCATATTTTTATTATTGTGCCCTTACATTATTATTGTTAGGTTGGCTAGGATTACATTGTGGCCCCACTAGGATTATATTGTGGCCCCATGGACTCATATATATAGAAGGAGGTTTTGTTCATTTGTATCATCCAAGAATAGTTCATTTATGTAATTTATTGGAGGTTTCCCCCTCGAAGTGGCTCATTTATAAGGCGTTGATATCTCTTTTCTTCTATTTTTGGAGCTGGTTACACAACATTTGGTATGGGAGCTTTGGATTCTAGGGTTTCGCTGCTCCAAACAGGTCATCGTGGAATTTTCGCTATAACATTTTTTCTACGAGGTTTCAGAAGCTCAAAATTTTTAGGGTGCGAAGCCGAAATCCTGAGGAAGATCGTCTAAAAATTTCAGATCTTGGTTCATAATAGTTTTGGAGATATGATCTGTGGAAGTTAGGTATTTTTTCAGGCTCATAAACAGGTCATCATGGAATTTGTGCTATAACATTTTTTATACAAAGGTTAAGAATATGAAATTCATATGGTACGAAGCTAAAATCCTGAGGAAATTCATCAAAAAATTTCAGAGCTTGGCTCACAATATTTTTGGAGATATGATCTGTGGAATGTAGTGCTTTTTCAGGCTCCTAAATTTCATCTCAAAGAGGTGATCATGGGAAAGTTCAATAACTCTCTCTCTGAGAATCGGATTGGAGTGCCGTAAAAAGTGGTCACAAGTACACGGATTTTAGTTTTTTTTCTGTCAATTTCAGAGGCAAAGAATGAAACAGTGACACGCAGCAAGTCATACAAGTTCACTCTACTGAACTAGTCCATAATTAGGTAATTGTGGAATATTAGAGATAACTTTGTCTTGAAGAATCCAAATTAGATCAGTCCTGTGGCATTTGAAAGAAGCTTTAGAGGAATACTACAAGGCTGAATTTTAGATATTTAGGATTTTCAATTATAGAGATAATTTAATTTCAATATCTAGCTCCTCAAAAGAAAGAGAAAGGTGTGTATATGGTTTTTAAAATTGCATAACGTTTGTTTGAAAAAGAAATTGAAGTGATTCCAAGTGCATATTTTATAATTTTTATCAGTATTGGGTTCTATAATGCCTCCAAAAAATAACTCCATACCCACTAATCCCTCAAAAATCTATACTATGACGCATCAAGAGGAAGATTTGCAGTATGAGATATCAAAATTACGGTACCAAGTGCAACAAGTTTCGATCTTATGAAGAGAAATTGAAGATGAAATAGATGGTTTAAAAGTAGAAATGGAGGCTAATTTGGATGGTTTGAAGGATAAAATAATATCTAATATGGATGATCAATTAGTGGAAGATCACAGCAAGCATCAACAACAAGTTCTCCAACTCTCAAAGGATAACCCAACTTTGGTGCAAAATCCAATGAAACAATAGGAAGATCAACATCACATCGAAAGAAGTTATGAAGCAGTCATAGAAACAAGAACTCCAAAAGTACGATCAATTTCAGATTATCTCAGCAGGTGGAAGAACTTTCCTGTAGAATATTTCACATGGGAGGATGAAAATTTTATACAGAAGCATCAAGAAATAATCAAGCGTTGAGGACAACACTTGTTTGAAGGAGAGGGGAATGTTAAGTCCCTATATTAATAGTGTAGCCCCTTATTATGTTAGTGTAGCCCCCCTTATTGTTATTATTGTACCCCTGTAACCCCCATATTGTTATTATTGTGCCCTTACATTATTATTGTTAGGTCGGCTAGGATTACATTGTGGCCCCACTAGGATTATATTGTGGCCCCATGGACTCCTATATATAGAAGGAGGTTTTGTTCATTTGTATCATCCAAGAATAGTTAATTTATGTAATGTATTGGAGGTTTCCCCCTCGAAGTGGCTCATTTCTAAGGCGCTGATATCTCTTTTCTTCTATTTTTGGAGCTGGTTACACAACAAGCAGCTCCATTAATGGAGATCATGTCTCATTTATGAAATTATTATTGAGCATGAAAGATTAAAATAATATCATGGATCTTAAATATAAAATCATGAGGATCTTTGATGAGGTCCACTAAGATCATAGTGCATTCAAAGAAGATCATGAAGCACTTATGATAAGATAGTGGAGGAAGTGATGCATTTAATGCACACATGATGGAGAGGGCTATCACCCAATGTGAAGATGATAGAGTAAATGAGGTTATAGCGCAGTAAAACATGGAGACTGTGACCACAGGTACAATGCAAATTTGGAGTGGGCCTAGGCCTTCGAAGGCTCATGCATATAATGAAGGTGAAGGCACAATGGAAGACATGATTTGGATTATTCATTTCTTGATCTGTTTAGATCTAGATTTTTCTTAGGACATTTCTATGTAGACTTGGGCTATGTTGGAAATTTTGCATTGTTTTTAGAATAGTGTGTTCCCAAGCAGGAATCCCACCTCTTTCTTTGAGTAGCTTTGGAAAGAGGATTTTTCTTCATTACTTATTAGGAATTGGTGCCATCTTCAGGAGGTTGTTTCTAGCATTCAACTAGGAAACTAGTGGCGGATAAATCCTATCACTTTGTTCTTTAGATCCAGCCTTTTAGGAGTAGTTGATCTACATCTAGCATTCAAGCCATTGGGTTTTACCTCCATGCAACAACAGTCCCCTCAAGGATTGCGTAGTCCAGTCCTATAGATCTATTGGAAGAAGGAAGTTTCCAGTATTTCAGCTCGAAATATTGTGAGGGATCATCTCCTAGCATTGGATCTATTGTTTCCATTGTTTAGGAG
This sequence comes from Pinus albicaulis, assembly GCA_034641835.2. Taxonomy (NCBI): domain Eukaryota; kingdom Viridiplantae; phylum Streptophyta; class Pinopsida; order Pinales; family Pinaceae; genus Pinus; species Pinus albicaulis. The sequence continues at coordinate 866,336,121 of CM076572.1, forward strand.
TTGATTTGAAATATCCAGTAGTAGGCTATTGAGCCTCTCTCTCTAATAGCATATTTTTCTAAAGTTTTTGTCGATCTAGTAGCTATTTTCAGTAGAGGAGATTGGAGGAACTAGATCTTGATATTTTAGCCGAAGGATCTAGTGAAAGGGTTAGCCCTTCTTGGATAGATCTGATTGTATATCATTGAAGCCATCATATCATTAGATCTAGCTTCATATCTACATTCCTAGCAGCATATATGTGAAGCCCTAAGAGGGTGGCTTTCATAGAATTACATATCTGAGAAATCCCTTCTAGTTTATCTTGGGAATTCATAATTGAGCCCAGATCTACAATTTCAACATCATCGGAGCTTGCATTTTGCCTAGATATAACTTTCTATCTTTCACCCAGTTGTAGTCCCAATATTTCCAATAGGGACAATGCAAATTACCTTCCAGCAGTGTAGCAGTTACGCAGTCCCTCTTGGGAAAACATTGCAAGGTCATTCTAGGCCATCCTTGTGGCTTGAGTGTCTCATATTTTTATCACTGTTGTACTTGCCTTTTCACGTCCAAAATAATAAAATGGCTCAGCTATTTATGTGCATTCTAATGTCTTTATAGATTTATTGTTTACTTGGTTGAAGTTCTTATATTGTGTTTCAATATTATTGCATTCCCCTTTTTGGGATATTACAGTGGTATCAGAGCATGATTTTTGGCTTAGCTTGTGGACATTTCTTCTTTTACATCAAAAGAAGAAGTAGATATGTGAGATCTATCATGGAGGATGATAATTATACTACTCCTTTCTTTATATCGATGCAAGATCTCTCCAAGGAGGTCAAACCAATGAAGAAGGAAGGATAGAAAGAAGATCCAAGAAGAATATGTGATGAGGAATGTCCAAGAACTTGCTATCAACAAAGAAGAAAACTAGAGAATGTTAGATCTCCTCGTAGATCCACTATGACCACTTTCTTTGGAGAACGTGGAATGTGTAGAAAGAATGAACCTGAGACTCATGAGAATCTTAGTCTATATCTTGAAGAGTACAAAGAAAATTCTATAGAATTCAAGGAGAAGCTAACTCTCCAAAAAATCTTCAAAATAAAAGAAGAAAGCGGATCCTATAGCAGCAATAGAAGAAAGGAGCATAATAGATTATATTTGCCTACATTTGATGGATCTTCCTCAAGCATTGTTAAGGCTTGGAGGAGAGAGTTAGATGCATTTTTCAAGCTACATCCTGTAGTTGAAGGAGAGGTTGTTCAAATTGCAACACTTCATCTTCTAGATGAAGCCAATGATTGGTAGTTTGGTCACATGGAGCATGCAAAGGTGACTAAATATTCAGATTTCTTTCACAATTTGAGGAAGGAATTTGATGTGAAAACACTAGAGATGTGTCAAAAAGTGACATTTCCTAAGGAGGAGGATGTCAATATTGTCATTCTAGACAAGAAGTCACTACATTCACCACTAGCTATAGAAGTACTTGCATGCAGAGAAGAGACACTTGCATTGTTGTAAGATATTCTTGAGCTCTTGACACATAGAGTCCCATGCATGATTCAGGAGATGCATGAGGAAGAGGAGGAAGATTCCAGTGTTGGTACACTTGGAGAAGGGAAACCGTCACTCTTACTAGTAGTTGGAGGCACTATTGTCTCGGTTGAAGGAACTCTTGTGTTCTAGCAAGAGGTTTCTACACATCCTTTGACCCAAGGTATGCATGAAATTTTAACCCATATTGTTTTAGTATATATTATTGGAACTTATGAGGAAATTTCATCAGGGCCAATGCATAACCAAGGGTTAGAACAAAATGTTGATTTGGAGTAGCAACATGTCACACCGTAGAGGACCATTGATGTAATCAAGGAGAAGATTAAGAACTATCTCAGTTTATCATTGTTGAGCTACATTCAACCCTTTGAGTTTAAGTGTAGATTTTCAGGAAATGGGATGGACATGATCCTATGGGCAATAACTAGTTGTGAGATCATTATTGTACCTTTTTTTCAGATAAAACATATATTACCATGCAGATCTACAATGCTATCACCTAGTAGCTATGAAAATGAAGAGGACCCATCATTCTTGGAGCATTCTCAAGGTATCTTCACTCATGAATCAATGGAGGTAAAGATGACAAATGGTAGAAATTTTGAGATGAGGAATCTTTTCTCTTTTCTAAATCACCCTTTCTCAATGAGCATGTCATAGCTCTAAGAGGAAATTCTTCCTGCAGCATATCCAAAAATTCATTGTTTTTGGCGGGCCTTTGGTGAAAAGAGAATCTCATTGAGAGATCTCATTGGAGGTGCACTTCAAAATTTCATGAAGTGCAAAGTTCTTCAGCAGTTTGGGGAGGATGGTATTCTACAAAGGGAGGATACCATGATTATGCAATACATCCTTCATCATCCACATTAGGATGAATGGGTGAGGATGATAAGAAAGGGGTTGCATGACCACTTGCAGATTTATTACATGGGCCAGCAAGATTGGTTATGTTGGTTGCCCTTGGGAGATTTTTTTCACCGCCCAAAGGCTCCTATTTCTTTGATCCATACCTTGAAAAAAACTTATGAAATGAAGAAAGAGGCATGGCTACTCTTGCGTGAGTATGGTTACCATCCAATAGCTCATATTTTTCTGATTCATGCCTTGTGTATCAATGACAAAATGCATAAAAAGAAGGCATGTTCATTTTTGTTTCCATTGAGAGAGTTTGGCCACCACATGGCATCTCCTATGTCTATGTGTTTTGTATTGGGTAAAGCTTGGCATGATGCTATCATGATGTGTATTGATGATGTTTATTTTTATTGGGATGATGTGAAATTCCACATGTTAATCAACATGTTTTTTTATCCATGATACACATGAGGAGGAGAGAAGGCAGCAAGATATCTTGTTGCTTTGGTTGCTTTTAGGGGAGTTTGGCTTGTCCATCTTACATGGAGGAGATGAAGGATGGCATCAAAGGGCCTTGATCTGGTGGTTACTATCGGAAGAATATGGTTTGACATATTTTTCTACCCATATAAATCCTTTCCTTCTTTTGCGTAACTTTGGAATCATGCTTAGATCTAGCAAGGCCAACAGGGCTATGGATGAGAGCATATCAATGCTCAATCAAATAAAGCATGGGATGAAGAGATGTATTTTGAGATGGATCTTTTCCTTTGTGGAAAGAGCCACTTTATTTTATGTATCTCATGTATTAATGATGTATTATTTTATGTATCTCATGTATTTTATGTTGTCACTTGGTACTTCATGGTGGAAGGAGGACATCTAACCATGCAGTTGGAAGTCATTCTATATATTTTTGAAAGACAAATTTGGAACCAAACATGCATAACACATTGCAGCAAATGGGGAAAGCCTTCCTTATGTGGATGCCATTTGGAGGGTAATAGATGGCTTTGCATCAACTTTTGGAGTTGCTTGAGGACAAGCAACATTTTTCTCCGGGGGGGGAGGGGGGGACTGTAATATTCCCAAATTTTCACATCAATTTGGAATATTAGATTCCTTGATTTACTTAATAAATTAAGTAAATAAAAGGGTGGAGGGACCCACAAACTTCAAAGATGAATAAAATACACTTTTTGTGTTTGTATGTGGATATTTTAGATCTAGATCTATAATCATGGAGCAGTGGAGAAGCTCCATTAATGGAGATCATGTCTCATTTATGAGATATATTATGGAGGATGAAACAGTAAAATAAGATCATGGATCCTAAATATAAAATCATGAGGATATTTGATGATGTCAACTAAGATCATAGTGCATTAAAATAAGATCATGAAGAACTTATGATAAGATAGTTGAGGAAGTGATGAATTTAATGCACACATGATGGACAGGTGATCACCCCATGTGAACATGATGGAGGAAATGAGGTTACAATGTAGTCAAACATGGAGACTATGATCACATGTATAATGCAGAATTGGAGTGGGCATAGGCTATGGAAGGCTCATGCATATAATGAAGGTGAAGGCACAATGGAAGGCATGATTTGGATTATTCATTTCTTGATTTTTTTAGATATAGATTTCTCTTGGGAAATTTCTATGTAGACTTGGGCTGTTTAGCAGAGTTTGTAGTGTTTTTTAGCACAAGGTGTTCCCAAGCAAGAATCCCACCTCTTTCTTTGAGTAGCTATAGAAAGGGGATTTTTCTTCATTCCTTATCAGGCATTAGTGCCATCTTCGAGAGGTTGTTTCCAGCATTTAACTAGGAAACCAGTGGAGGATTCACCCTACCACTTTGTTCTTCAAATCCAACCTTTCAGGAGTAGAAGATCTACGTCTGGCATTTAGGCCATTGGGTTTTACCTCCACGCAGTAGAATTCCCCTCAAGGCTTGCACAGTCCAATCCTATAGATCTATTGGAGGGATGAAGTTTCCAGTATTTCAGCTGAAAATCCTGTGAGGGGTCATCTCCTCACATTGGATCTATTGTTTCCATCATTCAGGACCTGATTTGACATATCCAACAGTAGGCTATTGAGCCTCCCTTCCTGAAAGTGCAGTATTCTGAAGTTGTCATTCATCTAGGAGCTATTTTTAGTAGAGAACATTGGAGGACGTAGATCTTGAGCTTTTAGCCCAAGGATATAGTGAAAGGGTTAGCCCTTCTTGCATAGATCTGATTGTATATCATTGCAGCCATCATATCATCAGATCTAGATTCATATCTTCATTCCCAGTAGCATATATGTGATGCCCTAAGAGGGTGGTTTTCTTAGACTTACAGATCTGAGAAATCCATTCTGAGTTATCTTGGGAATCCATCATTGAGCCCAGATATACAATTTTAGCAACATCACAACTCTCATTCTGCCTAGATCTAATTTTCTATATTTTTGCTAGTTGCAGTCCCAACAGTTGCAGTAGGGACAGTGCATTTTACCTTCCAGCAGAGCAGCAATTACACAATCCCTCTTGGGAAAACATTGCAGGTTCATTCTAAGCCATCCTTCTAGCTTGAGTGTCTCATATTTTGAGCACTGTTGTACTCGCTTTTTCACCTCCAAAATAATAAAATGGCTTAGCTATTTATGTGCATTCTAATGTGTATATATATTTATTGTTTACTTTGCTTCAGTTCTTATATCGTGTTTTAGTATTACCAAATTCCCCCTTTTGGGATATTACATACTTATATGAGAATCACCAATAATGACTGATGTCCTCTCATAATAGTTACATTACCATCTATTAGTTCATAAATTTATTGTTCATTCATTTAATAAAAGAATAATAATCACATCCATTACTAATATATGCCATAAAACCATTCTTATAAACAACATATAACCAAAAAAATAACAATTATATAACAACTATTAATATCACATAATGACAAGCACATTTACACATAATACATAACAGGAAAAAAACTGTTATCAACATATGTAAAATGAAACCAAGTTAGGGACTTCCACGTACCTCTTGGACATATATTAGGATAAAGCAAATATTTATTTTATCCAATCACTCCTATTCCATACTCCAAGTGTGAATGTGGGACCCACAAAAAAACTAGTCAACGCTTCCTCGGAATTTACCGAAATCCCACCAAGGGATTCCTAGGGTCAAATATTAAAAATACACTACTAGACTTAACCAAAATCCCACTATATAATGCTCTAGGGATCACTAGGCATATAAAAGCATGTATGTCTACAGATCTCTCCAACTAATCTGTGAGTAATTTTTCTTTCTCGAGTGTCTAGGCTTTATTTTATATTCCACATTCATCGATCGATGATTTCTAGGCCGAATCGAGACTTCACCCTCTAGGATTTAATATATATTCCTCCATTCACTGGTCAAATATTCGTAGGGCTATTTGAGGGTACACACCTCTAGGATTTATTGTATATACCACCATTCATTGGTTGAGTATTCCTAGGCCCACTGAGGTACGCACAATCTGTCTTTATTTCAATCTCACCTTCATCGATCAAGGGATTCCTAGGACTTATGTTCTTCTCCTAAGACTACCCTATTAAGTTTTGAAACCATCCAAGAATCAAACACAAAATATTGGGATGTCTAAGCTTCACTCAATTACACAAATCAAGTAGAATGGGAGAAGGATGTGAATTTCCTAACATCACTCACTACAAGGAAAATAACCTCTACGGGATGTTTTTGAGGAACCCCTTATAAAAATACCCAAGACATCCATTTTTAGCAGAGGTTACTAGAGGAGGTTGGTGGGTGGAGGTTTCTGTGGATGTTTTTCATCCAGTGTGCTTATCATCCTTAACCACACCGATGTGTTCAACAAGAGAAAGTACCGATGTGCAACAACATTGGCACACTGGGAAACCATGCACTCTGTACAAACCCGCTGGGTGTCTTATTACTGTAGTGCACCGGTGCTTTACAAATATTCTACACCAGTGAATTCTAAAATACCACGCCAAAACTGAAACTGCTCGGTGCACCTATAAAACCCCGCATACCAAAATAGGGTTAAATAAAAAAAATTACGGCCAAAAAACCACATTATTCACTTTTTAGTTCTTCGAAGCTCTCAAGCATTGGTGTAGATTTTCCTTGTTAGAGGTGCCCTAACATCGGTTGTGCCATTGCACCCATTTTACACACTTCTGTTGTGCATTTCTGACCATCTCCATTTTAAATTTTGCAAAATGGTGGGAAAATTTTGTTTTGCAAATTCTACAGCAAATATGCCTCCTCGACAGCCAAATATATAGGTATTTTTCTTGTTTTTCCATAACTAAGCTTTTTAGCGGATTATAATTGTAAATTAGCTCAAAATTAACCTTAAAAAAAAAATCATGTGCTATGTGCTCGAGCCATTCGACTTGCATCGATTTGCGGTGCTGCTTGTAAATTTACAAGCCGCATCGCAACCATTGGTAATGGTATACACACCAGTTCCAAGGTGGTACCGAAAGGCGTACCGTGATATTTTAAAATTTTAAAAAAGTGCAGTGCGGTCAGTTACCCGGCCACACCATTGACCCTGTGGAATAGCGGCAATGCGGTGCGTTAACTGAAATATCCGCCCTGGGGTGGGTAATTTTGTCAGCGCACCACATTTCGGCATTTTTACATGTTCAACGATGCAGCCTCGTAAAATACTGCACCATTAACTATGTACTGATGTCAGGAGGGCAGTGCATTGCCAAAAATATACGCCCCAACAGTGCAGCCTGGTAAAATACCACACCGTTGACTCTGTAATGATGTTAGGAGGTTGGTGCGCTGACCAAACTATATGCGCGGGGGCATATATTTTGGTCAGTGCACTGCCCTCCTAAAACTAGTCCATAGTCAATGGTGTGGTTTGTTATACCACCACACCGTTGACTTTGGAACAATGCCAAGAGTGTGGTGCACTGAAAATTTGCAGGTGCACCACCTCTAGTGTGCTGTAAATTTTCTAGGGCATCGCCTCTAGTGTGCGACAAAAAAAGACACATTGTGACCAGTGCGTGCCTGTTTTTTCTGAGGCGCAGTAGTATAACATGGTTTGCTTGTGGGAGGCATGAGAGAGAGAAGAGATATGTACCCTCACCTTGTTACAACAGCTATGTAGGGGCTCCTAAGGTAGGTAGGAATCCTCAACTTCTATGACGAGGCTACCTCCCTAAAGGGCCATGGTTTGTTTTTGTGACATCTTATCCACAGGTGGAATTCTCACCTACAGGATTTTCGAGTTGGTCCTAACTAGTGGTACACACCCACTAAGGAGGAAATCTATTTCATTATAGGCCTATCGAGGAGAGGAGTGGATTTTCTCTTATTCCCAGAGGTTCCTATTGGATATTCATCAAGGAGTTAGTTGGTGTACTCCCAGAGATACATTAGCACGGATATACTATCTCCTTCAAATTTTTACATCTATAGAGATTAGTTATGTATTGTTGCATTAAGTAGTGAGGAGGTGAGGTTCCTCTCACTTCTGATTTCAACCATTTCACACAACACCAGCGATGGGTCACACATTAGTTTCTTTCTTCTATATTATGTTGATTCTTTAGTACAGGAGCCATGACTTGTCAGGTGGTTTGCCATTTTTTTTCAGGAGTTTTCTACAACCTTAGATAGATGTCATGCTCATGCAAAGGGGAGGGTCAACTTCCCTTTTGCTTTAGAGATTTTTTGTTTAGTTTTTGAGAGGTTTCTAGAGACAAGGTCTACATTTTTTTTATAGCCTCGTAGGCCGATGCTGGATGCATGGATGCACATGTGGTGATAGATGATGTTCAAGAGGGGAGAGACTGAGTTTTCTTTAAGGATATCACATGATCCACTAGAGTTTCTAGTGAGTGTACACAAGCATCCCTTCATTATGGTCCCCTGCCCTTATGCTGGTTTGGAGTGTGTCAACATCCTCTTCATAGATGATGAGCCACCAGATGATAGAGGTAATATTACTATTTTGTTTAAATTTATTCTAACATGTTCTTTAACCTGTTTTTATTAAATTCTGTAATGAAATTGTCTAATTATTTTTGCGTACTTGTATATATTTTGTAGAAATTGGGTCTTTTGATGGTGAGGATATGCCAACACTACCAAATGATCCAAGTGTGGATCCCGATGATGATCAGGATACGGTAGATGCTCAGGATTATGAGGCCGGTGTAGACAGACTTGTTCATGTTGGTGCTTTGGTACTACCTTTTTCTAGGCATGGTAGGCTTTATAGTAGATTGAGGATGGAGTTGGGTGACCAACTCTGTGCATTGTTTGTTGAGGAACGAGTTAGGCCAGCTATTATGAGAGATATAGAGGCCGATGGTAGGTCATTACATATGTGGAGAGGCATTTCGGGTGACATGTATAACCTGATGTGGCATGTCATAGGAGCTACGCCATTAGTTATGTTGTTGAGTAGGGCCCTATAAAGTTATAGGTGTGGTCGATACACATCACATGATCAATAGTCTACGAGGAGTGACGCATCATCTGATGCTCACTATCAGGGGAGTGATCATAGTTCAGCTCGCGCCATGCCAGATGAGTAACCTCCACTAGCACCGACCAACAACCATCATGGAGAGCTGACTGGACCATCAGCCACGTCGAGTCAGCAACCTACAACATCCAACAATACTCATGAGCATGGGCAGGCTGGAACATCGACCATGACGAGTCATCACGATGAGCATCCGACAGTTGATCCTAATCAGCATGAGAAACCAATACCATATTAGTAGGCAAGTGATGATCGACATGTATCTGAGCTTATCGAGGATGCACCATTGACTGAGCAGACCTCGACTAGTACTTCTATTTATGATGTACCTGGAGATGATATATGACATTTATATTATAGTTGTATATTTTTGACACTATTTAGTTATATATATATATATATGGTCCATGTATTTTATTTTCAGGTTGTAGTTGTACTTAATTTACATTTGGTGATCATCATGATATATATATATATATATATATATATTGTTACGTCATGTTACATATGTTTATTTAATTTACATCTTGTAGATAGATGTGTATGTGATAGTAGTTATTTCACATGAGATATATATTTGATGTTTGTGTTGTAATGATGTTATACAATGCTAATTTTATTTTTTTAAATGAACATGATCACGATGACGTTAGTGAATATGAATGTGTTTTTTAGTTGAATATGATGTTTGTACGATGGTTATCATGAACGTGATGTTTATTAATTAATTTAATATTAAATGATCATGATATTGTAAAATTTTAATTGTAGTTCTAATTGTATGTAAAATTCTAAATTTGTAATTGTAATGGTATATATGTATAATTGTAAAATTGTAAATTTTATGTAAAATTCTAAAATTGTAATTGTAATTGTAATTCTAATTGTATGTAAATATTTGTAAAATTTTAATTGTATTACTGTGGAATGATTGTAATTGTAATTGTAACTGTATGTCAAATTCTAAAATTCTAATTCTAATTTTAATTGTAATTGTATGTGAAATATTTGAAAATTTTTAATTGTATTAATGTGAAAGGATTTTATTAAAATTTGTAAATTTGTAAATTTGTAAAATTTTAAATAATTGTAAAATAATAAACATAGAATAATTTGTAACATAATAAAGTTTAGAAAATAATGCAAATAAATTCATGTACTTTAGAATTATCATTATTTTATTATGATCTTACATACAAAAAAAAAACCTTTATACAGTACGCCATTGTTTTTGAGATCAACATAATTGAAAATTATGAAGTGAAATATTTATTTTAACATTAACAAATTGCAAATTAACAATTAATTCAAAATACAAATTATAATTTTTTGAAAAACCCATCTTAAAATGTATAAATATTGATGAAATAACACATGTATGATATCACTCTTGGTTCTCATGATCACCCTCATTATCTTCCAGCTCGCATGGCATGATAACACTATTGTTCTCAAAAATATGTTTTTATCTAGGTTCATGTCTCAATATGAACCATCAATCCCTATCAAACACATATGGGTAAAAAAATACCTAGTTTCAGTGTTTGGGGAAAACATAAGGCTCCTTAGCTTCATCCCACATATTTCTAGAGTTAATACATATCAGCTTACTATCACGATCTTCCTTTACATTCTTTTGATCAAAGGTGTCCCGCCACTTGCATCTAAAAATAACACATAGGAAAGAAGGGAAATCCACTTCAATGATATCTTGTATCTTTCTAACATAACCTAACATCCTTAATACTAGGTTTTCATCATGGTGGCTATATCGACTAGATTGATCGAACTCGAATTCCACTCCACAGTCTTGTGTGATGTGTCCAACATTGGCATTTTCTATGTGAAAATGGTGTCAATATGCCCACATAGATGGGAAAAAACACAACTATTCTAAAAAATGTTAAAAAATAATAGTGGCATGTGTCTTATAATAACCCAATAGTTAAAATATGAAATCCCTATGTTTAGCACGTCCTCTTCAGCATGCGGGTAACAACTGGTTGCACTGTATTTCTCTCTGACTTGGTAAACAACCAAACTATGGGAGCATATTTTCTTTTAAATGATGAAGATAAGGAACAATTCTACCATTAAACCATCTGCAATATTTCCTGTCACTATCACATTTCATCCTCTTTTGTTTGTATAATGCGACCCATGGTTGTGTTGCTTCAGAATTGTAAAGAATGAATTTTTTGATTTCTTCAATTTCTGAATTTTCTGATGAGATAAAATCAAAATTATATAGTGCATAGAGATCAAAATATACATTATATCGAAGTTCAACATGAATATTTACTTTGTGTAAATTTGAAAAATTATAAGTCGCTTACTCTTTATCAAGACTTTTTCTCCACTCGTTTGGAGCAACTCCCCTTCTCTTTTGTCTTCATCCCTTTCATTGTCCCAAATCACCGAACCTGGTCCATTGTTGATCTGCGTGATGTACTCATTGGAATAATAGAGAGATGCATAAGATATGTACCCCTCTACCATATACCCCTCGGGTTTTTCCCTTTGTCGAACAAAACCTTTCAATTTCTTCATGTACCTCTCTAAGAAGAACATCCAACGACAAGAATCCACCCGAACTAAACCAACCTCATCTACTAGGTGGATTAGAAGATGAACCTGCAAGTACATGGAACTCATCGGTAGTTCCTTCTCAAACATACGCACAATCTCAACTATCTCTTTATGCCACCATGGAATGCTAGCCACATGAATATTATTTGATGTGATCCAACGTACAAATGCAGATAATTTAGATATGGCGCATCCTAGGTCTTGAGGGAATTCATGTTTCACACACCCACGCAAGTACAATGGATAATGAAACTGAAAAGTTATAAACACATGCAATAATATAAAAATTAGCTATGTTTTATGATCCATGCATGGGAAAAAAATTATTACTATAACAAATAATAAAATCATGATTTTGACATTATATGCATTTTTAGAAGATTCAAATGGTCATGTGATGTTAACCCCGACAAATGGTCATCCACGGTGAAGCAACACTGTAGTGAAGACCCGTATGAAGATGACACCATCACACCCTTTATAACTTCCTTTGCCAAAGAGAGATCATCTTTTTTTTAAATCCGTTGGACATCACCTTCTTTGAAATACCATGAATTAAGGGACCAATGCCTACCTCTCATCCTGTACTTCCTAATCATCTTGGCCAATGTTTCTTTCTAGTTTTTGAAGTAATAAGATCTTTCCTAATATCCAATCTGTCACTTTGTTTCAATGATATGTTCCTCCATAAAGAAGATGAAACATTTTCAAATATATGCATGGGATATAATAAGTGGGTAATATTAAGATGCGCCTAATATGGGAAGTTATAAATTGTAGATTTCCTTTTCATCCGAATGGGAAATTTGTCAACATAGGTGTCTAAGAATTCTAGATCATAGAACATGGGCTTCCCATTTGAATCAAACATTTTTATGAACTTCTTATCCTTCTCTCTCTCATATGCTCTAAGCCATTCAGCTAGTGTCGTTATTGGAGGCCTTCGGGTTATCTATCATTTACCATTGAAAGTGGATGCTACTCTTCTGTAAGGGTGTTCTTCTGGGAGGAATACCATGGAGCAACCATACACTAGCTTTCATAGGTCCTTGAACCATCTAGCTTTCAGAAAAGGTCCACAAAATTTACATCCAAAATACCCTTTTGTTACAAAACCTGTGAGATTATTGTATACAATTTACATGCACGACACGTTAAAGATTATCATGAAGATCAGAAAAATTAGCACAATGAATTAAATAACTAATATGTGAAAGAATATTGTTACGTATTTAAAGAAATCAATAAACATGTAATTTACGAGAGAAAACTCCTAATCCTAGATAATCATGTGTCGTATAAGCACATATGCCATACAGCGTAAAACTCCTCTCTGCTGCAATGGATTTTGATACATTTTATAAATTTATTCGATCCCATGATTCCTTCAATTCATCTACCGGTGGTTGTAAGTTGACATCCATATTCATCACTTGTCTTCTACCAGGGATTATGAGAGCCAACATAAGATGTTAATTCTTCAAGGACAACCATGGGGGGATATTGTTATTGATCACTACTATAGGCCAAATAGTATAGTTGGGTTTATGGAGGGAGTATGGTTGATGCCATCCATGGCTATGCTAAGTCGTAGACTTCCTACTTCATCCTTCAATTTTTTGGGCCATGTATCCTCTATATGCTTCAAGGATATTGAATCAGTTGGGATTCACATAACTCACAACTCACTTCTGTGTGAGGCATGCCATCCCTAGAACATATATAATTCTTTGCAACGAAAGAGCCTTTGGCTCCTAGGGATTATAGGCATGTGCCTCAATATCTTAAGAGGACCATGTTATTTACCCATATTTTTTTATTTATCATACCTGTCATGCACACATTTCGGACATATCTCTTTCTCTACATATTTTCCTCTATATAGAATAGAATAATTTGGACATGCATGATATGAAATGTACTCAACACCCAACATTTTCAAAAATTTATTTTCCTCTTCGCAACTACTGGGCAAAAAATTATCACTCAGAAGAACCTTATCTTTGAATAACCTATATTTGGTGATCATCGAAAATATTAATAAATGTACATTAATTCCAACATAATTATTAATGTTCATAAATTTGACCATTTGTAATGTTCATTTTGTACTGATTATATTTATCAAATTTATATAAGGGAGGAAGTTATGGTAATATACCTCAAAATGTCTGAGAAACATCCATTCGAGAAGCCAAATTTTTCTTTCAAGTTGTACAGTAACATCATTGTCCCCAAATAGGTAGACTTTGACTGCTTTCTAGGTCCAAAGAGATGGGTGGTGGAAGCAAATTTAAGGCTTTCGAAAAAGGTGTCAGCGATATGAGCATCATCCCCTAGTTGATCATCATTTTTGAATGCATCTAACAACATTGTCTCCATGGCAGTCGTATCCCTTAAGTAATCATCCATACCAACCTCTATTTGATTGCCTCCATTACTAGCTTGTGAAGAACTACTATTGTTGTAGTCATTCATAATTGGTGAATCTGGACGTAGCGTAAATTGAATCGGTAGTTGATTCAACAATTATTGGTATCGTTCCTCTCCGATTTTTTCTCTTAATTCAATCTTCTCTTGATTTGACATTTTCGTGGGGTGCAACGGAAGATGGTAGGTAGGTCGTTCATCATCACTAAATCCTAATAATTTTAAAAAATATATTTGAACATGATTAGTAAAAAATATATGATATGAATTAGTAAGCACGTTGAAAATGTTGAATGATTAATTGGTTTAATGTTGAAATAATTAAATTAATCAATATACCAAACAATTATAATTATTACCATCATTTTCCCAAGACTGTGGCTAGAAGATGCAATATTGTTACAATTGGAAGGGTGAAGTGGTTGTCCATTTTCATCCACCAAATGCACCTTGCGATATGCTGCTCCTGATAAGAGCTTCTAATGTTTTGGAGTTGTTTGAATATTTTGTGCATATGAAGTTGATTTTGAATCTGCATGAACCTGCAAATTTGTATACATTATAAATTTAATTAAATTGTGCATGATTGACATGGATAAAAAACATAAAATCAATTAGAAAATGAAAATATAAATAAAATCTGAAGCAAATATTACATCTCAAGATGGATAGGAAGAACTCCACAATGGACTTTGAAAAATATTATGGAATGAGCTTAGTTTTGAAAAAATTTCCATTCGATATAATTATGATATTTTCTCCCTGAATTTGAGAAAAATCAAAAATAAATTCTGGAGTACACAACTAAAAGTAATTTCGGTGCCTTAAAAATAGACTTCTTGTTATCGATTCTAATTTACAGATAACTGCACCGATGCATTTTCATTACTGTGCACCAGATCCGTGTTATCAATGGATGCATCAGTGAGGTGCTATTAACTGAAGCAATGGTTACGAATAACCGCAAATAAAAAAAGCGCAACTTTATTTTTTTTGAAGTAAAAAAAAGGAAGGTAAATTGAAAAATGGGCGGATTTTTTTTTCGAAAATCTAATTTCATAAATTAATTATTTAAATACTAAACACTTTTCATTATTTCACTATATTTGCAAAAAAAAATAGCAAGAGATTTGAATGAGACATACCTAGAGCAAGAGATCACGAGAGCTTTGTGGAGCAACGAAATATGTTCGAACAAAAGTATTGAGATATTCAAAATTCAAAACCCCAGGTGATTCAAACCCTGTAGCATAGAATTTAAAATGATCTCGTGATATATATATATATATATATATATATATATATATATATATATATATATATATATTATTATTATTATTTTTGCAGTTTTTTTTACACAGTAAACAAAAAATTTCAATTTGTTGTTCATTTTGAGAAAATAAAAAATAAAAAATAAAAAAAATAAAAATAAAAATAAAAATTTACCCAAAACCCTTCATTATTTTTACTTCTGCCCTTTCTTCTCACTCTTTCTATGATTTCAGAATTAGGGCATTTAATTTTAGATTTATAGGGTTTGTGTTGCTCTATATAGGCCTATAACATCCAACCCATGGGACGACTTGCATAATCAGATCCTAATCCATGTCAGCCCTTGCGTTAATTTACAATATATATATATATTTTATTCGGTGCCCCCGATGTTACCTAACACACTAGCGTGTTGGATTATCCCAGCACATTGCACATGTAATGTTTGATAAAAGAATAAGAAACAATTTTTTTTTAATATGTGTGCCATATGTAAAATAGGGCACTAGTGCACTATGTCATTATGGCACACCATGAACGTATTGTTTTGCAAAAACAATTTTTTATAGTGTTAATCAATGCACCATGTAACATATAACGCACTGCAACTAGTCTCCTAATTGACAGAGAGCACCGTACGGTGGTCCCTTGTCTGCGCGAGGCGTTTATAAGAATAGGTTGCACAACCCCATCCACAAGACCATTTGCTACAAAATTAACACTAGATGATTTTTATTATTTTGTTTGTGTTCATCGGTGCAGTGGTTGACATGTAACACACCGATTCTCCTTGTTGCAATAGAGCACCGTATGGTGTTTTATACTATTTGAGCAGTGTGTTTATAAGACCACCATGCACCAACGTCGGTGCGTGCACCATGAAAAGTACACCGGTTTCTTGATTTATTTTTTTTAACCTAAAAATTTAACAATTTACTTATAAAATATATTAATGAATAATATGGTACAAGTTTCATATTGATAAAGAAATGGATGACAAGAGATCAAGTAACGAAAATACTAATAACACATCAAGAAAAGAAAAAAATGCAAGTTCTTTGTAAATTATTTACAAAAAATATTATTTTTGAACTATATGTAAGTTTAACTAATATTTATTGTTTACTATGTATCATGCAATGCCACAAAAGGATGAAGCTCAATAAGATTAATTTTCTTATCTAGGACCAGAGGAGCATAAGAGATTGATGGAAAAATTGCAAAAGGATGAATCAGGGGAATGAAAAAAATACTATCGATCCAATATGAATTTATTTTTTTAATTTTCATTAATAATATATTTAAAATTATTAGATAACATGTTTCAAACAATCTATTAATTCACATCTATTTAATTTTCTACATGGACCAACAATTTAGAAAATGAATGTTGTTCTAAGAAAAGAAAAAAAATAGAACATGCAAATGAAAATGAATTGCTCCTTAGCTCATCTAGAGTGGTGTTGGAGGTTAATGAAAGGGGGAAAAATTTTTACAAAACTTTGAGGGATCTAGTGGAACGAATGTATAGATGTTCTTTCAACTTACAATACAAAAAAAAAACAATGATTCCAAGAACCAATGTTTATCTAAACTACAATAAGAGTTTCCAAAGAATTGGTAAACGAGACATGTTAGACTTTTAATAGAAAAAACGTACAACAACAAAAAATAAGGAATGAAAAAGTAATATTCCTTTAAGCATTTTCTTACAATTATTTATAAATATCACTTTTGTTATAATTAATTTTCATATATCAATATAAAAATTAAATAGTTTATTTTCATGTTACATTTTTAGGAAGATTATGAAAATCTCAAAATATGAACGAGTTGATATTAGAAATATGCCAATAGGAATGTCTAAAAGGGTGTACAAGGATATTGTCAAATAAATGGACAAAACTGCATCGCAGGAGGAGCCATCTCAACAACAATAAATAAATAAATAAATAAATAATTTAGCATGAAATATTAATTTTCAAGTATCTTGTGGTAGAAAAGAAAAGAAAATGGAACCCATTCAACACATAAAATAGGAAGACAAGGAAGTTTAGGGTTGATATCTAAGTTTGTGAGTAATTTTTACTTCCTTATAACAACTTAACTAGATTTCATTTTTGTATATTTTAATTTGTTTTACAAAATTCATGATTGAATTTCTTCAAATAGGTTCTAACGTACAAAGAATAACCATTAGACGAATTTATTGACATTGGGTTAAATATGAGTTGTGAGTATATTTGGCATATCAGAAATTAATTGTGGAATTTTTTAGCATTTATCAATCTTGTTTTACTTAGCTCTGTCTATAATTAATAGAACAAAAAAATCTTCTATATTAAATATATGATTTGTTATGGGGTATAAAACTTTTAGGAAACAAAGTATGGAACTGTGCCAACAGATCAAATCTTGAAAGATGGCATACTACATGGTTTTGAAACAATGTGTATATTTCATGAGTCAATTGTTGCTATGGTACGCCATTTATTTTCTATTTACATTGATGTATATTATTTAATATTGAAATTTTCATTATTCTCACCAATGTATATACACTCATTACAGTTTATTTTTATGTTTGTAGATGGAAGGTGAAGTAGAAGAAAACAATCAACACCATGAACAAAACATTCCTGAAAATAACCCAAGTCATGGAAGTAGCTTGAGGAGTGACAAAAATTCAATAATAATGATGATAATTATGTTTAGATATCAAAGCAAGGAGTTGTATTTTTTAAAATATTTGTCTGTGAAATCAAACATTTTGTTTAATGTAATGGACATAGTGTCCCAATTGAAAAACAAAGGGATAAAAATAGCTATCCCATTTTGTAGGACAAACACTGTCTTATCTATATCTATCTATATATATATATATATGTGTGTGTGTGTGTGTGTGTGTGTGTGTGTGTGTTTTAATTTATTATATTTGCATTCTCCATTGTCGCTGTGAAATGTAAAACTACTGATTAAGTTTATGTATGATTAAATATTATAATGAAGAGATGTGAAACCTGATGATATGATATAAAAAATTAATCCAAACATCACATTCAAATGCACTAATAAAAATTTGATTGATATGAATACTGTTATAATATGTGTCATCTTTTGATGAATAATGAATTTAAAAAATCAAAATAATTATGACATGATATAAAAATTTAATCCAAACATCACATTCAAATGCATTAATAAAAATTTAATTAATATGAATAGTGTTATAAGACTGTCGATTTTTGATTAATAATGAATTTTAAGCTAGTTCCATGACTTGGGTTATTTTCAGGAATGTTTTGTTCATGATGTTCCTTACTTTCTTCTTCTTCACCTTCCATCTACAAACATAAAAATAAACTGTAATAATTGTATATACACTGGTGAGAATAATGAAGCTTTTTATATTAAATAATATAAATCAATGTAAATTGGTGTGTTTCTATGAATACTGCACACCGGTGCGCTTCTATAAGAGTACGTACCGGTGCGCAATATCAGTATCATACTACGTACCAGTGTGTTGATACGACATACGGGCACCACAAAAATCCCAATACCAATTAGAACAGACTCCTGTGTTGTATCACCTACAATCCGCACAATGTGTTTGTATACCTTTATTGCCTGATGCATGCACCTTTGACTGCCCCGAGGCGACCATCTATATTACATGCACAGGTTCATTGAAACCTTAGTAGCGTACCGATGAAAAACACATATGTAATAACCTCTGGCTGCCCAGGTTTTTCTAGTAGTGTTGAAATTCCATTAGAAGCTTCTCCAAAATGTCTTTTACCAAAAAAAGATGTTGTAGCTAATGTTGTCTTGACAAATTTGGCCAATTTTATGACACTAAAAACCTCCTTTATAACCTTCACTAGATGGTATTTTCCTTGTAGTGTCTCTACCAGAGAACAATGTATGAAAATCATATCTCTTTGGTAAGAAAACCATAGTTTAGTTTAATTCAAAAGAAGTTACTTCAAGTAATCCACTTGAATTTATTCCTGCTGATTTGTGTGTTCCAATGACAAAGAAGTCTCCTCGGGGTGAACAATACTTCATATTGTTAATTGATGCTTTTACAATAATGTGTTGGATTGGCTTATTGAATCATAAATATGAAGCATTTGATAAATTTAAAGTTTTGAAAGCTCTTGTAGAAAATGAGTTTTATTTGAAAATAAAATGTCTTAGATTTTATAGAGGAAGAAAATTTATATCATATGAGTTTTTCGACTTTTTTAGCATCATGGCATCAAAAGGAAGTTCTCTATAGCTAAAACTCCACAAAAAAATCAAGTGGCAGAAAAAATGAACATAACAATTCAACAAATGTCATGTTTCATGCTTCTTCAATCCAGAGTGCCTCATGCCTTTTGGGGTGAATAAACCAATACAACCCTTAATACCCTTAAAAACTCTCCTAATCTAGTAAATGATGATAAAATGGCTTATGAACTATGCATTGTTAAGCTTCCAAACTGTCAAACATTTTAGAGTTTTTGGAATAAAATGTTACATAAAGAATAATTATGATAAGCTTGAAAAGTTTAAAGCTGCAAATGATGAAGGAATCATATTTGGATACTTCTCTAGAAGTAATGGATATAAATGATATAATCAAAGACATAAAAATATTGTTGAATACATAGATTTTGTGATTGATGAAGCATCTACATGTACCAAAACAGAAGCACCAGCAGAGGAGGAACATGTTCTTAATACAAGTCAAAATGAAATACGAGAACAAATTAGTGAAACATCATAAGAAGGAAATGAAAACACAGAAACATCAGAAAATACTCCTTCAACATATATTCATAAAAATCACCTGGAATCTCAAATTCTATGTGAAAAGGAACTTGGAGTACAAAATAGAAGAACCCTTGTTGGAACTTGAAGATACCTAGCCCTACTATCTATAATTGAACCTAAAAATGCAAATCATGTAAGAAAATATGAATTTTGGATTAAGGAAATGAATGAAGAACATGAGAAAATAAAAAATAACCATACATGGGAGTTATTTCCAAGACCTCATGATGAAAGTTTTAATTAGAAAAAATGAGAGTTGAAAAACAAATTATATCAAAATGGAGAAGTAATTAGAAATAAAAAAAAATACTTGTATGAAAAGTTTATGCTCAACAGGAAGGAATAGAATTCAAAGAAACATTTGCACTTGTAGCTATTCTTGAAGCCATAAGAATGTTTCTTGCCTTTTCATGTTTTAATAACTTTAGGGTATTTCAAATGGATGTCAAATTTTCATTTATAAATGGGGATATAGAAGAATAATTTTATATTGAATAACATAAAGGATTCTAGCAAATGATAAAAATATTGTTTTCTAAGTTAATAAGGCTCTATATGGATTAAAACCTTCTCCTCGTGCATGGTATTATTGTCTTGACAAGTATGTTCAACAACAAGTCTTCAAAAAAGGGTCTATAAATAGAAACCTATATATCAAATACAATAAAGAAAAACTTTTGATAGTTGTTTTTTATGTACATGACATCATATTTGGAAGTAATGTAAAATGTATGTGTCAAGAATTTGCTTATGTTATGCAACAATAATTTGAAATTTATCTACTTGGTGAACTAACATACTTTCTTGGCCTTTAAGTTCACCAATCAAATAATGGCATATTTCTCTCATAAACCAAGTACCACAAGCCGATTTTGAAGAAATAAGGAATGTAATATTGCAAAACTCTATGAACACCAATGGTAACAAGATGAATTTTTTGTCAAAATGATGATTCTCCTTGAGTTAATAAGCCAGAATACAGGTTTAGGATTGTAATATTACTTTACCTTACAAGCACAAGACTATATATTATGCATGCATTTTATATTGTTGGAAAATTTTAGTCTAATCTTAAAGAAACTCATCTCCAACAAGCTAATATAATATTCAATTACCTAGATGAAACTTAAGAACTTGGTCTATGGTATTATAAAAATAGAAACTTTGCACTACATGCTTACACATATGTAGATTAGGTTGGAAATATAATGATCGAAAGTGTACTAGTGGAGGAGCATTTTATTTTGGACCTCTCTTGGTATCATTGTTCAGCAAGAAGCAAAGCTCCATCGCTTTATATACTACCGAGGCATAATATGTTGCTGCTACATATTGTTGTATTGAAATTCTCTGGATGATGAAAACATTGTAATACATTCAAATCACTTGTCCACAACATGTAGCTATTCTTTGTGATAATAATAATACCATAAGTATTTCTAAAAACCCTGTCATGCACTTAAAGAACAAGCATATTCCAATAAAATATCATTTTTTGAGATAACAGGTGCTTGAGAAATAATTAAAACTACAATATGTTCCATCAAAGGAACAATTTGTAGATATTTAGAAATCCAATTCCACGTGATTCATTTGAATATCTGAGAAAAAAACTAGGAGTGATCTATACTTTATCACTTAATTAATTATTTTAACAAATATTTCGTGTTCAAGGAGAGTTGAGACTGTAAATTATTATGTTTTACTTTTTGTACATGGATCACATGAAGGATGAGTGCATATATACATGAGTTTTGATCTAGACAATCATGTATGTTTCTTTATGATGATGAAATAGTGGGACAGACTAAGGGAGTTTTTCTAATATATTTCATTCAATTGTTTTGTGGTCTTTTGGTTCTAATTTTGATTGATTAGAGTCACTTGACATTCATATGATACTTATAAATGATATTAGCTTTTGATGGCTTATGAATTGTTCCAATATGACATTACTTCTTTGATTTATTTTTATGGCTCTATTTCTTATTAAGTTGGATGAGATGAGGCCTCGAAAGGCAATAACTGACACATGTTCATGCTAGGAATTTGCTATGCTTGTAATTGTTGTTGGAATTATAGTTGTTTGAGCACTACTTGCTAAGTGATGATACCTTTTTGACATTGATGAAGTCAAGAGGATGGTTATTGATATGTTACATGTTTGGTCAAATATAGATTTTGTTGAATACTGATGCTACAATTACCTATCTTGGTTCATGATGATGATGTGAATCTTGTAGGATTCTATATGGTGTATGATGGTTTTTGATGACTATCATGGCCATATTACCTCACTATTGAGGTATTTGGTTTTTGTAATAAATTTCATATTTGTCTCTTCATGTAAAGGTCATGTAAAGGCCCATGATTTAATAAATGTAATGTCATTAGTACAATATCAACGATATTAGTAAGAATGAAAATTAAATTGGTTTTTTGAAATTACACTATACGAAATAATTATGACCATTGTTGAACTAGGATTGAGTCGGAAGCTACCATGTTCCAATTGGAACGGTGAAGAGGTCGTACATTTTAATCTACCAGAATTTTGTGATATAGTGCTCTTGGTAAGATATTTTGACATTTCACGAATGGAGGAATATTTTTATCATCTGAACTTGATTTTGAATAGAGATCCTACAAGTTTGGATACATTTTTATTCAAATTTACATGGATTGAAATAAAAAATCAACTAGATAATCAAAATATAAATAAAATTTGAACTTACTAGACATGGAAAGGGATAACTCCGTGAAAGACGTTGATAAAAAAAATGGAATGAGATGGAATTTGAAGAATTTTCCATTTGAAATTATTGATATTTTGTCCATGTGTTTGAGGCAAATAAGAAACAACATTTTTTTTTGCATATATAAAATTAATTTTGACAACCATGTGATAAGAATCTAAATTTCAATATATTTTTCAACCATTTATCAATAATAAGCTGACTTTAATTATAAAATGTATACTATGAACAACTATAATTCACGTGGATGCATCCTAAAGGTTAAAAATTTTATGCAAAAATAAAATTTTAGATAATTTGTAAACCCTATCAATCCACTTATTAGAACAAACTGCACTGATGTGTTTAAATCATAACAAAATTGGGGTGTTAAAATAATACCTGCACCTATTTTGGACATTCTGAGAAATATAAAATATGTTATCATATTTGTGTTGTTGTATAAAAATGCACCGATGCGTTTAAATAAAAACATCGGTACACACATGTTTCCAGGATTTAAAAAATGGAAATGAATTCTAACATATCAATTCTCTTATAATAATTGAATATTTTATGCATTCAGATATAAATTGTACCGCTATGTTGAAATATTAATCACAATGTTTCAGGATTAATCACAATGTTTCAGGATTTCAAAAAATAAATAAATTGTATCATGTTAGTGCATCAAAAAAAATTTGTGCCCTAGAAATGTAGGTATATTTATGTCATAAACACAATGGTGTTATTTACTATCGAATACACTAATGTTCCAATAAAGAGAAAAAAAAACACGAATTTTTTTCTTTTTTTCTTAAATTAAATAAAAAGAGGGGCAATTGATTTTTTGAAATTTAATTTCATAAAGTATTTTAGATAGAAAAATGTTATTCACTATTTCATTACTTTTCCCAAGATTTCAAGTTATTAATTTGTGAGAGAAGCATACTAGGAGCATTTAGAAGCAACAAAATACTTTGGAGTAGCAAAACTATGGAGTAGCAGAACTATTGACAAAATCAGAAGCTAGAAGGTATGTTGATTCACTCAAAACCCCCGATAGTAAAAGATATAGAATTTTATTGTTGATTTTACTAATTGTTTTTTTTACCATTTATGTTATGGTTTAATTGAAAGAGAGATCATTTGCAAGAGAGACATACTTGGATCACTGTGGAGTAGAAAAATAATTTATAGCTACAGAAAGATTAGAATTTGAAAGGTATGGTGATTCACTCAAATCCTACATAGAAATTTCTATAAATTTCACTGTTTAATTTACTGCTATTTTTTTTTACAATTTGTGTTATATTTATTCAAAATTCATAAATAATGTAAAATTTACCAACCCTGTACTATAAAAAATTTAGTTTTTATTTTACTAGTAAAATATTTTACGATCTCTCTACCTATTTAAATTTAATTAGAATTAAAAAAATTAAAATTAAAAAAAAAATATCAATACTTACATTAAAACCTTGCTTCTTCTTTCTTATGTGATTGCAAAATTTCTCCTTAGGGTTTTAAATCTTTCTACCACTTCACAATTAGGATTTTTCATTTTAGGAATTTCACATTTAATGGGTTTGTGTAATTACTATATATAGGGTGCTTGACATGTAAAGTAAGGGGATCATATATTTAATTAGATCCAAACATTGTCATCCGTCTTCATTTAAAAAAATATGACATACGTTTCTATGTGGGTTAATGTAATATAACGAACCAGTGCACCCTATGTAATATTGATGGAGGAGCATTTGGCCTCAAGTTAAATTTGTAATGTAATTGAAGGCTAAGGTCTTTACATTGGTCCAAGAGGGAAATTTTCTTTTTATAGTAATTTTAAAGTATTCTAAGAACTTCATAGTTCACAAGTATTAGTATAGAAGGTTCTAGATAGGTGTTGACTAATTAGTCAAAGAGCTTAGTCATAATTAACTATGTAACAAATCCTTGAGATGAAGGGATGACTTGAGGAGTTAGTGAATGATTCATAGATACAGTTGAGTATGGGTTTATAATTATAGTATTTATTTAATAAAATTTAGGAATTTGTTGATAAAGATTTAAAGGATGGACTTTCATTGGGTAGAGGTAAGCGTGCGGAGAGAGAGGAGGAGAAAATAGTAAGGGAAGAGAGATAGAGAAATAGTGTTGAGAGGCCCAATTAAATAAAGAATATTAGGCCAAGAGAGAGAGGAGAAGCCCGAGAGATAGAGAGGGTTCTCTTTAGGAAGAGAAGGCCATGCAACAAGAGCAGCAGGATAAAGACTGAGTGTAAACGTGTTTTATTTGTATTTGTACACTTTTTAATTAATGAGAAATCAAATTTCATTGTGGCTGTGTGTTGTTTCTATTATGTGTTGAGTGATCCATAATGGAAAAAGATCCTTTTACATGTTGAGTGATCTGTAACTGAGAAATTATGGTTTATGTGTAATAAACCATTGTTATGTGAATTTTTATTAAAGAGTAAGTCTTTTTTATTGATAAGGATATGATGGCTGGGTATAATCTGTATGATTCAACTCCGGGAGTTAATTTTTTGATGTTGTGTGAAAACAAACATGTGGAGATAATAATTGTGTGGAGGCCAAGAATCAGAAGAAATCCAAATTCGAGATTTTGAGAAGTAATACAAAGGATGTTATGTATTCTTATTTAAGATAGCATGCGAGGAATTTCAACAAGTGTGGAGCTAAAGATCTGAGTGAACGAATATATATAATCTCAGGAAGCGTAACGAGTGGAGAATACAAAGTTACAGAGTGGGGACAGTCAAAGAAACAGAAAATTGACTAAGGTAGGAAACTGTATAAGTTTCCAAAAAGAAGAGAGTGGACAGTGAGGATTAAATCTGGTTGAATATTAACAACACGGATCTCATCGCAAGATTAGTTGGGAAGGTGCAATCGCAAGGTAAAAGTTTTAAGTTGCGATGTGATAAATGGAAGAGCCACGTGTCGGCCCAGGGATCAAGCACATATCACACATCGGTGGTTTTAGTGTTTATTGTTAAGGATATTGCAAGTTAAATGACTTAAGTTTCGATGCGGTAAGGATTGAAAGTTGTAATGTGGTGAAGAGGATTCCTCGGTTCAGGTGAAGTGATCATGTATAGACATGAATAAAGGAAATAAAGGTAAGTTGAAGGCTTGTAAAGGTAAAAGAGAATAACTAAAGGATTGGTTTGTTTTCCCATAAATTATTATTTCAGCGCATAAATTAAAGTGAATACTCTTTTACGAGTATTGGATCTTGGGAACAGGTAGACCTATTAAAATTTTTTGTGTATGTGGGTCAACCGGCCTTTTGGTTGTATCATTTGGTATCAGAGTGAGGCTAAATTTCTTTTGGGAGAAATTTAGAGAAGAAATGCTCTTCAGAGGAGAAATCAAGACAACAAGAGTTATTTGAAGAGAACATAATAGTAAAGAGATAGAAGGAAAATCTACTTTGGGAGAAAGTAGATCATATTACTAAAAGAGAGAAAAGAGAAACTGCAACAGCAACATGTGTTCAGAAAATTGGATAGTGAGGTATGGTCTTCATTTTTTCATTTAATTAATGATGAATTATTGAAATAAATATTGTGAACATGTTTGATAATTGTAGCCAAGAACAAGCAGAGCTTTTGATGATGATATCAATGAAGCTATCCAACTAGAGATTGGAAGAAAGAAGAGAGGTGACTGAGTGCAACAGCCAAGGGAGCATCGAAGCTTTATAAGGTTTAAGAGAGTGAACCAAGAGAGAGAATACATTGGAATAGATCAAGCTCACAGAGGAAGCTTGATAGGGTATTGAGTAGTAAGAGGAGATTTCTACAAGAGAAGGCTATGTTGCAGATCACCAATCAAGCATAGATGAACTCATGAGGAAGATGACCATGGAGGGTCATATAAGAGGTTCTATAGAATGCCATAAAGGTAAGATGAGTAATGAAGAGTGAGAGAGAAATCTTGCAGTGAGGAGAATACAATTTAAAGTTCTACAGGGATGGCTACAAGAGAAAGAGAATGAGGACCAAAGATATGGATGGACAATGAGGAAACCGGTTAGATGGAACCTATTGCAAAAGAGATGGAATGTCAAATTGATAAACAAGTTCAGAGAACTTGAGAAGAGACATATTGACTTGTTGGAGAATGAAAGACTCAAAGAAGTTGAGTCACAGCCAAGAGGATTTATTGAAATCCAGAGTGTCTATTGTAAACTGGGGTATGAAATACTGCTTGAAGCATCAAACGAGGCCGAAAGGTCTTGTATTTTTAAAACTAATATTTTGTGTATGTCTTCAGGTACATCACAGGATGATGAAAAAAATTTAGATTTTGTTAAGAATAAGGATCGGAGTTTGAAATCTATTCAGACTAAGACTGAGATAGAAATATCTCAAAAAGAAAAGGAGACAGAGAGGTCCGATGGAAATGTGCAGTCAAATATTGGAGCTAGTAATAGTGTAGATTGGAATAGCAGATATGAGTTAACACTTGAAGATGAAGAAAAAGTATTTACTATGGCTAATGAGTTTGGAACTTTTTAGCATGGTGATTTAGACATGTGTGTAGATTTAGCAGAGGGATAAGGGCCATCAAATGATTGGTCAACAAAAAGTGAAGGTATTGAAAGCTATGTAAAGTTTCCAAATTGTAATTCAATTGAAATTGTTGAGTTATATAGAAAGTTAGGCATTCAAAGAATAAATTTGGAAAAAAAGAGGTTATATACTCAGGATAAATTGCTGAAGAAGGAAGACAAAGAAATTTTCATGAATGAAAATCATGAAGAAGAAGATAAGTATGCAAGAATGGTAATAAGAGTTCAGAAAATTGACATTATAGAGGAAGGAGCTCATTATTTTGAACCAGTGCAGGGAGACATCCTTGAAACAGAAGATATGGAGAAAAGACTAACTAACAGTCTCATGAGAATTTTGGAGAATTTAAATCAACATACTGATGTGCTGATAATGGAGTTAGAGGAAAAATGAGAGTAGAATAATGGGATGTTGCCAGAGAAGGAAAAGGCAATAATGCCTTATATTTTTCTTGATAATTAGTTTATGATTATAGGTTTTGATGAAGATGAGACAGACCTATCACAAGTTGAAGGAGAGTAAATTTTAGAACTGAAGAAAACTGGAATTTGCCAAGTAATGCATAATGATGAGAAATATTTAAAGCATAAAGATGTTGTGTTTGAAGAAGCCGAATTAACTGTCAGAATTAGTTAAGGAGGTGAAGGCCAATCACTGAAGATTGTCAAGGAAGAGAAAGAAAAATATGATGGAATTGAAGAACAACATAGTGATGTATTTGAGACGAATCAAGTAGAAAGTGAGTTACTAGAAGAATCTGAGTATGAGAAAGGAGTTGTAGACAATGATGTGGAAATCTCTCAAGTTGTGAAAGAGGCAGGAGAAGATAATAGTTTTCCAAACTTGATTATGTTAGCTAGTATACAAATAAGAGTGAATGAGTATATTACTGCGATCAAAGAATCAAAAGAAAATTTATTTTTTGAAAGTAAATTTATAGGTAGTGAGCAGAAAAGGGATGTTGCAGATGGAGATATCTTAAGAGATATTCAGGAGGTATGGGAGATATCAATGTCACGAGTAATATTTGCAGCAGTAAATGGATTAATTCCAAGTGAAAAAGCATAAATTTAAGGACGAAGAGCTGATGAAATAAATGAACAATTTAGCGATGAATGGATAAAGTGAAGCAAAGTGCAATGGAAAAGTAAGGAAAAAAAAATTAGGTTGTAGCAGTAGATTGAATTACCAGAAGCCATAAATGAAATTGGGAACCTAATAAAGATACATAATATGAGTTGTAGCATAATGAAGAAAGCAATCCATTTTGGAATTGTTTGGAAAGTGAAAAATAGTGAAGGTAGAGAAAATGGAGCACTATAGTACAAAGCATGGAAGCCTAGAAGACTGCAGCTAAAGAATTATGAAGACAATGCATCTTATGGACAACAACAAAACAGAGTTTGGGATCTAGGAGAAATGAGGAAAAAAGTTACATGATCAGGTGATCATGTCTCCTTTCTACTTTGGGAGTCTGATGTAGGAGCATATGGCCTCATGTTAAATTTTTAATGTAATTCAAGGATAAGGTCTTGACATTGGTCCAAGAGGGACATTTTATTTGTATAATCATTGTAAATTCTTCTAATAACTTCGTAATTCACAAGTATTAGTCTAGAAGGTTCTAGATAGGTGTTGACTCATTAGTCAAAGAGCTTAGTCATAATTAACTATGTAACAAATCCCTGAGATGGAAGGATGACTCGAGGAGTTAGTGAATGAGTCATAGATAGATTTAGGTATGGGTTTCTAATTATAGGAGTTAGTTGCTAAAATTTAGGAATATCTTGATAAAGATTTAAGGGATAGACTTTCATTGGGTAGAGGTAAGTGTGCAGAGAGAGAGGAGGAGAAAATCATATGGACAAAGAGATAGAGAAATAGTGTTGAGAGGCCTAATTAAATAAATAATATTAGGCCAAGAGATAGAGGAGAAGCCCGAGAAACAGAGAGGCTTCTCTGTAGGAATATAAGGCCATGCAAAGAGAGTAATAGGCTAAAGATCGTGTGTAAACAGGTTTGATTTGTATATGTAAATTTGTTAATTAATAATAAATCAAATTTCATTATGAATATGTGTCATTTCTATTGTGTGATTAGTGATCCATAATGTAACGAATTCCTTTTACGTGCCAAGTGATTCATAACTGAGAAATTATGGTTTCTGCTTAATAAACCATTATTATGTGAATTTTGATTAAAGAGTAAGTCTTTCTAAGTGATAAGGACTTAGTGGTTGTGTAGAATATATATGATTCCAGTCCGGGAGTTAATTTTTTAATGTTGTGTGAAAACAAACAAGTGCAGATAATAATTGTGTGCAGGCCGAGAATGAGAAGAAATCCTAATTCAATATTTGGAGAAGTAATACAGAGGATGTTTTGTATTCATATTTGAGATAGCATGCAAGGTGTTTCAGCAAGTGTGAAAGCTAAAGATCTAATTGAAAGAATAGAAATAAGCTTAGAAGGAGTGGCGAGCAGAGAAGATGAAGTTACAGAGTGCAGGTAGTCGAAGAAACATAAAATTGACTAAGGCAGAAAACCATAGAAGATTTACAAAAGAAGAGAATGGACAGCAAGGATTAAATTTGGTTAAAAATTAATGGTGGAGATCTCATCACAATATTTATTTGGAAGGTGCAATCGTAAGGTAAAAGGTTTAAGTTGTGACACGATAAAGGGAAGAGCCAAGTGTTGACCCAGTGCTCAAGTGCATACACCACATCGGTGGTTTTAGTGTTTATTGTTAAGGACGTCACAAGGTAAATGACTTAAGTTGTGATGCGGGGAAGGAGAGTCCTCTGTTCATTTGAAGCGATCATCTACAGACACGAAGAAAGGAAATAAAGGTAAGTTGAAGGCTTTTAAAGGTAAAAGTGCATAACTAAAGGATTGGTTTGGTTCCCATAAAGTATTATTTCCACGCATCAATTAAAGTGAATACTCTTTTAAGATTATTGGATCTCGGGAACAGGCAACCTTATTAAAACTTTATGAGTATGTGGGTAAAGTAACCTTTTGGCTGCATCAAATACAATGCCCCAATGTATTATAATATTGTTTATTTTGTTTATAATGTTCATCGATGCTCCCGGTGTAATCTAACACACTAGTGTGCCTCTGGAAAATTGCACCATTAAGTCATTGTGGTGCATTGATCCTTACAAATCTCATCGTCATAATTTAAATTTTTTCTTCAAAAATAATTTTTTCTGACGTTGCTCAATAATTAAATGTTTGGTGTGTTGAATGGGAGAAATTCACTAGTGTGTTTATTCAAATAAATGCATAGATTACCAAAGCTCTTTTTCGCTGAAAATTATTTGATTTATGTATAAAATATATCTAATGGATTATGCATTGAATGATACAAGTTGTATATTTATAAAAAAATAATTGATAAGGTGTCAAGTAACAAAAATATTGATTGACACAATGATAGCACATCAAGAAAAGTATAAAAGGCAAGTTCTCTGAAAATTATTTACAAAATCAATATGTTTAAATTATATGTAAGTTTAACTAATGTTTATTGGTAATTTTGTGTCATGGAAAGCCACGAAATGAAGAATGTTGAAAACATTATTTCTAATCTAAGTGTAAAAGAGCGTAAAATCCAGATAGAAAAATTACAGAAGGATGAATTAGGTGAATGAAATAATACTATGCAATATGAGTCTTTATTTTGAATTTTCATTGATAATATACATAATAATATTAGATAATATTTTTCAGACAATATATTAATTCATATATGTTTAATTTTAAATAGGGATAAACAATGAAGGAATAAATCAATGTCGTTCTAACAAAAGAATGATTATAGAACATGTAAATGCCAATGAATTGGTCCTTAGCTCATCTAGAATGGTGTTGGAGGTTAACGAAAGGGGTAATATTTCTTTACAAAGTATGAGGTATATACTGGAATGAATGTATAAATTTACTTTCCACTTATAATACAAAAATCAATCGAATAATTTCAAGAACCAAATTATATCTAAACTGCAGGAATCACTTCCAAAGCAATGGTTAATGAGACATGTTATACTAGCAATAGAAAAACATAAAAAATAAATAATAAAAAATCATTCAAAATTTGATATTCCTAATTAAAATGATTTTCTATAATAATATGTATACATTAATACAAACCATTCATTTATTTATTTTTTGTTGTTGTAAATTTGGTAGGACCATACCATTTTCTATTTATATTTGAAAGCCAGGCTACAAAATATAAAATTCAAACTTAGGCCTCAACCTACTCGAAGGAAACCAAGTCTATTGGCCATCTGAAAGCATGAAAAGCATACGAAAACTGAAATTGTTTCATATGTTTAAACTTCTCATGTGATATCTGTCCTACTACTGCAGTTTGTACATCCATAAAACATAAAGACAGTTCATATCTAACTAGAAAATGCATCAAAATTTAGAATAGTTAAAGCTGCTATCCATTTGATGAAGAGACTGGTGCTGGGTCTTTGACATTGGACCCAGGCATTTCTGCTTGCTGAAGCTGTTGAAGGAGCTTCTCCATTCAGCCAAATTTATCATCCAATCTGCTTACTCGATCTGCTGCCTGATATTGTGTTATCTTGATGTGCTGGAGCTGGTCCTAGATATCAAGAAGCTGTGCTTGAAGGCGAGGGTCTGGCTTTGCTGGGTATGCCTTAGCATGAGCAGGTTGAAGACTCTGAATAGCTTTCTATATCAGAAATTTTACTATCCAGTAGGTGTGGATTGTCTGGTTGAATAAATTTAGGTGACCTCGGGTGTTGCCTGGATCTGTTATAAAATATAGAATCTCTGTTGCTACCTCATTATCTTCAGGTTCGATCTAGATTTCCCTTTCCCACCTGCGAATTTGTTGACGAACTGTGGAGGAATTTCCCATCACATAAGTTGTTGCTAATGTTTCCAACTGCTCCTAATTGGTTTTGCGACCCCATTTCTTAGGGGTAGGCTCTAACTGAACTTGCTATTTTCCGTTGACAGATTCAGCCCTTGTACATCGTTTTCCCATTGTTGGAAGGTGCCTATTTAAAAATACCGACAGACAAAATTGAACAGCAACGATGTAAGGAGTTAGATTGATACAATCCGTGTGCCACCTCTGAGCGTTGATGACTTGATTAACATACAAACATTGGAACCCAACCCTCCTGGGTACACTCTGCATCTGGTATGGGGATTCATATTCTTGGACCATGGACCTCTTAACAGTATACAGTAAACAATTCCATGTATTATTGTTCCATCTAACCTTATGGTGAATGAACCTCTTACAGCGACAGGTGACCACACGGTATGGAATGGTGAGACCGGTGTGCACGATAAACAAAGGATGATAAGTGTGCAGGTTTGAAGTTGAATTTAGAGGGCAAAGGTGAGGGATTGTTTGATTGGCAGAGGAACAGATAACCCCTATTCTCTTCCTTGATCTACCCTGAAACAAATGTGAATGTGTCCTGAGGGTGGAAGCTGTGTTCATGGAAGCTAAACAGAGTGTAAGAGGACTTTTCCAGTGTGCACAACTATGAAAATTGACTAGATAAATGACTTGACCAGGAAAAATCATGTAGAAACAATTCTGAAACTAGACTTGACTGAATTGGCAGTGAAGGATCTTGATTCATTTCACAGCTCGAGTAAGCATAATGTTTAACAAACAGTCTCGAAACTTAGTCCCTAAATTCCAATAAAGGCAAAGGTCTGTGAACAGAATATTAGGATTTATGCAACATTGTAGGCAAACAGGGGATAAGGCCTGGGCAGACAGAATGCATGGTTCACGGAAACACGGAGGGACTGGTTGCATTTTGGGGGAAACAGAGCAAAAGTTCTCCATCGAACCCATCCCAACATGACTGTACAGTAATCTAAACAAAACAACATGAATTGGCTTCATGAAAGCTAATAGAATGATAGAAACATACCCTGACATGATCGAAAGATTGATCGAATGCAAGTCACTGAGCCTCCTCCTTTGTCACCTCCACACAATTACATGCAATAAACCATACATGAATGAATGAAGGGGTGTAGGGAGCACACATACCTTAATGGAAACTTTCCTTCTGCGATTTGTCAAACCAGCCTAGCCTCCCTGCGACATCATTCCGATTTGTGTATTCACACACTCCACTGAACTTGCCTGACAAGCCATCAATAATGTTCTTAATGGCATGGAGAGGGAGCACCTACCAAGTTGGCACGATCCGGATTCCTTTATGGTGGTTGTACACGCCGATCGGGGGGTTGAAGATCCTTGTTCACGATCAATTGGAGAGAGTGTAGGTCTGCATTCCAGATAGGATCAATGGGGTGGCCATCGATGGAACGTTCAACATTTTGGCATTCCCAATTAGCAAAGTAATCCACAACTGCATTACCTTTTCTTCTAATGTGGCGTGGGATCAAATACTGTATACGTTTCACCAATTGACTCACTTCTTCTATAAGGGCTGTTGTACGCCAGCTTTGGGAGATTTTCTCCCAGGGTGTGCCTTGTTACAATTTCCTGAGCACCCCTGTTACCATTGCTAAATCTCCCTCCACAATTATTCTCTGATAAGTTTCTCTAATTGCAATCAGGAGACCTTGTTTGACTGCGAGAAGTTCTGCTTCATTATTGGTGGCATGGCCCAAATCAAATGCGTAAAATCTACATACAACCCCCTGAGAATTTCGGAAAATCCCCCTTGCCCCAGCTTACCCTGGGTTACCTTTCGATGCCCCATCATAATTGAGTTTAATAAAGCCTGGTTGAGGAGGTAGCCATTGTTCCTCGATTGATTGATTAGGAGGCCTGAATTTCCAGAGCCCTTTACAAAGCATCTGCGGTTTGAGATTCAAGTTTTCTAATATCTAAGCTTCAATACCCACTGTTTTCCAATCTTCATCCGACCAACTTTCTGTTAAAATGGTTTCTCTGATGTTGTCTATGGAACGCTGCCAAATATGGTTCATTGGTTGTTCTGTTTCTTGGAAGAATCTTTGATTTCTCTCTTTCCATGTGTTCCAGAGTAGGAATCCAAGTGAGAGAGTCAATGCTCTATTAATTACCTGACAATGAAATCTTCCTTTTTCCATTTGACTATATTTTCCGTTAGACTTTCATTGTTTTTATTTGTCTGTCGGAACAGATGGGCTAGGTTCTCCAAAAGCAGTTGCACCTCTGTGTAGGAGTTAAGAATATGTTCTATCATTTTAGCTTCATTAGTACAGAAGGGACATCGTGAAGGGCCTATCATACCTCACTTTTGAAGGTTCTCCCATGTCAAATTTCTGCGGTGACTTACTAACCATAAAAAGTATGCCACCTTTGGCCAATGTCTCAAATCCCAGATTCGTTTCGATATTGGTTGAGCATTATCCAGAGCTTGATGAGAGTGGATATAGTAGCCTTCCTTAATAGTGAATATCCCTCTTGTTTGATGTCCCCATCGAAGGATATCCGGGCCTGAGATGTTTCTAAGCTTTCGGGTGTTGAGCTCCTTAGAAAAATTATTCCATTGTTGCATTGCTGGAGCAGACGGCCACCAATTTTTATCTTTCCATTTCTGCCACATTCCATTTTGGTTATTATTCCAATACTGCTGCACGAGCCTGTTGTTGGGGGTATTCGTGTATAGGAAAATTTCCCCCAAGTCCAATCATGTAAACAATTTTTCTCGTTGTTGCCAAGAGTCTTCCCAAAAGAGAGCTGTATTACCTTCTCTAATTTCCCAGAAACTATTTGCACGGATTAAATTTCTATTCATTGCTTCTAGATTCCATATTGAGGAGCCTTTTAGTGTTCTGTCTACTTTCAGTCGGCCTGAGACTGTAAGTGGCATATCATATTTTTCTTGCGATATTTTCTTCTAAAGATCATGCCCTCTCAGAAGCCAGTGCCACCAGAGTCTTGTGCCCAACACATTATTTAAAATGAAAGGGTCCTGGAGGCCTAATCCACCTGCTACCTTCGATCTGAGTAATTTGTCTCAAGAGAGGAGCACCCACTTTCTGTTAGCTTGGGCTCCTTGCCATAATTTTTTTTTGAAAATTCCTACCAATTGAGCACATATCCCTTTCAGACAGGCCCTCCCTAACAACTGATAGATGGGTAAGGGTTGAAGCACCAATTTTAGCAGTATGAGGTGCCCAGGAGCATTCAGGGTTCTGAAGGCCCAGTTTTGTATTATTTTCTCCACTCTGACGATAATATCTTGCCAATCTGCTAGTCGAGTGGGCCCTGGATTTAAAAACATACCTAGGTATTTTAGGGGGAAGGATCCCCGCTGAAATCCTAAAGTCCGAGCAAGATGAGTCTGCATCACTACTACACAGTTAAAGAAATAAACATTGGACTTATCTTTATTGATTTCAGTGCCCGAAGCTTCCATAAATACCTCCAGAATTTTGAGGATGATTTTGCATTCTTTTAGTGATACCATGCAGAATAGTAAAATATCATCAACGAATTGTTGGTGGGTCAGTGAAAGTTGGGGTCCCCACAATTTCAGTCCTTGTAACTTACCTTCTACTACATGGGCTTTAATTAGTCTACCTAGACCTTCTGCAGCGATGATGAAAAGGAATGGAGACAGAGGGTCTCCTTGTATGAGGCCTCATGAGTTGTTAAATGGAATAGAAGGACTTCCATTCAAGAGTATTGAGAAATGTGGGGAGGATATGAATGAGCGCAACCATTGCAGCCATCTTTACTCGAACCCAAAGGTGTGCATCACCTCCATCAGGAACCATTCATTTATTAATATAATTTTTTTTATATTTAGTTTTCATATAAAAATATAAAAATAGTTTATTAAATTTGTTTTTCAAATGATCAATGAGATTATATGTGGAACATGCCAGTAGGAATGTACAAAAAGGTGTAGAAGGATATGGTCAAAGAAATGGACATAATTTCATCACAGGAGGAGCCATCTAACCAACAAAGTTATTCAAATATATGTAACCATGATTGAGTTTGTACATATAAAGTCACAATTTAGCATTAAATATTACTTTTCAAGTAAATTCTTGGATAAAAGAAAACAAAATGGAACCCATTCAACACAAAAACTAGCATGATGAGGAAGAATATGGTTGATATCAAAGTTTGAGAGTAATTGTTAATATTTCCTTATAAGAACTCTGTGTTTCATTTTTATATATTTTAAGTTGTTTTACAACAATCATCATTGAATTTATTCAAATAGGTTCTAACATACATAGAGAGTCATTGGAAGAATTGATTGACATTGGGTTAAATATGGGTTGTGAGTATATGTTTCCATATCAAAAATTAATTATATAATTTTGAAGTATGTATTTTGTTTTAATTATTTGATTTTATAATTAGTAGAAAAAATAACTTTGACATTAAATCTATGATTTATAATGGGGTTTAAAACATGCAAGAAACAAAGTATGGAACTACACCAACAAAAGGCTTGTTGCAACAAGGCATGAGACTTGGTTTTGAAACAATGTTTACAGTTTCTGAGTCACTTCTTGATATGGTACACTATGATTCGATTTGCATTGATGTATATTTCTTATTTCAATTTTCATTATTCTCGCTAATCTAGATACACTCATTACACTTTGTTTTTATGTTTGTTGATGGAACAAGATAAAAAAAAAAGATTGATGCAATAAAAAAAAATTCCTCCAAATAACCCAATTCATGGAAGTAGCTCGAGCATTGAGAATAGTTCCAATGGAGAAAGATGATCTATTTGGATATCAATGTAACCTATATTATTTTTTGAAATAATTGTCTATGAAAATGAGACATTTTGTTTAATGTAATGCACAGAGTGTCTCAATTGAAATACAAGGGGTCACCAATAATAATCCCATTTTTTATGAAAAAAGGTTCTTATTGATATATAAGAAATTTTTTTTTAATTTATTCTATTGTGGTATCTAATATTGTTGTGAAATGTTACACCACTCATTAAATATATGGATGATTAAATATTAGAATGTAGAGATGTGAAATCTAATAATTTATCAAATTAATATTAATATCATATACAAACTCGCTATTCAAATTTTAATTTATATGAATATTTTTATAAGCTATATGTTGATTTTCCGATGAATAATAGATTTTTAAAAAATTACAATAATTGTACTATAACACGTCGAAGTTTCAAAAAAGGTGAAAATCTCATACAAAAATCTTGTTTGTCCATAAAATAAAAACACACAAATGTGTTATGTTATATAAAAGGACCATGATGACATATGTTTTTACATGACCAGTGCCTTCTTAGAAAAGGAAAACACCTTGGTATTTAGTTCTTCAAGGACTAGCATTATTTGTAATTAAATCCCTGATGCATCATAATTCTTAATGCAACATTTTTATCATAGAAGTGGCACCCAAGTCCTACAAAATATTATTTTCCAACCCCATGCATTATTAAAATGAGCAAAATCAATATGTTTATGTCCTTATCATATTGATGCACTTATAAAAGCAATACACATCACCGCTACGAGTTTAAATAAAAAGCTGCAAGTCTATAATATTTTTTTTCCATGCCTAGTGCCATTCCTTGAAAGAACGCCCCAAGGAATTTTTTGATATATACGTATCCGGCAGTATACATTTTAGCAACTCATGCTCTTTGGATTCTACACCTCAGTGGTTTTAGTTATGTATCTAGCACCTATGCTTTTGATATATGTAGTGCACTGGCCCTACTTGTTCCATGAAGTACATCAAAAAGAAATATGTGCTAAAACTTCTGCCTACCCATATTTTTTCAACTATGGTGAATTTTCAGTATACTCTCTACTAATATACCTGTTATCGCAAACATATGTTTTAGAGGATGTATTTTTGAAAATGTTTGTTAATTTTATAAGACTAATAACCTCTCTTAAAATTTGAGCTAGAAGGATTTTTCATTGTACTCTAAATTTTTATGTTATTTAAATTATTCATTTATATATTTGATTAAGCTAATAACTTAATGCATTTTAATTTTTGTTTATTATTATTTAGATAATTCGTAATTGTATAAATATGGTTTAATAAATTTCAGAGTTAGTTTTTATTTTTTTCAAACAATCTCATTGGAGAGGACAATATGAAGACTAGGGTTTCCTCTGCAGCTTGCATCAATAAGTTATGGTTTCTTGCAACGATCGAGGAAGGAAAGGATTTTATGGATCTCAAGCATCAACAGGTCTCTAAGAAGATCCCCTAACACTAAGGTCTTGTCTGTAGTGTAAGTCATAACCGTACCAAGAATTTTGAGAGTGACTCTCGCTAGAGCGGTCTGTCAAAAATACCTGATTACTGAAAACCTACGCACATGACACATATTTTAGGATATTATATCGGTGGAGGATTCTTCACATTATCACTTTGATATCGAAGGAGAGGTATTATAATGAGCCACAGAAACACTCTTTTGAACACCATAACACAAAGCTCCTATTTTTTGTTGAAATATCGATTGGGATTTGTTTTAGTACCAGTGGTATGGCAACGAGGGTTTTTGTGGCAACAATATGCATCCTTTTCACTCTATATTGGTGGATCCCTGTGGAAACCCTTCATGAAACAAGGGACCGTCTAACTTTAACACATGGAATGTCCTCTCTTCTCATAAAAAACCCAGATCTATTGTTTTGATTCAAATTTAGTGAGAGAAAAATTGAGAGGAGATCAAAGTGCCTAGATCCAAATCTGAAGGAGTTCTTCTCTATTTTATTCAAAACTCTTAATGGAAAATTGTTATTCATAGGGGTTCAGGGAACATATCTAGTGAAATACCTAAAGAAAAATACACAAAACATCTCAAGTATACCAACACCTTTACAAAGCCTGAGATTTATAGGAAATGTGTTGCGGGATGGTTTTCAGCTGGAAATTATGGTATTTAAGAGAAATATACTATTACTATTAATTATATATTGTGAGATGGTTCCCAAGGAGTGAAAATTCCATCTTGATCAGCCCACAGGGAGTGATTTCATTTAAGCATGCCTTGGGAGGGAATATTGCAGCTCCAGACAAACAAAACCCAAATCTAGTAATTATAGGTTTGTATCTTGTAGAGAAGATGGAAAAAGTTTTGGATATGACAATAACATTGCTATAAGTAAGTCAAAATTTCATTCTTTTGTAAACATGAGCTATTACATGTCAATTTAATAGCTTCTGGCCCAAATATGAAGATCTTCATTAATAGATCTACCTCAATTGGACAAAATATTTTGATATTTACTTGTGCGCATTTTATTTTGCTGTGGTCTAGTTTGATAATCAGAAAGAATTTGAATATTTCAAAAATTAATGACCATAGATTCTAGGAAGGATGTGTGTTTTTGTAACCCTGTGGTTTCCTGGATTTGATGCCAACATAACGGTGGTAAAAAAAATTGTCAGTGTGGGTAAGGTTACATAATCTTATTCTCCCATTTTGACATCACCAATTCCTAGAAGACATTGGGAATTGATGGTTTTTAAGCTTTTGTGGTTGTTAATTGAGGGAGAGTGAATATGATTTTCCACAATGTTAACCAAAATTGGTCAATGTTTCAAATCCCAACAGGGATCCAACTTCGCAACAGATTATGAATAAAGGCAGAGAGAGGCCACAACCATGGATAAATAGTGAAAAAAAGTTTAATAATTCTAAAAGGGATGGTGGTTTGGAAGTTAGCAGAAATTGGGCCCCCTTATTTTCCCACTCTTAAGTTTTTTCTTTTCCTCATTGTCACCTCCTTAAACCCTCATCTTCCTCTTCATTCCTCTTCTCACCACCTTCCTCCTATTCCCTTCCATTAATCTTAAAATACCCCTTGTTGACTCTTCTATTAACCCTAAAAGACCCCATGTTGACTCTCCTCTCAACTCTTCCCTCTTTACTATCCCTTCTCAAAAACCCCATCCCTTCACCCCTTAGTACCATTCTACAATAATTCACCAAATATTAAACCCCCCCCCCCTTAAACTTTAACATGTATCTAAATAAGTAATATAGAATTTTAATCATTAGTATCAATTTTAATTTTGGAATATTATTAGTAATAGTTAATAATTAACTATTCCTAATTATATTAGAAATTAAAATTGGCATTAATAATATTATTGTTAACATTTAACATTTTTTTTTTCTAAGTAAAAGTAGTCTATTAATAGTAAAAGTATTGTACAGCAGGCCGAAGCCTTAACATTGCCCAGTGTTGAGGCATTTTGGACAGACAAAACATAGTTTGAGACTGCCCTACAGGAGGGAAACCAGCCTGTAGCAACCACCATTTAAAAATTCCCACGCAGGGGATCGAAATACTGTGAATTCTGAAGACTGTCACTGACAGAAACTGGACCATGACAGGAGATGACAGAAAAACAAAAAACAAGCCCACTGGGGAGGGCAGAGACATAACAAGAAAACCATAGAAGAGAGCAGAATTACTCATCAGGAGCCTCCTTCTCGACCCTGCACCCATAATCTTCCTGTTCACCACGATCGTTGGAGATGTCTTCGACCGAGTGGATCGATGTTTTGGAGGGTGGAGTGACAGCCAGATCTGCCTGATAGTGTCCAGAGTCTCCGTGCATAATATCCTTGCTCCTACTGGGCTAGCCCTCCGAACCCTGAAGCGCCTCGTCCTGATTAGTGCGACCAATAGGACCCTGCCCATCCGTAGGATTCTCAGTCTTCTCATCCTGGGGCTCCTCAAGAAAAACAACCGAAATGGCGACAGAGACTCTCGGACAGTTGAGGGAGTAGTCAAATGAGAAGAGAGCGGTGTGGGATTGAGCTGGCAGCACAGAGGACGAGGGAGAGTCCAATCTACGTCACGAACAGAGCAAATGACCATGGAGAAGACGGGGAAGGCTATCCGAGGGGGAAGAAATCTCTGAAGGCGAG
Organism: Pinus albicaulis; assembly: GCA_034641835.2. Lineage (NCBI taxonomy): Eukaryota > Viridiplantae > Streptophyta > Pinopsida > Pinales > Pinaceae > Pinus > Pinus albicaulis. The sequence goes on from CM076572.1 coordinate 866,377,448, forward strand.
CTAGAAGGGGAAGGCGAACGCCTCCCAGTGCTTCTGGTGGACCCGCGCCTGCAGCACATCCTTTGCCTTAGTCTTGGCATGCTTGCAGCGGAATTGGGACTAGAACTCCAGAGAGCTAAAGTGTTGACCGGGGGCTGCGTCGGAAGAGTATTCAGAAAGACTGTGGCCGACATGCAGGAAATCGAGAGAGAGATATGAATGCTATCACCGAGCTCCAAACAACAATTGCTGTGGCTTCTCTTGCCAGTGGTGGTGCGCTCGTTTGCCTTACCCACATCAGAATGGCACCACTAGTTCAATGGCACTGGGGAAGATGGGGCCATGGCATTTAACAGTTTGCCTCTGCAACGGGAAATCTTCGACAATGAATAATCATTCAATTGAGCCTGATATGAATCTATAACACAATAGTCGAGAATGCCTCGAGGATCTGCTTCCGGATTGTGATGTGCACCCATTTTAATTGTAATTAAGTCCAGCATTAACACTTATCAAGTGGGATTGACGTTCCTCTTGCGGGAAGGCAGGTGGCCTCCTGTCTGGTATAACCTCCATCCCATCATCGCCATTAACCACTCCAGTACCCGCATCCGGGAGATTCGCCTCATCGTGAACCAGATTTTGGCAATTCCTTCTTTGTTCATTGTCCTGGATTATGTCGAGTGTCCCTGTTATGAGATTGCACTCACAGTCAACACCCAGGTTGGCAAGAAGATCCGCAACTTTGTTGCCATCCCTTCTGGTGTGCTTCAAGAGGAGGGCCCAGTTGTAATGAAGCCATCTCTCAATTTTCTCCAAACGAGCCTCCAGTCGCCAACTGCTAGCAATCTTTTGCGCCTGAGCCCCGTTAAGGAGTTGGGTGGCCATATTGATGAGGATTTGTGAGTCTCCCTCAATCTCAAGAGGATGCAACCCCTGTTGTTGAGAGAGGAGAAGCCCTTGCCATAATCCCTCCAGCTCCGCCGAGTTATTCGTGTCCCAACCAATACTTCCCAGGTAAACAACCATGGGTGTGCCTGTGTGGTCCCTTATGATGCCCCCGAAGCCTGCCTTGCTTGGATTCACTTTTGAAGCACCATCGAAGTTGAGCTTGTAGGTGTTCTTAGGAGGAGGATTCCAAGAGTGTGTGGTGTTGTCAGTTTTGGGGCATGTGTGCCTCTGCTTTCCAGGTTGAAGCTGAAGACCCCAATTCTCCCAGATGGATTTTTCCTTAGCCAGAGTGGGGTAATCCTCTATGCTCCAAGACTGTAGAACTAGAGTTTCAGTGAGATTGAGATATAATTTTCTCCAAATGATGTCTATTGATGTCCTTTGATCCTTGAAAATGTGTTTTTTTCTCTCTTTCCAAATAGTCCAAAGGAGAAGGCCTGGGATAATTCTCCATAGATTATTGAGAATTTCGCTCTTGAAAGGATTTTGATGCCAGTTGCAGATGGAGCTTCTTATATCAATATCAAGCCTGCAATTCCTTTGGCACCTAAAACTAACTTTCTCCCACATTTGAGTGGTAAGAGAGCAAGCGAAAAGGAGATGCTGTTGTGTTTCCTCATTCTCACAGTAGTTGGGGCATATTGAGGGGCCATGGAAGTTTCTCTTCCGAATATTATCCCATGTGAGGATTTTTTGATGTCCAAGGAGCCAAAGGAATAAAGCTACTTTAGGCCAGACCCCTATACTCCAAATTCTGCTCCAAATAGGATCCTTCGGTGCGGGGTCCGAGCTGATGATCTTATAGGCTTCCTGAGTGGAAAAAGTACCTTTAGGAGTGTGACCCCATCTGAGTATGTCCTTGTCATGTGATATTCTGATGCATCATGTTTTGAGTTCAGCACTGATAGCATCTCTGGCTTGCTCATCTGTGCTCCTTATTATCCTTGCTGCCTATTTCCATTGCCTGTAACCTTGCTCAGTGGTGTCCTCCCATTGTTGCTGAACTGTTTCTAACTGTTGCATGTTCCAATCTGGTTCAGTGGAAGGACAGTAGGTGTTGATGAGTTTTGGAAGTTGTTCCCAGGAGTCCATCCAGAATCTGGCCGAGCTTCCATTTCTTACCTCCAAAAAACTGTGCTGTTGTATAAGTAAGTAATGTTGTTTTTCCGTGTTCCAAATTATGGAACCTTTCTCCCCTGGAGAAGTCTGATGAGTTCTTCCTGGGGTCGATGATGTGCATATTTGGCTTTCCAGAGAATTTCCCAGGGCTTATTAGGGTCAGTGAGCCAGTTCCACCAAATTTTTGCATTCATAATGGCATTGTTGTGCAAAGGATCCCGAAGTCCTATTCCTCCTTGATCTTTGGGTTTGCAGACTTTTGACCATTGAACCAGTGCCCATTTACGGTTGGTGCCTTTGGATCCCCATAGGAAGTTCCGTTGCAGGGCTTTGATTTTTTTGAGGACCCATTTGGGTGCTGCTAGGATGGAGAAAAGGTATAGAGGCATGGCCTGAAGCACTGCCTTAATGAGAACCAATCAGCTAGCTATATTTAAAGATCTGAGTGTCCAAGAAGAAAGACGAGCTTCCAGTTTTTCCAAGAGCTTGTGCCAGGAAGCATGCTTGAGGGTGGAGGCTATAAGAGGGGCACCCAGGTAAGTGGAGGGAAGAGTGGCTATAGAGAAGCCGAGTATACGGGCGATGAAAGATTGAGTTAGAGGAGGAGTATGAAAAAGGAAAATTTGGGATTTGGCATTATTTATGCTGGCTCTAGAGGCGGCAGAAAAATCATTCAGTAGAGATTTTATCTTAGTGGCTTTTTGAACGGAAGGGTACCCGAATACCATATTATCATCCACGAACTGTTGGTGAGTGATAGCCGGCGAATTGTGAACAGAGATACCCTGGATTTGCTAGGTACTGAGGGCCGAAGAGAGATGGCATCCTAGACCTTCCCCCATCAAAACGAACAGGAAGGGGGATAGGGGATCCCCCTGTCTGATGCCTCTTGTGGGGCTGAAAGGTCGAGAGGGAGTCCCATTTATAAGGATTGAGAAAAACGAGGAGGAGATAAGACTATAGACCCATCGAACCCAAGTAGGGGAGAAACCAAAGCCAGATAACACTTTTTGAATGTAGGTCCAGCTTAATTTATCAAAGGCTTTGGAAAGATCAATTTTGAGGATCATACATGCATGTTTGGTGTGCTTGAGAGAGTGACTGATCTCATGATTATGGATAATTCCATCCAGAATTTGCCTGCCCTCAACGTATCCGGATTTCTCAGGCGAAACAAGCAGAGGCAGGAGCGGTTTTAATCTGTTGGCGATGACTTTTGAAATGACTTTGTAGATTATGTTGCATAAGGAAATTGGGCGGAATTTTTCAGGCAAACTGGCATCTTCTTATTTAGGGATTAGGGCAATGAAAGTTGCATTTAAAGAAGGGAGAAGCCAATGCATTGCACGCGATTCTTCTACCACCATACACACTTCCTCACTGATGAGGTCCCATAAATGGTGAAAGAAGGTGGTCGTGAAGCCATCAAGGCCAAGTGCCTTCCCATATTTGAGTTGCTTCATGGCTAGATCCACTTCCTGCCGAGAGACTAGGCATAACAGGAGCTGGTTATGCTCGTCAGTGATTATCCTGGGAATGTTTTGGATTATTTTGTCGATGGCCGGCCCTCTGTCCATAGGAGGTTCTTTGTGTACAGCCTGAAAGTGATTAATGAATGCCTGCTCGATCTCTGCATGGTCTTCCACCTTTTCCCCCTCTTGATTCCTGATTGTGGTAATTGTATTATGCATTCATCTTTGAATGGTGGTTCTATGAAATAATTTGGTATTTCTTTCACCTTCCTTCAGCCATCGAATTTTGGATTTCTACCGCCAAAGGATTTCCTCCTGCTTTGATCTTTCCTCCAGTTGGGTTTTTAGCTGCTTCTCCTTCTCCATTAATTCTTTCGTGTAACCATTAGAGATGATCTGCTGCTGGAGAGCCAACATTTCCTTGTTTAGGTCCTACTGTGCCTGGAAAATGTTGTCGAAGGTAGTGTGATTCCAGTGTTTGATGTGGGATTTGAGGCTTTTGAGTTTACACTGGAACTGGTACATTTTTGACCCTTCAGGCGGCACGAAATTCTTCCACCAAGAGTTGATGAGATCCTTGAAGGCGGGGTGATTCAATCAGAAAGCCTCAAAGCGAAAAGGGCGCCTTCTAGAATCCCCCAGTCTTTGCCATTGTAAGGATATGGGCCAATGGTCAGATCCATTGAGTGGAAGGATAGAGGTTGAGATATCACCACCTAAGTGGACTGCATTGTCAGAGATTAGAAATCTATCTAGCTTTGAAGCTATATGTTGGCGTCTTGCTCTGCGATTACTCCAGGTATAAATACCATTACTGTACTGCAGATCTATCATAAAGTTGTTATGTATGAAGTCTTTGAAGTGGCTGCTTTCTGGCTCTAGTTTGGCTCTTCCTCCCATTTTTTCTCCCAGTTTAGTGATCATATTGAAGTCACCGCCTAGAATCCAGAGAGGATGGATTCTAGCATTTTTGAGCTCTCCCATCATATCCAGTAGAGCCATTTTACTGCCTGCTTCCTGTGGGAAGTAAACATTGGAAAGATGTCCATGGATATTGGTGCCTATGATATGAAAAGTGGCTTGGATGAAGTGATGGGAGGCGTGAAAATTAGAGTGCAAGATAGCTTGGGTGTTCCAGGAAATGGCTAGCCCTCCAGAAGCTCCCGACGCATCTACTACCACCGAATGGAAACTAGGCCATGCTCGAGAGAGGATGTTGCCAAGAGTGCTACTATTACATTTGGTTTCCTGTATGAAGAAAATCTGAGCCTGTTCCAACTTTATCATGTTTTTTATCATTCGGAGTTTCCCTGGACTGTTTAGTCCTCTTACATTCCATGAAGTGAGCTTCATAGTTCACTGTGGGAAAGAGGCTTGTAGTACTTTGTCAACTTTGCATATCGTTCTGATTCGACCAGGATTTTGCCCACTGTGATTGTTCGTTCCATATCAGTTTTCCTACCTCGTTTCTTGGAGTCGTTGTGAGGTTGGTTGCCATCCCATCTGCTGCCTGGATGTATTCCCAACTCTTTTTGTCTGAAATCTCTGGAGATGGTCACCTCCAGCTTGTCTAAGTGTTGCTCTGGAATCTTGTCAAATTCCTTTTTTCTGCAGGCTTTTTCTAATTTAAAAATGTCAAGCCCGGTCAGATCAATGCTTTCTGGTTCTTCCTCCATGCTTTGTGCTTGATTGGTGTCTCCAGAGTGCTGTGTGGGAATGCAATCCGCATCCATTCCATTCGGTTTCCAATCTGGGTCTTTTAAAGTCTCTTCAGATGTATTCGCCTGAGCCCGCAAGGACACATGGGTAAGGTTAGGGTTGGGTGGAGGGGGTGGTGAGGAAGCCTTGGTCATGAGGGGTGTTAACTGATTAGCTTGGGGAGGATTCTCGGGAGCAGAGGCAAGAGCTTCGAAGCTATTACTGGTAGAGGGGTTTGAGGAGGTCGGTGTAATGGGTTCCTTCCCATTGGGGGGTTTCTTGTGAGATCTTCTACGGTTGGTGACTTTGGTAAACCCCTCAGGTATAGACTCATCGGGGTGATCCGAGGCTTGAGGCTTAGCATTGAGAGGGAAATCCCTAAAGATATGCCCATGGAACTGACATTTTCGGCATCGGAAGGGAACATGCTCGAAATCAAGAGGTTGGATCCATTCAAAATTGTCATGATAGAGGCTTACCGAATCTGGTAGGGCTTTGTCCAGTCGCATATAGACACAAATGCGAGCGTAGGAGGTGTATCGACGCTGCTTCGTTTCCTCTGAAATTTTGATGAACTCCTCTAATCCCTGAGAAATGTCTTTGAGAGAATCCTCATCCCAGTATTCCAAAGGAAGCGAGTACATTCTTATCCAGACAGGAGCCCAGCTGAAATCCTCCTTATCTGGGTTGAATCTTTCTATCCAATCTCTTAGGTAGAGGCCAGCTGAGTTGAAGAAATACGGTCCTTCATCCAAAAATCTGTTATGATCTTCAATGCAGATGAAAATGGCCGTGAAAAAGCCCTTGGGGCCAAGTTGGAGGGTGACCTGCCCCTTTGGTTTCCACTTGGCCACTATCCACCCATGCAGGGCTTTTTTCGTTGGCTAAAAACCGATAAATTTACCTATCAGGGCATGGTCCTTCATGTACTGGATCCGTCCATTGATCTTGTGGCTGGGTAACTCGATTTTGGGCCTCTCAGCTGCTATCGGCTTGCAGGTGGTTGACTTCACCTGGGGTGTTTCATTTTCCCAAGATTCTTCTTCCTGTACCTCTTTTTCCTTGTCAGTTGCAACAGCTTGCGCTTCAGAATGATTATTGATATCAGTCTCCGGATTCTTTTGGTTTGAAGCTGTATGCTTTGTATTTTCCTTAGCGGATGATTTGTCGTGAGGTAAGAGGGAAGAACTATCGCCTCCCCCCAACGGGCCTACCATTGCAGGTGAACCAGCACAAGTCCACTGCAGATCGACAGGAGCGAGCCAGTGGAAAGGGTCAGAGCATTCAGAGTGTGTCGGCGCATATGTTGGGGCGGAGCGTAAACCCTCGTTAACATTTAACATTAACCCTCATTAAAAAAAATATAATATTTATCTAAGGACCACAACATAATTAATAATATTTTGCTATATTATTAACATTAATTAATAAATATTATCTTTAAAAATTAACTTCCTACCTATTATCATATTAATATAAAAAAATTAAAATATATATAATAGATATTAACCCAACCTTAAAAATCAAATAAAGGAAAAATAACTCTAAATATAAAATTTATTAAATCAAATATTTATATTAATGTTATAATATTAAAGATTTATTAATATATACCAAGTGATTTATTATAAATACAATAACATATTTATTCTAAAAATATGATTAATCATAAAACGAATTATAAGAATTTACTTTCAAAAAGGCTAACAATTTTAATTTTAAATCAATTAAAATGAAACATTTACATTAATCAAAAAATTAATTTAATCTAATTATAAAATAATTACATTTTCTTCTTATTGTTGGTCGGTTCACGCTCACCTCATGCACTTCTTTAGTTTATATTTATTGCATCTAACCTCCTCTCTTTTTGACAGGATTTGTCCTCATGATGGGTCTTGATCTAGACCTAAAACGTAGATGCAAAAATACATACTATGGAGATTCTGAATTCCAACCATAGAATTTAATAATTTTGAAATTAATATTTTTATATTAATAATTAATTTTAATTTTTAATTCTTTTAATAATTATCTATATAAATTGGATAATTATAATGTTAATAAATAATAATAATTAAAAGAAATAATTTTTTATTGAATCAATTAATTAATTCAAATCAGTACCTAATAATAAGTATTATTATAAAATGTTTTAGGTTTAATTTATTAAAAAAATAAATTTTTAATATAATTATTAAATATTCCAATAAATATTAATAATATTAAATTAATAAACTTATAAATAAGTATTAATAAGAAAATAATTATTCATTTTATCCAATAATAACCATGCTTAATGGATAAACTTAGAATTGATATATATATAATCAAGGGAGCAGGAAAGAAGAAACCCTAGATAATAGAGTAGGTTGCGGAAGGTGGTAGGGGAAGGAGCTAGTGCCTCATTACCTACAACGCCTGGAAGGATGGTAGGAATTATGGCAGTTGAGGGGCCCCCCTCAAAGTTCCCCTTGGTAACAGAGCACCGAACGATAAAATCAAAGGACAAAGAGAATGTAAAGGGGTGTTAGAAAGAGTTGGTTCTAGAGCATGGGATTGGGGGAGGGCAAACAAAGAAGGCCAGGTGCCTGGGTCAATGCCTACCTAAAACAAAGGAGATTTCCTAGGTGCAAATCAAATCGGATAGCATGGGGCTTGATATCTAGTATATGAAATACCACACCCTGATAGGGAAATTTGTCGATATATGGCCATTGGAAAAAAACCCTAATATGGTGGATCAATACGACTTTGAACCCAAAAGGCCATTATGACCTATAGCTTGGGGCTAAGGGCTTCTTCATGATAATATTTTTAAGCCTGGAAGACAAAAATAGGGTGTTCGATGGAGGATCATATTTCTATAACTTTGCAAGGTTGTATTTAACCCAATGGAAGGAGAGATTAAACCCAGAAAAAATGGATCTCTCACTGGCCCGGGTATGGTTGAGACTTTATTCCCTCTCGGCAGATTTATTTCATCCTTCGTCAAGGTGGCTGACCATACCAAGAAAATTAGATATGTATCCTATGCTCACATCTGTGTTTACCTATATATCTAGAAGGAACTACTGGAATGAGTGAACCTAACTTGGAATAACGAGGAATGGTTCTAAGAAATAGACTATTAGCACATCCCATTTGGGTGTAGGCAATGCCACAAACATGGTCACCTATTTCATGAATACCCTCATAACTCTCTGCATGCAACATCTAAAAACACCAATGGGGAGAAGGGAACAAAAGGATTTTAAAAGGTCGCCGACAGAAAAACACAAGCAAAGATAAACCTCAAACTGGAGGTGCATAAGAAACCACAGACCCAAAATAATTTTGAGACTTTGGACAAGGTCAGTGAGGAAGGGACTAGTTCCAAGGTGGGTGGTTAGTTGACTAACAAGGAGCAAGCAAAGGATGGCAGAAAACCGAACGCATCTCATTAGGAGATCGAAGAGGAGATCACCCAAGGGGAAGAAAGGAAAGGGGAGGAGGCAGAGGATATGTATATAGGGGAGTTAGACCTAGGTGGGATCGAGCAAGCCTGCACAGACACAAAATAAGGGTACATACCTTTCCAACAAGTTCCACTCTTAAGAGACGCTATAATTAAATCTAAGAGCTTGAAGACATTACGATTGGTTTCAGAATCCCTAAAGGTCTCTGAAGGAAAAAGATTAGGGAGACGTAGAAATTCCCAAAAGATCCAAGAAGTCGGGGGTAACCTGGTAGCATTAGGGCAATATCCAACTATTGAGGATGACTTTCTTGCTATTTAAAAATCTCTCACATGAAATTTCTATCCTGGAATGTAAGAGGCTGTAAAATTCAACTCAAAAAAATAATTATAAAAAGGAAAATAGAAGTGGAGAAACTTTCAAAGCTCTTTCTCCAAGAAAAAAAGTGCAACAGTGAAGAACTAAAGAAGATAAGCTGACGCATCTATAAAGGCTCAGAGATTTTGGCAGTAGACGCGAGGGGATTGGCTGGAGGGTTAGGCATTTTGTGGAACCCCTTGGTGTTAAGCCTCTCGGACTTTGTGGTTTTTCACCACCCCCTCTCTACCCACTTTAATGTCTTGGAAACCTCTGTCTAGGGTGTGATTTCAAATTTCTATGGGCCTTTTCAAATGGCCTTGAAACCAACATTTTTAGAAGGCATTCAAAATCTTAGGAATTGGGTGGGGGATAAGCACAAGGTGTTAGGCACGGACTTCAACCTAATCAAGAATACGGGTGAGAAAAAGTGGGGAATGAAGAACCTTAGTAGCATGAGTGAACAATTTAATGAATTTATTAAAGAACTATGGTTTGTGGATGTGTATACTACCAACATCCTATTCACATTGAAAAAAATTGTGTAGGCCACCATCATATAGGGTCTCGACTAGATTAGTTTCTTGTGTCAGAATATATTTTGACACGGGGAGGAGAGATTAGGGCCATAGTCCTTCAAAAATATGGGTCAGACCACTAGTCGGTTTATGTGGACTGGCATCAGTTAGGTGAGAATCTAAAACGACCCTTTTGGTTTGAGAGATTATGGTTTTCCAACCCCAATCTCCACAGTCTTATCAGGTAGTGGTGGGGGGGATTTGAGCCCCCATGAGGCTTGAAAAAGTATTTTCTACAAAAGAAAACCAAAATCATAAAAGAGCAGTTGAGGAGATGGAATAAGGAATCCTTTGGAAATATCCAAGAGGAGAAACAAAGACTAGAACGATAAATTTAGGACCTGCAGAAACGGGTGATGCATGGAGGGTATAGTGATGAGAAGAATGAAACGAAATCGAGACTACTCTTGGAGCTTTCCCAACATGAAAGTCAGGAAACAATTTTGTGGTCATAGAAATCTATAAACCTTTGGCTCGAGGAGGAGTACAGGACTACAAAATTCTTCCATGGAGACATAATACAACATCGTCAATAAAACTGCATAGCCAAATTAAAATTTGCTAATGCCCAATATGTCGAAACGCAGGAAGATCTAGAGAGGAGCCTAAACCAATCCTTCTCAGGGCTTCTCCATGAGACAGAGGTAAGTAGATGACTATATATAGATAATATGACCGCCAACATACCTCGTCTGGTCTTAGCAGAGAATAACAAGATGTTTAACTGCAGAATTGAAATGGTTGAGGTGGAAAAATTGGTCAAACAAATGGAAGGAGGGAAATCCGTAGGCCTTGATGGGTTGACGACCAACATATTTTAAAGCTAATCGGAATTAGTCAAGGAGGAATTATGTGACATAGTGGAGGACTCTTAGAAATCAAGAAGGACTCTTAAGGACTTCAACTCCACTTGCCTCACCCTTATTCCAAAAGAGCACAGAGTAGAAGAACCTAGTAAGTTTAGGGAAAATGTGTTATGTAATGTCATCTGCAAAATTATCACGAAAGTAATCAAAAATAGATTAAAACCCCTACTCCAGAAGCTTATATCCTCAGAAAAATTTGGCTTTATGGAGGGGAGACAGATTCTGGATGGCATCATCGTTACCCATGAGGTGATCCACTCCCTGAAAAAATCTAGGAAGTTAGGGATGATGATAAAACTATATCTAGCCAAAGCCTATGACAAATTGAGTTGGAAATATATGAGGTAGATTCTTGAAGCTTCAAGATTTTCCCCCAACTCAGTTAAATGGGTCCTGAACCTAGTCTCCTCAGCTTTATCTATTCTGGTTAATCGTTCTCCTTTCAATACTTTACAGGCTATGAAGGGCATCAAACAAGGGGATCCTCTCTCCCCTTTTCTCTTGATATAGACAGCAGAAGGGATGGGGAGAGAGTTGAAGGCTAGTCAAGAGGATGGGAGGATCTGATGCCTTGGGATACATGAGGGTTCATCCCAACATACTCAACAAAGTTTCATGGATGACAAGATGTTGATGGGCCAGAATGCAGTGAGAGAGGTTACAGGATTAAAAGAAATCCTAGAGGTTTTCAAAAAAGCAAGCAGCCTAGAGGTGAATGAAGGGAAATCATAAATATTCTTCTTCAATTCTCCTCAGGTTACTTGAAGAAGCATAATTAGAATCTTGAGATTCACAGAAGGCTCCCTTCATGCTAAGTATTTGAGGGCCCTATTACTGGACTCCAAGGCTAGACAAAGCACATGGAAATATCTCTTATACAAGATGACATCAAAACTAAATAATTGGACCCATCGGGCACTAAATATTCCTAGTAGACTTACTTTGGGGAATTCGGTGCTTCAGGCCATACCTATGTACCTCTTCTTTGTCCTAGTTACCCATAAATTGGTCCTTAAGAAAATTAAGGCCATCCAAAGAAATTTCCTTTGGGATAGTATGAAGAACAAATAGAAATTGACCCTGGTTAACTAGAATAAAATTCGTCTCCCCAAGGAAATGGGAGTTCTGGGGCTTAAGGACCTGGATGTAAGTGATCAGGTGCTTGGGTTGAAAATTTAGTGTAGATGGATCACAAACAAGTCAGAACCTTGGGAAAAATTTTGGACAATAAAATATGCTAAAGGATGGAACATACAAAACTTGATCAGATTCAATGAGGGCCCCCCATGATTAATAATATGGAAGGATACTAACACCAACCACAACATAATCAAAGGACATAACTTCTGGAAAATAGGGGATGAAGGGGAGGTATATTTCTTTAGGGATGCATGCAAACAACTAGCTAGTATCCAAGGGTAGGTTGAAATGCTAGGGCTTCAAGAACAACTGAAAAGGGAAGGCGTCAGTAGAGTTAAGAATATCTGGGACACTGATGTCAAAGGTGACCCTTACGACTAGTGGATGAAGGAGGATAGGTTTAGGACTCACTGTCCGTGGGAAGTCATAAGTACACTACTACAGCTGTTAAGAGAAAAGAAGATAAAAATTTGTCAGCACACCAATAAAATCAGATGGGGATACAAACCAGCCAGTCAGTTCAACATCAAAGAACCATCTATAATAGCTGGGAGGCATCAAATTCTTTCATGCGAGAAAAAATGAAGTATGGAACTTAGGTCTCTGGCATAAAATATCCACCTTCCTCTTGTTGGTTATTAAGGAAAGAGTGTTCACATGGGAGAACCTTCACAAGAGGGGGATGGAAGGACATTCAATATGTGTCTTATGCCTATAAGGTGAAGATACCATGAATCACTTGTTCGATGAGTGCAATTGGACCTCTAAAATTTGGACGATGGGAGATTAGATTTTCAAAAGGTCTAATCGGGTTTGAGGATGTCAAGCTAACATGATCATCAACTGGGAGGTGGAACCCTTTAGGATTAACCTCTTAAATCGAATATGGGAGCTAGCCCCAGGGTTCTGATTATGGAAAATTTAAAAGGAAAGGGATTACCATATATTTTAAGGTAAGAAGAGATTAAAAGAGGAAGTTTAGGCAAGCATCCAAGTCCATATACGAGAAACCCTTGGGCTCGGAAGATGGGGACTGAATAACCTTAAGACCAGTATGGAATAACTTCATATGCTTCATGAATTGAAGACATAAGAATCACCACAATATATTGGAAATGTTGGTAAGATACCAACCTTTCCTCTAAGCTTGGATACCTAGGAACCCCTCAAAGATCAGATGTTCAAGTTGAATTTTTATGGGGCCTCGAAAGCTAACCTAGGGGTAGCAGGGCATGGAAGAGTAATATGAGATAGCCAAGGGGATATTCAATGAATCTTCTTGGGGTTACTTGAGGAAGACCTCTAAAAATATCACGGAGCTTTAGGGGCTAGTGGTCGGGCTAGAATTGGAAATCGAACCTCAGTGGTTTCCTCTGATAATGGAGGGAGACTCCAAGATCATTATTAATATAGCTCTTAGACTGCTAAATAGGTCATAGGTGAGTAAGGTTACCCAGAAATGGAAAATAGAAAACATGTTGGAAAGCCTGATTTCCCTCCTTCAGACGGGCTTGGAGGTTAAGGTCAACCATGTGAGGTGAAAAAATAATGGTCTTGCAGACCTTTTAGCCAACCATGGAGTTCAGGTGATAGAAGAAATTTATAAAAGGAAGTGAGGAGATCTATCTGAATCAAACCTCAAAGAAATATGCAAGAGGATCATGTGGAAAGATCAACGGTGCCTCGGATGCAGGTGACCATGTCCCATGGGCAGTAGGAGGGGTGCCACATGCTAACCATGGGGTTGAGAACACAATGGATGCATGCAAATGAAGGCATGGCTGCAGGCATGCCTGGCGGCGACAGTTTAAGCGGGGGAAGGATGGTGACAGAGATTAGCAATAGGCAGGACAAAAAAATGGAGGTGAGGGCATTGGGGATGCAGGATTTGGAGGGGGGGAGGCACCACCTCTGTCCCATTCCACACGTTTGCGAAGGTATTATTGTCAGAAGTTGCAGGGAAGGAAGCACAAGAGATTTTGGAGAGAAGGAAGGGTTTATATGGTTGCGAAGGTGTAGGGGCAACATTGTTGAACTTTGGTGTAGCATGGAGGTCATGCTGGAAGGTGGTGGAGCTGTGTTGGAGGCTATGGACGAGGTACGTTGATGCTCACTTCTGGAAGAGAGGATGGAGGGCTGCTCACTTCTGGGGCACCATTGCATGGGTCGGTGAATAAGAAGTGGGAGAGGAGTCCTGGGGCAGAACATCATGCGCAGTTTTCTCAACCAGAGAAATGGGAGGTAGACTAGATTGGGAGGCACTATTCTTTGCTAAGAACGACGACAAGGATGCCTGCACCATTTCAAAAATGGAGGTAGACCTCGTTAAGTTATGTGTTGAGTTTATGGGAGGGGAGTCAAGGTGCACCTAATCTGGGTGTCAAGGATTCTCCTGGGACGTATAATTTGGAGAGGAGAAGAATTAGGCAAGCAGTTTGGGAAAACATCAGCAGCATTAGGGAAGCATTGGACAAAAGCCTCGACAAACTGCAGAACACTAGGATCATAGTTGGATATCTTGAAATTCTATGGCCCAACAAAGTGCTTCTGCTGGAATATTTCAAGGATGGAGAAGAAGAGTAAGATGAGACTAATCAAGAGTCAGAAAAGCCGGGATGGGAGGACCAAGACCAGGACTGATCAGGTGCCTTGGCCCCTTTTTTGTTATGACCATTTATCTATGTGATTTAAGCCTTGCAATGTCTATAGTTCACAGTCTTAGTAGGTGAAGCTAGTTACAAGTGGGAGTTTTGGCTCTACTACCTTTGTTAGGGGCCATCAAACTAGACTTTCCTCTAGTTTCCTGAAATGTGCAGAGAAACCTTTGTAATTTTAGACACATAGTCTAGCTTCTAGAATGTCGAAAAATCACTGTATGTAATCAAATTAATAGTTAATAGAAAGAAGCATATATTTGCTGATAGAAAAAAAATGAATAAATTTAGAATTATTTCTATTTAATATTTACTTTATAATTAATATCTTTAAAAAGCCTTAAATAAGTAATAAGGAATCAAAGTTAATTATAAAGAAAACTAATTAACTCAATATTATAGTTAGATTACTAATGTGAATTATTTTGTTATTATCTCTTATTTTAATTAAATAAATAAACCTAAATCTATTCTTTTATTATCTTTTATCTTAATTGAATAAATAAACCCTATTCCAAAAATGTTTTAAGAATAATACATAATTTTTATATTAGTAATTTTTTTAAAAAATAGTAATAACTACTATCTTTTTTTAGAAAGAATAATAATTAAAAAAAAAAAATTTAATAACTTACAATTCAATAAATATTAATAACTAAGTAGTATTATTTTTATTATATTATGTATTAAAAACGTTGAATAACTAAGATATACTTATAAATAAATATTAATAAACCAAATAATTATTTATTTTATCTAATAATAACCATGTTTATCGGTTAAAATTAATAATTATTCTTAATAATATTCACTTATAAGTAATATTATGGTTAAGAGCTAGACTAAAAATAACTAATTAGAATTATATCAATGTTACGATTTAATAAGTAATTAATGTTATGATTAATAGTTATTAATTAAAAATCTAGTTTGATTTTATCTACTTGTCTTTTATTGTTTTAAATAAAAATATAAAACCCTAATTTAAAAATATTTACCTAAGATATTATACCTCAGAGGATGAGTTGGTGGAACATATTTGTATGATGAAAGGAAGCCAGCTATCACTCATTTCACTCCCTCCATCCCTATTGAGATTATGAGGATTCTTAATAATCTCAAGATAGATCAAAAAAGAATGGATACATGTATATTCACTTTTGTATCCTTATTTTTGGAGATGCAATTAACTAAAGGATTTACAGACCGTATTCATCTGATACATCAAGAATTAAAGTTCAAAAAATCGTTATATTTTGAAGAAATGGATTTCAAGTTTCAGATCTACCATCAGACTCAACACTTACAGAATACAATCCCATAAGAAAATAAGTAGATAAAGAAAAGGTCATGAGAGAAAAAAGGGTTGAAACTCCTAGATCCACATTCTTCTAAAGCAAAATATTAATAAATGGATGAGAGACAACCGAATCTCCAAAAACGAGGGAGAAGAGAAGACAATGGATCTGACAAAACAATCATAGAGTAAAAACAACTTCATGGAGATCCAGGTTCATGGAAATAAATATGGATAAAAGAGGAATAGTTAAGGTCGAGGTGGAGCAAAGCATTCTCATGTTTCTAAGAGCTCAATTTCAAATAAAGAAATGCCAGCAATGTCAAAAAGCAATGAGCTGGAAATCGTTATGGCTACTACATATCTTGGCATATGGAAAAAAGTTCTAAAGAAAAATGGAAAAAAACAAAAATTCAATATATCTCATTAATTTTTTTATTTTATTCTAGCTAATATGAGTGCTTAAAACACATACAACACATACTATTGGTTGTCTCAGACAATATCTGAATATGAATTTTTATTTTATTAATAAAAAGCGTCTCAGGGAAGAAAAAAAAGAGACTATTTGAATTACTTGTGTAGTTAAGTTTTTTTATCAAATTAAAAAAAAAAAAATCATTTAGATATTAGGGAATTTCATTTTTTATATTGTTTATTTTTCAATTATAAATTGTTTTTACTTTGGGTTTTTCACTCTATTTACATTCTTCTAATTGAATTGATGTATTATGTAGTTTTTTCAATTGAATTAATTTATTATGTAGTTTTTTTAATTGAATTTTCTCTAATGGTTTATGGATTATGTTATAATATATAAATGCTTACAATCTTTTAATTTGATGGTTATGATTATATTTTAAATATAAAATAATTTATCTCAAAAGTTTTTAATTAAATTAAATTATGTGTAATTCTACTTGGATTGCGTTATGATATTTAGCCTATTTGATGATAATAATTACATATTTGATGATAATGGTTACATCGTAGGCATAAAGTGATGCAATGGTTCATAGCCTCCTCAATATTAATATAATAATGTGCCTTAAAATATAATTGTTACATGATTTATATAACATCATATAAATCATGGAGGATAATTTGTTGATTTAATCGTGAGAAATTCATATGCATATTATTTTACATTAATATATTGTCTTATGGATTTGTCGACTATGGCCATGTAGTATATTTTTATTTTATTATTTTTACCATGTGTTACATAATTCTATTGATAAAATATGTGTTACATAATTCTATTGATAAAATATTTGTTTGGGCGAACAATTTACCTAAGTTGTATGATTTGTGTAAAAATATTTCTTTTATTGAACACGATACTTGTCATGTCCCCATTTATTTTATTTTTTTTATTATTCATTTTGTCTATTAATTTGATTCTCCACTTACCTCTATGCTTTTTTGATGTTTCTTTGATATGATGGTAGGTGTTGAAATGAATTTCGTGTATGATGCAATGATGGCTGAATTAGACATTGGCTCTAAGAATTCAAAATTTCATTTGATTTTCCTTTTTCGCTAATCACTAGACCACTCATTTCATCTTAAGATAATTAACCTCCTCATAGCACCTTAAGCACATTTTGTATTTAACAAAGTTTCAATTAATTATAGTGACCTACTTAATTTTGTGCTTGTCAAAGTTTGGTTAAATGGTTCCCTATCCATTACATATACATACATATATGTATATACATTTACCTTTACCCTTAATCACATTAACTTTACGTTTGCAATGGAAATTGTAATAAAGTCTCTCTAACATGTCCATATGGTCATCTTATTCTTTGATACTAAGGCTCATTTAAAACTTAATGAAACATCCCTTCCTCATGAAGCGTCTCACTCCACACTTGCCACTTGTCGAAGGCTATGCGACAACCTGCCCTCCTCATGTGGCCCTCACAATCCTCAAGACTATAGAGGAATGACTAAGACCTCTTCATGAAGATCTACGGTTCATAAGCAATTCCACAAAACTCTAAGGGCTTACCTGCCTCTTCTTTCCTCATTTCCACTTTACGCTCACAAGGTGTGGGTGCCATGCTTGAGGGAGTTGTTGCACTATTAGCTCATACCTTCATATCGTTTCCAGGGTGCCATGGTACCTCTTTTCAATCACTATACCACATCTATGTGTTAATTTTGTGCAATAGAATGCTGCTTGAGGGAGTATATGGCTACGCAGTGGATTGTTTTCCTAATTTTCTCTCAGGTAAATCGATTTGCAACATTTTTTGAGTGCTTGATTTTGGCATGAAATGTATTTGGTATTTTGGTTCCTTACCCTTCCATATTTTCTTATAATTCTTCTTTATGATATTTACAAATAAACGCCAAGTCAGATTCAACCTTAGTAGTCAAATTCTCAGGTAAACCTCTCACTCTTTTTGTCATAATTCGTATATACTTTGTTATTTTATTATTATTATTTAAATTGTATATACCCATATCACAGTTCCATTTTTATTACACAGGGGAGCGACCTCTTGTTTATCTACATGGCCACATGGTAATATTTCTCACCATTCTTGCATCATTAAGGGGAAATTTTTTTGGGTCTGATTCGTTAATCTCATGCCCCTTTTCCTCAGTGCGAGGGAAATTTATGTCCACCCATTAAATTCTGGGTTTGGTCATTGTACATTTGATATGTTAAACAACTTTTTTTCTAGTTTCTATTCTACCCATTCAATTCTGGGTTTTACAAGTTATTTATTTACATGTTAGCTATGCTTGACTATCATTTCTCTCAGAGCCTAGTTTTCTTCTATGTAGAGGTGGAGAAAATATTTATCATGACAATGTATTTAGGTAAGGTATTCCACTGTCCTCACACGGTGATAATTTCGATATGATGTTGTTGTGTCCCTTTCAACTCTTCCTAATTTTCATGTCCCTATTCTCCCAGGTACGATGTTGTGTTTCTTGGTCTACGTGAATTTCGTTGTTCTACCATTTTCCCATACTTACTAGTTGTGTCCTTTCTTGGGTTGGTAGTACGATTGTTCCACCATGATTTTTCTTCTGGAAACGATTTTGGGTTTTAATAGTTTGGCGATGCTACTGTAGTTTCAACATTCTGATGTCAATGCCATAAATGGCCTCTGATTCGGATGAACTCTTGTAATATACTTTTCCTATTTATAACACAATCATACATAGGTGACGGTATAAAATTACACAGTCAAGTGTTATTTTCTTGTATCTGGAAAACATGATATTTAACTCTGGATATGAATTTTATTTACTCAACATTTACTATGATGGATGTGTATGCATTTCCTCATGCTATATTAATGAAATTATTATTTTTTTCTTCCTTTGATACCTTAAGATGTTATGGGAGTCATTCCTCTTTGATATCGTTTCCTATATTTATTCAATATGAATGCATATTGTTACTAAATTGATAATAGAATCCTTTTGGTTGAGTTTATGATTAAATGTGAAGTACGACCTCTTTCTACACTGTATTATGCTTTTAATTCTTTCTTTTGTTATAGAAAAATAGACATAATTTGCTTAAGAATTAAATCAAAGTATTTCACTTTTTAATTTACACAGTAGCTTATATGTTGTTATAGCATAGTAGACATACTTTGATTAATAATTCAATCAACGTCTTTCAACATTTACTTTACAGAGTAAATTATATGTAGCACTCTCTGTTCTATTTACTCTTTTGAGAGAATAAAAATAATACCATTTTATAAATGATAGATTTGTTTTCTCTTAGTCTATACGTTTAAAAATTATTCTATAAATTCTAACAGTAGGTCAGAATTAGCATCTCCTAATGCCAACATGATTTAGTGTACCTAACTAACCTTTTATCCTCAAGGAAGTGTGACTATAATTATTTTCTAAAATAATGACCAACAATCACAATCCTTTTGTCGGCAATAATTAATAATTAATCTCTTTTATACCTTGCATCTGTTATAAAAGATATCTTATTTTTGCTAAATTACAACTTTGCTACACATATAGGAATACATGTTGGGTTGAGAATATATTCATAACTTACTTTTTCTTACATTTCAATCTACTATACATAAATCTACGATATACAGTTTTGAAGGAAAGTAAGGGAACTAGTCGACCTATCCATTTAAAATATCAAAGATTATGCTCTAGGAGTATTTCCACTACACAGTGACTACTTCATGACCTTTGAATGGACTAATTTCTTGGATCAATGTTCAATAGTTCATATTCCTTAAACCATTTTTTGATACCAATCCACACTTATTTAGTACATCAATAGTTATTGATTCCAAAATAGAATGTTTCTATTAAAACTTAGACAAGTTGATGGATCAAATCAACATTATAACACAAGAATTTAAATATAATTATTTCTACATGTTGCATACCAACTTATAAAGATGGTTTGCCTTCCAACCACGAGCTTCTCCTTAGATCTCTCCCCTGAGCAGAGATCTAATTTCCCCCAATGTTGACAACCTCTTGTCAAACTAGTGAAGGCACTTTTAA
Organism: Pinus albicaulis; assembly: GCA_034641835.2. Lineage (NCBI taxonomy): Eukaryota > Viridiplantae > Streptophyta > Pinopsida > Pinales > Pinaceae > Pinus > Pinus albicaulis. The sequence goes on from CM076572.1 coordinate 866,397,541, forward strand.
ACCAGCTTTCCCCAAAAAGTTTCCATAATGATGGGGCTTTTACTTTTGTTTTTTCCATAAAATTTTTGTTTTAAAAACTCCCTTATCCTCAGCGTTATTTTTTCTTACCTCTTTCTAGTAATTTTCCACTTTACTGAGGATTCCTTACATATTTTCTTCTATCTATTTTTTTTTCAATTTTATTTCTCTCCAAAGGAATTTTTTGGAGAATTTGAGAAAGTATGAAATTCAATCATATCTTCATGGATAATAATTTCCAGATCTCTCTACATTCAGTCTTTTCAATATTGGTAAAATTTATCTTCAATAATTATTAATTATAATTATAATTCCTCCCAGAGCATGTTTTTTCATAAGTCCGCATAGCATTTTTCCTATCTACCTAAAAACATAATAGTTGTAAATCAAGGGTATTACAATATTGGAGTGCTTGTGAACTACCACTAGTCTTTTTATTAAAATACTAATCTTATATTATTACACCATTAAATGACTTACTTTTAAGTTGATAAAACCATTTCACTGTGCTTAGAGTACTATTTTCAGTTTAAAACAGTTCATTTTAGAAAGGTTTTAAATTTTTCAAAATATTACCATTGGTAAAAAATTAAAAGTATATTATTTAGATTAATTTTTAAATATTATAAAATAAATAAATAAATATTATAAACATTATAAAATAAATTATAAAAAATTAAAAGTAAGCTATAATTATTTAAAATGTTTATTTTATATATATATATATATATATATATATATATATATATATATATATATATAGGGATTAGTTTAAACATAATTTTTATTTATTTATTAGTTGGAATTATGCAATAAAATTTTTGAAAAAATTATGTATTTGTGTTATTTAAAATATATTTTTTGATATATAAACAAATTTAGGATCCTCAAAAATTCTTAAGAATCTTGAAATATGCAAATCTCAAACTTACCATTCCAAAAAAAATCTCCACTGCATTTTATTCCAACAATATTAAAAAAAAAAACAATAAATTTACCAATTGTTCCAAAATTAAAATATGCATTTTCATATTCCCTACTATGACATTGAATAATATCATGATATATAAACGATTATTGTAGTTGCATAATCATCAACTCAAAATCCATAAAATTATTGGAATTCATGCCTCGAAGCACACACCATCGTGTTTTGGTTGTGTGACACTTTTTTTTTTATCATATTTTATTTTTATCTTTAAAATTGAAATTTAACATTACTGGAAGAAGTGTCAGAAATCACGAACGAGTGTGTCTTGGCTATATGACACTTTTCTACAACTGTTTTTTTTATGTATTTAAAATAGAAATTTTATTTTATTTTTCTCTGGAAAATTAGAGTAAGTCTATCTGAAGGGACTACACTTTCTGAAAAAACTAATCAGAGGCTAATCCTAAGGGTGTAGAGGAGAATTTATCCCTTGACCTCCCAATGTCACGTGTTTTAACAACGATACCTCCACCAATTAAACTAACCCTTAAGACTAAAATAAAAATTTTGTTTCTCTTAAGATAAAAGTAATATTATTGCAATAATATAGATTAAATGACTGAAATTAGACATCACTCTATAATAAGTATAAAAAATAGTTAGTTTATTATACATGTCACATTCATATAATTAAAATAACTATAAAACTAACTAATTAACTTTTATTTAAAATTATTATTTTTTAATTATAAAAATAATTAATTAATATATATATATATATATATAAACATTGAACCAAATTTTTAATCATCTAAATTTATATTTATTAGTCCTTGACATTGCAAAGATTTGGTTTTAACTTCTCATTACTTTAGATTTGACCAATATATTCTCTAATTTTTAACTTTATAAAATATATATTTATTTTTTAACATTTTTAGAAAAACCAATTTTAAAGGTCTTATTTCCACCTTCACTAGAATTACAATCAAGAATAATAAAATAACAATTATTCTAGCAAAATTATATACCACAGTTAAAGCTTGTGCAACTGCATTTTCCCTAGTGTATGGGAGTTCATATATATATATATATATATATATATATATATATATATAGTAACGGCTTTCTCTTTTCATGCATGTGAAGGAAGTGTATAATTCCTTTAGATTTCAGGATTTTACATGTTTCATTTTAAAACATATTAATATCAAGAAATATTTCTCATAAATAAAATATTTCAATACCCACATTAAGTGAAATATTTATAGATCCATCAAAAAATTGGTTGAAACTAAAAAAATGATTTTATCCACCATTGCTTCTTACATATCATATTTATAATTCTTTTAATTTTTAATGTGTAGATGACACATGGAATCTAAAAAATCGTGATTACCAAATGGTTATTTGAATTGTTGTTAATTAAAACATTTCAATACAAACTATATAGACCTAATGCAGTTAAAATTAAAAATTTCCTTATTGTTAAAACATTTTAATGATGTGTTTTTTAATATGAGGTAGATGTGTCACATCACACATGCTTGGTATGTAGTTGAAAAATGGAATATCAAGAATTGTGGTGACCATTTTGATTCAATATCTATTATGCAAGGAGAGGTGTCAAATTTTGTGGAATGGTTCACACAATTGGGAATAGGATCATTCTAGGTGCATGGTGGTCAAGGAATTTGATTCTGTGTAGCTAAATATGAGAGAGTTATATTAATAATTTTCATGCATAACATGAAGTTTACATGTGGCATATTGAAAACTTACATAACTCTATCTTATGTCAAAAGTTATCAAATTCTCCAGGAAATTTTCATCTCAAGAGATCTCATACATATTAATACTCGATGGATCAACATTTAGGAAACATCTTTGTTGGTATATTAAATTCTAATCCAAAGGAACACACATTTAAAGGTATAACATAAATCATAACCTATCCTAAAATAGCACTAATGAATGATATCTTCTTTTTTATGTGACAAGAGGCCTTACACCAAAAAACAATGCATAGCTTAGTTTATACAGTTTTAGGTACCTTTTCCTCCTTTCAATCTCAATATGTAATCTCTAATGAAGAAATGCATGTTCTTAACAGCTAAAGTTACTCAAAATTATTTATCTCTTTAATGCTAATTAATTTTAGTGGCGTGTAGCATCTATTTTTTTTTTACCTATCATGTTAACTAGGTCTAGCTTGGTTCCATTTGATATAAAATTTACCATAGTGATTTAAATTGGGGAAGAGTTTTTTCAAAAAAATTATTCCTCGTCATGATCTCAATTGGTGAAGAGAATAAGGAGAGGAAGGAAGAAAAGAAGGGTGGGGGTGATAAGAAGGAAAATACGCCTCTCAGAATTGTGATAAAGGTGGATATCCATTGTGAATGTTGTTCTATAAAGGTCAATAAGTGTGTCAAAGACATGGTTGATTTATACACACATTTAATATGTGTTATTTTGCATGAATTTATTCCTTGAAGTTGTGCCAGTGGAAGAGATTTTGAAAAAAAACCTTTATGTCTTTGCTACGAGCCATGGTAACAATTTTTCTCAAGGTTCATTTTCATTGTGATGGGTGTGCCCAATCAGTGAATAAAACTATCCTTGTAATGAGAGGTATTGTGTTCAGTTACTTATTCAATGTCATCATTGTTGTGCTATTTTTGTTTAATGGCATGTAGATCAATGTTCATGTTGAGCTCTGGGATTAAAGGTTTTTGAAATAACAATGTTAATCATATGGATTATCATTATAACCAAAGCATGGTGGAAGAATTTGAGAAAGCCTTTTTGGTGAAATATGTAACACATTGAATCCAAGATAGAACAAAAATATGAATGCAAAACGCTCATCCTACCTCAACTAGGCTTGTCCTGGAATTCATTTTTTATTACTATACCAATCTTTGAATACTCATGCAAGTGTACAATTTAAGAATAATAACACATAATTTTGAAGTTTGAACTGGAAATAGTAGTAATTATAATTCAACAACATTGGAAAAAAAATTACAAACCACAGACGTCTCTATTTACTTGAGCATTTAATGTATTATAAATAAATGATATTAAAACACCTTAATTTGATAATCAATTTATTGTATATGAAAAAAGTTTCAATAAGTTTCAATATCACTCTTCATTTCAACCACCAATTTAAGGTTTAAGATAAAAATGAGGTTGTGTCTCTTGGGGAATATGGTCTTCTCTTATCTATATAGAATATCTTTCAAGGGATTTTAAATGTGTTCTTTCTTCTCCTATATCTAAGCTTGCATGCACTACAAGTTATTCAAACTTGCAAGTTGTAACAAAGTTATTTTTTATTGTGATTTAGGTTCCTTTATAAAAGTGGATATAATAAATTATTCAATAACCCAATAACCCCCTTGATAAATTTTAGAACAAATACCTTATTCATTATTTTCTTTTGTTAAAGCTTCCACTCAACATGACAACCCAACCACTGCTTTGATTTATATTTAACAGTGGGACAAAGACATTATGCCACACTACGAAATTATTTATAAACTAAGAAGACATGAAGAGTATATTTCAACACCTCTCTCTTTACATTGCAGGTTCATTGGAGCTTTAAAACATACCTCAGTCATTTTAGAAATAAAAATTAGAAGAGGCAGATACTAACATGGAATGTTTGTATCTTGATGTGATATGCTAGTTTCAGAGGAATTTGTAGGAAACTTCATTGTTATGTTTTTTTTTAAAAGATTTAAATGCCTGCAAAATATAGGTCCACTAAGCACAAATTTAGACGTGAAATTTAAACCCTAGTGGAGAGCATGAAGGCGGATTCTACAAGAGAAAAAGCAGGGCCAGAGCTCCCGAAGTCCTTGTTCTACAAAAGAAAACTTGAAAAAGGAACATGCACTTACACTTATTGATTTTGTTCTTTTTCACAATCGTGTCAAATTCTACCGAAAAAAAAAGCAGATCCATAGCTCTTGAAGGCCTTTCTCCATAAAAGAAACCTTAAAGAAAGTAACATGCCCTTAATTTTGTTCTTTGTGGCAAAATTTGAACGCCTGCAAAATAGACGTCCACTAAGCACGAATTTGAAATATTTGAGACCATCAGTGATGACCAAAATCCCTACTCAGAATCTAAGAAACCTTAAATCAAAAGGATTTAACTGACATACATCATCAATCACAAATGAAACCCATAAATCTACCTGATGCTAGCCTTGACGAGTCTCTTCCTCGCAAGGAACCTCATAATGGGGTGCATGAGCACTATGGTTATGGGCACCCTCACAGGAAGCAACACCTTATTACAAAACCAATGCCAAGGCTCCTCCACTAGATTTTAAAAGTTAAAACTCTCAATCTTCCCTTTTGTGGTCTGTCCCTTTACATTTATTTATTAGTTTACCCTTAATTTTTCCCATGAACCTCTTTGGAGTGACTGTAATGACCCCAAGGTGACGTACCAGTTACACCTATAACAATGTACCATTCACCAGCCTGTACCTACCTATATTGTCATCCAACGAGGAAAAATACTCTAATCATCTAACACACAATATCAAAAACCCATAGAAGTACACAGTCTCACCGAGGGGATTTTTTCTCAAGAAGGAATGTCCTACAGAATAATTAGAAATTTATTTTATAATATATTTTATAGTGTCAAAATTAAATAAACAAAAAGTTACAATCTATTTTTAAATTATTATTAATTATCATAAAATTACTATATAAGATAAATGAGAATTGTAAAAATTTAATTTAATTTAACTGAAAATGAAAAAAACATAATTATTTTAAAAATAAACTTCAATCATCTACTAAAAATATTCCATTTAAAATTTATTATTCATTAAATAATTATTAACTATCAAAGTAAAATTTTAAAAACTCTATGGTAAAATAGATATCTTCAATTCTAATTTCAATTCTCAAATATAATATTATTTCCAATACACTATTATAACATAATAATATTACTACACATGTTTATTCTGCATGTTTTGCAGTGGTCCCTCCAATCCTGCAGCCTTGAAAACCCACCGTATTCATGCTGGCCAGTGACTATTGGCATCAAAGTCGATTTCTTGTAACCGTAGAGAATTTGCTTGGTATGGGCAGCTAAATATATCCAAGTTTTCCAACCATGACTCCGAGATCAATATGCCACAGATAATATTTTCTTTCCTTAATTTTTTCTTCAATTGGTAAAACCATTCGTGGAGGGACACACCCTAATTATTTTTGTATATGATGAATGGTAAGCATAGAGATATAAAATTAAAAACACTCATCCCTCTTGTGTACTATCATATTTTTTAAAGTGTGTTTGTTTTTTTTAATGATGGAAATGATTCAATATCATCATCAATTATAAATTCTAGAGAAAATTTGATAATTATAGATATAATTTTATGATCTATGTAACTTTAATGTTTTGTAATTTGCTAGACAATTTTTCAAATCATATGGAATAGAGTTGTCTTTAATGTTACTTTTTGGAAAGTTTTCTAATTTCTTTTTTTGATTTAATATTTTAAAAATCTCGTAGGAATTCAATGAAATTCCAAGTTTGATGGGTAAAATTTTCAAAATAGAAGTGCCCTCAGGGTTTTTCACAGTGTTGAATCCATATATACAATCAAAAAATATGTTTGAATAAAACAAATTAAGATTTCCACTGAATTCCATCCAAAAAATAAACCAAAAAATACAAAAAATCACATTAAAGAAAACTGCATTTCCATCCTTATAATAATCATGCAATTAAAATGGTCTTCTGAGACAATTGTTTGTCTTTGAATTAAATTAATAATAATCGTATCAACCACCATTTTCACAAATCGTGTCCACTTCTTCGCACAAGACTCCTAATAGGATCTATTAAGCACATTTCTTTCAACACTGAGAGAAGGTAAAAAAAAATGATGATTGCGAGGGATGGAAAAGGGTTGCTTTCCTAAAGAATTCTTTCAAGCCACATAATTGATGCAGAAGATATGAAAAATGGTGACGCTCAACCCACCTTTTATCATTGACTATGATGAGTTATGTTGTAAACCCATGGGTCACCATCCTTTAAAAAGAAAATAAATAATATGCTCATGGTCGCTCTAGAATGATGAAAGGGAGCTAATTACTATGCTAGCGTCATCGTATGTCACCATAGGAGACTCAACCTACCGACCACTATTTGATTCCCCAAACTTCCCTTGTCGTGATGTACCTCCTGTTGGCCTGGATAACGGAGTCGCCGAGGCCAACGACACGAGAGGTCGAATCGAGACGGAAAACAATCCATTGAATTTGGTGCTCAGGAAAGATGAAGTGCTATAAGATAATGCGAGTATAGCATCATGGAATATTGAGAGAAGTGTAATTTTAATAACTACTGAATTTATGAATACAATAAGCTAATACCATGAACAAATACAATGAATTGTAATAAACTTCTCAAGTCCAAAAAAAAATTTAAACTGTTGGAATTATTGGGGAATTCCAAACAACAATGGAGAGAAAAAACTCTCCTCTACAACACAGAGAAGTTTAAAACAGAAATTTTAATCGCAGATAGAGATTGCATGAAAATGCTTTCTATTTCATTAAAACAGAACTAAAAAAAACTGTTACAAATTTTCTTCCTCAACAGTGAGGGATTCACAAAATATGAATAGGGACTGCTACAGACGCAGTGCTCCACAAAATAAAACTTCTCTCTCTGTCTCTCAAGAACGCACAAGCAATGCTTTTGTTCTTCTTACTATGGTTTTCTTTGCCTGCGGGCTCACACAGCATTTACAATGCAATACAATACATTCATTACCAATGCACGTGGGCCTTTTCCCTTTATATATGGCGTGGCGGCACAAATTACATATAAAACATAGACAAATAAATAAACCAAAATACAAAGGAAAACCTTTGCGCAACATAAATCTTTAACTTTGGCACGACGTACGAGTGGGGACCACATCGTAGTCGGCCATCGCAATTGTGGAAATTGCGATATGCGATATGGTGAAATGGTGGAACAACAAAAAATGCGATTTGTGATATTGCGATGGTGCGATGGGCGCACATTGCAACTTTCAACATTTGCAATCAACACATATATATGTGGCGGAACAAATTTGCGATATACGATTTGTGCGATCTTGCGATGGCGCGACGATCGCACATCGCAACAAACTATCTTGCGATGGCGGAGAGCGATGACAACATTGAAATATGCGATATGTGATATTTCGACGGCGCATATCACATATCACAAATTTCAATATTTGCGATCAATACAATGGAATGGGCGGAGGGCAATTTGCGACATTGCGATGTTGCGATCGTGCGATGGCACAACGATCACAAACATCGCAAATAATCCACATCAACAAGACACTTCATATCTGAAAACTGAAAATTGCACTCTGTGATCTGCGCTAAAGCGCTTAAGTGGTAGGGACCACTTTTCCTTCCTCCTCATAAAATACTTCTGCCTGTTTATAAGCAATTCATTCATTTTGGTTGTTGAGGGCTTTAAAGCCCGACTTGACTGTTTTAATTAAACCTGCTCCTCCATAGAATTGAACTACGGGAAATATTCTCTCCTCCGTCAAAAATGACTTCGCCCATACTTCAAAATTAATTCCTGTCTCTGTCATACATGGCTATGGCCCATCATCAGTAAATTCTTCTCCTCACGTTCTTCATTCTTCTTTAATACAGAGTGCTGTGCACTCAAAACTCTGCACTGCTGTTGCTACTACTGCCTCTGTACTTTGTTCTTCCTGCCCAAAGGCTGGCAGGTGACTTTAATATTTCAACACTCCCCCTTAAATTCAACTGCTGGGTTGTCCATCAAAACCAAACATTTTCTCAAAAATTCAAATTTTTTCTGTGCCAATGGCTTTGTCAAAATATCTTCATATTGCTCCTCTATTTTACAATGTTGTAAAACAACTTCTCCATTGTTCACCAATTCTCTGATATAGTGAAACTTTGTGTCTATGTGCTTCATTCTCTTATGAAACACAAAATTCTTTGATAATGCAATAGCTGAGCTATTGTCACAATAAATCACAGTGCCCTTTACCTGTTCTTGGCACAAAATTCTCAACATTCTTCTCATCCAAATTGCTTGACACGCTGCTGTTGTAGCTGCCACATATTCTGCCTCTGCTGTAGATAATTCTACAATAGGTTGTTTCTTGGAAGCCCATGAAATGGCTCCTAAACCCATATGAAAAACATAACCAGAAGTGCTCTTCCGGTCATCTACACTTCCAGCCCAATCACTGTCAGTGTATCCAACTAATTCTGAATTTTCTGAAGCTGTATACAAAATACCAAATCCTTTTGTCCCTTTAACATACCTCAGAATTCTCTTTGCTGCTTGCCAATGTGCTTCTTTTGGCTTCTCCATAAATATGGAAATTAAACTAACAACATGCATAATATCGGGCCTAGTTGCAGTCAAATACATGAGGCTGCCAGCTATGCTTTTATACAGACTTGGATCAAAATCCTTGCTATTGTCATCTTTTCTCAACTTCAATCCCATTACTGTGGGATTAATTGCAGCTTTGCACTCCTGCATATTAAATCTTTCTAAAAATTGATTCACATACTTTGCTTGAGATATAAAAATCCCTTTTTCACTTTGCTCTACTTCTATTCCCAAGAAGTATCTCAACAAACCCATGTCAGTGATTTCAAATTCATCTTTCATGACTGTTTAAAAATTTTCAACAAGGTAATCATCATTACCTATAAAAATTAAATCATCAACATATAAAACAACAATCAACATCTTACCATCCTTTTCTTTGATGTAGAGGGTGGGTTATCCCTCACACTTTTCAAATCCATTTTCCAGTAGATAGGAGTCTATCCTACTGTACCATGCTCTTGGAGCTTGCTTCAGCCCATAAAGAGCTTTCTTCAATTTGCAGACCTTATGCTCTTGGCCTTTCTTTTCATATCCGAGAGGTTGTTCCACATATACCTCTTCCATTAAAATTCCATTTAAAAATGCGGATTTTACATCCATCTGATATACTTTCCATTTGTTTTGTGCTGTTATGGACAACACTGCTCTTAATATCTCCATTCTTGCAACTGGTGCAAAATTTTCTTCATAATCAATTCCTTGCTTCTGCTTGTATCCCTTAACAACAAGTCTGGCCTTGTGTCTCTCTATTTTTCCTTCAGCATTTCTCTTGGTCTTATAGACCCATTTTACACCAATGACTTCTTTACCTTTTGGGAGATCAACCAGCTCCCATGTTTTGTTCTTCTCTATGGCTTTAATTTCATCATCCATAGCTTATATCCATTTTCTATCTTTAATAGCATCTTCAAAATGAATAGGATCATAAACTTGAAAAGATAAAGAAAATAAGGAATTCATACCTTCGTTTGCTTCTCCTTGCTCATAAATTTCTCTAATACTTCTGAACCTTGTTCCGCTTTCACTTGGTGTAGTTGTGCTTGATGAAGCACTCATTTCTGCTCCATGTGTTGTGCTTGGAGATGCATTCCCACTTCTTCTCAAGGGTGTTCTTGCTACTGCTTTAGGTGTCCCTTGTTGTTCTTGTGTTGGTGGAGGTTGTGCTGCCGATGAGTTGTTAATTTCAACCACATTTCCTTCATCTTCATCATGAGATAAATATCTTTTAACATTGACTGTTTTCTCTATGCTTCCATCCCATGCTTCCTCTTCAATGAATTGCACATCTATGCTTACCACAAAGTTCTTTGTGGATGGGTTATATAATCTGTATCCTTTGGAATCCTCACAATATCCAAGGAAAATGCACTTCTCCCCCTTACTATCCAACTTCTTTCTCAACTTGTCTGGAATGTGTACATATGCCACACATCCAAAAACGCTCATGTGGGTGACTCCCTATTTTCTGCCACTCCACGCTTCTTCTGGAACTTTGTTCATCATAGCTTTTATAGGGCATCTATTTAAAATATATGCAGCACAGTTTGCTGCTTCTGCCCAATACTCATTCGGCAAATGTTTTGCCTTCAGCATACTTCTCACCATTTCCATTATGGTTTGATTCTTTCTTTCAGCAACTCCATTCTGTTACGATGTGTACCTTGTGGTAAATTGCTTGTGTATGCCATTCTCTCTGCAAAAACATAGAAACTCCTTTGAGATGTGTTCTCCTCCTCTTTCAGTTCTGAGGAATTTAATATAAAATCCGCTCTGTTTCTCTAGAAGAGCTTTAAAGTGGCAAAATTTCTGAAAAACTTCACTCATATTTCAGAAAATAAACCCACACTTTTCTTGTGAAATCATCTATGAAGGTCAGCATATAGTTGCTGCCTGAAACTGATGCTGTCTACATCGGCCCACATAAATCTGAGTGAATAATTTCTAAGGGTGGTTTTTCCCTTATGCTTTTCCCTGAAGGAAAATTTTCTCTGTGTTGCTTTCCCAAGATGCAGCCTTCACATAGGCTGTCAGGCTTCTCAATCAATGGTAAACCTCTTACGATTCCTTTTCTGTGCAGCAGATTTAATCCTCTGAAATTGAGATGTCCAAATCTCAAGTGCCATAACCAATTTACATCTTTCTCTTCCTTCTGGAAGGCTTCTTGTGTTACAGCTGCTACATTCTTTCCTTTTCCTTTCAATTCAATGTTGAGCTTGAGCGGAAACATTCTATTGCTAGTCATTTGGATTTCAGCAATGATTTTCTTGCTTGGAGGAATATCTTTTATGGTGCACACATCATCTTTAAAAATTACATTGTAACCTTTATTTATGAGCTGCCCAGTGCTCAAAATATTACATTTCAGACCTGGAACATAATACACATCAGGGACAAATTTCTGCTCCCCATTTCTTGCTCGAATACTTACTCTGCCGTTCCCTTTGACAAAGATTTTAGTATCAGTCCCTGTGGTCACTTCAGATTTTACTTCTTCATCTAGATTGGCAAACATTTCTTTGTTGCCATTCATATGATTACTACATCCAGAATCTAAGAACCAAACATCATCTTCTCTATCTTGTGCTACATTACAAGCTAACAGCACATTACTTGGGTTCTTTTCTTCTTTTTCTACATTAGCATTCTGCTTATTCTTCATGTCATTCTACTTCTTTCTACATTCATTGGAATAGTGCCCATATTTCTTGCAATAATGACACTGGACATTGGATTTGTCATACCTTTGTCCATGAGCACGTAGGTGTTGATGTCCACCTTGCTGGCTGTTGCATTGGCCGTGGCTCTGACTTTGACTATTGCTCCTTACATATGAATGTGAAGGGCTATTCCTTCCACCTCTGTTTTGGCTTCTGCCTCTTCCTCTTCCTGAAAGCATTTGGGTCTTGAAGGCATGCTCAAGAGATGATTGTTCATCTCTGCTCAATCTCTGTTCATGAGTTATCAACGAGGCATGAATTTCATCAACTGTGAACTGTGAGAGATCTTTGGTCTCTTCTATGCTGGTAACAATAACATCAAACTTTGAGGGTAAGCATCTCAAAAGTTTCTCCACTATTATTCTTTCTTCAAGAGTTTCTCCATGGGATCTTATCTGATTTACAATCCCAATCACATGTGTAAAAAATGTGTCTACACTGTCTGACTCTTTCATGCAAAGAGTTTTGAAATCTCTTCTCAGCAACTGAAGTTTTGTTGCCTTAACTTTCTCCATACCTTGATAGGCTACTTTCAGAGTTTCCCATGCCTCCTTGGATCTCTTAGCTGCGGCTATCCTTGGAAACACACTCTCATTTACAGCTTGATACAATAAGAAGAGAGCTTTAGAGTCTTTCTTCCTATTATTCTTCAACACATCCTTCTCTGCTTGAGTTAAGGCATTAAAAGCCTACTCATCAGCTGGTTCTGTAAAACCATATTCTACTAATTCCCATAAGTCTTGTGATACAAACAGGGCTCTCATGGTAATGGCCCAATAATCATAGTTCTTTCCATTAAACTATGGAAGTTGAACATTTCCAAGACTCATACCAGTGCTTGGTCCAGCCATTGCTTCAAAACTGAACTCTAAGCTTAAATAAACTGTCTTTCCTTTCTCTTCACTTAAACAAACTGTCTTTCCTTTCTCTGAAAGAACAACTATTTTAAGACAAGAATAACAATTCTGTTATCTTTGAGAAATACCTGAACTTTGACTTCTGTTGGGCTTTCACGTTGCTGGAGAAAACGCTTCAACAATTCTTCTTTGTAACACCCCCAATTTATGTGTTGCATTTCAAAGCTAGACATTTGAACTTAAATCCTAAGGGGAGTGGACCCCAAAGGATAAGTATTTTGTGAATGTAATTAAATATTTAATTTGCAGAAATAAATAAAAAGGATGATGTGCATATTGACCAAAAATGAGATTATGAGATCACTTGCCAAATCCATGAGGATGGATAAGGCAACCAATCCCCACAATATTTCAAAAAAATCCTTGAAATAAATTATTACTAATTTAGATTTGAGGAAGAATCTAAATTTCCCCAATGATGAGGAAAGTAGTTGGGAAGAGGTCAAAAGCTAGAAAAGCTGAGGAAAAGCATAAAACAGCTTTAAAGAATCCCTAAGATGGGAAGCCTAGGCAAACAGGAAGAAAAGCATCCTGCTATTCTGGACGCAGAATTAGAAACAGGCTATGGGGAACTATTAGCTTAAATAAGCTTCTCCTAAACAGATCAGAGGTTGATCTATGGTGGAGGTGATCTTAGCTCGGGGGTGAGTTCTGGGAGACAAAAGAACTCTAAGGTTGGGAGGTTGGTCTAACTCATCTGTGGTATGTCTTCTTGAAATTTTCTGAAATTGATTTTGTTAAAAAGGATGAATTGGCTACATATAAAAGTTTATGAATATTAGTATATAATTTTACATTTAACAGAATTAGGTATAAGACATTCATCTCATAATTCTGTATGGTTGTAAAGTTTAAAATCTGTGATGAGGAATCCACCAGAATCTCTAAACCTAAGTGGTTTAAATCTGGGAATACATAGTCCCTCACAGATGACAATTTTGGTTTGAGTTGCCTTAATCTTAGTCATATTCTAACATGAACATGATTCAGTAAACCAGATATTAAATTCCTACTTTCTGTATTAATACTCAAGAGCCAGAATAAACAACACTATGTTACAGCTAGTAATTGAAATTCGAATTTCTGCTGAGGATTGAACTGCATCGTAGTATTGAAATTTTAAAGTGATTATAACTGTGAGTTACCTGGTCAACACTACTTTACCGAATCATTAGCAAATGTGATGGAATAATTCTACCCATACGATTTCTTTTGGAGAATACGAACAGAGTATTTTAGTAGCATATGTTCATATGACGGTGAGGTATGCCAGTATGCAATGAGTAAATCCTATCTTCTTCTTTTAATCATATACACTGTAGCCAAAGATTTTATATGGGTAAATTACAATGCCTGTGTTAAGTTTAATGTTGAATATAGTGAGAGGTAGTGCGTTAAACAAGTATATTGAACATTACAAAATAATTCCGAAATCTCGGAAATGTCATGGATACGAATGTAAAAGTTGAAGGCTGAATATAAACAAATAAAAACAATTATTTCAGGCGCATAGGTAAATTCTCATATCGTCATGAAATTAAGATTATAACAGTGCGGAAAGGAAGATATTATGAGCTCTGTATCATGGTGCCACATGCACCAGTTAAGCTATCAGTATAAACAATAAACTCAGTATGAGGCCACCTCGAGTGCGAGGGTACCTATACCATTCGATGAACCATAATGAGTATTAGTGCTGAACGATACATAACCAAAAGAAACAAAAACAATTCTACAACCAGTTGAGTATTCGAGTTAAAGGGGTTTAGGGAGTAAACAGTATTAAACTACATTCTTTTACACAACCTTTATATACCTGTAAAACTGAAGCACCCTGACGCACTGAAGCTATTTTTATAGTCATACATACATTAGTAAAGTTTAAAGCGGCACTACTGGTCATCATTAACATAAACGAAACAAGAATCGATCAAAAAGATACCTCTGTGTATTGCCGGACGTCGTTCGAGTAAACTGGGTTAAGTTCCGGCCAAGAATTTCTCCATAGGATATGAGCTGGGTTCGATGGTACGAACTATTTATAGCATAAATGTTTTGCAATCGTGTTACAGTTACAATATGATACCCGAAAAAATTAAAACAAGAAATAGAGACGCAATATGCGGTACCTAAACCGTAGCTATAACGAAGATCACAAAAGAAATTACATTTAGGTTCAAGAAGCAGTGCCTGTTAGGCCACGCCAAACTCGAACAAATTTACTGAGTGGGACGTGAGGAAAAAACCTCGTCAAAAGTAGGGGTAAAAATGTTACATGAATTAAGAGCAAACCCTGACAGAAGCTTAAAGCATTGCAATAGAAGGCCGTAGCCATGTATTCTGGTTAACTGCAAGGGAGGAAAATAACAAGGTATGAGTAGCTAAAAATATAAAAGGAAGGAATAGCCAGTAGACAAAGTCTCAAATGGAAATAACATACCCTGAAATTGAATCGCTCTAAAGCCAGCGTCTGGAAAAGAAGCCTGAACCGTATTAGACCGATAAGAATTCCCCGACTCCGGTGTTAGGGTAGTGGCTGCCAGTTTTGAATTAAACAAATCCAACTATGTCCCACGAAGGACAACCATTCCGGAGCTCAGGCTTGAAAACCAGGAGCTTCTGTGCAATGATAACCATTTGCAAAAGGAAAAATCGCATCGCTGAAAATAATAAGGGGAGTCAGAGTAAATTAGAGACATAACTGAACCCCGGTGTAGATATGAAATCGAGAGACCGTGTCTGGTCAAGAAAATAATTTCAGTTAACCCTAAGTACCAATAAGAAAATGAAAGGAAATGCGGCTACAGTTTAAACAACATACAAACGAAAGGGTAGGAGCCGAAAACCATTGTAAGAACAATCGAAGACATGATCTCCAGAACGCAGGGGTGCACGAAGAAAGAGTTTCACAGGGCTACGGATGTGGGAAATGTGGCGTTCGAACGGTGTTAAATCCCATAGCCGGAAACCCTAACAAAACCTACAAGCGATAAGACTCAGCAATGGCGTGGAGAGCGCTGGAAAATTGGAAATTAATGAATCACTAACAGAGGACGATGAAATCCCAAGAGGGATTTGGCGGAAAAAACGATGAGTGAACAGGGTTTGAGGTCGGTTGAAGTAAAATGCTCGAGTAGACCACTCTACTTTCAAATGCATGCCAGGCCCAACATTTCGGTCGCATGGCAATCCTTGTAGATTCAATACCGGCGACGTGTCAACAAGTCCGGTTAACGTATTTAAGAAAAAACACCAATGAACAATAAATGGAGATACGACCCCAGCCTGTAATGCCGTAAAAATCGTGGCTACGATCACTTTGGTATTTACTATGGGCAGTACTCGCCTCCACACCCTACCGCCGAGAGATCGAAACCCCATACACACACGTCGAGGATCATTGTTGCCACTTTCGGCGCTGGATATGGTAATGAAATCGACTTATGCAAACAGTCATAACCATAGGGCGTATGGACAATTAAAAGCAGAAGATCGACTCGCTTTGACCTGAGGTATGGGACTGCGGTTTCAAACCATAAATCGAAATATAATATCTACCCCTCCGATATGTATACGAATATATTTAAAAACCCCCTCGATAGAGGTCGACCACTCAAGGGGGATGGGACGTATAGTATTTAAGAGGTGATAGTAAACGTATATGTAATTGTCCGGGTAGTTACTCGATCAACGAACTAATAACCATGATAACATATGACTAAATTCATATAATGATTGGGGCGTAAGTTTATACAAATGTTGGGAGTATAAATTACACCACTCGAAAATAATCTTACATTTCCATGGATGCAAACTTTAAAGTTTGGCATTGATAATATATAGATGTATAAATAGAAATTGATATAGATGTGTACATGTTGGTGTGTACATATAAATAGTGGAAAATTTTATACATATAACTATGGATTGATAACCTTGTTATGTGAAATTGGACAGTATATATAATGTATTAAAAATGGTTCAGGCCTGACCGGTATGAGGATAAACGTATAAGAGATGTGAAGTATAAATCTGTCAAGAAATTTTTTTTCAAGTGATTTAGGAGGTTCAGAGAGAGAGACGTTACAAATTGTATCAGAGCCCAAGTTAGAAAGTTGGGCTGTCTATGTGTGCTCATTCTTGCAGTATAGGAAAAAAAAAAATCAATATTGTGGAATTTTTTTTTTTTTTTACTAACTGGTAATGTGTGATGTAGTGTGGAGCTGGAATGGCAGAAGGGGAAGAGATTTACGTGGATCTGTGTGACGAGTTTAGTACGCCAGATCCCAATGCCCCGGTGATGGCCATCTTGCATAGGTTGCAGCAAGAATTGGCTGAGCTGAGAAACCAAAATGATAAATTGTCCTCAGCTAGTAAAGAACAGGAAAAGCTCATCAGAGAACTAACTTCTCGGAACCACCAAGAAGGTGAAGGTTCCGGAAAGAGAAAGATTGATGAGTCAGATGACGATGATGCTGCTAGGCATCAGTATAAATAGAAAAAGGAATTACAGGGAGAATTTCGGAAGATCAAACCTCCTTCCTATGATGGGGAGAAGGAGGGAGATGCTGAAGCATGGTTGCTAAACATGATTAAGTATTTCCAACTTTATGAATACGAGAGCAATCTGAAGGCCAGGTTAGCTGTTTACCAGTTACAAGGTAAAGCTACCTTGTGGTGGGAGGAGACGAAAATGGTTCATGCCATTGATGAAAAGACAGTGACCTGGGAAGATTTCCAGGTAAAGTTCAAAAATCGCTATCTGAATGAGCGTTATTATGATGATAAAGCCAAGGAATTTCATGAACTTAGACTGGGACAGCTCACTATTGATGAGTTTGTTACTAAGTTTACAAATCTTCTGAGATATGTACCCTATATTAGGGAAGAAAAGGCAAAACTACAAAGGTTTCTGAATTGTTTACCTACTATATACAAAGAGAAAATTGAATTCGACAACCCAAAGACCATGGATGAAGCGGTTAGAAAAGCCAGATTATGCTATCAGCAGTTTAAAGGAAAGTCTGAGCAAGGAAAAAGCTGGGTAAACAAAGGTGAGTTCAAGGGGAAAAGACCAAAACCAGCATATTTAAGGAATTTTGGCAGAGATCATCAGCGGAAAAAGTTTAATAAACCCAAAGAGAGCCAAACTGCTCAGTCCCAAGTAGTTTCCAAACCAATAGATGGAGACAGTAAAAAGGAAGGGACAGTTAGAATGAAAGAACCGCTGAAATGTTGGGGCTGTGGAGAACCCCATATTCTGAGGGGCTGTCCTCATCGAACCATTCATATGATCAGGAGAGAGAGAGAAGCTACAACAGTAAACGACATAGCCAGAAATATACCCACTATCAGTGCAGCATTGGAAAATCGCCAAGCAGAACATCAAGCAACCATGGTGGAAATGGAGGGTAAGATTTCTGACTTACCTATTACTGTTTTGATTGATCCGGGTGCTTCTTTGAGTTATATTAGTCCTGGAATTGTAGAAAAATATAATATTAAACCTGAAAAATTTCCGCAATCATGGTTGGTACAGCTGGCCACTGGAACTAAGAGAAAGGTAACACATAAATTACCCAAAATAGCAATCAAATTAAATGATTTTTCAACAGAAGTAAATCTAAATATACTGCCTCTGGGTTCTTATGATTTACTGATTGGAATGGACTGGCTGGAAAAGAAGAAAGCCCTGATGAACTGCTAGGATAAAACCCTGCAGTGTGTAGATGAAGAAGGAAAACCTTTCACTCTCAGAGGGAAACCGAAATCCATTGCTGTAAGGCAAATATCAACACTACAATTAAAACGGATTGCTGGAGAGGGATACCCAGTTTATGCAGTACAAGTGGAGGAATTAGAATCAAAAAGTGGAGAAAATATGCTGAATGAGTTACCGGTAGTAAGGGAATTTAAAGAAGTCTTTCCAGAGGAGATTCCTCACCTTCCCCCCAGACGAGAAATTGACTTTACTATTGATTTGGTGCCGGGAGAAACACCTGTTTCCCGAGCCCCTTATCGCATGAGTCCTCCCGAACTTATGGAACTGAAGATGCAATTGCAAGAACTGTTAGATAAAGGTTATATTAGACCAAGTGTGTCCCCTTGGGGAGCCCCGGTATTATTTGTGAAAAAGAAAGATGGAACTTTCAGGATGTGCATTGACTATCGCTAATTGAATAAGTTAACCATTAAGAATAGATATCCTCTACCTCGGATTGATGATATTTTTGATCAAGTGAGAGGAGCTTCAGTATTTTCGAAGATTGACTTAAGAACTGGGTATCACCAGCTCATAATCAAAGAAGAAGACATCAACAAAACAACTTTTTGAACCCGGTATGGACACTATGAATTTGTAGTCCTACCTTTTGGATTAACGAATTCCCTGGCCACATTTATGTGTTTGATGAACAGTGTGTTACATAAATACTTGGATAAATTTGTTCTAGTGTTCATAGATGATATTTTGGTCTACTCCAAAAATGAGGAGGAACATAGGGAACATTTGCGAATAGTGTTGCAGACTCTGAAAGAAAACCAGCTATATGCCAAGTTCAGCAAATGTCAATTTTATAAGGATAAGATTCAATACTTGGGCCATATTATCTCCAACCAGGGTCTTGTTGTTGATCCTGAAAAGATAAAGGCTATAAAGGAATGGCCTGTACCAATAGATATTTCAGCAGTAAGGTCGTTCATGGGGATTGCAGGCTATTATCGCAGATTTGTGGAGAGATTTTCTGCCCTAGCACATCCCATAACTTCATTGCAAAGAAAGGGTGTTAAATTTGAGTGGACAAGCAAATGCCAACACAACTTTGACCAGTTAAAACTAAAACTCACTACAGCTCCTATCTTAAAGATTGCAGATCCTGATAAAGAGTTTGTTGTCTGTACAGATGCTTGCCGAGAAGGGTTGGGAGGAGTCCTCTTGCAGGAAAATTCAGTTATAGCCTATGAGTCTAGGAAACTGAAAATTCATGAACAGAATTATAGTGCCTATGATTTAGAATTAGCAGCTGTTATCCATGCTTTGAAAATGTGGCCGCACTATCTTCTTGGGAAAAACTTTACTTTAATGACTGATCATATTAGTCTCAAATATTTCTTTTCTCAGGCTGATTTCAATGCCCGACAAGCCAGATGGCTATCCTTCCTAAGTGAATTTGATATGGACATAAAACATATCAAGGGAAAAGAAAATAAAGTTGCTGATGCATTAAGCCAGAATGCCTGTCAGAATATAAACAGCCTAGGAAGCAGTGCCCAGATCGAAGTAGAAAAAGGAGAAAACTGGTTTCACTCAAAACCAAAATGGGTGATATGTTATAAAAATAAGTTGTATATTCCGAATGTAGAGTCATTAAAAAGGGAAATTCTGGATGAATATTGCAAACATCCATATGCAGGACATCCAGGATATCAAAAGATGCTAACAGCCCTGAAAAAAAAGTTGTTCTGGCCAGGAATGAAAAGAGATGTAGTAGAATATTTAAGTAGATGCATGGAATTTCAACTTGTCAAAGTTGAGCATCAACATCCAGCAGGTCTTTTAAACCCTTTACCGATTGCAGAATGGAAATGGGACACAGTTTCCATGGACTTTATCATAGGATTACCAAAAAAAAAATACCAGCATGATTCTGTAATGGTAGTTGTAGATACGCTAACAAAAGCTGCCCACTTCATACCTGTAAAGTCTACTTTTGGGACAGCCCAAGTAGTAGAAGTGTTTTTAAAGGAAATAGTAAGACTACATGGAGTCCCAAAAGTCATTGTTTCAAACCGAGATGCTAATTTTACAGTAGCTTTTTGGAAAGGACTATTTGGAGGGATGGGTACTAAACTGAATTTTAGTACTGCTTATCACCCTCAGACAAATGGTCAAACAGAGAGAATGAATCAGATTTTGGAGGATATGCTGAGAATGTATGTAATGGATAGGCCTTCGAAATGGGAAGACTACTTGCATTTAGTTGAATTTTCCTATAATAACAGCTATCAATCCTCCATAAAAATGAGTCCATTTGAGGCACTCTATGGGAGAAAGTGTCGAACTCCTTTGAGCTGGAGCCAGCCAGAAGATAAACTGCAGTTGGGACTCGATGCTTTACAAGAATTGGAAAGATTTGTTAAACAAATACAAAGAAACATCAAGACAACACAAGATCGCCAGAAAAGTTATGCTGATAAGAAACGAGTGCATCGAGAATTTAAAGTAGGGGATCATGTGTATTTACGCATTAAACCCAAAAAGAGCACCCTTTATGCTGCCAGTTGTGCAAAACTGGCTCCTTGATATTGTGGTCCTTTTGAAGTATTAGAAAGGCTGGGACCAGTGGCTTATAAGCTGGCCTTACCACCCCATGTTAGAGTTCATGATGTGTTTCATGTGTCATTATTAAAAAGATATGTGCATGATGTTTCTCACATAGTTTATTGGAATGTTGTACAGGTGGAACCAGAAGGGGATTTTCTGCCAGAACCGCTTCAAATATTGGAGCGGGAAGAGATTGAGTTGAGAAACGGAACAGTAGCCAAAGTAAAAGTGCAATGGAAGCACTTTACTGCTGAAGAGGTTACCTAGGAAAGAGAAGTTGAAATGCTGGAAAGATATCCATTTTTGTTCGAAAAATGAACTCTAGTAATTAAATAACAACACCGAGGACGGTGTTTATTTTCAGAGGGGGAATATGTAACACCCCCAATTTATGTGTTGCATTTCAAAGCTAGACATTTGAACTTAAATCCTAAGGGGAGTGGACCCCAAAGGATAAGTATTTTTTGAATGTAATTAAATATTTAATTTGCAGAAATAAATAAAAAGGATGATGTGCATATTAACCAAAAATGAAATTATGAGATCACTTGCCAAATCCATGAGGATGGATAAGGAAAATAATCCCCACAATCTTTCAAAAAATCCTTGAAAGGAATTATTACTAATTTAGATTTGAGGAAGGATCTAAATTTCCCCAATGATGAGGAAAGTAGTTGGGAAGAGGTGAAAAGCTGGAAAAGCTGAGGAAAAGCATAAAACAACTTTAAAGAATCCCTAAGATGGGAAGCCTAGGAAAACAGGAAGAAAAGCATCCTGCTATTCTGGACGCAGAATTAGAAACAGGCTATGGGGAACTATTTGCTTAAATAAGCTGCTCCTAAGCAGATCAGAGGTTGATCTGTGGTGGAGGTGATCTTAGCTCAGGGGTGAGTTCTGGGAGAGAAAAGAACTCTAAGGTTGGGAGGTTGGTCAAACACATCTGTGGTATGTCTTCTTGAAATTTTCTGAAACTGATTTTGTTAAAAAGGATGAATTGGCTACATATAAAAGTTTATGAATATTAGTATATAATTTTACATTTAACAGAATTAGGTATAAGACCTTCATCTCATAGTTCTATATGGTTGTAAAGTTTAAAATCTGTGATGAGGAATCCACCAGAATCTCTAAACCTAAGTGGTTTAAATCTGGGAATGCATAGTCCATCACAGATGACAATTTTTGTTTGAGTTGCCTTAATCTTAGTCATATTCTAACATGAACATGATTCAGTAAACCAGATATTAAATTCCTACTTTCTGTATTAATAATCAGGAGCCAGAATAAACAACACTATGTTACTGCTAGTAATTGAAATTCTAATTTCTGCTGAGGATTGAACTGCATCGTAGTATTGAAATTTTAAAGTGGTTATAACTGTGAGTTACATGGTCAACACTACTTTACCGAATCATTAGCAAATGTGATAGAATAATTCTACCCATACGATTTATTTTGGAGAATACGAGCAAAGTATTTTAGTAGCATATGTTCATATGACGGTGAGGTATGCCAGCATGCAATGATTAAATCCTATCTTCTTCTTTTAATCATATATATTGTAGCCAAATATTTTATGTGGGTAAATTACAATGCCTGTGTTAAGTTTAATGTTGAATATAGTGATGAGGTTGTGCGTTAAGCAAGTATATTGAACATTACAAAATAATTCCAAAATCTCGGAAACGTCATGGATACGATTGTAAAAGTTGCAGGCTAAATAAAAACAAATAAAAACAATTATTTCAGATGCATAGGTCAATTCTCATATCATCATGAAACTAAGATTATAACAGTGCGGAAAGGAAGATATTATGAGCTTTGCATCATGGCGCCACACGCACCAGTTAACCTATCAGTACAAACAATAAACTCAGTACGAGGCCACCTCGAGTGCGAGGGTACCTATACCATTTGATGGACCGTAATGAGTATTAGTGCGGAACGATACATAACCAAAATAAACAAAAACAATTCTACAACCAGTTGAGTATTCGAGTTAAAGTGGTTTAGGGAGTAAACAGTATTAAACTACACTCTTTTACACAGCCTTTATATAACTGTAAAACTAAAACACCCTAGCGCACTGAAGTTATTTTTATATTCATACATACATTAGTAAAGTTTAAAGTGGCACTATTCGTCATCATTAACATAAACGAAACAAGAATCGATCAAAAAGATACCTCTGTGTATTGCCGGACGTCGTTCGAGTAAACTGGGTTAAGTTCCGGCCAAGGATTTCTCCATAGGATATGAGCTGGGTTCGATGGTACGAACTATTTTATAGCATACATGCTTTGCAATCGTGACATAGTTACAATATGATACCCGAACAAATTAAAACAAGAAACGGGGACGCAATATGCGGTACCTAAACCGTGGCTAGAACGAAGATCACAAAAGAAATTACATTTAGGTTCGAGAAGCAGTGCTTGTTAGGCCACGCCAAACTCGAACGAATTTACTGAGTGAGACGTGAGGAAAAAACCTCGTCAAAAGTAGGGGTAAAAATGTTACATGAATTAAGAGCAAACCCTGACAGAAGCTTAAAGCATTACAGTAGAAAGCCATAGCCATGTATTCTGGTTAACTGCAAAGGAGGAAACTAACGAGGTATGAGTAGCTAAAAATTATAAAAGGAAGGAATAGCTAGTAGACAAAGTCTCGAATGGAAATAACATACCCTGAAATTGAGTCGCTCGGAAGCCAGCGTCTGGAAAAGAAGCTTGAACCGTAGTAGACCGATATGAATTCCCTGACTCCGGTGTTAGGGTTGTGGCTGCCAGTTTTGAATGAAACAAATCCAACTATTTCCCACGAAGGACAACCATTCCGGAGCTCAGGCTTGAAAACCAGGAGATTCTGCGCAATGATAACCATTTGCAGTAGGAAAAAGCGCATCGCTGAAAATAAAAAGGGGAGTCAGAGTAAATTATAGACATAACTGAACCCCGGTGTAGATATGAAATCGAGAGACCATGTCTGGTCAAGAAAAGAATTTCAGTTAACCCTAAGTACAAATAAGGAAATGAAAGGAAATGCGGCTACAGTTTAAACAACACACAGACGAAAGGGTAGAAGCCGAAAACCATTATAAGAACAATCGAAGACATGATCTCCAAAACGCAGGGGTGCACGAAGAAAGTGTTTCACAGGGCTGCGGATGTGGGAAATGTGGCGTTCGAACGGTGTTAAATCCCATAGCCGGAAACCCTAACAAAACCTACAAGCGATAAGGCTCAGCAATGGCGTGGAGAGAGTTGGAAAATTGGAAATTAATGAATCACTAACAGAGGACGATGAAATCCCAAGAGGGATTTGGCAGCAAAAACGATGAGTGAACAGGGTTCGAGGTCGGTTGAAGTAAAACACTCGAGTAGACCACTCTACTGTCAAATGCATGCCACGCCCAACATTCGATCCCATGGAAATCCTTGTAGATGCAATACCGACGACGTGTCAACAAGTCCGGTTAACGTATTTAAAAAGAACACTAATGAGCAATAAATGGAGATACGACCCCAGCCTGTAATGCCGTAAAAATCGTGGCTACGATCACTCTGGTATTTACTATGGGCAGTACTCGCCTCCACACTCTACCGCCAAGAGATCAAAACCCCATACACATTCGCCGAGGATCATTGTTGCCACTTTCGGCGAGATAGGGTAATGAAATTGACTTATGCAAACAGTCATAATCCATAGGGCATATGGATAATTAAAATCGGATGATCGACTTGCTTTGACTGAGGTATGGGACTGCGGTTTCAAACCATAATTGAAATATAATATCTACCCCTCCGATAGGTACACGAATATATTTAAAAACCCCTCGATAGAGGTCGACCACTCAAAGGGGATGGGACATATAATATTTAAGAGGTGAGAGTAAAAGTATAGGTAATTGTCCGGGTAGTTACTCGGTCAACGAACTAATAACCATGATAACCTATGACTAAAGTCATATAATGATTGGGGCGTAAGTTTATACAAATGTTGGGTGTATAAATTGCACCACTCGAAAATAATCTTACATTTCCATGGATGCAAACTTTAAATTTTGGCATTGATAATATATATATGTATAAATAGAAATTGATATCGATGTATACCTGTTGGTGTGTACATATAAATAGTGGAAATTTTTATAGATATAGCTAGGGATTGATAACCTTGTTATGTGAAATTGGACAATATATATATATTGTATTAAAAATGGTTCAGGCCTGATCAGTATGAGGATAAACGTATAAGAGATGTGAAGTATAAATCTATCAAGAATTTTTTTTTTTTTAAGTGATTTAGGAGATTCAGAGACAGAGACATTACATTCTTCTTCTTCAGCTTCTTTGAGACATTCAAAGAGCCTGAACTAGCTTTGATACCATGTTGGATTTATTGGGGAATTCCAAACAACAGTGGAGAGAACAAACTCTCCTCTACAACACAGAGAAGTTTAAAACATAAATTTTAATCGCAGACAGAGATGGCATGAAAATGCTTTCTATTTCATTAAAATAGAACTAAAAAAAACTGTTACAAATTTTCTTCCTCAACAGTGAGGGATTCACAAAATATGAATAGGGACTGCTACAGACGCAGTGCTCCACAAAATAAAACTTCTCTCTCTGTCTCTCAAGAACGCACAAGTAGTTCTTTTGTTCTTCTTACTGTGGTTTTCTTTGCCTGCGGGCTCACATAGCATTTACAATGCAGTACAATACATTCATTACCAATGCACGTGGGCCTTTTCCCTTTATATATGGTGCGGTGGCACAAATTACATATAAAACATAAACAAATAAATAAACCAAAATACAAAGGAAAACCTTTGCGCAACATAAATCTTTAACTTTGGCGCGACGTACGAGTGGGGACCACATCATAGTCGGCCATCGCAATTGCGGAAATTGTGATATGTGATATGGCGGAATGGCGGAACAACAAAAAATGCGATTTGCGATATTGCGATGGTGCGACGGGCGCACATCGCAACTTTCAACATTTGCGATCAACACATATATATGTGGCAGAACAAATTTGCGATATGCGATTTGTGCGATCTTGCGATGGCACGACGGTCGCACATCGCAACAAACTATCTTGTGATGGTGGAGAGCGATGAAAACATTGAAATATGAGACATACGATATTGCGACGGCGCATATCGCATATCACAAATTTCAATATTTGCGATCAATACAATGGAATGGGCAGAGGGAGATTTGCGACATTGCGATGTTGTGATCGTGCGATGGCGCAATGATCACACATCGCAAATAATCCACATCAACAAGACACTTCATATCTGAAAACTGAAAAATGCGCTCTTCGATCTGTGCTAAAGCGCTTAAGCGGTAGGGACCACTTGTCCTTCCTCCTCATAAAATAACCCTACACTATTGACAAAGGAGAAGAAATGTATAAACCACCTTGGGTCCAAAAATCACTTCAATTGCTGAGAAACCAAATTGTGAGGAGAAGAAACTTACTTGAAAAGAGATACATATTAAAGTGAACAACTAATAGAAACGTGATAGCAGAGCATTGAAAAATTCACAAGCTGGTGAAAAAGCAGATCGAGAGTTTCTGAAGTCCTTGATCCACCCAAGAAAACTTAAAGAAAGGAACATGCCCTTAATTTTGTTCTTTGTCAAAAATATTTTAACACCTCAAGAATAGAGGTCCACTAAGCATGAATTTAAAACAATTGATACCATGAGTGTTTACCAAACTTTACCTGATGTTAACCTTGACGAGTCTCTGCCTCGTAACGAACCTTGTAATGGGGTGCATGAGAACTATGGTTATGGGCACCCTCACAGGAAACAACACCTTATTACATAACCAACGCCAAGGCTCCTCCACTAGATTTTAAAAGTTAGAAATTCTCAAGATTCTCTTTCGTGGTTTGTACCTCTACATTTATTCGTTAGTTTCCCCTTAATTTTAGCCATGAACCTCATTGGAGTGACTGTAATGACCTCAAGGTGATGTACCAGTTACACTTATAACAATGTAACATTCACCAACCTTTACCTACCTATATTGTCATCCAACGAGGGACAATACTTTAATCATCTAACACACAATATTAACAACCCATAGAAGTACACAATGTCACCGAAGAGAGTTTTTCTCAAGAATGAATGTCTTACAAAGTAATTAGAAATTTATTTTATATTATATTTTATAGTTTCAAAATTAAATAAATAAAAAATACAATTTATTTTTAAACTGTTATTTATTATAAAAAAAATTATTATATAAGATAAATGACAATTGTAAAAAATTAATTTAATTAAATTGAAAATGAAAAAAAAACGATTATTTTAAAAATAAACTTCAATCATATACTAAAACTATTCCATTTAAATATTTATTATTCATTAAATAATTATTAATTATCAAAGTAAAATTCTAAAAAATAGATATTTTCAATTATAATTTCAAGTCTCAAAAATAATATTATTTCCAATACACTATGATAATATAATAATCTTAAGCACATGTTTATCCAGTATGTTTTGTGGTGGTCCCTCCACACCCTATTGATGCTACCCAATGACTATTGGCAACAAAGTCGATTTCTTGTAATTGTAGAGAATGCGATCGATATGGCCAGCTAAATATATCCAAGTTGGCCGACCACGACTGTGAGATCAATATGCCACTCATAATTTTTTCTTTCCTTAATTTTTTTCTTCAAATGGTGAAACCATCGGTGGTGGGACAAACCCTAAATTTTTTGTGTATTTGATTAATGGTAACCATAGAGATATGAAATTAAAACTAACTCATCCCTCATGTGTAGTATCATGCTTTTTTTAAGAGTTTTTTTTTTTTTAAATGATGGAAATGATTCAATATCATTATCAATTATAAATTCTAGAGAAAATTTGATAATTATAGATTTAATTTTCTGATTTATGTAACTTTTATTTTTCGAAAATTTCTAGAGAATTTTTCAAATTATATGGAATGGAGTTTTTTTTAATGTTAATTTTTGGAAAGTTTTCTCATTTAATTTTCGGATTTAATTTGTTTAAAATCTTGTAGGAATTCATTGAAATCATAAGTTTGATAGGTAAACTATGCACAATCGAAGTGCACTCACGGTTTTTCATGGATTCATATACGAAGTCAAAAAAATAGTTTGAATAACAAAGATTAAGATTTCTACTCAATTCTAAGCAGGAAATCAACCAGAAACTCCAAAAAAAAAAGAAGACATTAAAGACAATTCCATTTCCATCCTTATAATAACCATGGAGTTGAAATGGTCTTCATAAGCGATTGTTTGTCTTTGAATTAAATTAGGCACATTTCTTTCAAAATCGAGAGAAGGTAAAAAAATTGATGATTACGAGGGATGGAAAAGTATTGCTTGCTTGAAGCATTCTTTCATGCCACGTGTTTGATGCAGAAGATATGAAAAATTGTGCCACTCAACCCACCTTTCATCATTGAGTACGATGAATTATGTTGTAAACCCGTGGGTCACCATCCTTTAAAAAGAAAATAAAAAATATGCTCACGGTCGCTCTAGAATGATGAAAGGGAGCTAATGACTATGACAACGTCATGTTATGTCACCAAGAGAGACTCAACCTGTTGACCACTATTTGATTCCCCAAACTTCCCTTTGGGTAGTTGCCGAGACCAATGACATGAGAGGTCGAATCGAGACAGACAACAATCCATTGCATTTGGTCAGGAAAGACGACGTGTTAGAAGATAATAAGAGTTTAGTATCATGGAATATTGAGAGAAGTGTAAATTTAATAACTACTGAATTTACAAATACCATGAACAAATACAATGAATGGTCATAAACAGCTCAAGTCCAAAAACCATCTAACCACTCTACACACCACTCTACACAATTGACAAAGGGATTAAAATAAAATCTTAGGACTAATATTTAACTCTTTATATTAGGATTTGGGTTAAATATTAAGGTTTAATAAATTTAGGTGATTGTTAATATTACAAACCACATGATTAATATTACCAACACAAAGAATTAGAAAGCTCAAAGGATTTATGCTAAGAATACAAATGGTTGATAAACCCAAGGAATAAATAAACCCAAAAAACTTCTATTAAAATCCCTAGCAATTAATAAATCCTAGGAATTATTATTTTAAACTAAAGGAATTAACAAACAGAAAGGATGAAATTATAAAACCGAAGTATTATTAATATTAAATTATAAAACCGAAGTATTATTAATATTATGAACTAAAGCTACTAATAAACCCAAGAGTTTATTATTATAAACCCAATAAATTAGCAAAGGTAAGGGATAAATATTTTAAACCTAAATGATCAACAAACCTAAATAATTAATATTAAAAAAACGTTGAATTAATATTAAAAACACATTGAATTAATAAACTCTAGGAATTAACATTTTAGGCCCTAGAAATTAATTAACCCCTAACATTATTAATATTATACACCCAAAAAATTAGTAAAACTAAAAGATAAATATTATAAACCTAGGAAATCAACAAATCCAGGTCATAAGTACTAATTAATTGTTATTAATAATTAATATTACTACTTTTAATAATGTATATTATTTTATAAATTTATTATGACCTAATTAATTATTATTAATAATTAATATTACTACTTTTAATAATGTATATTATTTTATAAATTTAATATAATTAATAGTGATATCATATATTATTAATAATAAAATAATATTATTAATTATTAATTAATTAATAATTATTAACAATAATCCATTTATAATTTTAATAAATAATAATTAATTAATTATTTCTATTAAAAATTTAAGGAAATAATATTATGAAGGGAATATTATTAAATTAGAAGGATTAATATTATAAACCCTAGGTATATAAACATTAAGATAGATATTATAAATAACTAAATAAACATGGCTAACTATGGTTTATTATGGTTGGTTTTCACATTGACACAATATTTTTTCACAATGAAATGTTGGCTCCACCATGGTTGATTTTCATATTGAGACAATCTTTCTCACAATATGACATTGCACCATAGTTTTAGATGGTTGACCATGAAGATAAACCCCATGGATTTATATTAAATTTTATCATTAATATTATAAAGCTTATGAATAATATTATATCATAAGAATATGAAACCTTAGATTAATAAACCCAAAATAAACCCAATGGATCGATATTATAAATGCAAGGGATTAATTATAAAATCCCAAAGTAGTAGAAATCTAATGAATTATATGATTACACCGAATCAATTGATAAACCAACGAGATAAATATTGTAAACATAAATAATCAACAAACCTAAAGAATCAATATTAAAAACACATGGGATCAATAAACAGTATGAGTTAACATTTTAAACCCAAGAGATTAATAAATTAATGGGATTATTAATATTATAGATCTAATAAATTAGTAAACCCAAAGGATACATATTATAAACCAAGAGACCAATATTAAAAACCAAATAAATTAATAAACTCTAGATATTAATATTTTAATAAGTATTAATAAACCAACAATACTATTAATATTATAAATTCAAAAGATTAAATTATAAACTCAAAAAATTATTAATATAATAAATCAAAAGACTAGTAAACCCAAGAGTTTAACATTACAATTATATTATTCTCTTTTCTCATTGCAAATCATTCATTAGTTCTACTAATATCATATTAAATATTTTCATTTTTTCATCATAACAATGTAGGATTGTAATTATGTCATTGTCTTTTCTCATTACAAATTTTACAGCAATAGATTTCAAGAATAAGTCTGTTGGGGCCGTCAAAATGAAGTTTTATATGCAAAGAGGTTATTAACCAGCTGATATTAAATAAAACAAAAAACAATTACTAGGTTAAAATTTTTTAATATCAACTTTATATTCAATATTCACTGAATTTACAATGCTTCTTCGAAGATAGACCTCTGATAACATTCGTGTACACGGCCAAGCGATAATTGCAGGTTAAATTACGTTTTATAAAATTACATAGATCTAGTCCTTTAGGTATGAAAACTATTACAGGACTTCATAAAGGATATAATTATAACTGATTCGCTTAATAATCGACATTCTTTTAGTTCTCAAATCTTTTGTGCAATGTTATTGTACTTTTAACTGTTCAGTGGAGGTCCTCTCTCAAAAAAAAATTCTACGAATGCTGGCCAGAAAGCGCGGTGCACCGGACCCAAATAAGTGGGTAAAATATTTTGATGAAGTTAACAATCTGCTGGCTTGAGCGTATATTGGGTTCGCAAGTTTACAGAAGAATGCCTCGCACTGGCGGCAAGCTCAGGCGCATACCGTATCTTGAATGTGTAATATCTTGAGATGGGCGAAAATAAAATGTCCCCGAATTGCACGTTTTCGAGGATGAAAGGGTTGCGGTTTGTTCCATACCTCACTAAAGTGATTTCTGCAGATAGCCAAAGTCATCATTTGAAGCATATTGATGTGGCAGGGCAACGAGTCACATGTATTATTCAATTATTATAATTCTGTGGTAAAGCTATAGATGACGTTGACTGTCTTATATATACATTTTTAATATCCTAGCGCCATGATCGTATTGATGGTTGTTATACGGAAATTCTGCAATACATGGAAAGATTAAAGTCTTAGTTTTAATATATATATATATTATTTAATGGGTAATAACTAAATGGTAGGAATTTAATTTTCATAATATTATGATATTTGTTAATAATAATAATAATGTAAGATTGAAATGTAAGAGTTTTTTAAGATATATATATTTAAGTCTAATAATAATAAAGTTATAATTTTAATCATTTTAATAAATATGTAACAAGAAAAATGTTAGAAATTAATGGAGATTAGGTGGTATTTGG
Organism: Pinus albicaulis; assembly: GCA_034641835.2. Classification (NCBI taxonomy): domain Eukaryota; kingdom Viridiplantae; phylum Streptophyta; class Pinopsida; order Pinales; family Pinaceae; genus Pinus; species Pinus albicaulis. The sequence continues at coordinate 866,429,774 of CM076572.1, forward strand.
TTATGTAGTTGTGATTTTGCATTTTATTAGACATTCAGTTCCTATTATTTAGGAATTTGTTCTACTTAATGTATCTATTTAATTATTGGTGTTTAATGAGAAACTCCAAGTGGGTGCATTTGCTTGTGGGAGCTCCTGGTGATCTGCACCTGTGAGCTCCTGTGTCGTTTGCCAAACTTCATGTCTTCTGCAATTGTTGACATGCTATTAGAGCTACAGTGAAGCTAGCTAATCGAGTTGAGTTGTTGCTGCATAAGGAGGGCCGAAAGATAGCAGTCGAATCTTGGTTGATTGAGCTTCCAAGGGAGCGAGGTGAGCAATGAGGTAGATATAAGCCGACACGAATCACCCATTTGTCCCACGGTGACATGTTGAACCCTGTGGAGGTTGGTAGAGGTGTGTGTGTGTGGCTTTGTCCCATAGAGGCTTTGTCCACGGGTTGTTGAGTGCATTGTCGAACTTGTTCGGATGCCTCGAAACAGTGAAAATTAACCCTGGAGCTGTGCTGCGTCTGAAGCATAGCAAGGCAGCTAACTGTGCTACAAATATTAATGCCGAGGGTAAATCTGATACATTCCCAGTGGACGTCTATAATGCGTGCAAGCGTGGAGAGCGGTCACTAAGTGAATTTGCAATTCTGCTGCAGTGTGTGGCCAGTGAAGGTCGATAAGCCGATCGACCATAGAGAGAAAGTGTGTAGATATTTGTAGTGAATCGATTGCATGGAGCAGTTCTACGTTGCTACAAGAACATGCAACAATTAATAATTCCTACATTGTTGCCAGCATAGGATACTCTCATCAACAGGTGTGGGCTGAGCATTGTCATCCAAGATTTGGTGGATGATCGAGATTGTTCACTGCAAGATCGATTATTTGATGCTGTCGTTGGCGGCCTTGCCTACAACAACAAGAACGTTGTGGAGAAAAACGGAAATAGTAAGTGTCTCTCACATAATTATTGAGGCCGTTAAAAAAAAAATTTAACGCTGCAATTTTTTTTTCAACACTGCAAAGATTGAGGCCGCAGCCATTATGTGAGTTGATTTGATTGCAGAGATTTTTATTGTCAACTGTATTATATATATATATTGATCTGGCAAGCCCTCACTAGATAAAAAATATTGTATATGCCGGCAGAGCAAAAATCCTGCTTTTTTTCTTCCTTTGTCATCAAATTGCTGGAGTGAAGCCTCACCAACGTATAATTTTTGTTGCTGTAAAAACATACTCTGCTTTATTTAATTTGTATTCTCAACTATAATATATAATGTGTATTTCACAACTGTTGTAATTCACAACTATATTTAATTTTTTGTGATAATCGTGGGTTGTTCCTTTTAAGTTGCTAGGTAGTCTCTTTTTTTTTTTTAAGATGAATGCTTAGATGGCAGATTACTTAAATGAAAGTAGCAAGTTGGATGGTTCCAATTACACAAATTGGAAATTTAAGCTTCAGACTTTGCTTGAGGGACAAAATTCTTATAGCATTGTCATCAGCGATGAAGTTAAGCCGATTGTTGCAAATGGTGGAATGAATGCAACAATTCAAGAGTGGGAGAAAAGGGAGATGAAGGCAAAGGTGCTACTCAAATTGTCAGTTAAAGATTGCATCATCCCTCATATTCAAGATTGCAAGATAGCAAATGACATCTGGACAGCTCTCAAAGACATGAATGAAATCAAGAACACCAGTTGAACCTTGTTCCTCAGGAAGAATATCCTCTCATTTGGCGGATGCGGATGCAGATGCAAACACAGATCAAAATCTGGATGTTAGATTGTTTATGGCTGAGGCTAACACTACCTTAGCTACTGAGGAGGATGAATCAGATATTTGGTTCGCAGATTCTGGAGCCTTGCATATGTCAGGTAAAAAGCAATGGTTCAAAAATTTTAAAGAATCCAACTCTGGAGTAAAAGTTTACCTTGGAGATAATAGAGGGTATGAGATCAAGGGACATGGAGATGTCCTTGTTACTCTACCTGATGATAAGATCAAGAATATATCTGATGTGTGATATGTTCCTGGCATTAAGAAACTGATTTCTATGTCAAAGATTACAGATCAGGACCTCAAAGTAGAATTTTTTAAATCTTATTGTATTATTAAAGATTTGTTGGATCAGATGAACCCCATTGCTACAGGTATTCATATTGGGGGACTCTACAAACTATATGTGAATAGTACGCCTCAGCAAGCCTTGATGTCGTTGGATAAGTCTATTGAAAATTTGTGGCATCAGCGACTTGGGTATATCAATTTCAGTGGTCTCCTTCTGTTGCAGAACAAAGGTATGGTAGATGGTCTTCCTATTTTGAAAAAGTTGCATATTGATTGTGAAGCATGTGTGTTCGGTAAAAAACATAGAGATGAATTTCCTGCCATTAAAGATAGAAATAGAAGGATATACTTGAACTTGTACACACTGCCCTTTGTGGCCCGATGTAGAAAATGTCGTTAGGTGGGGCCTATTATTTTTTAATCTTTGTTGATGAATGTACAAGATTCACATGGGTGTATTTTCTTAAACAGAAAATTCATGCTTTTGAATATTTCAAGAAATTCAGAAACATGATTGAGAAGAAAACAGGAAAGTTCATCAAAATTCTTCGATCAGATCAAGGGGGAGAATTCAAGAAAGGAGTCTTCATCAAATACTACAACGAGCATGGGATACAGAACCAATTTACAACACCTTGCACCCCTCAGGGAATGGAGTTGCTGAGAGGAAAAACAGAACACTGGTGGAGTGTGCTTGTAGTATGTTGAAAGGTAAGAATCTAACCAATGATTTTTGGGTAGAAGCTGTTAATACTGCAGTGTATTTAAATAATAGGATTCCTACTAAAATTCTTCAGTATAAAACTCCTTTTGAAGCATTGTTTGGCTTCAAACCTGCAGTAAGTCATCGTAGAGTATTTGGCTGTAAAGCTTTTGCACATGTTCCCAAAGAGAACAGGAAGAAGTTAGATTCAAAGGCCATTAAATGTACTTTCATTGGATACTATAGTGAGTATAAGGCTTATAAATTGTTTGACCTTGCTACTCACAAGATGTTTGTTAGTAGAGATGTATTATTCCATGAACAGATTGATGATGGAAATCCTGTCCAAAACAATGAAGAATGGCATGTACCCTTACTTTTAGAAGAGGATAGTGAAACAAGAATTAGTCAGAAGCAGGAACAGAAGCAGGTTAAGAAACAGGAACACCAGCAGGTACAACAGCAGTAGGATAATGTGGAGTTTAGTCCACAAAGAGAAGAAAGTAGCAGAATAATTGAACCCCCACCACTCAGAAGATCAAACAGGCCAAAACAGTTACCAACTCAATATAGGGATTGTGTGCTTATGATTGGTATGTTAAACATTGTATAACTTTCTAATTTTTATGAAGCTAGTTAAAGTCTTGAATGGAAGAAAGCAATGAATGAGGAATATGAATCAATCATTAAGAATAATACTTTGGATCTAGTAAAACTTCCTGATGATAAACAACCCATAGGTTGCAGATGGTTATTTAAGCTGAAATTTAGAGCAGATGGGTCTATTGATAAGCATAAAGCAAGGTTTGTGGCAAAGGGATATTCCCAGATAGAAGGTATTGATTTTGAGGAGACAGTTTCCCCTGTTGCAAAATTAAATACCATTAGAATGATTATTTCTTTAGCCACTAAACATCATTGGAAAATACATCAATTAGATGTTAAATCTTCTTTCTTAAATGGTTCTTTAAGAGAAGAAGTATATTTAGTACAGCCTGAAGGGTTTGTTAAGAAGGGAGAAGAACATCTAGTATGTAGATTAAAGAAAGCTTTATATGGTTTAAAGCAGGCACCTAGATCCTGGTACGAAAAAATTGATTCCTTTTTTCTCATGCATGGTTATGAAAGGAGCAAAAATGATCCCAATCTATATACCGTGTTCAATAATGAAGGACAGATAGTGGTGATATCTTTATATGTAGATGATTTTATAATAACAAGAAGTGCACACAACCTCATTGAAGAAATCAAGCATCAATTATCACAGAAATTTGAGATGAAGGACATTGGAGAATAGCAATACTATTTGGGTCTAGAAGTTTTGAGAGACTCAAGCCAAAATTTCTTGTCCTGGGGTAAGTATGCAAAGATTCTGTTGTCCAAGTTTAAGATGGATGAGTGTAAGCCTTTATGTGTACATTTACAGCAGAGAAACAAACTTCAGATGAATGATGGTTCGAAATATGCAGATGCAACATTGTACAGAAAATTGGTTGGTAGTCTTATTTATTTGACTACAACAAGACCAGATTTAGCTTATGCCGTGAGTGTTTTGAGTCAGTTTATGACTCAACCCCATGACTGTAGAAATTTGATAACTGATATGTTATACACCGAGATTCTCCTGATCACACACTATTTTAACTTCATGCACAATAGAGAATCTCTTCTACCATGGATCATTAATTGCGGAAATAAAAACAATCGCATGCAGACATTAAAACCATAAGCAATCACGCATATGAACACAGTGTTTTATGGGAAAGCTTAAAGCTGAAAACCCCCAACTATCTGTATATTATATGTCATAGAGATCATGTAACAATCATTATACAAATCTCCTCACAAAGATCTCAGTACAATCTCCAATTGTTACACACTATTGAAGCCCGATCTAGCAAATCACATGCTCCAATCTCTGCCACCTAATAGCCTGCCTCTACTACACAATCAATGCTGAAGAATGGCTCTGAATGAACTCGAATTTCTCCAGCCTTGCTTACACAATCCTCATTGGCATCTCCAATCATTGGTTGTTGCAAATCATGCAACACTATAGTCACAACTGATAGTCACACTGCTCTTTCACCTACCTCTTCACTGGTCTCCACTAAAACTATCCATGCACTGTACTTAACTGATGTATTCTTTAGTTGATTAATGAGTTAATAATTAGTGAATTAATTAATAATTAATTCACACCACTCTCACTAGTGTATCAATGAGTTAGACTAGATACAACTAGCTCAACTATGTTTAACTCAATTAAACTGAACACAACTCCACCAACTACATCAGTAACTCCACCAAACTCTGTCACATGAGTTCTAACTGAAGTATCGATGCAATAGCTCCACTTAACCCTCAAGAATAGCGTAATTCCTTCTGTCAGATCCTGTGCCACATCTGTGCACTTAACTAAAGTGCCCCAAGAGAATAAGATAGCGTTTATAGTCCAAATATTATTAAGAGCTAATAATATTCGACATATCTATTTTTAGACTAACAATCTAAAAATAGATTCTGCCCAATATGTTTAAAAATAGAAGTCCATCTATTTTTTCAACTTGACCAACCATCCACAAATAGCATCCTGCAACTCATAGAATACGATCGACGTGTCTAAAAATAGACATAGTTTAAAAATAGACTTGCGTCAAAAATAGCCTGCGGGCCCACTTAGTGAAGGCGACTTATTTCCATTAAGCTCATTATCTTGTTGCAATATCAACACTCCCTCTCAACAAGAAAAGGATTATCTTCAACCCCTATCATGCCCCTGTGGTATTCGAATTTTCTCCTCGTGAGCGCCTTCGTCAAGATATCAGCATCTTGATCCTCCGTGGGAAAGTATGAAAGTAACATGATCTTTCGTTGCACACAATCTATGATATGATGATACCATATATCAATGTGTTTAGATCTATCATGAAATACTGGATTAATTGAGAGTTTGATGCAACTCTAATTATCACAATATATCACAATAGGATCTAAGTGTGAACTGAACAACTCGACCAGGATCTTCCTCATCCATATAGCCTCGCATGCAACCAAACTCGCTGCCATATACTTAGCCTCTGCTAAACTGAGTGCCACGGATCTCTGCTTCCTGTTGTACCAAGAAACTGTTGTCGACCCGATACTGAAAATCCCTCTAGATGTGCTCTTTCTGTCTGTTGGGCTCCCTACCCAATCTGCATCCATGAAGCCACACAAATTCACCTCATCCGACTGTCTGTACCATAATTCATATCCCAATGTTCCTCTAAGATATCTCAATAAATGCTTGCCTGCCTTCCAAAAGAGCTTGGTAGGCTTAACCATAACTTGTGAAAGCTGGTTAACAGCATAGCATATGTCGGGTCATGTATTGACCAGATACATAAGCGACCCCACCAACTGTCGATAAATAGTGGCATTCACTACCTCTGTCAATGTAGCATCCTCTTTCCTCCAACAACCAGGAAGAGCAGTGTCAATAGGCTTGCAGCCATGCATGTTGAACTTCTCCAGTATCTCCCGGGCATACTCTCCTTGAGACACAAACAATCCATCACTGCACTACCAAATTTCCAATCCCAGGAAATAATGAAGGAGGCCCAAGTCCTTCATCTCAAACTCCTTTGCAAGATCAACCTTGCATGAGTGTATCAACAGTTCATCACCCATCAAAAACAAATTATCTACATAAAGTATAATGATCAGCAACTTACCCTCCACCACAATCTGGTATAGGTTCGGATCCGCCTCACTCTTGGAGAATCCAGGTCCAGTGAAATAACTATCTATCCATGTGTACCAAGCACGAGGTGCTTGTTTCAACCCATACATCGCTCTCTTGAGCCTGCACACATGCGACTCACTGCTAAAGATCCAAAAACCTTCGGGCTGCTCTATGTACATCTCCTCCTCAATCACTCTATTGAGGAACGTAGTCTTCACATCCATCTAATGAATGTGCCACCCCATCTGTGCTGAGAGAGCAAGAATCGTCCATATGGAAGAATACCTTGCGACAGGTGCAAAGGTTTCCTCATAATCGATCCCCTCAATCTGTGAGAAGCCTCTGACAACAAATGTTGTCTTGTACTTCTCCACACTCCCGTCAGCTGCTTGCTTCACTCTGTAGATCCATCTCGAACCTACCACTGATTTCCCTTCCGGCCTTGAGACAATCTCCCATGCACTTTTTCTAACAATCGAATCATACTCTTCCACCATGGCATCTACCCATGCAGGATCCTCCACAACTTCCTCGAAAGAGGATGGCTCTGTCACGATACACTTGCTCATAAGAGCCATGTATCCAGTATACCGGTCAGGTGACTTTCTCTGTTTTCACTGTGATGTAGGTGCTCCTACAATCCTCTCTGCATCTTGAGCCAGTCGCTCAACTTCTGTAGTGCGCTTCCGCCCTCTGATGGTTGGCGCTGCATGAGTGGTCTTTTCCACTCCATGAACCTCATCTTGTGGCTGATCCACATCTTGAAGCTCATCCTTAGGAACTAATAGCTCCTCATCTGCATGCAAGTGTGGCTCCCTCTCAAGCGAACACTTCATGGCTTTCTCCTCCTGAAATTTGATATCCCGTCGCACAACAGTCTTGCGACTGTCTGGAAAATACACAAGATAGTTGTGGGGTGTATCAGTGTACCCCACAAATATCCCAACCTTTGCGATCGACTCCAGATTCTTCCTGGCATCCTTCGTCACATGAATGTAAACAGGTGAACCAAAAATCTTCAAATGAGAAATATCAGGCTTCTTACCAGAAAACGCCTCCTCGGGTGTACTCATGCCAAGTATCATGTGAGGACAACGGTTTTGCACATAAACCATAGTATTGAATTCCTCAGCGCATAAGTGTATGGGAAGGCCCTAATCATGCAACATCACCCGTGCAGCACCCACGATCGTTCTATTCTTTCGCTCAACAACCCCATTCTGTTGTGGGTTATGAGGCACTATGAGCTCTCTTAGAATTCCTTCTGCACTGCAAAAGTCCTTGAATTCGCCAGAGATGAATTCACCACCATTATCTCTCGTAAGAGCCTTCACCTGCTTCCTCGGTTCTTTCTCAACTAGTGCCTTGAACTCACAGAAATTTGAGTATGTCTTGCTCTTCTTCTACATGAAGAAGATCCAACACTTCCGAGAAAAATCATCAACAAATATCACATAGTACCTGTGCTTTGCTATCGAAGCTACTGAGAAAGGTCAACACACGTCTATGTGAATTCTCTCAAGGATCGTCATGGCGTGACTATCCTTCTCGTGAAAGGTGAATTTCACAAATTTTACCAAAGTACATCCCTTGCACTGATCTGACTGCACAAGTGTACCTTTGGGAAGCCCGGTAGAACCCTGCCACAAAATTTTCAAAGCTCCATGGTGAAGGTGACCCAATCTCATGTGCCACAGCTCGCCATCATCCCGGCGCACCACTCCTTCTGCCTTGCCTGCCATTGCTGCGCAGCCATCTACCTACAATTGATAAAGGTACTTAACTTGAACCCCTATCCTCCGAGTTTCACCAGTTTCCTTACTACACAGGAAATCCTTTCCCTCACTAAAGACAACATCATATCCCTTGTCTTCTAACATGGCCACCGAGATCATATTCTTCTTCAATCCTAGAATATGCTTCACTTCCTTCAATACGAAAGGTTTACGAGACTCCCTCTCAATGGAAATGGTATTGATACCAGTCACACTATATCTACCATCATCGCCCATCTTGATGTGCACTCCAAGATCTTTCTCATCCAGATCAGTAAACAAGTCTTTGTCTCCGGTCATATGAAAAGATTTACCACTGTCAAGAAACCACACTGAACCCATCACACTTGAGACCAAGCATGCGATCAACAAAAAATCCAGCTCAAACTGCGAGGCTAAGGCCTCTCCAGCTGCAGATCCATCAACCTGCTTCTTTTTCTTCTTCTGTGGACAATTTGTGGCATAATGTCTGTGTTGGTGACAGTGAAAGCACTTCACCTTGGACATGTCCTGCTTCTTGCCTTTCGCACCGAATTGAGAAGCATTCTTCTTGCTCTTCCCCTTCCTTGCTTTGGCAGCCAAAGTGAAATTTTCTTCATCTAAGTTATTTGATGAAGATTTGTCTCTGGTACTTCACCTTATCTCCTCTTGCACATGATCTGACCAAAGTCGCTCCCATCCTGGCAATTTCTCCCAACCATTGACAGAGTCCTGATAGGAATGCCAACTTTTCGGAAGCCCAAGGAGAGCCAAGCTCACCAAGTCCTTGTCATCTACAGTAACCCCCACGCTTCCCATCTCATCCATGCACTGGACAAACTTCGTGAGGTACTTGGGCTCTAACTTCCTGAGTTTATCCTTGAGTGCTAACTTCCTCTGGTCGCTCTTGCTTTGGAATAAGTTTTTCAATGCTTTCCACATCAATAATGGAAGCCTTACCATGAAGGTTGGACACTATGTGATCCTTTACACATTCCAACAGAATTATTTGACACTTTACTGTCTTCTTTTGCCATGTGTCAAGTGCGGCAGTATCACTAGAAGCAGGTTTTGGAATTTCTACATCTATGAACTCCTTCAACCCATTGTCATCTAGCACCACCTCCATCCTGTCCTTCCATGCAATATAATTCGAGCTGCCCTCAAATGCATACTCCAATCGCAATCCGTTGAAAGACATCTCAACTTCGACACAAAGAAAACACTGTTGCAAATTTGAATTCCACTAGCATAAAACTCAACTGCTTCAATGTTTTGATATTGCTCCAATGATCAATATCCCTCTGATACCATGTAGAAATTTGATAATTGATATGTTATACACCAAGATTCTCCTGATCGCACACTATTTTAACTTCATGCACAATACATAATATTTTCTACCATTGATCATTAATTGCAGAAATAAAAAAAATCGCATGCGCACATTAAAACCATAAACAATCACACATATGAACACAATATTTTATGGGAAATCTTAAAGATGAAAAACCCCAACTATGTGTATATTATATGTCATATATATCATGTAACAATAATTATACAAATCTCCTCACAAATCTCTCAGTACAATATCCAATTGTTACACACTAATCAAGCCCGATCTAGCAAATCACATGCTCCAATCTCTGCCACCTAATAGCCTGCCTCTACTGCGCAATCACTGTTGAAGAATGGCTCTGAATGAACTGGAATTGGTCCAGCCTTGCTCATGCAATCCTCATTGGCATCTCCAATCACTGGTTGTTGCAAATCATGCAACACTATAGTCACAACTGATAGTCACACTGCTCTTTCACCTACCTCTTCACTAGTCTCCACTGAAACTGTCCATGCACTGTATTTGACTAATGTATTCTTTAGTTGATTAATGAGTTAATAATTAGTGAATTAATTAATTATTAATTCACACCACTCTCACTAGTGTATCAATTAGTTAGACTAGATACAACTAGCTCAACCATGTTTAACTCAGTTAAACTGAACACAACTCCACCAAACTCTGTCACATGAGTTCTAACTAAAGTATCCATGCAATAGCTCCAGTTAACTCTCAGGAATAGCATAATTCCTTCTGTCAACTCCTGTGCCACATCTATGCACTTAACTGAAGTGCTCCAAGAGAATAAGATAATGTTTATAATCCAAATATTATTAAGAGCTAATAATATTCGACATATCTTTCTTTAGACTCGCAATCTAAAAATAGATTCCACCCAATATGTCTAAAAATAGAAGTCCATCTATTTTTCCAACTTGACCAACCATCCACAAATAGCATCCTGCAACTCATAGAATATGATCGACATGTCTAAAAATAGACATAGTGTAAAAATAGACTTGCGCCAAAAATAGCCTGCGGGCCCACTTAGTGAAGGCGACTTCTTTCCACTAAGCTCATCATCTTGTTGCAATCTCAACAATGACAGTCATTGGAGTGCAGCGAGAGGAGTATTAAGGTATCTGCAAGGAACATCAGAATTTGGTATTTTGTACTCTGACTCATTTGATGTTAAGTTGACAGGTTATACAGACTCTGATTGGGCGAGAAATCTAGATGACAAAAGATCAATTGCAGGTTACGCCTTCAACATTGGTTCCGGGGTCATCTCTTGGTGCAGCAAGAAGCAGCATACTGTTGCTTTATCCTCAGCAGAAGCAGAATATCAAGCCATGTGTGCAGCGACATGTGAGGCAGTTTGGTTGCATAGACTTCTCCAAGATGCAGGGGAAGAATAGACAGAAGCTACGATCATCAATTGCGACAATCAAAGTTGCATCAAACTGGCTTACAATCCCTTGTTTCATAAAAACACTAAGCACATCGACACTTAATTTCATTTTGCTAGGGAGAAAGTGCAGTCCAAAGAGATTACTGTAGAGTATTGTAATTCTTGTGATAATATGGCTGATATATTCACTAAGCCACTAGGAAGACTGAAGTTTGATTTGTTTAGGGACACATTAGGTGTGTTTAAAAATCCATTTCTCCATTAAGGGGGAGTGTTAGAAGTTAACGGAGATTAGGTGGTATTTGGTTACGTAGTTGTCATTTTGCATTTTATTAGACATTCAGTTCCTATTATTTAGGAATCTGTTCTACCTAATGTATCTATTTAATTATCGGTGTTTAATGAGAAACCCCAAGTGGGTGCATTTGCTTGTGGGAGCTCCTGGTGATATGCACCTGTGAGCTCCTGTGTTGTTTGCGAAACTTCATGTCTTCTATAATTGTTGACAAAAAACACAATATATGACAGGTATAAACATCATACTTTTTTTTATTAAATTGAGAAAAGAAAGGGAAACCATATGTTTAAGATAGATCTAAAAATTTTATCATCTAAATTAAATGACAAGCATTTAAGATATTTGATTCATAAAAATTTCACATGGCTAAAATTTTACAAAATCATAGAATTAAATTAAATTATATATTTGGATTAATTATTATTTTTATTAATTTAAAAAGGCTTTAACATATGTATTAAATATTGGATTAATATCTAGTCAAGGCTAAGACATAAGTAAATAAGTTAACATCCCAAGACAAGAGGCATGATAGTTGTCTTAATGCTAGTTTAACATTAGAGTAATGATGAGTTTTTCCAATGTTTGAAAAGATTAAAAAAAATGAACAAAACACACATATATACACATATAAACATGTCATAAGAAAAACATAACAAAGCAATAACCAGTAATAAGAGAAATGATACTTTTTGTTCAATAGAAAAGTAAAAATGATAAAATTATCTTTGAGATAAATGTCAAACATCTATCCTAACAACTATTAAAAATATTCAATGCTTATTCAAATCATCACTATCCACTTAATAATGAAATAAACATATCTATCAACATAATTATTTTTAATTTATTATTCATAATAATAGTATTTAAGTTTATTAAATATATCCTTAAATAATTTAAATAAATTTATAATTAAAATTTTCCATTTTCAAAAAAAAAAAAATACCTTTAATTATTTTTAATTTATTATTCATAATAATAATATTTAAATTTATTAAACATATCTATGTTTATAATTAATTTTTTTCCTTTTCAAATGGAGAAAAAGGTATACCTTTAAAAAATTTAATAATAAAATCATCACAGAAATTTCTTTTATTATACACAGGTCTGTCATCTCTAGTGATAGTGATATTTATTTGAGATTATATTCTACCAATCTTAATTGAGTACTGAAATTTAGAAGAAAATGGTTTTTATTAATTTACTTTTACGAAAAAAATAAAACCCTAAAAATATATTGAAAATAATTCTATTAGACGATTAGTTACATGTATTTTTTTTTCACGCGACGCCAAGTTTGATTTAAGACCGTGTTAGTGTCTAGCCCTTGCTGCAGGGATCATACTTTTAATGGTTATCAGTATATTTTCGACGGAGGACATTGGACAACTGCAATTTCCGGCCATTCGAAATATGCATGAGGATCTGAAACGAGTTAGGCAATTGCAAGCATGGAATCACACCTAAAAGGAAACCTGGAAGATATAGACAAATATATGGTGAAATTCACCGAAAGACTAAGGTTCGTTCATGAACGTCTCTGTCAAATGATGGAATGATGGTTCAGTAAAAAAAAGACGGAGAACCACCAAGCTGGACTAACTGGTTCTGGTTCTAGAAGTCATGTGGCGTGCCTTCATTTATAGATAAATAATTCGTGAGCCACGGAGCTGGACTACGTGATTCCAGACGACAGGTGGCATGTCTCCTTTTCACAGATAGACAACTCGTTATTTCTTATCAAAATCGCAGTATTTAGGTTCGGAGAAATGTATGTGGGGTTATGTTCAGAATAAAACATACTCCACCCTGTAATCCACAACAGCCATTTGTCTTTTGCCTTAGCATTTGTCCTGACTTTCGCCTTCGAGTGAGACACGTTGCTTCTACCGGGTAGGAGATGTCATACAGCAATTGGGTTGGCACTGAGAATCGAACCTCTCACCTCTTCACCCTACACTAGGCAACATTACAATCTACCACGTCATATACGTTAGCCGTGGGAAATATGACGAATGGAAAGTGATTATATTCTTTCGTAGAGTTGTATGTTATTCTGACTTCTCTGGCCCCACACAAGGTTGGACCGTTCACCAAATCGCATGCGGATAAACCATTGAGTTTTACTGGTAATCATGCATGAATAGCCCTAATCTTCGTGAGTTTGCAAACGATTCTAGGTCCCACACTCATATTATTGTAACTCATTTTCTTATCCAATACTCTGATTCTCTTCAATTTCGTCCGCAAGTAAAAATTCCCTATCCCAGTTCCCGCAGCGTTTCCGGAATCTGCTTGTGCTATAAATATGAGATGAGATTGTCCACCTTGTATCATTGTTGCGAGCTTCATGGAAGGGGCAGCGTTACGCTTTACGTTTATCTGTGGTCTTGCATATATGGCACAGCTATTTACATAGCCAAGGATGACTTGCCTACACCTGTTAACGATTATCAGTTAGTTATGCCGATATAGGTTTCAGGTTCTGGGCAAGTTGTCCTCGACTTAGTAGTTTTCTGTGCTTCTTATGCCAGAGCTCAGATGAGGAAGAGGTCGGATTGGAGAGAATGTATGTTTCACCTCTACCGTATTATTCAATTCAGAGAGGCACCAAGTGGCTGTTAGGTTTAGAGAACAATTTTGTTGGACATTTTTCTAATTAAATATTATAGGTTTGACACACTATCCTTAGAATTGGGGAAGCATTTTATTTTGTATTTCTCATGATTTTATATGCGTGTATCTTATTATTTTTTTATTTTTTTATTTTTCTCCATAATTTCATGTGTATGTATTTATTTATTTATATGTGTATGTATTTATTTATTTATTTTTGTATATGTGGGAGATTTTTTTAATGAAATTTTAATTTTAAAATATGTCAATGGGTTGTAACTCATTTTTTTTTAGGCACAATTATAGGTGGTAATCTAGTGAAACTCAGAATAATATATAGTAGCAATAAAAGTTAATACCTCATGCTGAACTTCAATGGGTTGTACATCATTTTCTAGACACAGTTATATGTAGTAATATAGTGAGAATCAGAATGATATAGAGTGGAACTAGAAGTTAATACCTCATGCTGAATTTCACCATAAAATTGTCCTTTAAAAAAAAATACCAACCGTAACAGTACCTAGTAACTTAGTAGGAGTTATCCAATCTAGAACCTAAAGTATAGTAGAATCCACTGCATGATGACAGTATCCACCAATATCCATAATATCCACCAATATCCACCTTAAAATCGATTCTTCAAATCCAATACCTCCAATAATAGATTGTAATATGCTAGGATTTACTAATTGTGAAACCTAAAATAAACTAGAATTGGATATCTCATGATGAATTGCTAGGATTCATTAATTGTGAAACCTAAAATAAACTAGAATTGTATATCTCAGGATGAATTGTATTTTGGAATGGGTCAACTAAACCTACTTGTTGTGGTAGGAGTTTCTAACCTAATGAGACCTATTTAATATCAAATCTAATTAGAAACCTGATTAATATATGCTTCATTTTCCCACTGTTTTGGCCCAGGGAGTTAGCTCAATTGGTGAAGGTCCTATGGCTAAATCACAATGCCTTTGGGAGGTCATGTGGTCAATTTATCCACGACACCCTCAAAGTTAGGCTCTAATTAGTTTTACACCACATAAAGATGAATTGTCAAATCCTATAAGGTGTAGTACATCCATATTATATCTATAACTAAGTACAGAAAAATATGAGATTTCTTGGAGTACAGTTCTTTTAATATAGTGCAAAAAGTTAACATGCATATAAGTTTATTTTAGTCATAGGTGTCCAAGTGAAAATTAAATTATATGTACCTATCTTAATGAATTTATTCCTTTAAAATATACTAACTATAATATGTAATGCTACCAACACCTTCACCACTTACACTTTCATTGTTAAAGAAGAATAAAATGAATAATAATAAAATAATACAAGTTAAGTTATATATGATAAATTCTTATTATTTTTCTATAATTATCATAACATATACTAAATATAACTTACATTTTCATTGATACAGGAAAAATAAAATGAATAATAATAAAATAATACAACTTAAGTTATACATGATAAATTTTTATTATTTTTTCCATAATTATAGTAACCTATACTAAATATCACATCGTCCCCATACTGAAATTGAAATTGAAATCTATGATGTCTTGAGATATTATAGCAATGTCTATCAATTTTCCTAGATTTGATACTTTTATTTTGTAATTTGAATGTTCTACATAATCTATTTAAATTCTATTGCAAAAATTTAGATTTTGTATATGTTAAGATTATTAGAAGAAATTCTAGATATAATATATATATATTTTTTAATTTAAAAATTAATAATAAATCACACCATTATTTTTTGAAATTGATTTGTGTTGAATTATTGCTAAAATAACTAGACAATTTGTATTATTTAGCTATTGATATGAATACATGTCATTCTTGAGTTATATTAGTTTTTAAATTAAAGGAATAAAATATTTTTGGTTCTACAAATTTTTAAATAGGTGTTTTAAAATATTATTATGGTAATTATTGTAGTTATTTTATTTTTATTTTCAAAAGAATAGACTAATATTTTATTAAATTTAAATTAAAATAAAGTTAAAAATATTAAATTTGGATTAAAATAAAGTTAAAAATACTAAATAATATTAATGTAAATGACTTTATATTTAAATAATCTATACATTAATAAAAATAATTTCTAATTAATAACAAAAGTAATATATAAAAGTATTTTTATATTAATGTATTTTTCTATACAATAATTCTTCTTAAAACACTATATTCACATTAAATTTTTGAAATTCTATAAAGTTTTAAGTATTTTTATATTAATGTGTTTTTCTATAAAATAAATTTTCTTAAAACATTACATTCACATTAAATCTTTTAATTTCTCTAAAGTTCTAAGTTTTATAATGTTTCAATGTTATTTTTGGAAAATTTCCATTTTTTTTAAGTGGATTTTAAAAATTTTATAGCTAATTGAAAATATATTAATTTATACTATATACATGGCATAATAATAATAATATATATATATATATATATATATATATATATATATATATATATATATATATATATATATATTATAAATGTTATTCTAAATATTTATTAATTTTTATTATAAATATTATTGTAATTTTAATTTTGATTACAATATTTTACAATTGTAATATATTGCAATATTGTTTGTTCAATGATAATTAGATATATAAAAATATAAAGAATTACAATGCCCACTAAGTGGCTATATTAAAACTTTAACAACATTAACAAAGTATACTATTTATTTTATGGATAATAAGAGGGTATGAGTCAATCGAAATGGAAATTCCATCAATGAAATGATTTAGTTATTCACTTTTATATCATTCACCATTATTGTCTTTCTTAGTTTTTTTTTTTTTTTTTTAATTTCTCAGTTAATAAGGTTAATAAAAAAGTATCATTTTAAAAAATATAAATATTTCAAAATTATAATATTTAATATAAAAACAGTATAAATGATAATTTCAGCCACTTTAACTTAAAATACTAACTTAAACTAAATAAGTTGTTTGCATAGATTATGATTTACTAGGTATGAGTAATTTAAAATATTTTTAATGTAATAGTGTAATGATTTACTATATATGATTTCGTATTATGTTTTGTGTTTTCTTTTTTATTATTATAAAATATTGATTTGTTACATTTTTATTGCAAAAGAATTTAAAAATATAATTTTAAATAATTATATTTTAGAAATAATTATATCTTTTAATTATAAAAGTTTGGATATAAATAATTTAAAAAACAGAATTAATATTTTAAGTATTTCATTTATATGAAATTTAGTTTCATATTTTACATCTATTGTATGTTTTCTTAATAACGTTGAAACTAAAACTTTTATATATATTTCCTGAATATGGAACATCTGATCCTCTTGGTCAATTGATGTAAACGACTTCACTCATCATTTGCATGGTTTCCTTAACCTGATTCGAGACTTCCATTTATTGCAAACTTGTAATATTTTAAAAATTCATTTCCAAGTTATCTTGATTGACTTCTCTTTGGAAATTCAGAAATTAACTTTGTAATTTGTAATTATATCGATAATTAATCGCAAAAGGTGGAAGGTGCACGTTGCACTTTTTGGGTTTTAGTTTGTAATATTAAGTTTATTTTTAGAATTTAGTTTAATACCAGTATTTAATATTATTAATTTATTTTAATATTATATTAGATTTAATTATAAGGTTTATAATATTAAGTTTAATATTGTACTTAAAATAATAAGTTTAATATTAAAATTTAATATAGGATTTAAAAAATTTAATTAAGTTTAATATTGTGTTTATAATATTAGATCTAATACTAAAATTTTACTATAGGATTTCAAAAACTTACTCAATTAAATATTTAACTTATTTTTATTTATAATAAAAATTTAAAATTAAAATTCAATATTAATATTATAATTATATATTAATTAGTATTATTATGTAATTTTAAGGTTAGTGCCTAGACATGGGACTTGCTAAATTTAGGACACATACCTTTTTAACTTGTGACTTTTAAGAGGAAACACATGCCCTTAACCATTAAACCCACTATCATATTTATGTGTAAGAATTTTATATCTCCTTCATTAACTTCAAAGACTTGTAGTTAAAGATGGATGAACACTTATATATATATATATAGATAGAGACTATATATCTACTACAAATATATCTTTGAAGGAATTACATATAGATATATACATGTCTCCTTCATTAACTTGATAAACGTGTAGTTAAAAGATAGATGAACACTTATATATATATATATATATATATATATATATATATATATATATATATATATATATATATATATATATATATATATATTTATATATATATAAACACCCATGCTTTTTAATTCATCAATTGTTATTTAAGTTGTTTAAGACAATTCCAAATGAGTAACAAATGGGGGAATTCGTTAATGATACATTAATATTTAACTTTTTATTTAGAGATTTACTTTAATATATTTTTTTTGGTTTTCTGACTAAAAGGGAGAAGGTAATTGTTTGGTAAATATTCCAACAACAAAGGGAAAAGAGGTTGAGACAGTTTTGTAGTTACTTTTCACAAAAAGGATTTAAAGGAAAATCCTAAGTAGGAAAGGGGTTCTGTGTAGAAGGGGGTGTGGGATTAAGAAAAATATGGTTGCACTTAGATGTCCTGAGCTACTGTGGGAACCAGTGGAACTTAGTAATCACACTAAGAAGTAATAGGTTGGACTTAGTCCTGAGGTCTAGCTTTTGGTCTCAAGAAGATTACCTCATCATGGTGTGGAGCAAGAGGGGAGCCGAGGATGTAATAGCCTCACTCAAGGTTGGGTGGACCAATAATTACTGGAAACCAGGTCTCAAAATAGGTATTTTTGAGTATTTATATGTATTGTTGAATACATTAAACCAGGTCTCAAAATAGGTATTTTCGAGTATTTATATGTACTGTTGAATACAGTAAATGGTTGAATATTCTTGTTCAACAAATGTTGCATCTTTAAGTACAATTACTAAATTATGTTGTTCTTAATTACAGAAAATAAAAATTGTATTGAAATGAAGTATGTTTATCTGTAGAAAAGAATTGGTAGAAACAAAGTTGTGTACATCTCCTGAAAAAAAAAATGCATGAATATTTCAGTTGTTTTTAAAAAGAGAATGTTAGGATTACAGAATATGTTAAAAAAGAACACCAGAATCTGAATATAGGAAAAGTAGTATGAACTTGTACAGAATTTACTAAGTAGTGCTAACTTGAATACAAAGCAGCATGAAAAGTTGTTTTCTCACTGTACATTCCGAAATCTTGGAATATGGTACAATTACTAAAAAAGTCTTCTTATATAAGAAAGGTAAAAGAAAACACATCTTTTAGCTGAAATTGTACATTATAGGAAATAACATAAAGGAACAAGTCTAAATATAAACCATACTGTATTTTTCTGTATGTCTCAGGACAAAAACCTTAAATTTTCTCAACTATAAAATAACCCAGTTCTCGACAAGATTAGAACACAAATATTCATTTTAGGTATCGAGAAAATGTATGATAAATACATTGTCTTTACACAACATTGGTTCAATATGATAAATACATTGTCTTTACACAACATTGGTTCAATAAAATAGGCCGATGGTTTAGAACCCTGACCCATGAGGAGAGTAAGTGTTTCAGTCCCTTTTTCACCTAACCAATAGGGCACTATGAAAGGAATGTCATGGTTCAGTAGCAGGAGAAAGAAATAGGCTATATCAAGAACCCAAACCAACAATAATGTTAACCCGTTTACAAGAGAAGGACCACAGAAAAACTGCCGCAAGCACCCATAGCTTAAGTTATAAATCATGCAATTATAATTAATGGAAGACGAAGACTGTCATGACAAGTTTCTCATCGAACAAAGCACTGAATTTAAACCATTCGAAAACTTGCAATTAAAAAGGGGGCTTTGCCAAATTAAAACATTCGGACCTTAAAATCTTCAGTCCGAGAGTTCAGTAAATACAACTCGGATGACTATGCATTTAGGAAAAAGGTGTTGAGCCCACTTGAAATTATAGTTCATTAATTACAGAATTTAAAAACTAAAGATCTCGGTTGGCCTGCAACCATTTCTGAGAAATCAAACTCTGCTTGCATTACAAAGAACAAGAAAACCATTGAGTATTATTGTAACGGTAAATATTGTTGAGCAGAATGAACTGAGGTAGGATGGAATTCTAGCTTACCGGTGTCCGAGTTGGAAAATGACTCAAATGAGGGTTGAAGCCCTATTGTTTTCGGGTTCACGAACCTACAAGCACAGTTGGTAAGGGGTTACTTTCTAAAATCGAAGTAAACCAAAAATTCAGAACTTAATCATGTAGAAGATGCGGAACCAAAAACAATAGAAGCATTAATTAAGACAAGGTAAAGGCAACACATTCGCCATAGATTCAAAGTGGTCGAGGAATATATGGAGCCAACAGTGGAAGCCTTAATGCGACTCATTACAACATTCCAACTTGTACAGTCGAGAAGAATCAAAGTATGGGTAAGGGGAGTGAGAGCATCCCTATTCCAGCAACTTGAACCACAAGGAGATACCTTGTAGAAGAAAGAAGAAAAAAAAAGCTTAAAACGAAAACTAGAATCTGAATATCAAAAAAAAGAACAACAAGGAATTTAATGGAAGGAAATCACTTAAGTGTAACCCAACAACTTACCTCCTTTGACGGCGAGTGGGTTTGGATACTATCCATCGTTGGCACCATAAGCTTGAAAGGGAGAGCACCTGAGGAGAACACACAGTGGATTACAGAGTTGCAAAGCAAGGTGGTAGATCTATGGCGGATGGAATGTGCCATTGACAAGAGGCTGGGGGTGGGTGGTTATACTAACCCTACCCCTGGCCAAACCTCCACCATCGATCTGTGTGGGATGGATCAGATGACCCAGGAATTTCCAGCTAAAGGAGCCCGACAAGTGGTGGATCCTCGTTTCAGGTGAAGATGTGATTGACATTCGAAGTAGACAAAACATGTTAATACACTTTATGAGCCTTAAACAGCTTGCAATCAATGGTTTGGGGGTCGGCACTACATTTCTTATGAGTCATCGACATTAATTATCCACTATATATCAAACCATAATGACAATAGTAAAAACTAGATTAATGATAACCCAAAGAATTAGTAAAAAAAAAATTATTGGAAGTAGTGACAAATGCCATGTATTGTATCGACTGATTCATTATTTATTCATTTATGGTTTTTATTTTAGAAAGTATGCATATAGTGATGATATAGTATTTGTTGATCAATTACATACACTAAAATTGTTTTAATGGTGTTTTAAATTTGAAGGGTGTAGTTGTTACAAGTGGTATTAGAGCTAGCTACAAAAATGGGGCCAGATGCTCCATTCCTATTAGAGTTTAATGCTGGAAATTGTGTGAAGTACAGGAAAAAATTTGTGTAAGCTACCATGCAAAGCGGCTCGAGTCATCATGAACCCAGAACTACATGAGAGACTGATCCAGGTGGATATCAGTGGCCACCCACCTGTTCCATTTGGACCTGCACCATCAATTCTTACAGCTTTTCACATTCAGCACCACTTACTATTTTTAGCAGGTTTTCGGGTCCTACACAACCGGAGCCATTTTGGGGCCTTAGAGATCTAGATGGATATTGTTGACCACCCACCTATTCCAGTTGAATCCCCATCATCAGTTTGTTTAGTTTTTAAGTTGCACACAACTTCCTATTTTTAGCAGTTTTTCAGGTCCTGAACTTCGGCAGTCATTTTGAGGCCCTGAATGACAATTTTTGGGAAAACCGGAGCAAAATCAATCCATCAACCAATGCTCCTCACATTGAAATTTTTACTCCTTGGATATATCTTTATAACGAGCTATTGAACGCATCAAATGGAGATCGGGTGCCAAAGTTACGTCCACTGGAAGTTGAAACACCAATTTACCTAAACGGGACCCACAGTTTTGGTGCTTCATCTCCTAGAGTTAGGCTTTTGGACGTTTCAGGTTTTTCCATTGTTTCTAAATAATAAATAGGCCCTCAGGCCTCATTGTAGCATATTTCAGAGGTCTGTAGCTGCCACATCTCTTCTCAGAGATTCGCTACCAGTACCCCAGCTATTTTATTTCCATTATGTTTGTAAGCATATTTTTGTTATTTGATATTAATGAAATGAAGTATTATTTCCGGTACATCTCTATGTTCATGGTTATTTATGTATTCTGTTGCGTTCCTGCATAAAATCTGGATCAATGGTATCAAAGCGGGTCTGCTCTTTCTTTGTTGTTTCTTTGCATCTCCCCAACGCAGTTAAGGTATAAGGAGTTAGGGCTCGATCTTGTTGAACCCTTGCAAGATTAGCCATGCAAACCCCGATGACCTCCCATGGCGAAAGAAAAGAAAGATGAGGGAGTAGGAGATCCTATCAAAATACTACTCGAGGAGGCCCTAGAGAAACAAAGGAACGTGATGATGGATACCTTTTCTCAGATCCTTCAATGACTGCCCACTTATGGCGCATATTCATCCAACAGCCACTCTAGATGTGCCACTCCCTTCAAGCTACAGGTAAAATTTGACAGACGGTCAAACAGAGAGAAAAAATCATATTTTGGAGGATATGTTGAGAATGTATGTGATGGATAGGCCATCAAAATGGGAAGAATACTTGCATTTAGCCGAATTTTCCTACAATAACAACTATCAATCCTCCATCAAAATGAGTCCATTTGAAGCACTCTATGGAAGAAAGTGTCGTACTCCTTTAAGTTGGAGCCAACCTGAGGATAAGCTAATGTTGGGGCTAGATGCTTTACAAGAGATGGAAGGAATTTTTAAACAAATACAAAGAAACATCAAGACAACACAAGATTGACAGAAAAACTGTGTTGATAAGAAGAGGGTGCATCAGGAATTTAAAGTGGGTGATCATGCGTATTTGTGTATTAAACCCAAAAAGAGCACACTTTATGCTGGAATTTGTGAAAAATTGGCTCCTAGATATTGTGGGCCTTTTTAGGTGTTAGAAAGGGTGGGACCAGTGGCTTATAATCTGGCATTACCGCCCCATGTTAAAGTTCATGATGTGTTTCATGTTTCATTGTTAAAAATATATGTAAATGATGCTTCTCACATTGTTGATTGCAATGTGATACAAGTGGAACTAGAAGGGGAGTTCCTTCTAGAGCCGCTTCAAATATTGGAGTGGGAAGAAATTGAATTGAGGAACCGAATAGTAGCAAGAATAAAGGTGCAGTGGAAGCACTTTACTGCTGAAGAAGCAACATGGGAAAGAGAAGTTGAGATGATGGAAAAATATCCATATTTGTTTGAAAAATGAACTCTAGTAGTTAGTTTTCAACACCGAGGACGGTGTTTGCTTTCAGAAGGGGAATATGTAACACCCCTATTTTTATGTTTCCTTAAAGCTAGACATTTGAGCTTTAATCCAAAGGGGAGTGGACCCCAATGGATAAGTATTGTGTCGATTTAATTAAGTATTTAATTATGAAAAATAAATAAAATAATTCTGTGCATATTGACCAAATGAGAATTATGAGATCACTTTCCAAATCCATGAGGTATGGAAAGAGGCTAAGAATTTCCCCAAAAATCTTTCAAAAATCCTTGAAAGAATTTATTTCTAAATTAGATTTTTGAGGAAAAATCTAGTTTTCCCCAATGAGGTGGAGAGTAGTTGGGAAGAGGTAAAAATCTGGGAAAAGAAGAAAGCATCTTTAAAAGTCCCTAAATAAGGGAAGCCTAGGAAAACAGGAAGAAAAGTATCCTGTAATTCTGGACACATAATTAGAAACAGGCTTCGGGGAGAAAAAGATTAAATAAGCTATTCTAGAATAGATTGGGGGTTGGTCTGTTCTTAGAGATGATCTCAGCTCGGGGGTGAGTTTTGGAGATAGAGGAACTCTAAGGTTCGGAGAACTGGTCAATTGCAGAAGTGGTATGCCTAGAATTTTTATGTATGGTTGAATTTATTGCTATTGTGTTGTGTGATTAATGATTATGGATGTTACTTTATTTTAAATCTGAAATTGGTATTCCATACATTTAACAAAATTGTTTAGAAGAAATTAATCCTCTCAATTTCTGTAGAGTTGTAGGAATAGGAACTATGGGGTAAATCATCCAGAAGCTCTAAACCTGTTGCTGGTTTAAATATGGAGATTCATACTACTCCCATAATCGACTAAGATTATAAATTTAATCTAGTTTTGTGAAATTATTAACTTAATTATGTATGAGCCAGGAACCCAGACTTAGAAGATTAATTATGAACTTCAAGAAAATTTAAACATTAGGTGTTGTACAAAGATTACAGATATAAATTTTTTGAAGTGTATTCTTATGTATCTGGTAAACTACTGCAAAGAGGAAAAAAACTGAGCTGATTAGGAACCAATATCAGTCCTCAGAACTATATAGTACATTCAAACAGAAAAGTTGAATAGTACCAAAGAAATTAATAATACTGTAATGACAGAAAGAGTAAAATAAGAAATTTATTCACTCTATATAAGCACTATCTCTTTATTTATTAGATAAATTATTAACTAGATGAGTTGCATGCAGACTAGGTATAACCATGAAATCTTAATCAATTTGGAAATTTCCTACTTTTGATATAGTAGTGAAATGTCAATAGTGAAATCAAACTGTTTATATACCAGCAGATAGTTATAATCTAAAAATAGCATGAATAGTGGAAAATATCTGGAATATGTACTAGAGATACTTATAAAAAACCACCACACTGAGATTTCCAAGATCATAGTGAAGTAATTACCGGAACTAAAGAGTTACACTTTAACTAAATTGAAATTGCAGATACAGGAATTTGATTGAACTAATGTTATGCATAGTGAAAAAAAAGAATGATGACCTTCTGTAGAGTAAAGTTTTCTCAGTTAAAAATATATGCATATCTGGAAAGGAAGCATATAAAAATATCTGAGTCCATAAAATAATAATAGCACATAATGTAATAATGTTCAATTTTGAGTAGAGTATACCCAAACCCTATATTTTAAACATAGGGTATACCTCAAAATTTATTAAAATGTCTGAATCTCGAGAGACTGGATAACAGTTTACATTGACTAGGAGACGGAAATTAAAAAGTTCTGAGGCAACTCCTTAATTCATTCTCGAGAATAACTGGTGAATACCAACCTGGAATAGGAGTAAAATGAGCATTAACTCCTAAACGTCAAAATTAATAGCTCTCGGAAAATAACCTCATCGGAATTTCCAATAATATCAATTACCTGTGTACCTACGTGACAACATAGGAGTTAGAGACTGTCGTGAGGCTGTGTGTAAACAAGCCAATATATATATATATGATAGTAAGACTAAATTAAACTTAATAATTCAAGGAGAGTAGGGCATTTAAGTAGTCATTCTCACCTAAGAGAAATAGCCAGGGTGAAATGAGAAATCCTGAGAAATTACCAACAGGAGCAGAATTAATAAACTATGGGTGCACACTCAAATAATAATTACGATAACATTAAACCACATATCAGAGCAGATTTGTACCTAAATGAATTGAGGAAGGGCGCATTCTAAACCTAGATAAGAAGAAGTCGTTTCACAAATCCATGGACGACATGGTAGGGTCAGACGACTACTGAGGAAAAAATCATAGCCTCAGATTAATTGAAAAAAAAAATAGACACACAGGCATCGTGTACCTACTGTAGGATGCACGAACGAGGATTAGCATAAAATGAATTGGTTAGAGAAGAAAGCTTTGTGGAACACACGTAGAAACCAAATCGGATACAACCTACTAAAAATGAATTGAGCTTGGGAGAAAAAATTCCCATGCCGAGACGATGTCAAACAAGTTAAAATGCTAACCGTGTCATGAAATTATGGATATCAATACTGGTATCGGAAGGAACATAGTAATAATCCATAAAACATGGAAAATATTTATGAAAAACAAATGCAACGAAGCCATATGGTTTGTGTAACACAACCACAGGCGCTTTGGGGTTACCATCAATCTCCCCAAACATAAATCACAGAAACTCATGAAAATGAATGTATCATTATAGTACGCCATAGTATTTCTAGACGGCTTGACTTAAATAATAATTGTGCCAGAAAAAATTTACGAGCCACAGTCCCCAATATTGTAGAAAAACTCAGTGCCTGTGTCAAATTAGTTCTGGATCGAATACCATACCTTGGTTGATGAGGGAGGAGGCGTCGACTTGAATAAATTTCTCTCCATAGTGCAGAGGCAACACATACGCATCACCAGGGAGGAAAACCAGAAGAAAACGCACTGTGAGAATGGAAAGCGAAGAAATAAACTAGGTTTGAGACGGTGAGTTTTATAAAATTTGGAGTTATAAACCCTAAACGCATCCAATCGTCCAAGTGGAAACCATCGGTCGGTCCACACACAGATGGAGGAGCATTTGAATGATATGACCCAAATTCTTTCGCATTAAAAGAAAAACGTACCACGTTAATTACCAAACGTACTAGTACAAAGAGGAGCATTTAACCAAGCTCAGTGTTTCACCATTAAAAAAATATAAAATACCACAGATTTGGATTCGAGAATCTGAGAGGGAATAGAATGTTATTGTGAGCGTACTTGCATCGAATTCCAACAAAAATATACTTTAATACATGTCAGGAAAATTATCTACCCTAAATAAATTGACACGAGATGGTTGAACGATATATCACTGTATCACTTGAATACCACGTATGCCACAATAGAAAAGAGCATTCGTTGCAATAAAAATTGTTAAGAGATCGATTTCACCGTGAGGAATAGTATAATGGCACATGTAGAAGTATTTGGTTCAAAAGTCCCATAGCATGGGATAGAACATGACCATATTCACGATTTATAGTATTGGTGCCAACAAATTTTATAGATCCATGAGAGTTAGAGATGTGTACACCATGGAAACTCTAAAGTAATACCATAATCGACCTTTGGGTATAAATGGAACCATAAATCAATAGAGAAACAAATTTTTAAATGGTCTCATCAGAAAGATAGGGCCAATTTAAAAATGAGAGTTAAAAGAAAGGTGACATGTCTAAAGCTAAAACCCTTGGAAAAATGTTACC
Organism: Pinus albicaulis; assembly: GCA_034641835.2. NCBI lineage: Eukaryota > Viridiplantae > Streptophyta > Pinopsida > Pinales > Pinaceae > Pinus > Pinus albicaulis. Next base: position 866,456,809 of record CM076572.1, read on the forward strand.
ATTAGGTATAAAAATGTAAATTGTTATTGAAATAAATTAAACTGTACTGATATAGCCAACATGAAGGGTGAAATTTATGAATGTATGCACTATTTCTATCAATGGGAATTAATGCAGTAATAGAAAAAAATTAGTGAAGAATGAGGTTTGTTACATTCTCTCAAGGTATTTGGATTTTCCTTTACTTGTCCTTGCTTAACTTCTTTGGTGCATTTAGAATGGTTTTTGAAAGAAGATTTGTATTCAATGTTTCTTTCCAAAATGACAAATTCAAAATTTACCATTGCATGAACTAGTTTGAAGCAGAGGTATGAAATAGATATATCAATAAATGTAGCCACTCATATAACAACTTTACACTATTTGATATTAGAGAAGTGGCTCTTATTTTAGCATTGATTAAATAATTCATTCAGATGACATAGAAACGTTAATTAGCTATTCAGAGGTACCATGGTGAATTCCTATGGTAGAAACCAAGAGCTTTCCTTTATTCAACATAATATTATGTGAGACTTGGATATGTATTTCATAGAAGGGGCCAATAAAAAAAGAAAAAATTGATTTTTGTGCCTTATAAGGCAGGCTCTATTCCCAAAACCTAGAAAAAGGATGTGAAGTGTACATTTGATGAAGAGATTATTTCCTTTGACACATGTTTGGTGCATATTTATTTCTCCTCTCCTATTCATTTATGACTATTTTTCAATATTGAATTGTCTCACTTGATCAAAATCTTACAACCTTTTACATTCCACCTACACATATTTTGATTATGAATGTGTTAATTTCTGCATTATTTTATGTAGGTATAATGGGGGATGAGGATTGATTTCATACATATATTTCATAATTACGATTAAGTTACTCAAAAAAAATGTATGATACAAGAAAAAAATAAAAATAAAAATAAAACTCTACATGTGAATTTTTGTATCTTCTCTGCTTGAAGGAGATAATTTTTAGTTTATGCTTCACATTGTTCAATCCACATTATTTGGGAAATGTATGAGCTAGCATCATGTTTCATGGTGATCCATCTTATGTAAGAAAATAGAGTCAACCCCCATGAAGGTGCTTTGTAATTTTATTATATGTAGGTTATAATGCTTGGAAAAGAACTTTGACTGTGCAGTATATCATGATATTGAGTAGGTTGAATTCCTAGGCCTAATCCTTTCACAACAAAGAAGTGGCAGTACAATATTAGGAATGGATGAATCATGAGAAATTTTACTCTTACATAGAGGAAACTATGGGTCTACCATACCTGCTAAATGTTTTCACAATACGTTGGGTTCAGTTTTGTTGCTTAAAAACTCGTTGTAATTTCTTAAAACATGGTTTATTTGATCCTAAGAGACTCTTATAATACAATATTGATAATGGGTGGGGTGTCCACTTAAAATATATTTGAGAACAATCTAATAAAATATTACGAGTATTTAATCTACAAGAAAAATTCTATCAATTTATCTCATTTACTTTAATCTACAAAACCTATATTACCTTTATAAACAACGCAACCAACATCAATCTCAATACATTAAAAATATAAAATTTTGAGTGATAAATCATCAAAAGTGGTTTCCAGGTTCATCTCAAGTAAAAAAAAAAAAAATTTACAATTGATTTTGCACCTCATACTGATGATTGCATCAAAGATACGAGAAACCATGAAACTAGCTCAAATGCTTCTTTATTCCATCAATATTGAAACATTATAAAATAGTTTTGTTTCCCTTCAATTATTCAACTTTTTTTTTCTTTCCTTACAATTTTCAACTCCATCATCACCTGTTGTAGATAAGTCTAATACGTACAAAAAGATAAACATAATATTTGTAATTAATTTGGAGAAAAAACATGAGCTTGTTGGAACTGATTTTGACGGATATATAACTCAATGAGACTTTCCAAAAGTTGAATTGCAATGGATGTTGAACCAATTGAATGAAATGGAGATATAATTGGGGAAGACAATAAATACCATGAGGTGAGGAATGAGCCAATTGACCTAGAGGATCCTCTTGAAGATGTTTCTGACTCATAAAATAAAGGCTTGAAGAAGTTAAGTATAAATTTATCCCTTGAAACGTAAGATAGAAAATGTGTTCACATCCATAATGTTCCTCCATTGATGAATTTTGTGCCGACCCCTGAAAAGTGAAATTTTTAGGGTTTCACATTTTAGATTAATTTTACAGATCATCAAAATTATCCTAACCTCAATTTAAATAAAATAAAGAGCTAAAACTTTTGAATGTTATTGATGAAATATCAATTAACCGTTTCAAACTCCCTTAATTGTTTGATTGGTTTCTAATTCCTTTTACTAAGATGCTTCCTTGGTACCTTAGTTTCCTTGTAAATAAGTAAATATGGTGGATGGTAGGAAAAAGTTCCTTTTCCATATGATTCTTCCATATATTTCCCGTATTCATTCTCTATGTTATATTAATGATAAATTAATACTGCATATTTTTCTAATTTCAAGTAGAGAATTTGAATTTAAATGCATTGTTATGAAATTACAATGAACTAGTGCAGATTTATAAATGGATGCTAACATCAGGTACTAGAGTAAATTGAAGTAAATTACCATGAAATTTTGGTGAATTTATGTAGATCTATAATTACGTACAATTTTTATAAGAACTAATTGAGAACATGTTAGAATTTACGTTTGTACGCATTACATGTTATTAATCATGTTACTTTGTTAATTCAAGTGAATATTATTATTCAGGTTATGCCCCAAAACATAGGTATAGTATAGCCCTATTGTGCATAGTGACGTATTAAGATTTAATTGTGTGGACAATATCCTGATATGCCTTTTTTGTTGCAATTTTACTCCCATCTACTGCCCTAAATGAGAAGTGGCATAACCCACAAATTCCATCAATTTTGATAGCAGAGAAGGACAACAGGAGATCCGAGAAGGTGGAGGTGTTTTCATGCAATCCATGTGAAGATAAAAATAGAGTATCGAGCCTTAAACTCTGCATTTAATTCCATCTACTGCATTGTGTTAGGTCCCTATATTACTAGTGTAGTCAGTTATCGTTGTTATTGTAACCCCCTTATTGTTATTTTTGTACCCCTGTAACCCCAATATTGGTATTATTGTGCCCTTACATTATTGTTGTTATTTCCACTAGGGTTATATTGTGACCCCATGGACTCCTATATATAGAAGTAGGTTTTTTCATTTGTATCATCCAAAAATTGTTCATTTATGTAATGTATTGGAGGTTTCCCCCTCAAAGTGGTTGATTTTTAAGGTGTTTATCTCTCTTTTCTTCCATTTTTGGAGTTGGTTTTATAATATTTGGTATCAGAGCTTTGGATTCTAGGGTTTCGTTTCTTCAAAAAGGTTATCATGGAATTTTCACTATAAATTTTTTTCTATGAAGGTTCAGAAGTAGAAATTTTTACAAAGCGAAGAAAAAATCCTGAGGAACGTCATGTAGATATTTCAGATTTTGGTTCACAATATTTTCAGAGATATGATCTATGGAATTTAGTGCTTTTTCAGGCTCCCGAATTTCACCTAAAAAATGGCATCATGGCATTTGTGCTATTACTTTCTTTCTACGAAGGGTCAGAAGCTAAACTCTTTACAGAGCTAAGCCACATAGGAACCTCTTGTAAAAATTCCAGATCTTGGTTCACAACATTTTCGGAGATATGATCTATGGAAGTTAGAATTTATTCATGCTCCCGAATTTCATCTCAAAGAGGTGACCATGGGAAAATTGTCATAACTCTCTCTTTGAGCGTCAGATTGGAATTCTGTAAAAATTGGTCGCAAGTATATCGACTATATTTTCCTGTGTTTCAATTTAAGAGCCAAAGGAGGAAATAGTGACACGTGGAACGTTGTACAAGTTAGATCTATTGAGCCAGTCCATAATTAAGTAATTATGGGAGATTGGACATAAATTTGTCTTGAAGAATAAAATTAGGTCAAAACTGTGGCATTCAAAAGAATATTCAGAGGGCTATTATAGGACCAAATTTCAGATATTGAATATCCTAAATCTTAGATATAATTCAGTTTCAATATCGAGCTCCTCAAAAGCAAGAAAAAGTTTATTTTTTCTTCGAATTGCATAAGTCTTGTTTGAAAAATCAATTTGAATTGATTCCAAGGGAATATTGTAGAACAGATATCAGTATTGGGTTCTAAAATGCCCCCCTAAAGAGAATTCAGCACCAATTAATCCTTCAGAAGGCTCCAATATGACTTATGAAGATGAAGAACTGCAACATGACATGTCAAAATTACAAGAGAAAGTGCACCAAATTTCTCTCTCGCAAATATCAACAAAAAATTAAATGGAAGTTTTGAATAAAAGCGTGGAAGCTTAGATAGATGGTTTGAAGAAAGGAATGGAAGCTAATATGGATGGCATGGAAGCTAAGATGGATGACATGGAGTCTAATATTGATGAAAAAATGAAAGACAACATGGAAAAAATGAAGGATGATATAAAAGCGGACATGGAAGGTTTGACAAAGTTGATACAAGAAATGTTTCCTAGTTGTGAAAAAATAGTAGAGGAAACTCATGATGAGAACAAAGTAAATGTTAATCATGATTTCATAAACTCTAATGTTGGATGGAAGAACCACCATATTCCAAAGATGGATATGAGGAAGTTCAATGGCAAGGATCCCGTAACATGGATACGACAGATGGAGCAATATTTTGATCTCCATAATCTACAAAACACACAAAAGGTATGCATTGAAACTTTACATTTAGGACACAATACATCTATATGGTATCGATGAATTTTATCCTATAAAAAAATTGTCACTTAGTAAATTTTTACGAAGCAAATGATAGCACATTATGAGGATACAAAGAGCAACGCCTTCTTTATCCAATTGATAAATCTCAAACAAAAGGGTTCAGTGGTGGAGCACTTTTAGGACTTCCAAAAATTGAATATAAGGGTAACCCATATACTAGAGGAACACATGATTGATGTCTTCATAGAGACTTTAAAGGATAACATTCAATATGAGGTTTGCATCGCGGAACCTGATTCATTAGAGAATTCATTCAGGTTGGAAAGAAAAATTGAATGTAAAATTATGGCGACAAGGAAGCCTACCACTCACATCTATAAGGATGGAAGTGTTGCTACTCCTAGACTTCTACAACCTACATGGTTGACAGCACAACAATTAGAAGAAAAAAGAGCAAAAGTGCTTTTCTATATTTGTGATAGAAAATACACTAAGGGTCATAAGTGTGCTAAGAAGAATTTATTTTACATAGACTGTGAAGACGAGGAATAAAATGAACAAGAAGCTTAAAAAGAAGAGGATACACACCAAGAACTAACCCTAGAAGAAGAATAAATGAGTTCGACCATATCGTCTAACGCATTGGAAGGAATTACCACTCCTCAAACTCTCAAGATAGAAGAAAATATCAAGAAGAAAAAGGTAATAGTGTTGATTGATTCAGGTAGGACCAATAATTTTATTAATTGTAAGGTAGCCAAGGAATTGAATTGTTTCCTATACCTAGCACTAGAATGTCAAGTGATGGTTGCAAATGGAGGAAATATAAATTTCTCTGGAAAATGCCATAATATCAAGATAAGCATGGGGAATATGTATTGAATAGTCCAATGCTTTCTATTCCAATGGGAGGTGTTGATGTTTTACTAGGAGTGAAATGGTTACAATCTTTGGGAATGGTAGCTTTTAATTTTCAAGAACTTTTCTTAACATTGTTTTTGAAAGGAAAGGAAGTAGAATTACAGGTTATCGCAGGGAAGCCAAAAAAGATAATAAGCTCTAATGTCAATACAATGCTTCTGAAGAAATAACAATGAGGCATAATTGCACAATTATGCTGACTAGAAGTTCCAACATCAAAATCAATTATTTCTCCAGATCTCCAAAAAGTCTTGGACAATATTTCCAAGGTGTTCAAAACTCCCAAAGTACTCCCAACTATTCATGATCATGATCATGCTGTCATTTGATTCTAGGAAGTGTCCCTCCAAACATCGGGCCTTAAAGATATACTTATGTCCAAAAGAGCGAAATTAAGCATATGATTGCAGAAATGTTAGAGGCTGGTATAATTCGACCTAGTCAAAGCTCTTTCTATGCTCCAGTAGTATTGGTTTACAAGAAGGATGGATCATGGCGCATGTGTCCGGATTATAGGGAGCTCAATAAGCTCACTATTAAAGATAAATTTCCCATTCCTGTGATTGATGAATTATTGGATGAATTACATGGAGAAATTTATTTTAGAAAGTTGGATCTTCGTTCAGGATATCATCCAATTATAATGAGGACGAAAGATATTATGAAAACATCATTTTGAACTCATGAGGGTCATTATGAATTTTTGGTCATGCCTTCTGGACTTACCAATGCACCTTCCACATTTCAAGGGTTGATCAATTCCATTTTCAAACCCTTAGAAAAATTGTGCTAGTATTTTTTAATGATATACTAATCTACAACATGTCTTGGAAGGATCATGTTCAACATGTTAACTGGGTGCTCAAACTATCGGAGGAGAAAAAATTATATGAAAAAACATCCAAATGTTTTTTTGGAGCACAAGAAGTGGAATATCTTGGTCATATTGTATCTCACGATGGTTTTAAGGTAGAACCTAACAAAATTAAAGCCATTAAGGAATGGAAAGTTCCCCTAACCATAAGGCATTTGCGAGGAATTCTGGGGTTAACAGAGTATTATCGCAAGTTTGTTAAGAATTATGGGAGAATAGCAGCACCTCTAACAACATTATTAAAGAAAGATTCATTTTCATGGACTCCTGAAGCCACTAAGGCCTTTGAACATCTTAAAGAGGAAATGTGCCTAGCACCGGTCTTAGCTACGCCAGACTTCACAAAAACCTTTATTGTGGAATATGATGCCTCGAGAAATGGAATTGGTGTTGTTTTAATGCAAGAAGGAAGACCCATTTCTTTTGAAAGTCATCCTATCAAAGGAAAGTATTTATATAAACCTATTTATGAGAATGAAATGTTAGCAATACTACATGCACTAAAGAAATGGCGACCTTACCTAATGGGAAGACACTTCAAGGTAAAAACTAAACATGATAGTCTTAAACACTTTTTGGAATAATGACTATCTTCAGAAGAGTAGCAAAAATGGGTCATAAAGATGTTGGGTTATGACTTTGAAATCATCTACAAAAAAGGGAAGTTAAATGTTGCTGCAGATGCACTCTCAAGAAAGGATGAGGAGGTGGAAGCATTACTTTGTGCCATTTCTATTATCTAGATATATTGGATAACCGAAGCAAGGGATGAATGGAAAAAGGAAGAAGAAGTGTGGACACTCACTTAAAATTTGCAGCAATATCCTAGTACATCTGAAACATTTAGTTGCAAAAATGATTCCTTATGGTACAAAGATCGCTTATATATTTGTAAGATGTAACACCCCTAGTTTTATGTTCTGTCAAAGTTAGACATTTGAACTTTAATCCAAAGGGGAGTGGACCCCAATGGATAATTATTTTGTGGATGTAATTAAATATTTAATTTTGAAAAAATGAATAAAATAATTCTGTGTAGATTGACCAAAATGAGAATTATGAGATCACTTGCTCTGTCACATCTCCCTCTCTTACCCAAACATTTTTTTTTTTTTTTTATATTAACATCCCTTCATGTGGAGTTTTAACTTATACCCCATTACTGGATTTAATTCACAATTATACCCCATGAAATTTCTTATACATATATACTTTCATAGATAGAAGTCCATTCAATTAAATAAAAACTTATTTTCAAAACCTTAACGAAAGGCCTTTATACTTTTCTATTAACAAGGTTAGTTAAGTCTTTGATTTAATTAACCATATTATATATCACATATATGATTAAGTTTCAACCCACTATAAAGTTTCCTCTTTTCCACAATCTTAACGTGACATATAGTGTAAGTGTTTTCATGAGGATACACGTAGTCTCTAACATTAGAAAGGGACGATTTAAGGCATAATCCATTTTCGTTATATGGGTGAACCAAATCTTAATATTTGTCATAATTCAATTAATTGACCCTACTATTAAAGCTCATATGAACCCTTCATTTATTTCGATAGCTGAACATTTAATATTTATACATCAGTGAAAAGCTTTACGCTACTTTTCTCCCTGCCAACATTCTTTCTTACTCCAAACTCAAGAAATTTTATTTCGTTTCACCAACTCTGGTACTACTCCTCAACACGGCTCCTATGAATGTTTGGCACGTAGCCTCAGCAGTTGGATTTCTAATATGTAAGGGTCGCTGTCATATCTCGGACATTGAAATACTCGGGTTTTTGAATACGTGTCGCCTATTTGATACTACAACTCTGGTCTAATATAATAAAATACGCTAGAGAAGGTACGATATTATCATGATGCAATTTATTCTACAATCCCTCTCGGGATTCTTTAAGTACTTTGCCATTGACGTTTGGTTTTCGAGGTTCCATATTCTCTTTCAACTCTTGATCTAATTTACACATGGAAGGTCATTGATCCTTGGTGCTAGGGTTTCATATTTCCTTTTTAAATCACGTTCTCTATCTTACTATTCCATTTCTATTTGGCTATGGTTCCTCATTTCCCTTTCGTCTTTTCGCTCAATGCAACGGAGTTCTACAACCATGAGGGATCCCTACCAGTGCGTGCATCCCTTCACCTACGATATGGTAAGAAATTTTTCTCTATTATTCTGTTCTGCATTCATTCCCTCTCGGAAACTAGGTTACTTATGTATTTTTCCTCTACTATCTGCACCTTTTTCAGAATGAAACGTTTTCGGACGAAGCGTTTACGTAGAATACGTTGAATTTACCCCAGGTTTCCTAACATCTTTACCAAGTCTCAGATTTAAAATATGGGTACTATATTTACAGTCAAATTTATGTTCTGCCTTACATATTTCGATTTTGGCATTCATAAATATCTCTAGATCTAATTGAATCTAAGCTAACTCTTTACAAAATTTTTGTAGCTCCCTTCCACGAAGATGTGCATTGGTTTCAGAAATTGACCTACATGGTCAAGTGGTATCATGAGCGTGATTATCTCCAGTCTCGCCATTATGGTTAGACCCGCAAGCCAAATGTTTCTTCTGTAGGTGAAATCGATTCTATCGTTTCTTTTAAAAAAACGTCTATCAAAATTAATACCCTATATTTCTTTTTCAGAGCATTGCCTCGCTCTATGATTAATACCCCAGGTTCCAATATTTTCCCACCCTTACTTCGTTACATACAATATTCCTGTCTATCGAATTTTATTTTGACTTATAACTTATTCCTGATGCACATTTTATTTTCATTTCAGGTATAAAGGACCTCTATCCTAACGAAAATTATTCCAGCTATTTTACTTCCCTTTAGGTGAACTTCTATCGGCTCACTTGTCTCGCTCGTCTACTGTATAGGTTCTCTAAAATCTTCCAAATGCTCGTTCGGGGTTTTAGCTATGTTTTGCGTCCTATTCAGCTGTATAAAATTTTTCTTTTGTTCTCTTTTTTTTTGTTTTTCATGATTGCCATGGAAATCAAGTTTGTATCAGGACATTATAAACATTGGTTTACTCCCTTATTGTGCAAACTAAGCACAACAGTTTTCTGTTTCCTTATATTTATTTATTTCCATAATAAGCATAATGAGTTGGTGAAGTTTATACCTAAGAATCAATCATTAAAATTCTCTTAATCTTTTGAACTCGTCAACTATCATCGTTGTGCATATTTAGTTGTTTGTTGTCAAATATTGTTTACATGGATAAACGAAGGTGGGATTCATGCAATCCCTTCTACTCCCAACATAACCATAAGCACTTACATCATATCCAATATCTCTCTCATTGTTTTGTTTTTTGTCTTTTGTACAAATTATAAGATTCTGTAGCATTCGATATGATCAAAAAAATTGTATAAAATTTTGGGCAATTTTCTTTTATATTATTTATAACCACCCTTATTATTTATTTCTGCTATGTCATTTATTTTATTTTATTTTAAGCTGTATAAATTTGGCAGATATGAGCCGAAGAAAATATATTACTCTTATTATGCCGGTTTAGCATATATAGACAGGCACTGTACAAACTGTAAGTTAATGGTTCCTCTGATAATTATATTTCCTAAATTTAATTTGGCACCAGTGACAGTTTCTAAACTTCTAAATTTCTCTAGCAGCATATAAAGTGCTAATGTTCTTATCTAAATTTCCCTTGTAATTTCATTGAAATTCTAAGACAGATAGATTATAATATTAACTTAATACATTGCAGCTTTTTAATATACTTTTGTATACATAGAGTTTATACATAACTTCCTAACTTTGTAAATTACATAGCTCAGTTCAACTAAAGCCAAAAGTTTAGCTATTAACTGGTGAGCAGAGTTCGATCTTATTTTACAGAATTATTTAATAAAATATTGTATTTGTCTAGAAAATAATCTTGGTTGCAGAAACCAATTACAGCCTAATTTTTTTTTCCATTATTTGTCGTTTCCTTCTGGAAATGGTTTTGTTTTCAGAACTATAATAGATTGAAATCTGGTTGACCCTAGCTTTGAATGAGACTTCTTTTTATTTAAAAATTCAGAAGCAGATTAAAGTTATATTAGCTATACTAGGGAAACATGTACACTTTCTCCAGATTTAGACCAATAAATGGTTTAGAGATTCTGGTTGATAGATCAGGAGCAGTTTAGAAATAAAATTGTCTGTGGAGGAATATGTATCCTCAGATTTAAACCAACCCCGGTTTAGAGTTTCTGTTGGATTCTACTCTACAGATTTCTTTTCTACAACTATACAGAATTCTAAAGGTGAACTCCTGAAGATTGATTATGTGGAATGTAGCATAAATAAGTCTAACATACAAATCAACCAATTATATGTAGCCAACTCATACCACAGGAAGTAAAAATACTAATCAATTTAGAGACATACCACTCTTGCAATTGACCAACCTCCCAACCTTAGAGTCCTTCTGTCTCCCAAAACTCACCCCCGAGCTGAGATCATCTCCTAGAACAGATCAACCCCTAATCTGTTTAGGAGCAGCTTATTTAAGCTATTGTTCCCCAAAGCCTGTTTCTAATTCTGCGTCCAGAATATCAGGATGCTTTTCTTCTTGTTTGCCTAGGCTTCCCATTTTAGGGATTCTTTAAAGCTGTTTTATGCTTTTTCCAGCTTTCCCAGCTTTTTACCTCTTCCCAAATTCTTTCCTCATCATTGGGGAATTTATATTTTTCCTCAAAAATCTAAATTATAAATCATTTCTTTCAAGTATTTTTGAAAGATTGTGGGGAAGTAATTGCCTTATCCATCCTCATGGATTTAGCAAGTGATCTCCTAAATCTCATTTTGGTCAATCAGCACAAAATCATTTTATTCATTTTCTCAAATTAAATATTTAATTACATCCATAAAATACTTGTCCTTTGGGGTCCACTCCCCTTAGGATTAAAGTTCAAATGTCTAGTTTTTTAATTTCAAACACATAAACTGGGGGTGTTACATGATAAATCCATGAGGATGGATAAAGGAAAATACTTTCCCCAAAATCTTTCAAAAATCATTGAAAGAATTTATTTCCAAATTAGATTTTGAGGAAAATATAGTTTCCCGAATGATGTGGAGAGTAGTTGGGAAGAGATAAAAAGCTGGGAAAAGTATAAAGAAGCTTTAAAAGTCCCTAAATAGGGAAGCCTAGGCAGATAGGAAGAAAAGCATCCTGATATTCTGGACGTAGAATTAGAAACAGGCTTTGGGGAGCAAAAGCTTAAATAAGCTATTCTTGAACAAATTAAGAGGTTGGTATGTTCTGGAGGTGGTCTCAGCTCGGGGGTGAGTCCTAGAGATAAACAGACTCTAAGGTTGGGAGGATTGGTCAATTGCAGAAGTGGTATGTTCAAGATTCACTAATAATTATAGCATTAGTATTGTTCAATATGCTTATTTGTTACAGATGCTAATTAGAATTATAAATTGAAAATTGTCATTCTCTACATTTAACATAAGTCTGTAGAAGAAAGTTTCCTCTCAGTTCTGTACAGTTGTAGGAATTACATCTATGGGAAGGAATTCATCAGAATCTCTAAACCAAGGCTGGTCTAAATCTGAGAATACATCTTTTCCCAAAGATGACTTATAGTTTAACTTTAATCTGCTTCTGTATTATGAACTAAATACTATGTAGAGAAAAAGGAAGCATAGTACCCTTACATGCATCATAGAGGAAGGAAACTAGATACAAAGTACATCTAGTTGAAATAAGCAGTGAAATAAATAAATAGAAAACACAGAGTTATACAATTGGTATCAATGCCATGAATCAGTAGTTACAGTATACTGAATTCAATCAATTGGTACAACCTGAGTAGGTGTTACAGGTATACCTATATGTTTACCAGCAGAATTAAACTAACTCCAAATCTAAATACAGATGTATATTTAATACATTACACAGCTATCTATACTGAAATTAAGGGCCTGTGATATATAGGTGATAACATTACTGATTAATATGGCATGCTAGACATGAGAAAAAATTATAGCTATACAAATTCTATCCAGAAAAATAAAATAAAAGGTCTAACAAGATGACTACCAAAACCTTATGAACTTATTGCCATCATAGCAGTCTAAAGATCCGGAGTTATCCCAGTACCAAAAAGGAATGAACGAAACATTCTAGAAATACATAGCAATTTTTCTGGTGTACAGAGGTTAGATTGGAAAGCAAAATACTGATAAGACATTATTAGTATATATCTCCTATCCTTCATTGTATTCCAAGAGCGAGATTAAACAAGAAGTAGTTGCAGTAGTAATATCTCGAGAACACCAGAAGTGCACATAATTAAAATCATCCAATGTTCACAAAACCATAAGGGAATATTAATTTGGTAGTTAAATGAATGGGAAAAATAAACGTAGCAAAAAATAAATATGTTTATCATCTGGAGATAGTATCAAATTTACACTCACAGAGTGAAAGAAATATAACTGTTACCAATAGTAGAAAAAAATAAAAAAAATTCTTCTGTACGATTATCTAAACAGTCCACAGTCCATCATTAACAGAGAATGTAACTCTGCCGAAATAGAAATCAGAACAAAAAGTGTTGATGGGATTCCATTTATGAAATTCCTGAACACCAGACATCACATTTGAATTACAATTGAGGAGTGTCTGAGAAAATTTCAGAGTATTGGATTCTATAGATCCCCAAAACGAGTTATGAAGAAATATCTCATAAGAGGAAAGCAATGAGTCACAAATACTGACCTAAAATCAGCGATGAAAAAAAGAGGAATGATATTAATGAGCTCCAGGGATTAATTATATGTAAATCAATGTGAATCCCAAACCATCTCAGAGTAGTAGCTCACCTGCGTCAACCAAGAAGATAGAAAAGCAAATGAGAACGACGAATTATATCAAATTAAATGATAGGTCAGATCATGAAGGTCATCGCAGAGAAAGAAGTTACCTCCTTGATCATCCTGGAAATGGAAGTTCCTCTGCAATATCAAATGACATGTAAATTTCCCAAGGTTGAACATTATCTATCGAAAATGGAGAAGAAAATATGGACAAATACTTCGTTTGACACACCTTGGACCTCTCTGACGAGAAGGCCAACGCAGATCTCTGACGAGGAGTTAAACGCGAGAAGGGTAGAATCATCATCATCGAAATGTAACTAAGTCACCAATGTCGAGATGGCCAGATTTTCCATGAAGGATGCAAACGCCCCCTACGTTATGTATTTGCTGGAGGTTGAGCGATAACATGAAATTGAAAAAACGAAATCAAGAGTTAAAACTGACTGTGTCTAACAATAGTAGGAGTTGAGAGCAGAAGGAAATCAATGAACTGAGATAATTCTGAAACATGGTCTCAAGAAAACATTAATACAAGCCAAATCAATATTACCTGGATGCATAAACCCTCTCATGCCGCCATCGAACTCTCGTAACAAACGAGGGCAGAAAACTGGTAGCAACCGAAGAGTTGAACGCTCTGGAAAGAGAAACAGTATGAGGGCGGCAAAATTTTATTGTGGTTTGAAACCCTAACTCGAAACAAATCTCACCGTCCACGTGTATAAATATGAGGAGGGTAGGGGTGGATCAAGACCTTGGTCTCAACGTTGAGTTTCATAAATAATCACCAACCACATATATCGCACGGAGGAGTGAATACATTAAAGTCTCAAAGGCACTCATATGAGCCAGTTGACAAGATAATAATAAAAAAATACACTAGTTGAATCCACCGCTCAGAAGCCATAGATACGCTGGCCATGTCACAGTATGAGTGGAGTAAAGACCACTCCTGAAACGATACTCCAAGGTGTAGACATATGAAAGTTCGGGTGGTTAAACCAAGGTGGGTACGCAACAGAATTTAATGTCACAAATAAATCTCAGTACCTTGGTGTGTTATATCAAAGTGACGATTATGATAGACATGGCCACATTATAAGTCACGCAAGGTCGGAACTTGAACATCTAGAGATAATACACAACAATTCATAAATTGCATAACCATGTAACCAAGGAAACATGAGAAAGGAACTATAGAATATCGACTTATGTCGAACAGAACTAAATCAAAGGTTTGGAACGTTGACATTTATATTACTTTCTAGCATGTCAATACTTATACGAGGACGACATAAGAGGTTGGTTAGATCCCTTATGAAAGTGACAAATTTTATATGTAAAACCAATTAAATTCCAATCATTCAAGTGTCACGATATGATCGATGGTTAGGGATAATAGTTCCATGAAAATCAAAATGGAATATAATAGTTCCATGAAAATCAAAATGGAATATACATTAACCCTCATGGGTTATGGGAGATATAAAAGGGAATATAATTGACCAAACTTTGGTTAGTAGATTGAGATATTGAAAAAGGACCATATTAAAATAAGTTCTAAACTAACATTCCAAGTAAGAGAATAATTTTGGGGAACAAGAAATCTTCTCATATAATTAGAATGATATGTACTGATTTAAGGAGTTCAAAATACACCTACAAAGGAAAAAAAAAACATTTGTCGTAGGAGGGACGTTACATAATAATTCCCAAAAAAAACAAAAGATTATTTTGGAATTTCACACTTCTCCTTTAGGAGGACACTCGGGATTTTTAAAAAGTTACGACAGGGTGAAGAAAGATTTTTTTTTGGGATGGCCTTAAATCTGATATTCAAAAGTTTGTGGTAGAATGTTTGGTTTGCGAGAAAAATAAATTTGAAACAATTAAGACCCCGGTTCTTCTACAACCTTTATCCATTCCAAGTCAATGTTGGGAGGAGATTTCAATGGATTTTATCACAGATTCACCTAAGTCTGAAGGAAATAGTGTCATCATGGTGGTAGTTGATATAATTACCAAGTATGGACACTTTTGTGCATTATCTCATCCATTTACAGCAAGTACAGTTTCTATTGCATTTATGGAAACAATTCAAAAGCTACATGGAAACCCAAAGATGATTGTAAGTGACAGGGATCTCAATTTTACTGTAAATTTTTGGACAGAATTATTTTCTTGTTTGGGTACTCAAATAGCTCATAGCTCATCTTATCATCCTCAATCCGATGGTCAAACTGAGATAGTGAATAAATGTTTTCAAGGATATCTTCATTTTTTGTATCTGATAAGAAAACACAATGGGTCAAGTGGTTACCTCTCACTGAATTGTGGTATAACACTTCCTTCCATATTGCAGCAAAAATGACCCCATTTATGGAACTTTATGGATATCATCCACCTTCCATCACATCATCTTTAAGATAAAATTCTAAGGTTAAAGCAGTGGAAGATCACATCGAGCATCAACAAGAAGTTCTCCAACTCTTAAAAGATAACCTAAATTTGGCACAAAATCGAATGAAACAACAGGCAGATCAACATCGCAGCGAGAGAAGTTTTGATGTAGGATACTGGGTATTTTTAAGGCTACAACCATACAAACAAATTTCCCTCATGCATGCTAAGAAGGATAATAAATTATCGCCAAAGTACTACGGTCCATACAAGGTGTTTCAAAATATTGGTACTATGGCATACAAATTAGAGCTTCCTGATTCTTTGCGAGTGCATCCAATTTTCCATGTTTCATGCTTAAAAAAGGTTATAGGTGAAAAAATTCTAGTACAAACAATATTTCCAGAACTTGATGAGGAAGAAAAAATCATATTGGAACCCGAAGAAGTCACGGAAACAAGAACTTGACAGCTACGAAATCGATCAATTTCAGAGTATCTCATCAAGTGGAAGAACTTAACCACTAAAGATTCTACATGGGAGGATAATAATTTTATACAGAAGCATCTAGAGCTACTCAAGGGTTGAGGAAAACACTTTTTTGAAGGAGAGGGGCATGTTAGGTCCCTATATTACTAGTGTAGTCCCTTATTATTGTTAGTGTAACCCCATTTTTTTTA
Source organism: Pinus albicaulis (assembly GCA_034641835.2). Lineage (NCBI taxonomy): Eukaryota > Viridiplantae > Streptophyta > Pinopsida > Pinales > Pinaceae > Pinus > Pinus albicaulis. The sequence goes on from CM076572.1 coordinate 866,473,327, forward strand.
TTGTTGTACCCCTGTAACCCCAATATTGTTATTATTGTTCCCTTACATTATTGTTGTTAGGTCGGCTAGGATTATATTGTCACCCGATGGACTCATATATATAGAAGAAGGTTTTGTAATTTGTATCTTACAAGAATTGTTAATTTATGTAATGAATTGGAGGTTTCCCCTCGAAGTGGCTAATTTCTAAGGCATTGATCTCGCTTTTCTTCTATTTTTGGAGTTGGTTTCATAACACATTAACCTACCTTTTTCTTGCAGCGCGAAAATCACAAGTCTGTTGTTTTACCATTTAAATCCATTCGCCATATGTTGTTTTAACGCTGATGTGATATCTGGCGGGACCTAATTTATGCTTTAATGCATGGACCAAACTTTGTTTTTGCATTCATTTCCTTTGTATTTCACTTTTCGCAATTCCCACCATTTAAGTGGCCCATAGATCACACTTCATATTATTTAATACTTACCTTTCTGCAACGACAATATAAGTTATTTAACATGTGATGCAATTGTGCTATCACACATCGCATTCGCAATCACTTATGTTTTCCCATAAAGTGTCTCAACACATGTTATTTTTTTTGCGACGTGATTGTGCCATCATAAATCGCACCAGCAACCTTTTATATTTATCCATGTTCATGCCAGATGAAAGTTAATCTCGTCGATCTGCGATTTGTGATGAGGAGTTGGATGCGATGAGGACTTAAGAAAAATCACATAATGTTTTAAGTTTTCCAGTTTGTGTGTTTGAATGCGTTTTCGATTGTTTTCCTGTGTAATCCAGAAATACGGCATGTGTGCTAATTAATGAAGAAATTGGTCTTTTGACATCCTAAGGATGAATTTTTGTTGAACGTCAGTTCAGCATTGAACAACATTGATTAGAATTAGGGTTTTAGGTTTTGACCACTTTGTATTAAAATAAATTTAATTTCATTTTTAGAGTGTGATGGAATGAAAATAAATTTGTTCCTCTCCTATGTAACGCTTCCTTTGTATGACTGTTAATTTTAATTTCCACATATTGTTTGTATTCTCTATGATTGAGGAAACACATTTTCTTTGTCTGATTACATTCATAATTTTTCAAAATTGTATCAAAGCTTACCATTAGAAATTCCAACATGGTATTAGAGCTTGCCACTAGAAATTCCAACATGGTATCAAAGAAGGTCTAGGCTCTTAGTCAAATAAGCGTGAGCTCACTCTCTTTACTGAAGAAGCTATAAGATTAATTTGAGAAGTAGATTTCTCGAAGGAGTGAGAAATATTTTGTTTTACAAAGTCAAGAAGATTGTTTGTTTAAAACAGTCAGAATGGCAGTAGCGGGCACCAGCCTGACAAATCCCCAACTACCACAGTTTAATGGGAAGAACTATGATTATTGGGCCATTACAATGAGAGCCGTGTTTGCTTCACAAGATATATGGGAGCTAGTGGAATAAGGTTTCCAAGAACCAATAGATGCAACAGTGTTTCCTACTTTAATAGTAGGAGAAAGTGACTTGTTGAGAGATAATAAGAAGAAGGACTCTGAATCCCTCTTCTATCTCTATCAAGCAATACATAAGAGTATCTTCCCTAGGATTTCAAAAGTAAAAAATTCTAAGGAGGTGTGGGATATTCTTAAAAAAACCTATCAAGGCATGGAGAAGGTGAAGACAAAAAAGCTACAAATGCTGAGGAGATATTTTGAAACTCTCTGTATGAAAGAGTCTGATAACATAGAATCATTATTCACACATGTCATTGGGTTATTTATCTAAATAAGGTCCCATGGAGAGACGCTTGAGGAAAGAAGAATAGTGAAAAAAATATTGAGAAGTCTACCACCCTCAAGATTTGATGCCATAGTAGTGGCAATAGAAGAGACCAAGGATCACTCACAATTTTTAGTGGATGAGCTTTGTGCATCTGTGATGTCTCAGGAACATATACTAAACAAAATAGTGATCTCCTCATTGGAGCATGCATTCAAGACACATATGTATTTTGTTCAAGGTAGAGGTCAACGAAGATCAAACTTTCGAGGAAGAGGAAGAATCCCACAACGAGATGGAAGAAACAACCCTCCAAGAAAAAGTGCAAGGAGCAGCAATCAAAATCAAATTGAAGGCTCAAGCACAAGGAAAAAGGTATGATAGATCCCAAGTCCAATGTCATTATTGTAAAAATTATGGGCATTATGCTAATGAATGTAGAAAGAAACAAAATGACATGAATAATAGGAAAAATGTTAATTTTACAAAAGAAAGTCAGAACCAGAGTAATTTGCTTCTAACACGTAATGTAGCACAAGAAAAACATGAAGATGTTTGGTTCTTAGACTCAGGTTGTAGTAATCACATGACTCGAAACATAGCAATGTTTTCCAATTTGGATGAAGATGTGAAGTCAAAAGTGACAATGGGGACTGATAGAAATGTCTCTTTCAAGGGAAAAGGAAGAGTATCTATACTCACAAGGAAGGGAGAAAAGAAGTTTGTGCCAGATGTATATTATGGTCCTAGACTGAAATGTATTCTTCTAAGCATTGGACAACTCGTGAACAAGGGCTACAATGTATTTTTTAAGAATAATGTGTGTAATATCATGGACATACCTCCAAGTAAAAGAGTCATTGCAGAAGTGCATATGAAAAAGAATAAGATGTTTCCTCTCTAGCTCAGAACAGACTTGAAGGAAGAAGGTGTGGTATCAGCAGTCACACAAGAATTCTTTCAAGAAGAAGTGAAGGATGAAAACTGGTTATGGCCTTTGAGATTTGGACATCTCAATTTTAGAGGGTTGAATCTCTTGCATAGAAAATGGATGGTAAGAGGATTACCAATAATAGAGAAACCAGATAGCCTATGTCAAAGCTGCGTCTTGGGAAAACAACATAGAGAAGCATTCCCAACAGGGGAGATTATAAGGGAAAAGGCACCCTTAGAGATTGTCCACTCATATTTGTGTGGACCAATGAAAATTCCATATTTAGCTGATAGCCAATATGTTTTGACATTCATAGATGATTACACCAGAAATACATGGGTGTATTTCCTAAAACATAAGAGTGAAGTGTTTGAACAGTTCTACAACTTCAAAGTTCTTGGTGAGAAGCAGAGTGGGAATTACATCAAAGTGTTGAGAGTTAACAGAGGTGGAGAATGTATCTCCAAATATTTCCTACGTTCCTATAGGGAGAATGTCATACAGAAGTAGTTTACTACAAGGTACACACCACAAAAAAATGGTGTTGCAGAAAGGAAGAATGGGACCATCATGGACATGGTAAGAATTATGTTGAAGGCAAAACATTTACCCAATGAGTATTGGGTTGAAGCTATAAAATATGCAACATATATTTTGAATAGATTCCCAACAAAATCTGTTATGAACAGAGTTCCATAAGAAGCATGAAGTGAAAAAAAGAAAATTTTCACTCACATGAAGGTATTTGGATGTGTGGCTTATGCACATGTCCCAGATTAACTAAGGAATAATTTGGATAGCAAGGGGGAGAAGTGTATTTTTGTTTGATACAGTGATGAGTCCAAATCCTACAAACTCTATAATCTATCCACCAAGAAAGTTATAATCAACAGATATGTGCAGTTTATTGAAGAAGAAGCTTGGGATGGAATCTTAGAGAAAAAAATGAATGTGAAGACATGTGTGTCTCACGAAAAGTAAGAGGAATTCACAACAGCAAATAATTCCTCCCTGATTTTTCCTCCTCCACCTACACAAGCACAACAGAGCACACCACAAGCAGGAAATAGAACAACCTTGAGAAATCAAGGAAGTGCTTCTCCAAGCATGCCACAGGGATCATAAACTCCCTCGAGCTCAATTGGAATTCCAAGCACACCAGGAAGACCAAGATTCATAAATTTGAGTGAAATTTATGAGAAATAAGTTGATAATGGTGATGGTATGAACTCTTTATTTTCTTTGTATTGTCATGTTGATGAGCCAATTCATTTTGAAGATGCAGTAAAAGAAGAAAAAATGATTTAAGCAAATGAAGAGATTGGTGAAATTGAAAAGAATGACACATGGGAGTTATAGGACCTCCCATAAGGTAAAGAAGTCATTGGAGTAAAATGGGTCTATAATACCAAGAGCAACTTCAAAGGCAAGATATAAAGGCATAAAGCAAGTCTTGTTGTGAAAGGCTACAAGCAATAACAAGGAAGAGATTATGAAGAAACCTTTGCACCAGTTTCAGGGATGGAAATAGTGTGGACATTGTTGTCCATTCCAGCACAAAAAAAGTGGAAATTATACCTAATGGATGTAAAGTCAGCATTTCTGAATGGAGTGTTGAAAGAGGAGGTATATGTTGAACAACCTCTAGGCTATGATATTGAAGGCCAAGAGCACAACGTGTTCAAGTTGAAGAAAGCTCTTTATGGGCTAAAATAAGCACCAAGATCATGTTACATTAGGATAGATGCTTACCTGACAGGAAATGGGTTTGAAAAATGTGATGGTGAATGCACACTCTACATCAAAGAAAATTATGGTAAGGTTCTTATTGTTGTTTTATATGTAGATGATTTAATATTTACAAGTAATGAAGTTTCTCTCATTACTCATTTGAAAGCAGTCATGAAGACTGAATTTGAAATGACTAATTTGGGTTTATTGAGATACTTCTTGGGCATAGAAGTAAAGAAAAATGAAAAGGGAATATTTTTTCCCAAGAAAAATATGTTGCAGAAGTTTTGAATATATTTAACATGCAGCACAAAAAAGCAGCGGTAGCTCCAACTGTCATGGGGTTAAAGTTAAGAAAATAATATTGCAGCACGAACATCGATCTGACATTGTACAAGAGCATAGTTTCTAGCCTTATGTATTTGACTGCAACTAAACCTTATATTATGTATGTTGTAAGTTTAATGTCCAGATTGATGGAAAAATCAAAGGAGACGCATTTGGAAGTAGCCAAGAGGATTTTAAGGTATGTAAATGGAATGAAGGTGTATGTTGTTCTATACTCCTCAACTAATAATTTTAAATTTATTGGTTACACTGACCGTGATTGGGATTGAAGTGTAGATGATAGAAAGAGAACATCTGGGTATGTGTTTCATTTGGGATCGGGAGCCATTTCATGGGCTTCCAAGAAGAAACCAATAGTTGCATTATCAACTGTAGAAGTAGAATATGTGGTAGCAACAGCAACATCATGCCAAGAAATTTGGATGAGAAGTATGCTAAGAGATTTATGTCATGAGCAAGACAACAAAACCAAAATTTATTTTGATAATAGCTTAGCAATAGCATTGTCAAATAATTATGTTTTCCATAAGAGAACAAAGCATATTGATGCAAAATATAATTTTATAAAAGAATTGGTTAACAATGGTGAGATTGTTTTGTAGCACTACAGGATAGAGGAGCAATTTGCTGATATCCTCACAAAGCCATTTGCACATAAGAGTTTTGAAAATTTCTAGGAATTTCCAATGGTGGCAGTTGTGATTAAGGGGGAGTGTTGGAATTTTACTCCCAACCAGGGCCATGAATGAGAAGTGGCGCAGCTCACAAATTCCATCAATTTTGACAACAGAGAAGGAAAACAACATATCCGAGAAGTTGAAGGTGTTTTCACACAATCCACGCAAATATCAAAACAGAGTACCAAGCCTTAAACTCTGCATTTAATTCCATCTACCACATTGACCTACCTTTTGTCCACAGAACGCAAATCGCAAGTCTTTTGTTTTACCATTTAAAGCCATTTTCCATATGTTGTTTTACCGCTGATGTGATATCTGGCGCGACCTAATTTATACTTTACCAGATGGACCAAACTTTGTTTTTGAATTTATTTCATTTGTATTTCACTTTTCGCACTTCCCACCATTTAAACCGCCCGCATAGCACACTTCTTATTATTACCATCTACCTTTCCGCCACCACAAGGTAAATTATTTAACATGCGATGTGATTGTGCTATCAGATATCGCATTCGCAACCACTTATGTTTTCCTATAAAGTGTCGTAGCGTATGTTTTTTGTTTTGTGATGCGATTTCACCATCACACATCTCGCCCTCAAAATTTTTATGTTTATCCCTGTTCATGCCAGATAAAAGTTAAGCTCGCCAATTTGCGATGAGGACTCAAGCTAAACAACATAAAGTTTCAAGTCCACCAGTTTGTGTGTTTGACCGTATTTTCGTGTGTTTTCCTGTGTAATCCACAAATACAGCCTGCATGTCAATTAATGAAGAAATGGGTCTTTTGATAGCTCAAGGAAGAATGTTTATTGAATGCCCGTTCAACATTGAACAACATTGATTAGAATTAGGTTTTCAGGCTTCGGCCACTTTGTATTAAAAGAAATGTAATTTCACTTTTAGAGTGTGATGGAATGAAAAGAAATTTGTTCCTCTCCTGTGTAACATTGCTTGTGTATGGCAGTTAATTTTAATTTCCGCATATTATTTGTATTCTCTATGATTGAGGAAACACATTTCCTTTGTTTGATTGCATTCAGAATTTTCCAACATGCTATTAGAGTTTTCCATTAGAAATTCCAACAAGGTATCAGAGCTTTCTATTAGAAATTCCAACATTTTTAACTATAAAAGATAAGACAGCCAACACATGTAATTTCTATTATAATAAGTGTTATGTAGGAAGTTTGCTATCATAACCAAAATTCTGTTGACCCAAATATCGAGTTAAATTAAGTAAATGAATTCACTTAAGGTATTTTGGAGGTAGTTATTTAGGAGGATAATTACTCCTATGGAGCCTATGCTCTACATTGGCAATGCTTTATTCTGACTTCGTTGATAAAACTAGGAATATAGGCTTATTGTCCTCGAGAAGAGAACGAATAAGGAGTAAGAGGTTTATATAGCAAAAGTAAACCATTGATTTCACAATACGTATTATAGGCATGCAGTAACATACCATGTCAGTCACTAACTATTGATAATAAGTCATGAAACAAAGGTCAAATCATGTGAGAGAGGAAACTTGAGGGCATCCATTAATCTAAGAGTCTAAAAAAAATTATGCCAAGCATGTATTCTTCGAATCATGTAAGACATAGGACAAAGTACCCAATTTGAGTTAGGAACAACGGGTAACCGATCATCTTCTTAACACTGCAACATATGCTTTGACAAAAATAAATAAAGAGGAAGTTGTATTAATAAGCACAACCAGCATCATCACTGTTGCATTAACCATTTATTTGATGAGTATTAACGGTAAGTTTAAATTCGATATATAAGGAAATGAAATTAAACTTACAAAACATCGACAAAAGAATGAATAACTACATACAGCAGAGGATTGGAAATAAGAAACACAAAGAAATATATTGTCATCTATAGCCCAGTATGACCCCGATGTCAGGTGGGTCACGTCCTCATACAAAATGTCGGCTTAAGTTTAAAATTAAAAATTAAAAAAAAAAAATCGCATTGTGCTAGAACATATATCAATTTCTAATACAATTATGTATTATTTATATAATTCCAATGGATAGTAAATTATATACGTCAATTTGAATGGATCATAAATTTACCTTTAACAAAAAAAATCACCACATTGAATTTCCAAATTAAGTAAAATTTTAAACATCTTTGCTCTTTACTAAAGTCAATACCATTTCCTAAATCAAAGGAAAAGAGTTAATTCAACGCAAAGAATCAAAATCCAAAATATTTTAATATTTATTTTAATTAAATATTTGTAAAATGAATTTATACTTACTCCAGAGCTATGGTAAACAAATAAAAATATATATAAACTAGATGTATGGTAAATAAATAAAAATTCTTTTTATATTTATTTCATAAACCTTTTTATATTTAAAAAAATTAAAAAGAGGTTTTATTTAGATGAAGCCTGTGGGACGAATACCATGGGACAAACTAATATTGATACCATGGGCCAAATACCATGGGTAAATAAATAAATATAAGAGAGGTATAAACAAGTATGATAAATAAATAAATAAATATAAAATAGATATAAAGAGGTATGGTAAATAAATAAATATAAAAGAGGCATAAAGAGGTAAGGTAAATAAATAACAATATATCAAATAGGATTATAAATAAAAATCTAATTATATAACAATCCTATGGGCCAAATACCATAGTAAAGAAAAGGGGTATGGTAAATAAATAAAAATATAAATAAACTAGAGGTATGGTAAGTAAATACAACCTCTTTTCATATTTACTCCATAATCAGTTTTATATTTACGAATATTTATGTTCATTAGTTTACATAACTATGAAGAAATAGAGAGAGAGAGTGATAAGGGAGAGATGGAGAGAGAGTGTGTATGTTTAGGGGCCAGATAAAGAGACAAACTAAGATGTATGGAAAGAAGGGGGGAGAGAAGAAGTGAGAAGGAGAGAGGGAGGGATATAGTAATGTAGTTGGAGAGAAAGAGGGGTGGAAAGAGAGAGAGAAAGAAACGGATGGGGGAAGAGAGAGGATTAGAGAGAGAGAGAGAGAGATGGGGGAAGAGAGAGGATTGGAGGGAAAAGAGAGAGAGAGAGGTGGGAGAGAAAGGGCGAGTGAGGAAGGATGAGAGAGAGGAGGAGAGAGGGATCGATAAGAGAGATGGAGTTGGAGGGGGAGAGATGTAGGAAATAAGAAATATAGAGAGTGAGAAGTGGAGAGAGAGAAGGAGTGATAAGGGAGAGATAGAGAGAGAGCGTGTATGTTTGGGGTTGAGATAAAGAGACAAATAAGGAGAGATGGAGATACGGGGGGAGAAGGAGATATAAGGAGAGAGGGAGGGATATAGTAACATAGTTGGTGGGTGAAGAGAGAGATAGGGAGGGATATAGTAACATAGTTGGTGGGTGAAGAGAGAGAGAGGGAGGGAGAGAGAGATGGGAGAGAAAGGGAAAGAGAGGAAGGAATAGAGAGGATGTGAGAAAGTGGAGAGAGGGATGGAAAGAGAGATGGACATGGAGGGGGAGGAGGAGAGAGGTAAGAAGAAAGAAATAGAGAGAGAAAGGTGGAGAGAGAGAGAGTGAGTGAGTGATAAGGAAGATGGAGAGAGAGGTAGAGAGGGGGAAGATAGAGATATAGATGGAAGGTGAAGAGAGGGAAGAAGAGAGAGATGGGGAGAGGAGGGGATTGACAAAGAGATTGATATATATGGATTGCGAGAGTGTGTGTGTTTAGGGGGGTGAGATAGAGAGACAAAAAGTAAGAGATGGAAGAGGATATAGATATGGATGGAGGGGGGTAAATGCATTGATTTCAGTGTAGATGGAAGGTGAAGAGAGGGAAGAAGAGAGAGATGGGGAGAGGGGGTGATTGAAAAAGAGATTGATATATATGAAGTATGAGAGTGCGTGTGTTTAGGGGGGTGAGATAGAGAGACAAAAAAAAATAGATGGAGGGGGATATAGATATGGATGGAGGGTGGAGAGAGGGAGGAATATTTCTCGCACTAGATGGATTGATATAAGTGGAGATGGTGATTTCTAATCCTATTTGATTATTTGAACTACATGCATTGATTTTAGTGTAGATATTTATTTCTAATGATATTTGATTACTTGCACTAGATGCATTGATTTCAGTGTAGGTGGTGATTTCTAATACAATTTGATTGCTTGCACTGAATGTGTTGATTTCAATTTAGATGTCGATCTATAATTATATTTGATTACTTGCACTAGATGAATTAATTTCAATGTAGATGATTTCTAATCCTATTTTATTGTTTGCACAAAATGCATTGATTTCAGTGTAGATGGTGATTTCTAATCCTATTTGATTTCTTTGAGTAAATGCATTGATTTCAGTGTAGATGTTGGTTCCTAGAGAGAGAGAGAGAGAGAGAGGACAAAAGGAGGAAAGATAGATATTAGCGGGGGAGAGGGAGAGAAGGGGAAGAGAGGGAAGAAGAGAGAGATGGGGAGAGCGACAAATAGAATGATATATATGGAGTGCGAGAGCGTGTGTGTTTAGGGGAGTGAGATAGAGACAAAAAAAAAAAGAGATGGATGGGGATATAGATATGGATGGAGGGTGGAGAGAGGGAAGAATATTTCTTGCACTAGATGGATTGATTTAAGTGGAGATGGTGATTTATAATCCTATTTTCTTATTTTCACTAGATGCATCGATTTTAGTGTAGGTATTTATTTCTAATGATATATGATTACTTGCACTAGATGCATTGATTTCAGTGTAGGTGATGATTCCTAATACTATTTGATTGCCTGCACTGGATGTGTTGATTTCAATTTAGACATCGATTTATAATTATATTTGATTGCTTGCACTAGATGCATTGATTTCAATGTAGATTATTCCTAAATGCACTAGATGGATTTTAAATGCATTGATTTCAGTGTAGATGGCGATTTCTAATCCTATTTTATTGATTTGAGTAAATGCATTGATTTTAGTGTAGATGTTGATTTCTAATCTTATTTAATTGATTGCATTAGGTGCATTGATTTCAATGTAGAAGTTATTTTCTAATCTTATTTGATTGCTTGCATTAATTGCATTGATTTCAATGTATACGTTGATTTATGATTTGATGTAATTGGATATATGATGGTACATTAATATTAAAGTGATTGGATTAACAATATGCATTGATTTTAGTGTAAGCACAAAACTTTATTAACAATTTAGATTTGTTTTTGTGTTATAGTAATTTAAGCTATTAATATTGGAGAGCAAGAGAGACAAGGTATCATGTTTACTACAACAGATTGAGCTAAAGATTTAAATGGTTTATGATTAAAATTTTCTTTTTCATATAATCAATATGAAAAGATAACAAAACTAACGACGGAGGAAATAAGAATAGTAGAAGAAAATAGTTTAAGATTGATTGTAACATGAGTACGTTCTTATTATTCACATTTTTTATCTTTCAACACTATTATTGTCACTTTGCATTAAAAAAAAATATTTCATCACTTTTCATCATTATAGTTATTAACAATAATTATCATCTCAACGAGCTGAGGTAACTAAGAAAATTTAAAATTAAAATGACCAAGTTAATCTTAGAAATATTTAGCATATTTAAAATGATTAAATTAATATTTGATATATTTACATATTACTGATAAAATTAATCATATCTCTGATAGATTTTCCTTGGGAGCACATGACTGAAACCAGCCCAAATCCATCTTACATCTCAAAAATATACAAAATTTTTAATAATCTGAAAAATGTGACGTTGATGCCTCCGACTGGAACCAACCTAGATCCATCTAACTCTGGATCTATCATGCGCCAAGAGGGATCAAATCTCTCGAGGTGCAAACCTTTCCTCAAATTTTTCACTCAAAAAATAGGTTTGCACCTCGAGAGATTTGATCCCTCTCGGCGCATGATAGATCCAGAGTTAGATGGATCTAGGCTGATATATATATGGAGAAAGTCGAGAAATGGAAATTGAATGCAGAGAAATATACAATCACGGTATATATATTTATATATATATATATATTTAAAATTCATGAACCCATACATTTCTATCTCCCTCGCAACAGTTCATAGTTTCCTAGGCCTCGGCCTCAACAATTAGATCCACTTATAATTATGGAGACAAAATAGAAAACCCTCGAACCAAATTGTTCGATGCTAAAGCAGAAATGACTAAAGATACGAGGTGGAACTAATAATACTAGGGTCGTCAACGGAGCTAGTAGACCAACCTCAGCAGAAGGATCCATAAATTAATCGACGTGAGAAAGTCATCAAGCCTTGGGTGCGAAGGAGGTAGTGAAGTAGGGAGAACTCACCTACGCTAAGTAAGTAAATACGTGGGTTAAAACTTATAAATGTAGAGGGCAAGGTAAGTGTTACATGTAAACTAATATAAATAGAAATTAAAGCGAGGATTCTTACCTTGTTGAATGACTGCCGAAACGATCCCCCACATGACCCTACACGCACAGGCAATCCTTATAATTATATAACTGGGAATGGCCATAAAGTTGTGGTGCATTTAAGGAATGGAAATATGAAGGATACCATAAAACCAAAAAAGGGAAAAAGGGAAACTTATAAGTTACATGGTGGTATGGGCATGGAAAGCCTGGGAACCATCAACTACTCTCGTTTCTTCGTCGTGAAAATCTCTACAAGAGCAGGAATAACAATCATGCAAAGTGGGAAAATGAGAGTAAGTGGAGAAGAAAAACTAGAACCTTCTATAAAAAGGGAACTTACCATTAAATTGCTGCAGAAGCCATGGTTGTATGAATTAAGCTTTGCCCAAGCAACGGAGGAGGGATTCCTATGAACTGCAAAAACCATAATGGTGGGGTTTTAACACAATTGTGCCTAACCTGAAATTTAAACCGAAAATATGACGTAACAACCATACTAAATCGAACGAATACAAAATTTAAAATGGCTAGGGAAGAGACCCCTTACCGCAGTGAATTATTAACCCAAATATGGGCTTGAGACCAGCAAACCCTCATGGAAAACCTAGAGAAATTGTGCGAAGGGCATAACCCTATAAATAGGGTTTTCCGCATGTCTTTGGAGAGCACACCTGTAATATAATAAAAAACCATCATCAGCAAAACTAGATCCCGTATTCAACCAAATACAGAATGCATAAATGAAATATGAAAACTGAAACTTCACGGAAAAAGGGTATAGCTGAACTTAAGCTGCTCTAGCCACCGAGAAGGACGAAGTCTGTAGAACCTAGGCACAATGAAAATAAAGAATCCCATGGACTCGGGTTAACATCCTATAGGTTAACATCTCGATTCTTATGATCAAATCCCTCCCTCTAAAGTTGTTTTGCTATTTGTATGCACTATGAGAAATATATTTCAATTTCAATTTATGTTCTAGAAGATGGGCATAAATATCATTGCTCATGGCATGTGGTTACATGTGATGGATCGAGAAGAGTTGTCGGCCTCAACATTAGTAGTGTTTTGTATTTATGGGAAGGGGACATTTCCTTTCCACGTTTGGAGCAGGTGATTGGAATAGTAACCCTGTGGAACTCTTCTATAGGTTTTTGCACTTTTCCACTTAAAGAATATAAGTTTCAGCAAGTTGTTTAGGAGCTAGGATTTTGATAGAATCAATTCCTCTATCTGCCCTGTCTTATCCTTCATCACTTTGTGGTAAAAAATATAGTATTATGAATGTTTCTTTTGGGTACTGGGGAGGAAATTAGGTGGCCTACAGGATTACAGGTAAATTGTCTTTGTTTCTTGAAAAATTGAAAGAGTTTCACATTTTATAATTGCCTTATAATGCAATCTATAGAAACTTTTCAAGATATATCACAAAAATAAGGGCTCTCAAAGAAATTGAACTTCAGGACATTTATCTTGCTAGCCATATTCTATTGGAATTAAAGGAATTGAGTACCTTACGTGTGCTCAACTTTGGGAATAATTTCTTAATTGGAAGCATTTCTATGGAGCTTGGTAGATATCACAAATTATAAATATTAAATCTAGTAGGAAGAATGCTAAATGGGTCAGTTCCCCCAAATATTGGGGATCTTATACAACTAAAATTCTTATATTTATATTTCAATAAAATCTTTTTAGCGATAGAAGAAGATCTACCGAGAAGCTTCCAATTCCTCTGGAGTATTTCCATCTATGGAGCAACTTGTTGACTCATGAAATTCTTGTGTGACTGGGGAATTATTCTAGACTTTGTTCTATTTCCCAGTTTTCAAATATTTTAGATGGAAGTATCACACCAAATATTGGAAAACATTCCATGCTTGAAACACTAAATGTTTCAAGGGACTCCCTCACTTGTGAGATTTCTAAGGAGTTGGGAAATTTGCATGAGATTTCTATATTTGTGATCACAAATTAGTTTGACGAGACTCATGGCAGAAATTATACTAATTCATCCTTAGGCCAAAGGAAACCTTACCTCCCAATTCTATATGTGAACTTTTTTTATATTTTTGAAATAAATGTTATCTATTTCCCTAGTTTATTATGTCTTGTTTTATTATTTTATAGTACATTGTGCATGTTCACACATTTTTCTCTCGAATCAAATTTATATATCCATACAACATATATTTTAATGATAGGAAAGTAAAATCATGTGAACTCTAAAGGTGTGTAATATTTTCTTTATGATGGACATTCAAAATTGGGTTTGTGTGTCAAAATGTTAGGTATATTATATATCAAGTTATCAGTATTAGGCTTAGAACCAAACTAGTCAAGTGCAAATTCACAAATGAGCAGAAAAATGGTTAACCCAAACATACATAAAATATTCAAATTTGATGAAAAATATATTGTTTTCCACACTATGGTAATCATATTTTTCACTTGAAGAATAATTCTAAAAACCCTAGGTAAATTTGAAAGTTGGAACCCTATAAAATTATATTTGAATTTTTAATCACATATATATTCTATCAAATATTGAAAGAATAAAATACAATGAAACAACTGAAAATGAAAGTTTTCCAATCAATACAATTGTGTTACCTCCATTTGATTTATATAATATTAATATGAAAGAAGATATAATGAATTTGGTCACATGCGTGGAGCTCTTTAGGTCACTTATGAAAAGCTTAACTCTACTCTAATAAGCTAGTCTTCCTTAGTTGCATGGATAATTGTGCTAGGTAAGTGCACCCTTCAATTTGAAGATGAAATGGAGCATGCAAGCATGTCTCCTTAAGAACTTCAGTGTCCACCTAAACTAGATTTTTTCTCATGAAAACACCTTATGAATTACAAGTATTTTCACCCTATATAAGGATAATTCATACATGCATTCTAAAAAATAACTGAACTAAAGCAAACTAGAAATTTTTAATTATCGAATGGAAGTAAATTGGATAGTGTTAGACATCAATAAAATTTTGTCATAACTGATGATGGCTAAAACAAGTCTATTAGTCTTGAAGAAACAAATTTTATGCAAAATATATGACTTCTTGAAGCCTTCTGATGCTTTCTAACTCAAAGAGTAATCTTTACTGCTGTTTCATTTAAAATTCCACCAAGTGACCCTGCTAATATCAAAAGAGACTATTTTTTAGGCGATTTCCCATTATTTCCTAAGCCTATTTCATTCATTTTTTCCTTTTTATTTTATCCTCCATTTTCCTCTGAAAAGCCCCTTTTCCTTTTCTTTTCCCCCCATTTCACCTAAAAATATTTTAAACCTATAAAACCCCCTTTTATTTTGTTAAAAACACACTTTTCTCCCTACCGGAAACTCTTAAAAAGGCCTAAAAACCTTCCTTTAAGCTTATTTTCTGACCTGTTTTATGTATAGGCTTTAAGCCCCTGAGGGCTTAAGATTTTGCCCTTTTTTCCATATAAAATAGTGCTATGACCAAGCACATAAACCCCTCAGACTCCATCACATCAGCATTTAGTCTATAGACCCACATTTTCCTTTGCAACCTGTCCACCCCGATGTCAATACTCCGATGATATCTACATCGTAGATCCATAAGATCCGACGGCCCTCATTTAACCCACCAATCACCCCATCCCCACTACTTCCTTAAGCCCTTATCTCTCCACTCTCGATCCCCTACTCCTCCACAAAACCACATCTTCTCCGCTTTATTAAGCCCCCCTCCCTTACCTTTTTACCCTCGCTCTCCTTATAAAATGCCTTTTTTTATTTATATTTTCCCCACTGGCTTTGTCAAACCCCGCATTAATTTGGTTGTAGATATATCTGATCCGACAGTGTGAAAACTCCCAACTTCCATTTTCTCCCTTAGCCGCATTCCTTTACTCATGGTTTCTTCCCTGCCTTACCACTCCATCCAACGATCCCCACCGTAGATCTATAAAGATCAACGTTCATCACACCTTCCCCCATCCTTTTATCATCTGACAGGCTCTATCCATTCATCCTCGCAAATCCCTCTCAGTCATCGAATGCTTTCATCCGATGGCTCACATTCACCCATGCCGTTCCAGTCACCAATTAAACCTTCCACTACCCGATGAGTTAGTTGATGTAATACCCTCGTCATACTCCGGGCCCTACCTTCCACCCATGAAAATACCCCCCAATCCCCTCTTGACACGTGGTTTCCACTATAATCCTCTCCCATGCACCTTTCCCCATCGCGCTGCTCCCCCACCATTATATCTACACCTCATCATCCAATGGTCCACATCGCGTTTAATGCGGATTTCTGTGTTGATTTTTAACCACCCAAACCCACGTGAAATCGGTGGTTTCATAAGGGATGCGTGGCGATCAGCGTATCGTATCGCGTTCGATCACGTTAAAACCGCTTACCGCTTGGACGCCGCGCGAAAACCACTTACGGTTTTTGCGAAAAAACCAATCCATTCACACCGAAATTCACTTTTAAACCTGGGTTTTGTGGGTTTTCTCCATAAAACCTGCTCTACATGCATTTCCTCCTCCTCACTGCTACTTTCACCCTCCGCCAGCCACCAAAGCAGTTTATCCAAATACCGCAGGGTTTTTATAACATGTTTATTGGTTTTATGCAGGGTTTGATGTCAGTTTTAAAGGTGGAAACCCTTTCCACATCCCATAAAGGGACATGGCTGAATATTACCACACCTGAAGCCTGAATAACGCAGAAAAAAGAGCTTTCTGGTTGTAGATCTGGGTTTTTAGTCAATGTTGTATAAACATTGGTTATTCAAATCAAACCCTCCATGCCCTAAAGGCACCTCTCCACAGAAAAGGGAAAAGGCAGTGAAGGTTAAAGTTAACAGGTTAGAGCGAAAGTCTGGAGATTATAAGACTTAACCAATGATTTAAAGGTTAATACAAAAGATTAAAGGGAAAGTCAACGAATACTTAAAGATAAAGGGTGAATACATAAATCTTGAAAATGAAGGAGCTTAACCCAACAATTAAGGATAAAGCACAGTCCAAGATGATTAAAGGAATAGGCCTAAAGCATGAAACCAAAGCCTAATTCATTTTAAAAGGCAAAAGAGATATGACTAAAGAAAAATCAGGTAAATAGTCAGCAAAAGCACAATTGAAGGCCGAAGAAAAATAAAGAAGGCATGATCAGCCTTAAAACACAAAATCAGAGTTAAATCGGTGTTTTAAAGTATTAAGACAGACAGATTATTAAAGGAAGCCTCCAAATGCCACATCAGTGAGGCAATAAATCCTCAAGGAGATAGAAATGCCACCTGCCAGCTGATTTCACCTAAAAAGAATACGTATTAATTGCACAGTCAGAGATATTTATAAAGACAACTCAGAAGTAATTTCCAGCCTACCAAAAGCCTCCAATGTCTACAAGAGTGACTGAATTAGATAAAAATTTAATGTAAAATTAATTAAAACAGAGTTAAGATGTATGAAATATTCTCCATAAGGTCTCCCAAAGGCCGAGAAGCATTTACTCTGTATTAATTGAACAATTAGACCTGCTTTGCACTCCACCTCCTCAATTCATCTATAAATACCTTATGAGTAGCCTAGTTCTATTGTTGGTGGCATATTTATTGAATGTAAAAAGCTGTTGAGGCTACTGAAGCTCTGTTTTGTAATTGAAGATAAATAGGCTGAGATGATAAGTTTGAAGTTGTAAAGACCTACTAGACTTCAAGATTGTAACTAGTTTGAACATCAAATATACAAGCTGATTTATGGGATCTTGGTCTATGTCAATGGTGATGTTTTTCTTACTGTAATTTTTATTTTTATCATGCTTTCCATACTTTCCACTTTCTCTGATAAAGAACAACAAATATAGATTAGGGTTTACTATAAAGTACCCTATTTCTCACTGATAAATCTTTATCTTTATTTTTTCTTCTAATTGTGTTTTGAAGGTAATTCAATAGAGTATAACTAGTGAATTGTTGGTGAGCCCATGTTTACTGAGTACAAATTGAGATATTGTCTTTGAAAGTTTCCCATAAGAGTATGTCAAAAGCAGGTTAGGTTAAAAGTCCTTACTTGATCTTAGGCTACTTTTTCTGTTTTTCTTGAATTTTTTTCTTAAGAATATACTGAAGGTGGGCTAGGTTAAAATTCCTTACATGATCTTCAATTACTCTTTGTTTATCTTCAATGTTTTCCTTTGAGAATATGCTGAAAGGAGGCTAGATTCAAAGTTCTTACTTGATCTTAAGCTATTCCTTATTTTCCTTTGAGTATGCTGAAAGCAGGCTAAGTTAAACGTCCTTACCTCATCTTAAGCTGCCCTTTGTTTTCTTATATGTTTGCTTCTTTCACCACTTATTAATGTTCCACACCATAAATCAACTTAAAGAGATCTTTTGACATAGATGACTTGCCCCATAGACCACTCTTGAAACCTGTTGTCTAATTAAACCCTTTTGTGACTCCATAGCCCAATGGATTGATACTTTTTATTACCTATCCTATCAGCTGAACCATTATTTCAAACTACTTACACATTTACCCCTCAACAGAATTCCTTCATTTTGACGATATTCATCCCAACCAAAACAAAAAAAACCTTTGTACTTTATAACTAGCCTAAAATCATATCAGAAGCCTTAAGATCATATCTTTGAAAACACTTATATAGAGAGATCCCTCTCTAAATCTAGGAGGGCTAGATCCTAGGATTCCATAGTGGTTTTGATGTAGGCTCTACAGTGTTTGTTCTTTCCAATCTTGAAAACTACGGAGGCCTAACATACTGAGGACCATACTAGGGATATTATTGAGTAATAGATAACTTCAAAACTCGAAGAACCACTATTTTTCAATGCATCAAGTGTCACCAAGACTGGTTATTATTGATTTTTGATGGTGAACGACAACCAAACCTTGAAAATAAGTAAAAATCCTTCACCTGGTGACTCCATTGGTATTCAGAAGGCCTGCTGACCCCACTGGTTTTTCCTAAGACTCCACTAGAAAATTCTTTTTTTTCTTTGAAAAAGATTAGTTAGTCTTTAAAATACTGTCATACTTGGCTGAAATTTTCTCATCATTGGGACTAAAAACACCACATAGTGGCTTCTTTAAGAATTTATAATAGAGCCTATCCTGACCCAAATCCTCCTGAGATAGTTGATAATCTAGAAATTATCCTTAGGAAGTCTCCTAAATCCAAGAATCCAACTATTTTCAGACCAATTCATAGAGCTAACTCTATACCTAAAAACCTTTTAGCTCTGCAAGATACACAAGTTGACTAAAGAAACCCATCCAAAATTAAGTCACTTGGTGATATAGATTAGATAGATCTTGAGTCTGCACCCTCATCCCAACATAGTGGTGAACATACTGATAGTAGAGAAACTACCCCACCTGATTTTCATTTCATTCATAATTTTGGTTTCTCTCATCCTAGATCTGCTCAACAGTCTTTTGCTGGCCCAAGCACTTATGTTATCCATACACCCGCTATTCAAACTACTCCATTCCATCCTCCCCCTCCTTTCATAAACCCTCCACTTGTAAACCCCCCATTTTTTCCACAACCACCTATCATGGTAGCATGGTATGCTCCTCTAGTCCTTCCTTTACCTTTAGCCAACTTGCCACAAGACTATCAGTCCAATATCCCATTATATGATGCTAGTGGTTGCATTACTGCTCAAATACATGTGGACAGGATGGATGATTATTTTGATAGGAATGAGATAGCTGATGAAATCATTAAACTCGGGTTATTTGCTCAAATTTTAGGGGGAGAGGCAATAAAATGGTTCAAAGGCCTAACCCCTGATAGTATTAATGATCTCCAAGCTTTGCATCAAACATTCATAAACAAATGGAAAGTTAGGAAGAACCCTTTCCAAATACTTTCAGATTCCAATAACCTCAAAAGAAACATTGGGAAAAGTGTTCAAGATTATTGCACTAGATTTAATAGTGTTTATAATGCACTACCCCCAGATTTGAAACCTCCACAAGGCTCAAATTTGGCCAAATTCCCTGAAGGATTTGATCCCAAAATGGCCTATCAGCTAAGAGAAAGGGATCCCTTAACTTTAGAAGACATGCAGAAGGGAGCTCTTATGGTGGAAGTAAATTTGATTGAGAAAAGAGCTAGGATGAGGAATGAAAAGAAAGTATCATATAGGGATGAAGCTGCACCTTCCACATCTAGCTCAAAAATGGAAAGGATGATGGAAGAGAGGATTAAGAGGATGAGCATTTATGAGAGAGCACAGACAAGAGAAAATCAATCTGCTCCTCAAAATAGAATTCAATCCCAAAACCAAAATCAGAACTTTAGGAGAAATCAACCTCAAAATAGACAAAGAGATGTTGATCAACAGATCATACCTCCTTTTCAAGAAAACTATGTTAATGAGGATGAAGAAACAAATGAACAAATAGAGGATGATAACATAAACATGCTGGGAGTAAGCAATGAGGATTCTAATTTCCTCCATGAAAGAAAACAAGGTTTATATACACCCTACGATGATAAAAGACTAGAAAATGAATACTATGAACAAGACTTTCAAAATTCCATCATAGGATCACCTAAACAATATGACCTAAGAAGTAAAAAGAATCAAGAAACTCCCAGGAGGAAAACCTCTGAAAATTCTGCCAAAAAGAGCCCTGTAACTATTTCGAGAAAGACAACAGAAAACCATGATTCAGTAGCTGAAACTTCTGATCCAAACAAGGGAAAAAACACCCAAATCAATGAAAAATAGGGTGGTGACCCTAGCAGCACTATCATTTCAGCTAATGCCCCTGAAAAAACCATTTTGACTGCTATAAATGGTAGAAATCAGCAAGCTGATTTTGCTGATGAATTAGTGACTAAAAATGTTGAATCAAACATTTTGAAAAATTAGATTCCTTTTAGCCTAGAGAATGAAATTGCTAAAATCAAAATCTCTGTCCCTCTCACTAAATTAGTCACTCAAACTATATATAGATGTCAAGTTTTGAAAGCCTTGAACATAGAGAATGTTCATGAAACTGTTAACTTAAGTGATGATAAACCAGAGCTCCTATTTGGACCAAAGATTGTAGGAAAATTTCAAGAAGGAACTACCCCTCCATTTCATGTCAGTTTGAATATCCATGATAATATTTTACACAATGCTATGCATGATTCAGGAGCTTCCCATAACCTCATGCCCAAAGTCATCATGGAGAGATTAGGCCTTGAGATAACTAGACCATATAAATATTTGTACTCTTTTGATTCCAGTAGATTACAGTGCTTAGGCTTGATTAAAGATCTTTGTGTAAAACTTAACCCAAATCCTAGCCAAATTCTTAGTGATGGATGTGGTAGTGGCTGATGTACCCCCCAAATATGGCATTCTTCTTTAAAGATCATGAGGTGCTAAGTTGCAAGGTACTATGCAGATGGATATGACTTATCCCACCATCCCTGTCTTCATTCAACCTAGAAGACTGTATAGGGAAACACACATGAAATATATGGTGAGTAGGCAGGAAAGACCAAAAAACTCTCCCCTCTATTCTATACATACTAACCTTGACTCATTCATTCTTTATAATGATGAGATTCCCAATGAGCAAGAGTTAGTCTATGAAACACCAGCCAATATAGTGGTTACTCCACATCCGAACATAGTGGAAGCTATAGATGGAGAGGAAGACAAGGAGAAAATTAAAAAATAGTTTGTTAATTCGGGAAATTACAACAAACAGATTAAAGGTCTTGAAGTCCAAAACATTTATAAATATAGTGCAGATCATGAAAAGTAAGCAATAAAACCTCAAAAAATTGAAAATCTTGAGGAAGAAAACAAAATTCAGCATAGTATAGACTTGCAGGAACAACACAGTGACAGATTAGACAAAAAAGATAGAGAGGACAACAATGAAATAAATAACAAATCTAAAAACAGTCCTCTTTGGAGTATGAGTTTTTATGGATCTTGCTCTAAAACTGGTGCAGGAGCAGGCATATGGGTGCATAACACTAAAAACAATCATGCTGAGGGTCATTCCTATAGATTAAACTTCCAACGTACAAATAACATAACAGAGTATGACGCTCTCCTTTCAGGCTTGCAGATGTAGAATTGATAATTAGACAAGTAAATGGGGAATACACTATTAGACATCCGAGACTTAGAGCCTATAGAGATGATGTCGTGGACTTGTTAAAAACATTTGTTGAATTCCAACTTACTTTTGTCCCAAGGAACCAAAACATTATGGCTAATGGATTAGCCTTTGCTGCTATAACTTGTCTAACACCTTATGAAACCAAGCAATGCACCACCCAAGTCAAATATAGACCAGCTGTCTCGGATAATGAAAAATACTAGCAAGTTTTTTATGGTGATTAACAAACAGAAGACTTCCTACAATCCAAAAATGAATTTGAAATACCAAACTTAGATTTAGAGTATGAACAAGACTATCCCACTGAAGAAAACCCACTTTTTGAAGAAGAAAAATCTACTGAGATTACTGAAATAAATCTGTTAACCCATCAACCCAAACATACAACAGAAGATAGCACATATTTAGAACAAGAAGACTTAGAAGTGCTACAATCTAAAGATCATAGCTTTCCAAAAGGACTAGTCCCATTAGAAGAATTGTTTGACTTGAATGATGTTCCCAAAAAGCCAAAACTGGAACCTATTGAATTTGAAGTGGAAGAATGCAACATAGGCAGTAAGGAAAAGCCTAAAATAATCAAATTATCCAAGACACTGCTAGCTCACATTAAACTGAAATACATTGAGCTTTTTAAATAATTTTCTGATGTATTTACATGGAGTTATGAATATTTGAAATCATACGATATAGAAATAATCCAGCATAAGATACCCCTCAAAGAAAACCAGAAGCCTTTTAAACAAAAATTGCGTAGAATCAACCCTGTTCAATTACCTCTGGTAGAGAAAGAGATTAGAAAAATGTATGATGCTGGAATTATAGTCCCTGTTAGATACTCAGAGTGGGTGTCTAATCTTCTATATGTTAGGAAGAAAATAGGAGAAATAAGGCTTTGCATTGACTTTAAAAACTTAAACAAAGCCTCATTAAAGGACAATTACCCCTTTCCCAAAATGGATCACATTTTACAAAGGGTAGTTGGTTCTAGAAGAATTCCTTCGGGAGATGTCTTCTCAGGTTACAATCAGATATTGGTACATCCTGATGATCAACTTAAAACATCCTTTACTACACCTTGTGGTACTTTCATGTATTTGAAAATGCCCTTTTTTTTAATGAATGTTGGTGCCACATTTCAGAGAGCCATGGATATTGCATTCTGAGAAGAAATAGATTACTTCATAGTGATTTATTTAGATGACATCACTCTCTATTCTAAAACATATGAAGAACACCTAATACACTTGAGAAAATTCTTTGAGAAATGCAGAAACTATGGGTTATCTTTAAATCCAAAGAAAACATTGTTTGGTCTCCAAGAAGGTAAACTCCTTGGACATATCATATCTGAAGAGGGAATAAGGATAGACCCAAAGAGGATCGATGGCATATTGCAAATCAACCATCCTAGAAACATCAAGGAACTTCAATATTTCATTGGGAAGATTAATTTCTTGATAAGGTTCATACCCAATCTAGCTGAACTCCTTAGAAACATGACAAATATGCTTAAAAGAGAAGAAGGAGTTAAATGGACCTTAGAAGCAAAGAAATCATTTGAGCTGGTAAAACAAGCACGCACCAAAACACCAGTTCTCATTAGTCCTGATTTTACAAAGGATTTCTTCATTTTTTTCATTTGCATCAGAACATACAGTGGTTCATGTCCTATTACAGAAAAACTTGAATGGGCAAGAGCAGTGAATTGCATTTTTTAGCAAGCCATTAATATATGCACCCCTGAAGTACAATATAATGGAAAAACAAGCCTTTTCCTTGGTCAAAGTCTTAAAAGACTTCAGAGTTTACATTTTACATTCCCACATTATGGCATTTGGGCCTCATTCAGTTGTAAAAGACATATTGATCCAAGATCCAGAGAGCAAAAGAAGAAAGTGGATTGCTGTAATTTTAGAATATGACCTAGAAATCAAGCCCACTAAGATCATAACAGGTCAAGGTCTAGCAAGACTTATGGCTGAATCCAACTTTTAAGCTCTTGATATAAACATGTTTAATGCATTAGATGAACAAGAGGAGTTGACAACTTCAGTTATTGAAGATCATTTTCTGAATTCATCTAGGTATGCTGATATTTTGCATGTTTTGCTCAATCTAAATGTCCCTCCCGGTTTGTCTAAAACAAAGGAAAGATTTTTAAAGTTGAAAGTTGTAAATTACTACATTTTGGATAAATTTCTATATTGGAAAAATGCTAGTGGGTTATTACTTAAATTTTTGCTTGAGAATGATGCAGATAAGATCAAGCACGAGTTTCATCAAGGACAATGTGGAGGCCACCTCTACTGGAAGTCAACTGTTAACAAAATCCTTAGAGCTGGTTATTATTGGTCCACCCTCTTTCAAGATGTCCACAAAATGATTACTGCCTGTCACAAATGCCAAATATTTGAAGGCAAAAGAAAATTATTTCCCTTACCTTTGCAACCAATCACTATTGAAGCTCCTTTTCAGTAGTGGGGCCTAGACTTCATTGGGGAAATCCATCCTGCCTAATCTTCCCAACATAGATGGATCCTCACAACAACAGACTATTTTACCAAGTGGATAGAAGCCATCCCATCTAGAAATGCCGCAGACTCAGTTATCATTTAATTCCTTGAAAACCATATACTGTTTAGATTTGGCTGTCCTAGAAATATCTTAACTGAAAATGCTGCTGCATTTGGGTCTAAAAATATGGTAGAATTCTATCATAAATATCAGATTATATTGGGTCATTCTACAGCTTATTACCCTCAAGGTAATGGTTTGGTAGAATCCTCAAATAAAAGTTTGATAAACATAATCAAGAAATTGCTGGAAGATAACAAGAAATCATGACACAATGAGCTAGTACATGCATTATGGGCAGACAGATTGATAGTTAAAGAGTCAATTGGGATGTCTCCTTACTAGCTATTTTATGGAACTGATTCAATATTTTCAACTAGCCTAGGAGTGCCAGTCATGAAGCTGATCCAAGAAGTACAATCTGAAGATGATGATATGAAAAGAAGAATAAATCAAACTATACATCTACAACAAACCAGGGAGGAAGTATACATCAGAGCACATCAACTACAGGAAAACATCAAGAAGCTGTTTGACAAAAGAACGAAGGTAAGTGATTTTAAAATTGATGATAAAGTTTTAAAACGAGATTCAAGGAGAGAAGATAAGGGTAAACATGGAAAATTTGATAATTTATGGCAAGAACCTTATCTTATTCAACCTTCCATTGGAAACAATGCATTCTTTCTGCAAGAATTGGATGGAGCTGAATATTTTGGAAGTTCTGTCAATGGCAAGATGCTCAAACATTATTTTTGTTAACATATAAAACTTTTGAGTGTTACACTTTCATTGTATATAACATTTATTTTAAATTTGAAAAAGAAAATATACAAAAACAATAGAAAAAGGAAAAAGAGGGCAGAAATAAAACAAGTAAGGTATAACCCCATACCTAAAAAAGAAAAGAAAACTTGAAAGTGTGCAAGCTTAAATGCCACTACCAAAAGAGAGCACTACTATTTAACCATACAGCCTAATCATTACTAAATAAGTTTCAATTTAATGCTGATAGGTTAGTGAATTAGATTAGCCAAACAATGAAATCTTGGCTTATCAGTAGATTATGTTAGGATAGAAAGAAATGCCTCTAATCAGATCAAAAATTGAGCCAAAGATATAGAAAAACAGAGGTTCAAACAAGCTTAAAACCTAAACCTATAAGTTTGAGTAAATAATGACTCTAAATAGATGAAAGTCCGAGTTATAAGAAGAATGAAGGATGTTTGTAATTTTCAGATCTTAAGCCTTCGCAATTTTGTTTTAAATTTCTATAAATAAAGTCTATGTGCATCTTGTACATACAACCATAGACACCATGGAAAATCAGACAGTCTAATCTTGATTCGACTGTGGTTAAATTTCTGTTTTAGAAAATAGAGAATAAGATCTGTCAGACAGTTTAATCCTGGCAGATAGTAGCTTAACTAGAGAATTTATGAGTTCAATAGTTTAATCTGAACTCATGGAGGAAATAACGGTAGAGTTAAATTAGTTTCCTGCTTTCAAAATAAAATAATAAAATGTTGATGTTAAAGGTTTTCCAGACCAAGTGCACCTTATGAAGAAAAAATGTTAGGAAAAGTAGGCTATGTAGGTAGAATGTTTGGGAGAAATTTGTTTGCTGATACATATTATTGATCATCATTTTAAGTAGCATGATCAAGGAATAAAAGGTTGTCAATGGATAGGGCACAGGTCTACATTCTAGAGATCAATTTCTGAAGTTCTTGGCACCTCCAAAGGAGCTGCCATCCCCAAGTGGAGCCACTGTTAACTATCAATAAAATTTTGTCATAACTGATGATGGCTAAAACAAGTCTATTAGTCTTCAAGAAACAAAATTTATGCAAAATCTGTGACTTCTTGAGGCCTTTTGATGCTTTCTAACTCAAAGAGTAATATTCACTGTTGTTTCATTTAAAATTCCACCAAGTGACCCTGCTGATATCAAAAAAGATTGTTTTTTAGGCCATTTCCCATTATTTCCTAAGCCTATTTCATTAATTTTTTCCTTTTTAATTTATCCTCTATTTTCCTCTGAAAATCCCTTTTTCCTTTTCTTTCCCCCCCATTTCACCTAAAAATCCTTTAAACCTATAAAACCCCGTTTTATTTGGTTAAAACCCACTTTTCTCCCTATCGGAACCTCTTAAAAAGGCCTAAAAACCTTCCTTTAAGCTTATTTTCCAACCTGTTTTATGTATAGGCTTTAAGATCCTGAGGGCTTAAGCCTTTGCCCATTTCGCCATATAAACCAGTGCTATGACCAAGCACCTAAACCCCTCAGACCCCATCACATCAACATTTCCTCTATAGACCCGCATTTTCCTTTGCAAACTGTCCACCCCGATGTCAATGCTCTGATGAGATCTACACCGTAGATCCATAAGATCCGATGGCCCTCATTTAACCCACCGATCACCCCATCCCCGCCACTTCCTTAAGCCCTTATCTCTCCACTCTCGGTCCCCTACTCGTCCACAGAACCACACCTTCTCCGCTTTCTTAAGCCCCCTCCCTTACCTTTCTACCCTCGCTCTCCTTATAAAATGCATTTTTTCGTTTTATTTTCCCCACTTCCTTTGTCAAACCCCACGTTAATTTGGCTGTAGATATATATGATCTGACGGTGTGAAAACCCCCACCTTCCCTTTTCTCCCTTAGCCGCATTCCTTTATTCCTAGTTTCTTCCCCGCCTTACCACTCCATCCAACGATCCCCACCGTAGATCTATAAATATCAACGGTCATCGCACCTTCCCCCATCCTTTGATCATTCGACCAGCTCTATCCATTCATCCTCGCAAATCCCTCTCAGTCGTCGAATGCTTTCATCTGATGGCTCACATTCACCCAAGCCGTTCCAGTCACCAATAAAAACTTCCACTACCCGACGAGTTAGCTGATGTAATACCCACGTCATACTCTGGGCCCTACCTTCCACCCATGAAACTATCCCCCAATCCCCTCTCGACACCTGGCTTCCACTACAATCCTCACCCATGCACATTTCCCCATCGTGCTCCTCCCCCACTGTTGGGTCTACACCTCATCATCCAACGGTCCACATTGTGTTTCACGTGAATTTCCGTGTCGAGGTTTAACCACTCAAACTCACAGGAAATCGGTGGTTTCATAAGGAACGTGTGGTGATCAGCGTATGGTATCGTGTTCTATTGCGTTAAAACCGCTTACCGCTTGGACGCCGCACGAAAACTGCTAACGGTTTTCGCAAAACCACCAATCCATATTTCGCACCCAAATTAACTTTTAAACCTAGTTTTCGTAGGTTTTCTCCATAAAACCTCCTTTACATGCATTTCTTCCTCCTCACTGCTCCTTTCGCCCTCCACCGACCTCCAAAGTAGTTTATCCAAATACCGCAGGGTTTTTATAATGGGTTTATTGGTTTTATGCAGGGTTTGATGTCGGTTTTAAAGGTGGAAACCCTTTCCACAACCCATAAAGGGACAAGGCCGAATATTACCACACCTAAAGCCCAAATAACGGAGAAAAAAGAGATTTCTAGGTGTAAATATGGGTTTTAGTCAATGTTGTATCAACATTGGTTATTCAAATCAAACCCCCAACACGCTAAAGGCACCTATCCACAGAAAAGGGAAAAGGCAGTGAAGGTTAAAGTTAACAGATTAGAGCAAAAGCCTGGAGATTAGAAGACTTAATCAATTATTTAAAGGTTAATATAGAAGATTAAAGGGAAAGTCAGTGAATATTTAAAGATGAAGGGTTAATACATAAAGATTGAAGATCAAGGAGCTTAACCCGAAAGTTAAGGATAAAGCATGATCAAAGATTATTAAAGGAATAGGCCTAAAGCACGAAACCAAAGCCTAATTCAGTTTAAAAGAAAAAAGATAGATGATTGTAGCCAAATCAGTTAAACAATCATCAAAATGACAATTGAAGACTGAAGAAGAATAAAGAAGGCATCGTCAGCCTTAAAACACAAAATCAGGGTTAAATAAGTGTTTTAAAGTATTAAGACAGACAGATTAGTAAAGGAAGCCTCCAAATGCCACATCAGTGAGGCAATATATCCTCAAGGAGATAGAAATGCCACCTGCCAGTTGATTTCACCTAGAAAGAATACATATTAATTGCACAGTCAGAGACTTTTCTAAAGACAACTTAGAAGTAATTTTCATCCTACCAAAAGCCTCCAAAGTCAACAAGAGTGACTAAACTAGATTAAAAGTTAATGTAAAATTAATTAAAACAGAGTTAAAATGTCTAAAATCTTCTCCATAAGGTCTCCCAAAGGCTAAGAAGCATTTACTCTGTATTAATTGAACAATTAGACCTGCTTTGCACTCCTCCTCCTCAATTCATCTATAAATACCATATGAGGAGCCTAGTATTATTGTTGGTGGCATACTTATTGAATGTAAATAGTCGTTTAGGCTGCTGAAGCTCTGTTTTGTAATTGAAGATACATAGGCTGAGACGAGAAGTTTGAAGCTGTAAAGACCTAGTGGACTTGAATATTGTAACTGGTTTGAACATCAAATATACAAGCTAATTTATGGGATCCTGGTCTATGTCAATGGTGATGTTTTTCTTACTATAATTGTTATTTTTCTCATGTTTTCCATACTGTCCACTTTCTCTGATAAAGAACAACAAATATAGATTAGGATTTACTATAAAGTACCCTATTTCTCACTGATAAATCTTTATCTTTATGCTTTCTTCTAATTGTGTTTTGAAGGTAATTCAATAGAGTATAACTAGTGAAGTGTTGGTGAGCCCATGTTTACTGAGTACAACTTGAGATATTGTCTTTGAAATTTTCCCTTAAGAGTATGTCAAAAGAAGGCTAGGTTAAAAGTCCTTACCTGATCTTAGGCTACTTTTGGTGTTTATCTTGAATGTTTTTCTTAAGAATATACTGAAAGCAGGCTAGGTTAAAATTCCTTACTTTATCTTAAGTTATTCTTTGTTTGTATTCAATATTTTCCTTTGAGAATGTGTTGAAAGGAGGCTAGATTCAAAGTTCTTACTTTATCTTAAGCTATTCTTTGTTTTCCTTTGAGTATGCTGAAATCAGGCTAGGTTAAAAGTCCTTACTTGATCTTAAGCTGCCCTTTGTTTTATTATATGTTTTCTTCTTTCACCACTTCTTAATGTTCCACACCATAAATCAACTTAAAGAGATCTTTTGACATAGATGACTTGCCCCATAGACCACTCTTGAAACCTGTTGTCCAATTAAACCCTTTTGTGACTCCATAGCCCAATGGATTGATACTTTTTCTTACCTATCCTATCAGCTAAACCATTATTTCAACCTACTTACACCTTTACGCCTCAAAATACTTCCTTCATTTTGATGATATTCATCCCAACCAAAACAAACAAAACCCTTGTACTTTATAAGTAGCCTAAAATCATATCATAAGCCTTAAATATCATATCTTCGAAAACAATTATATAGAGAGATCCCTCTCTGAATCCAAGAGGGCTAGATCCTAGGATTCCAAAGTAGTTTTTATGTAGCCTCTACAGTTCTTTTTCTTGCCAATATTGCAAACTACGGAGGCCTAACAGATAGAACTAAAGGTGGAAAAACTAGAAATATACATGCATGTGCTCTCTACTCTCCTAAATAATTGTGCCTGCCTCACACTCCTCTATGTCGAGGAACTAAATAAAATTGCTGCCATACTACCGATATATGGACATGAAATAATTGTCTGCGTATTGGTGTTGTATGGACCTATTTCTAAACTTTCTCACTGAGCGCACCCATACTGCAGCGAGTATTGTTGGAGTTATAGGAAGTTAAAAATTAGCATTCCCTTTTAGTGAGAGAGTTCACCATCAAACTATTGAACATCTCAAAATTCTCCTTTGCTAGTGCCTTAGTCAAGATTTGTGCAACCTATTGATTTATTTGAACATAATGGAAAGCTAGTGTTGGATTTTAAACTTTGTTGGAAAGAAAGTGGTACTTCATGTAAATGTGATGGAATGGTCATGGAATTATGGATTCTCATAGATTTTTAAACAAATCTTATTTCCATAACATATCATAATTCGCTACAACATCTCACCAGCTAGCTCTATTATCAACTTACTAAGCCCCGGGACTTTACATCTAACAATGATGATTTCCATGTACAATGCCTATGTTGAATTTAATGTCACTTATTCTTCATTTTGTTGAGCAAATATGTCCCTCATGAACCAAAATAGAAGCAACAAACCGAAGTCATCTTTGGAAAATGAGTTCCTCCTACCTGAGCATTAGTGCATCACCATTCTTTAAAGACAACCCTAGAGAGTGTAGCTTATAATTTACTAGGAAAATATAATTATATAATAACTCAGTAGTTATTAATATTTATAACTTTATGAAATAATAGCTATGAATCCATTACATTTATGTTATATAATACATTAAAAGTTCAAGGGTCTTCCCAACGATCTAAAATTTAGTCCTTAACATTGTGAAATGTCTTCAACGTGTCTTCAAGGTAAGAATTCTCCCATTGGAATTATTTTCATAGTCATGTTCATGACATGTTATCTATATTACAGCTTTTATGTCACTGTAGTTTTGTTTCTTATTTAGTCTTTAACATCTATTAATTATTACTTTTGCATGTTTCTTATTTACATGTAGGTTTTAATAGCTATTACAGTATAACTTCCTAGTCTTTTGTTATATTCTACAAATACATGTGTTGTTTTGGGCTTAGATTTATTATAAGGTAATTGTATTGTATCAGATTTGGATGGCATATTTTTTTTGGATGCACAATTGAAATTTTGTATGTGGTTAAATTCCTAATCATATCTTCTCTGACAGGCCAGAAGCTTTTTACAGATTCTCTTCGGTCTGCCTATTATATAAACAATGGCTAGATATATTTTACATAGGTATACCATGAACGACATGATATTATGTTTGTATATATGCTCTTTTGAACATACTACTCACATCA
Source organism: Pinus albicaulis (assembly GCA_034641835.2). NCBI lineage: Eukaryota > Viridiplantae > Streptophyta > Pinopsida > Pinales > Pinaceae > Pinus > Pinus albicaulis. The sequence goes on from CM076572.1 coordinate 866,504,893, forward strand.
TAAGCACTATTTCAAGCTTTACAACATTTTTCATACCATGGATGTTGGCTAACTATTTACTAAAGTTGTGTAACTTTTGGTCCTGTCAAATTCTATCTTACCTTTAATGAATATGCTTCTTCCTTTTTTTATTTTAGAGATGGATTTAGGTATACCTTGGGGGAGAAGATAAAAGTACATTCAAGGCAGGCAGTTGGAATTTTTTTCTGTGCCGATATTAATGTCTACCTTTGTTTAGACCATTTAGTATCTTTATCTTACACATAATATTATCACAAGTTGGTCTAGCTTGAAATTTTGTATTATAGATGTGGCCTCTGTTTATGACTGTTACAACTATATAACTCTTATAAAATAGGTGATTTAGTATCTTTATCTTACACATAATATTATCACAAGTTGGTCTAGCTTGAAATTTTGTATTATAGATGTGGCCTCTGTTTATGACTGTTACAACTATATAACTCTTATAAAATAGGTGATCATTTTGGAGGATGTTTAGTGAACACATATTGTACTAACTTGGAAAATATGTGATCCCTGCAGTTGTATCACTCTTTGCTACAATGAGTTTCTTATTTGATGGTGCAAGGTAGTGCAATATAGTAGAAAGTATTTTTCTTTATTCACCAATTTTTTAAAATTAGTATTATTGTTGGGTCAATATGTTTAAAATAGTACAGCTTTGGATTTTAATATTTGTTTCACTATTGTTGCATGCTTTTATTTATGCTTATTCTTTTCTAATTTAATCAAAAGGCCAGAGAAATAAACTAAACGAGCTCAATAATTTTTTTAGTTTTTTTTGGTTAAATCTAAATGGTCTTATTTAGTTTCAGATGCTAACGTTTGAATATGTGTTTGTTATTTTAGTTGGTTATTTGTTCCATATGTGTTTGTTATTTTAGTTGGTTATTTGTTCCATATAACGTTATCAACGCTATTTCAGTTCATTTATGAATATAAATGAAGTTTCCAACCCTACTTGTATTTCTATTTGTTTTCAAGAATCATATTTTGCTTAAAATGGATTGTAAGTATTCTCTCGATGGTATAACATATATTTTTTATGAATACATAATCAATAGTAATTGGTGAGTTTCCATAGTAGAGACAGTTACAAATTGTTCCTCACTAGCACAAAGATACACACAGAATGTATTTTGTTGAAACTGATACGATTTTCATGTTTGGCCATTAGAATTTCTTACTGACAAGTTGTCTATTCCCTTCTTTGCTATTAGATGAGTACAGGTTAGAGCTAAAATTTTACTAGAAAATATTTATTCACAATCCTTTATGTTCTTAGCTTTCCCTTCTTTTGGAATGTTTCTTTCATTCGATTACCCAGGGATTGTCTTGGATGAGTACTTGGTTCAGTAGATGCTGACATTATATCACGCTTCACCAAGGAGTACAGGATAACTACATAATTCCAATGCATGTTCTCAGCTAAAAGTAAAAACTGAGTAGTCAGTCACAAAAAGAACAATTAGTTGCAACTAAATTTTTCAGCTACAAACTATTTCAGAAAATAATCAAAATAGAACCACAATCTCTCATATATTCACAGAGGAGATAAACTGCTAAAAGATCATTGATGTTTCGCACTTTTTCTCATTGTTTATCTTCATTTTTGTTATAAGTATATAAACTTAAACTGCTACATTGCATTATTATGTATTTGCTTTCGCAGTTTATCTGTATCTATTTTGTTGCTACTTGAGAACCTTTTGAACATGCGATTACAAACTGAAGAGACAGTCTCTACCCAATAGACAGTTGTAAATGGATTAGTATGTTAGATGGCTATTAACCCACAAATGGGTTTCAAATTTTTCTCAAGCAATAGTAAGTTTAAGATGTTCAATTGTAAATGGATCAGTACGTGACATAGCTATAAATTCACAAATCAGTTTCAAACAGTGTTAAGTTATACGAAGCTAAACTTTCTAATTATTTAAAGGGTGTTAGCTTAATGAAAGAGTATTTTAATGTGATTTAATATGAATTAATCAATAATATTGTAGTTTATTTTTATTTAAATAATTTTTATATCCATTTATTTTAGATGGTAACCTATTTCCTAGATTTATTGTTTTATATAGTCAAAAAAACACAAATAATATTATATTATTTTTAAATATAATTTTTATGCAATAGCTTGAATTGAAAACATACTACTTCTTTAATCCCAATTATTGTATCTGGAAAAACTTCTTTAATCCCAATTATTGTATCTGGAAAAGCATAAATTAAATTCCCTCCTAATAAACAATAATAACTGTGCTATATACTCTCTTTATAGAGACAAATTTTAGGAACCATAATTTGAGACATTTGATTAAAAAATATTTAAAAAATATCTAATGCCAAACAAAAATTTTGTTTCTCTCTACTTAAAACAATTTATCTAAAAATTTCAAAAATATTATCTTAAAATTCCTTTATATTACAGTGAAACCTCAATACGAAATAGAATGAAAATTCAACCCTCAATTAACATCAATTGGCTCAACTTGTGATGTCATGCTAGGAGCGTGAAGTCGGGTCCAAAGGGTTTTCGCGTCGAAGAGCAATGTCGAGCGAGGGGTGGAGTCGAGTGCCACTGCGAGATTTTTTTGTACAGTCGAAGCACAGTTTGGGAGCTATGTTGGTGTGGAAACACAGAAATTAGATTCTGCGTGAGCCCATAACCACAGGATCCGGATTGGAGCCACCAGAAGCTGAAATGAAATCCAATGGAATTCGATACTCATCAACATAGGGCACATTGAGGTTGAGGTGATGGTCTAATATGTGGTTGTAGTCAGAGACAATTTATTAATTAGTTCCTTTTTTCCACCATAACAATGTAGGATTGTAATTATGTCAATATATTTTCTTATTAGTTGTATCTGGATACACCATATTAAATATTTCCATGTTTTAAACCACAAATATGTAAGATTGTAATCATATCATTGTCTTTTCTCATTACAAATTTTAAATTTTATAGCATTTGCCTTCACCCACACCCATAAGTCTATCCTGACAGTGAAAATGAAGTTTTACGTGTAAAAACCTTTATATTGACAAAAGAATCTTTACCATATTATTGTCCATTAAACGTACAAAATATTTAATATTCAATACTCACTAAATTTACAATGGTTCCTTGGACGATAGACCTCTGATCACATTCGTGTAAACGGCCCAGCAATAATTGCAGGTTAGATTATGTTTAATAAAATTACATAGAGGCAGTCCTTTAGTTATCAAAACTATTGCAGGACTTCATGAAGGATATAATAATAACTGATGGGCTTAATAACCACCATTCTTTTCGTTCTCAATTTTTTTCTGCGAGAAGATGTTATTATACTTTTAGCTTTATGTTCAGATGGAGGTCCTCGCTCAAAAAATTCTATGAATGCCGGCCAGGAAGCGCAGTGCCCCCGACACAAATAAGTGCGCAAATAAAAAAAAATTGATGAAGTTAACAATCTGCTGGCTTGTGTGTATATTGGGTTAACAAGATGACAGAAGAATGCAACGCAGTGGCGGCAAGCTCAGGTGTATAGCGTATCGTGATTGTGTAAGATCTTCAGATCGGTGTAAATAAAAATTCTCTGAAATGCACGTTTTCGAGGATGAAAGGGCACCGTTTTATTCCGTACCTCACTAAAGTGATTTCTGGACATAGCCGAAGTCATTATTTTAAGCATATCAATGTGGCAGGTCAACGAGTGACAGGTATTATTCAATTATTATGATTATGTCGTAAAGCTATAAATGACGTTGACTGTCTTATATATACATTGTTAATATCGTGGCACCATAATCGTATTGGTTATTGTTATACGGAAATTCTGCAATAATATAAAATTTGATAAGCTTTCAATGCGATATGAACATGGTAAGTTTAATGAGTATTAGTTTTACAAATTTTAAAATAATATATATATATATATATTGATATTGAGATAAGTTTCTAAAATTTTAATTTAATGGTTAATAGTTAATAAGTAAAAGATAGGAATTTAACCTCTATAGTGTTATGCCATATCTCTAATACTAATAAAAATGTAAGATTAAAATCTAGTATATGGTTTTTTATTTTAAAAAAAAATTATTGTCTGTAATTCATGAGGTATTGTATTGTTTTTTTAAGATAATTATAATTAAGTTTAATAATAATAAAATTATCATTTAGGTTATTTTGATTAATATGAATGAGAAAAACATAATATATGGCACTTATGTATATTAATCTTTTTTTTAATTAAATTAAGGAAAAAAATAGAATAAACATGTTTAAGATAGATCTAAAACTTTTATTATCTAAATTAAATAACATTAATCTAAGACCCTTAATTCATAATAAATTTCACATTTTAAAATTTTACAATGTCATAAGATTCAATTAAATTTATCTATTATTATTATTATTATTATTATTATTATTATTTATTAGAAAAAAATAAATATATATATATTAAATATTGGGTATGGAGTATGTTTTAAAAATGTTTTTGTTTGGCCAAGAGCAAGTCAAGACTATGACTGAAGTAAATAAGTTAATATCTGAAGACCAAAATACATGTAGAAGCACTAAAAATCCACCCTCCTAAAGCAACACCAACAGATAATCCCAAGAGAAGTGACTTTCATTAAATAATAGTGATTAGTCAACCTGCATTTCCGGATAACATCTAGTGATAGTTGTCCCAATGTTAGTTTAATAACAAAATTATGATAAGTTTTTCCAATATTTAAGAAAAAAATTAAAAAAAAAGTACTAACCACTCACACACATATAAACATGTTATAAGAAAAACATAACAAAGCAACAACAAGTAATATGAGAAATTATATTTTTTTTGTTGGATTGAAAATTAAAAATGAAAAAAATATTTTTGAAATAAATGTCAAATTATTAAAAATATTCAATACAGATTCAAATCATCACCGTCCACTTAATAATTATTCTGGAAACATTATTCCTAAACCTAACATATATATCAACGTAATTATTTTTAATTTATTAGGTATAATAAATGATAATAATAATTAAATCTATTAAACATATCCATATATAATTTAAATAAATTTTTAATTAATTTTTTTTCAAAAGACAGAAAATGCATACTTTATGAACTTTAAAAATACAATCATGATACAGAAATTTATTTTATTATACACAAGTCTGTCACTAGAGACCGACTTATGTCTCTAGTGATGGTGACATTAAATTGAGATTATATTCTGTAAATCTTAATTGAGTACCGAAATTTAGAAGAAAATGTTTTTTTAATTAATCTAATTCTTTTACGAATAAAATTTCCCATAACAGAGAAAAAAAAGAAGAAGAGTAAAACCCTTATAAATATATTGAAAATACGTCTATTGGACGCTTAGTTACATATATATTTTTTTCACACGACGCCAACTTGGATTTAAGACCGTGTTAGTATCTAACTCTTCCTTCAGGATCATGCTTTTTAATGGTTATCAGTATATTTTCAACGGATGACGTTAGACAACTGTATTCTCCGGCGATTCAAAATATGTACGTGGATGTGAAACGAGTTATGCGAATGCGAGCATGGAAGATGAGATAAATAGCCTCAATGTAATGGAATCACACCCAAAAGGCAAGTGGGAAGATATAGACAAATATATGGTGGAATTCACCGAAAGACGAAGGTTCGTTCATGAACGTCTCTGTCAAATGATGGTAGGGCGGTTCAGTAAAAAGAAAACGGAGAGCCACCAAGCTTGACTAACTGGTTCCAGAAGTCATGTGGCGTGCCTTAATTTATAGATAAACAATTCGTGAGCCACGGAGGTGGACTACGTGATTCCAGACGACAGGCATGCCTCCTTTTAACAGATAGACAACTCGTTATTCCTTATCAAAATCGCAGTATTTAGTTTTGGGCAAATGTATGTGGGGTTATGTTCAGAATAAAACATACTCCACCCTGTAATCCACAACAACCATTTGTCATTTTCCTTAGCAATTGTCCTGACTTTCGCCTTCGAGTGAGACATTCATACAGCAATTTGGTTGGCACTGAGAATCGAACCTCTCACCTCTTCACTCTATCCTAGGCAACATTACAGTCTACCACGTCATATACGTTAGCCGTGGGAAATATGACGAATGGAAAGTGATTATATTCTTGCCTAGAGTTGTATGTAACTCTTGACTTCTCTGGCCCCAGAAAAGGGTGGACTGTTCACCAAATGGCAAGCAGATGCACAATTGAGTTTTATTGGTGATCATGCAAGAATAGCCCTAACCTTCGTGAGTTTGCAAACAATTCTTTGGTCCCACACCCATATTATTGTAACTCATTTTCATATCCGCTAGCTGATTCTTTTCAATTTCGCCCGCAAGTAAAAAATTCCTTATCCCAGTTCCCGTAGCGTTTCCGGAATCTGCTTGTGCTATAAATATGAGATGAGATTGTCCACCTTGTATCATTACTGCGAGCTTCATGGAAGGAGCAGCGTTAGGGTTTGCGTTCATCTGTTCTCTTGCATATGAGAGGCACAGCTCTTTACAGAGCCAAGGATGACTTGCCTACACCTCTTAACGATTATCAGCTAGTTATGCCGATATAGGTTTCAAGTTCTGGGCAAGTTGTCCTCGACTTGGTAGCTTTCTGTGCGTCTTATGCCAGAGCTCAGATGAGGAAGAGACCGGATTGGATTGGAGAGAATGTATGCATCATCTCTACTGTATTATTGAATTCGGAGAAGCACGAAGTGGCTGTCTTTGGGAGTCCTTGCCATTTTTCAAATCTATATTGTCATTTTGAGAGTTATGCTTAGATAGGGTTAAGAAAATATGGTCTCTAGGATAGTACGTTTAATAGGATTAGTTTAAATTAATTTAATCAATATTGTTTATCCGTTGATATCAAATCTCTTTTCGTTGGATATTTGTCTAATTATATATTATATTTTAGATGAATTGGGGAAACATCTTTTTAAATTTCTCTCCATGATATCTATACCCATGTATGCGTATATCTCCAAAGAAAATTTCATGAAATTCTCATTTTATTATTCTTCAAAATTTGTCAATGGGTTGTAACTCATTTTCGAGGCACAATTATAGGTGATAATCTAGTGGGCCTCATAACTATGTAGAATTAGAAGTTAATACTTCATGTCTAACTTCATTATAAAATTGTCTATTAAAAAAAATACCAACCATAATAATAAGTAGTGACATAGTAAGACTTATCTAATTTAGAACGTAAAGTACACTAGAATCAATCCATGCTAACAATATCCATCTCAAAATAGATTGTTCAAATCCAATATCTTCAATAATATATTCTAATATGTTAGAATTTACAAATTGTGAAACCTAAATTAAAGTAGAATTGAATATCTCATGATGAAATGTGTTTTGGAAAAGTTCAACTAAACCTACTTGCTATGGTAGGAGTTTCTAACCTATTCAAACCCATTGACAATCAAACCTATGTAGAGAGCTCATTAATATATGCTTCATTTCACCATTGTTTTGGCTTCCAATATACTTTTCATTTAGAGTTTGAGTCCCTAAAGCTAAAAAAAAGTGTCTTTGAAAGTTCATGGGTCAATTTCTCAATGACACCCTCAAGGATAGGTTCTGATTAGTTTGGTAGTACACCTCTTAAACCTGAATTGTGAAATCCTTTAAGGTCTGTTACAGTCTATTTAGTTCTCATGGTGCATCCATATTATCTCTATATCTAAATACTGAAAGGGATGAAATCTCTTGGAGTAGAATTCTCTTAATATAATGCAAAACATTAAATATTATGTCGGTTTAAAATTTAATAACTATCACATGTAATGCTACCAACACCATCAAAACAATGCTACCAACACCATAAAAAAGACACTTTCATGGTTACAAAAAGAATAAGGTGAATAGTAATAAAATAATGCATTAACTAAATTCTAATTCCTTTAAAATTTACTAACTATCATATGCAATGCTACCAACACCATCAAAAACGACACTTTCATGGTTAAAAAAGAAGAAGTGAATAATAATAAAATAAGGCATTAACTAAATTCTAATTCCTTTAAAATTTACTAACTATCATATATAATGCTACCAACACCATCAAAACAGACACTTTCATCGTTGAATAAGGTGAATAGTAATAAAATAATGCATTAACTAAATTCTAATACATAAATTTATATTATGTATATGTTAACATTATAAAAATCCTAAATATGATATTAAATTAATAATAAATCACATCGTCACCTTGTAAAATTCATATTATAATTGAGAGTATTTGTAGTTACATTATATTTTGCAATTGGTTTGTGCTAAATTATTGCTAAAATCACTAGAAAATTTGTATTATCCTGCTATTGATATGAATGCATGTGATCCGTTGTGGTTATATATATTTTTAAGTTAATAAAATGAAACACTTCTGTTCTACAAGATTTTAATGAGTTGTTTTAAAATATTATTATTGCAATCATTGTAGTTATTTAATTTTTATTTACACGAAAATGGACTAATATCTTATTATATTAAAACAATGTTAGGAATACTAAATATTATTAATGTAAAATAATTTATAATTAAATAATTTATACATTAATAAAAAAATATTTTTAATTAATTATGTTTGTAAAACTTTCACTGTTATTTTTATTAATTAATTATCCTTGTAAAACTTTTTTTTTTTTTGTGAATTTGTTAGAACCTTTTTATTTTCTATTAGTTAAAAAGCAAGTTACTATATAGCTAGTTATTCTTGAAATAGCCTCAACCTGCCCAAAGGAAACCAGGTCTGTTGGCCACATGAGGGAATCAAATGCCAATGAGTATTGGTATTTTTTTCCTTCTACTTGCCACTAGAACGACTTTATTATGTCCATAATAGCTACATTTAAAACAATAACTATTAAAGCTTTCCGCAAAAATCATTTAAAAATAGTAAACATAAATTTCACCCATCAGAAGAGTCTATTGGAGCCGGGTCCTTCGCAGTGGATCCCAACATCTCGACTTGCTGCATCCCTTGAAGTTGACGTTTGATCCTCCCAGTCCTTGCTGCAGTTTCGTACTGAGACATAGCAATTTCTCGAATATCCTTCTTAATCTGTTGAAATTCTGACACCACTAATTGGTTACCTCCAGTTTCCTGCATGCCTGCAATGGCCTTTGCCAAGACAAATTTGATTTTCTAGTAAGTTTTCGTAGATTGATGGAACAAAGATACCCTTCCTCTAGTACTCCTTGGGTCACAAAGGAAATCCAAGGTGGCCTCCTGTTGTTTAACGTCTTCATCATGTAGAAATTATATAACTGATATGTTATATGCCTAAGATTCTCCTGATCATACACTATTTGACTTCATGCACAATACAGAATCTATTCCACCATTGATCATCATATGCGGAAATTAAATCAATTTCATGCACACATTAAAACCATAAAAATTCACACACATTAACACAGTGATTTATGGGAAATCTTAAAGTTGAAAATCCCCAACTATCTGTATAATATATGTCACAGAGATCATGTAACAATCATAATACAAAGCTAATCACAAGCTCTCAGTATCTCCAATCGCTACTCACTAATCAGGTCTTGATCTAGCAAATCCATGCACCGATCCAGTGCCACTTGCTAGCCTTCCTCTACTGCGCAATCCTCATTGGTATCTCCATCAATGTGTGGTGCAAACTCATGCACCAGTATAGTCACAACTGATAGTCACACTGCTCTTTCACCTATCTCTCCACTAGTCTCCACTGAAACTATCCATGCACTGTAGTTAACTGATGTATTCTTTAGTTGATTAATGAGTTAATAATTAGTGAATTAATTAATAATTAATTCACACCACTTTCACTAGTGTATCAATCAGTTAGACTAGATATAACAGCTCAACTGTGTCTAACTGAGTTGAACTAAACACAACTCCACCAGCTACCTCAATCAACTCCACCAAACTCTGCCACATGAGTTCTAACTGAAGTCTCCATGCAATAGCTCCACTTAACCCCCAGGAATAGCGTAATTCCTTCTGTCAACTCCCGTGCCACATCTGTGCACACAATCTCTGATATGATGATACCGGATGTCAATGTGTTTAGACCTATCATGAAATACTGGATTAATCGAGAGTTTAATGCAACTTTGATTATTGCAATATATCATAGTAGGATCTAATTGTGAACCAAACAACCCGACCAGGATCTTCCTCATACATATAGCCTCGCATGAAGCCATACTTGCTGCCATATACTCAGCCTCCACTGAACTGAGTGCCATGGATCTCTACTTCCTGCTATACCAAGAAACTGCTATCGACCTGATACTGAAAATCCCTCCAAATGTCCTCTTTCTATCCGTTGGGCTCCCTGCCCAATCTACATCCGTGAAGCCACACAACTTCACATCACCCGACTTTCTATACCATAATCCATATCCCGATGTGCCTCTGAGATACCTCAGAACATGCTTCCCCGCCTTCCAAAAGAGCTTGGTAGGCTTAACCATGGCTTGTGAAAGCTGGTTAACTGCGTAGCATATGTTAGGTCCTGTATTGACTAGATACATAAGCGACCCCACCAACTGTCGATAAACAATGGCATCCACTACATCTACCGATGTAGCATCCTCTTTCCTCCAATCACCAGGAAGAGGAGTATCAAAAGGCTTGCAGCCATGCATGTTGAACTTCTCCAGTATCTCCTCGGCATACTTTCATTGAGACACAAACAATCCATCACTGCGCTGCCAAATTTCCAATCCCAGGAAATAATGAAGGAGGCCCAAGTCCTTCATCTCAAACTCTTTTGCAAGATCAGCCTTGCATGAGAGTATCAACTGTTCATCACCGGACAGTATCAAATCATCTACATAAAGTACAATGATTAGCAACTGACCCTCAACCGCTATCTAGTACAGGTTGGGATCTGCCTCGATCTTGGTAAAACCAAGTCTGGTAAAGTAACTCTCGATCTGTGTGTACCAAGCATGAGGTGCTTGTTTCAGCCTATATAGCGCTCTTTTGAGCCTGCACACATGCGACTCGCTACTGAAGATCTCGAAACCTTCGAGCTACTCTATGTACACCTCCTCCTCAATGAATATGTTGAGGAACGCAGTCTTCACATCCATCTGATGAATGTGCCACCCCATCTGCGCTAAGAGAGCAAGGATGCTTCATATGGAAGAATACCTTGCGGTAGGTGTAAAGGTTTCCTCATATTCGATCCCCTCAATCTGTGAGAGGCCCCGGGAAAAAAATATTTCCTTGTACTTCTCAACGCTCCTGTCAGCTGCTTGCTTCACTTTGTAGATCCATCTTGAACCTACCACTGATTTCCCTTCTGACCTTGGGAAAATCTCCCATGCACTGTTTTTGACAATCGAATCATACTCTTCCACCATGGCATCTACCCATGCAGGTTCCTCCATAGCTTCCTCGAAAGAGGATGGTTCTGTCACGATACACTTGCTCATTAGAGCCATGTATCCAGTATATCGGTGAGGTGACTGTCTCTGTCTGCGGTGTGATGTAGGTGCTCCTAAAATCTTCTCTTCATCCTGATTTAGTCGCTCAGCTTCTGTACTGCACTTCTTCCCTCTGATGGTTGGCGCTGCATGAGTGGTTTCTTCCACTCCATGAACCTCCTCTTGTGGCTGATCCACATCTAGAGACTCATCCTTAGGAACTAATAGCTCCTCATTTGCATGCAAGTGTGGCTCTCTCTCAAGCAAACACTTCATGGCTTTCTCCTCATGAAATTTAATATCCCATCGCACAACAGTCTTTCGACTGTCTGGAAAATACACACGATAGTTGTGGGGTGTTTCTGTGTACCCCACAAATATCTCAACCTCTGCGGTCAGCTCCAGATTCTTCCTGGCATCCTTCGTCACATGAATGTAAACAGGTGAGCCAAAAATCTTCAAATGAGAAATATTAGGCCTCTAACCAGAAAATGCCTCCTTGGGTGTACTCATGCCATGTACCCTGTGAGGACAATGGTTTTGCACATAAACCGTAGTATTGCATGCCTCAGCCCATAGGCCCTGATCATGCAACATGGCCCGTGCAGTACCCACAATCATTTTGTTCTTCCACTTCGTGACCCCATTCTGCTATGGGTTATGAGGCGCTATGAGCTCTCTTCGAATTCCTTCTGCGCTGCAAAATTCCTTGAATTCGCTAGAGATGAATTCACCACCATTTTTTCTCCTAAGAGCCTTCACCTGATTCCCCGACTCTTTCTCCACCAATGCCTTGAACTCACAGAACTTTGAGAATGTCTCACTCTTCTTCTGCATGAAGAAGATCCATCACTTACGAGAAAATTCATCATCAAATATCACATAATACATGTGCTTTGTTGTCGAAGTTACTGAGAAAGGTCCACACACGTCTGTGTGAATTCTCTCAAGGATCATCTTGGCGCGACTATCCTTCTCGTGAAAGGTGGCTTTCACAAATTTTCCCAAGGTACATCCCTTGCACTGATTTGACTGCACAAGTGTACCTTTGGGAAGCCCGGTAGAAATCTGATGCAAAATTTTCAAAGCACCATGGTGAGGATAGACCAATATCCTGTGCCATAGCTCGCCCTCATCCTGACTCACCACTCCTTCTACCTTGCCTGCCATTGCTGCGCAACCATTTACCTGCAACTGATAAAGGTTCTTAACTCAAACCCCTATCCTCCAGATTTCACCAATTGCCTTACTGTGGAGGAAAGCCTTTCCCTCGCTAAAGACAACATCATATCCCTTGTCTTCTAACATGGCCACTGAGATCAGATTCCTCTTCAATCCTGGAACATGCACGACATCCTTCAGTATGAAAGGTTTTCCAGAATCCCTCTCAAAGGAAATGGTCTCGATACTAGTCACACTATATCTACCATCATCGCCCATCTCGATGTGCACTCGAAGATCCTTCTCATCCATATCACTGAACAAATCTTTGTCTCCGATCATATGAAAAGATGCACCACTATCAAGAAACCACACTGAACCCATCATACTTGAGACCAAGCATGCGATCAGTGAAAAATCCAGCTCAAACTGCGAGGCTAAGACCTCTCTAGCTGTACATCCAGCAGTCTGCTTATTTTTCTTCTTCTATCGACAATTAGTGGCATAATGTCTGTGTTGGTGACAGTGAAAGCACTTCACCTTGGACATGTCCTACTTCTGGCCTTTCGCACCAGATTGAGAAGAATTCTTCTTGTTCTTCCCCTTCCTTGCTTTGGCAGCCAAAGCGCAATTTTCCTCATCTTCATTCTTCGATGAAGATCCATCCCTGGTACTCTGCCTTATCTTCTCCTACACAAGATCCGACCAAAATCGCTCCCATCCTGGCAGTTTCTCCCAACCATTGACAGAGTCCTCATAGGAATGCCAACTCTTCAGAAGCCCAAGGAGAGCCAAGCTCACCAAGTCCTCTTCATCTACAGTAACCCCCACACTTCCCAGCTCATCCCTACACTGGACGAACTTCGTGAGGTACTTGGGTATACTCTCACCCTTCTCCATTTTTATTTTCCTGAGCTTATCCTTGAACGCCAACTTCCTCTGGTCGCTCTTGCTTTGGAACTAGTTTGTCAAAGCTTTCCACATCAAGAATGGAGTAGCTTTACCATGAAGGCTAGACATTATGTGATCCTTCACACCTTCCAACAGAATCCTTCGACATTTTTCTATCTTCTTTTGCCATGCGTCAAGTGTGGCAGCATTGCTAGAAGCTGGTTTTGGAATTTCTGCATCTATGAACTCCTTCAACCCATTATCCTCTAGCATCACCTCCATCCTATCCTTCCATGCAATATAATTCGAGCTGCCCTCAAGGGAATACTCCAATTGCAAACCGTTGAAAGACATCTCAACTTCAACACCAAGAAAACACTACTGCAAATTCGAATTCCACCAGCACATAACTCAACCGCTTCAATGCTTTTGCAATTTCTCCGATGATCAACTATCGCTCTGATACAATGTAGAAATTATATAACTGATATTTTATATGCTTAATATTCTCGTGATCATACACTATTTGACTTCATGCGCAATACAGAATCTATTCCACCATTGATCATCATATGCGGAAATTAAATCAATTGCATGCACACATTAAAACCATAAAAATTCACACATATTAACACAGTGATTTATGGGAAATATTAAAGCTGAAAAAACCAAACTATCTATTTAATATATGTCATAGAGATCATGTAACAATAATAATACAAAGCTAATCACAAGCTCTCAATATCTCCAATCGCTACACACTAATCAGGTCCTGATCTAGCAAATCCATGCACCGATCCACTGCCACCTGCTAGCCTGCCTCTACTACGCAATCCCTGTTGAATATGGGCTCTAAATGAGTTTGAACCCACTTGGCTTGCAATGCACAATCCTCATTGGCATTTCCATCAATCTGTGGTGCAAACTCATGCACCAGTATAGTCACAATTGATAGTCACACTGCTCTTTCACCTATCTCTCCACTAGTCTCCACTGAAAATGTCCATGCACTGTAGTTAACTGATGTATTATTCATTTGATTAATGAGTTAATAATTAGTGAATTAATTAATAATTAATTCACACCACTCTCACTAGTGTATCAATCAGTTAGACTAGATACAACTAGCTCAACTGTGTCTAACTGAGTTAAACTGAACACAACTCCACCAACTACCTCAATCAACTCCACCAAATTCTGTCACATGAGTTTTAACTGAAGTCTCTATGAAATAGCTCCACTTAACCCTGAGGAATAGCGTAATTCCTTCTGGCATCTCATGTGCCACATCTGTGCACTTAACTAAAGTGCTCTAAGAGAATAAGATAATGTTTATAGTCCAGATATTATTACGAGCTAATAATATTCGACATATCTATTTTTAGACTGACAATCTAAAAATAGATTCCGCCCAATATGTCTAAAAATAGAAGTCCATATATTTTTCCAACTTGACCAACCATCCACAAATAGCATCCTGCAACTCATAGAATATGATCGACATGTCTAAAAATAGACTTTGCGCCAAAAATATCCCGCGGGCCCACTTAGTGAAGGCAACTTCTTTCCACTAAACTCATCATCTTGTTGCAATATTAACACGTCATTGTAGGAATTTCCCTGTACCATCCATGAATGACATTATGAATTTGAGCTGAGTTGCCAGCTTCATAGAGATCAACAATATTTTCCAGAAATTCTTTATGGGTTTTCCTACCTCGCTTAATTGGGCCCTCATACTGCATTGTTTTTTTCTGCTTGCCTATGCCTACTCCTTTATGTTTCCCAGGTTGACCTCTTGCCATGATAACTTGACAGAATGATCTCCCTGTAAGAATGTAAGATAGTCATGTATATGGCAGAATAAAATTAATACAATAGTTCTGGCAATCAATGGTGGAGTCCTCTACTCCAATAGTGACTGGTGGAGAATCACTCTTTGCCGAGCTACCAGAATGGTGTTTGGTGAGAGTGACAAATATAGAGTCTTTTACAGAGACCTTTTTACAGAAAGGAAATGCATTTTTCCATTATAGCAAAAGCCTATTATTAAATACAAATTATGACTACTACAATACTACAAGCGAAGAAAAGGTCGACATCGACATCCCAAATTACAGGTGGAACTATTTTGAAAGTGAGAGAGGACGTTCAATTTACGCTTAATAGTGATGGTGTCCCAA
Source organism: Pinus albicaulis (assembly GCA_034641835.2). Lineage (NCBI taxonomy): Eukaryota > Viridiplantae > Streptophyta > Pinopsida > Pinales > Pinaceae > Pinus > Pinus albicaulis. Next base: position 866,520,616 of record CM076572.1, read on the forward strand.
GTTTTTGACTCCATGAGATGTGTTTTCATACAGTTTAAATAGAGAAAAATTATACTCAAACCTTGCAACTTGACCACAGAGCCTGTCTTAGAACTTTTACATATAATTTCTTCAGAACGCTTCTTAAACCTATTGTAGAGGGTTACTAAGTTGAACTTAAAGCAACAGAGAGAGTTTCCCATATTCAAACCATACAAATTTACTGCATTTCTGAATTTAAAACCTTTGCAAAGATGGAAACCAATAAGAACTTGAAATTTGGACTTAGAATAGAACAGAGGGTAGTTTCCTATGGAGGGACTGCGAAAACAAGGTTCAATTTCCTTATCACGCAGAATTCTCAACCCTTCATTTCCTTTTTAACCATAAGAACTAAGGAGTTGACCCGACTGACATAATAACCCATTATAAAAACAAACCAGTTTACTACATTCAGTGTTACCATGAACTGCGTCTTCAATGGTTAGGGCAGAGAATTGATCTATGAAGGTAATGAAGGCCATTACATACCACTTAGCCAGACAACATTGCTCCACAACTTCCTCCGCTTCGTCTAGCAAAAATTCAAACTGTCGACTGTTTACCTTCCTTCTATGCCTTCGAGTTTTATGCGTTACCCTTCTCCGCTCTCGGTGTGGTGCCCCAATCCTTTTTGACATGAATTGCTGGCTAGTTGTTGATTCCTGAACAACCATTATATTGAAGCATACCAAGTAACGTACCTGCTACGCCTCATTTATTAACTATGATGGATGGTCAGGTGCATGCCCCCACGTGGCACAGACCTCCTATAATTCGTTCCATCATGGCACCCCGATCGAGGGTTATTGGCCATGTCTTTATCTCTTTCTAGGATAATTTGTAACAAATGTAGCTCCACATTCCATTCCGGATAGTGTTGATTTATGTCCAGTTGTTTGCGTTCATTCTTACAACCCCATTCCACTTCGTTAGCAAAAAAAATCTTAAATCTGATAGTCAATTCAAAATATATTAATCTATACTATATATATTGTATAATAATAATAATTTCTTCCTTATTTATGTGTATTTATTTATTAATTTTTATTATAAATACTATTGTAATTGTAATTTCCTTTGCAATATTTTGTAATTGTAATATATTGTAATTTTGTTTTCTTAAATGATAATTCTAATATAAAAATATGAAAAATTACAATAGCGACATTAAATATAAGTAGTTAGATTACCACTTTAGCCACATTAACAAATTATACTATTTATTTTATTGATAATAAGAAGTTATGAGTCAATGCAAACTCCATTAATTCAATAATGTGATTATTTACTTTTATAAAATTCACAATTATGTTTTTCCTTGGTTTTTTCCATTGAAATTTCGCAATTACAATTCTTAATGAAAAAAATTCATTTTATAAACCTTTCATATTTATAATGTCTAATATAAAAAATACAATACAAACTCTAATGTTGATCACTTTAACTTAAAATACTAACTTATACTAAATAAATTGTTTCCTTAAATTATAATTTTATAAAATGTAAACATTTCATAACTATAATTTCTAATATAAAATATAAACTATAATGTACTGTGAGTCACTTCAACTTAAAATACTAGCTTATAGTAAATACGTTGTTTCCTTAAATTATGATTTACGAGAGGTAGGTATGAGTAATTTAAAATATTTTTAATATAATAGTGTAATTATTTACTATATGATTTATTAATATATTTTGTGTTTTTTTATTATTATTATTATAAAATATTGATTTGTTACTTTTTTATGAACAGTTTTTGAAAAAATTAACTTTATTTTAAAATAATTTTATTTTATAATTCTAAAATTTTCGATATAAATAATTTTGAAAACAAAAGTAATATTTTAAGTATTACATTACTATGAAATTTACTGTTATATTTTACATCTAATTTATTATTTCATGAATATGGAACATCTAATCCACTCTGTCAATTAATGTAAACGATTTCACTCATCATTTTCCTTCGAGAGTTCCATTCATTGAAAACTTGCAATATTCTAAAATTTCATTTTTTCAGCCTTCAACCATCGCCATGAGAATAACGTCGACTAAGTTCTCTTGGTTGACTTCGCTTTGGAAATTCAGAAATTAACTCTGTAATTTGTAATGCTATCGATAATTAATCGCAAAAAGTTCGCTTTGGAAATTCAGAAATTAAGTTTGTTTTTTCACAAAGAAGTGAAAAAATTAGTAACTTTTCATTAAGGTTGGTTACATGTGACATATGCTCGTAGTATACTACTAATCAGTCCAATGACTATTACAATTCCACCACTTAGCCTTCATGCAGGCAATAAACAGTTCCAAAAATATAAATATCTTTTCAATATGTAGCCAAAGTTCACATAGTAAGTTCGGTGCATAACTTACTAGCAAAAAGAAACAAATACATATAAAAAGTAAATATACATGCCGATAAATAAAATCCAGGGAGATACTCACAAAATTCTCCCAAATGTTGTACAACTAGACAACCATATATGTAGGTGCCTCCTCTATAAAAGGCCAATGAAAATATCTGTATACCTGTCCATCGGAGTGTTCAGTAAAATGCCAGGTGCCCCAATTTAGCTCCGAAGCTTCTTTGGACAATTGGTCAGCCACTTTGTTCCGAGACCTGTAAATATGTGTCACTGAGATGGAGTCAAAAAGAGCTTTGAGTTGATGAACCTCTCGCAGCAGTGCAGACAGTGTGTGCGAGTGACAGAGAGCTAGATTATTAAACCCATTGATCACAAGTTGTGAGTCACCAAAGATCTCGATGGAGTTGCAGTGAATGTCCTGAGAAAATGTCAGAAGAAGTCTAAGGCATTGCAATTCGGCATAGTTGTTTGAACCGGGTCCCAATCCCATTCTGATTTTGTAGTGGTGATGATCATTTAAAAAAAAATGTTGCATCCCCCCCCATAGCCCTGTGCATTGGAAGCACCATCAAAATAGGCCCATGCACGACTGTGATCAATAATTTCAGTTGTCCCGAGTGGAGGATTGCTGAGAATACGATCCACGGGTAGGAGATTAAATGTAGCAATTGAGGCAGCGCATATGCGGTCACTCTATAGGTATGTCATTGAAAATCTGCTTGTTGCGGCTAATCCAAATCTCCCATGCCACAATTAGTGGGAGATTGCGCATTCTTGGGTTGTATACATAATGCTGCCACCAATTAGTCCAAGCTTCGATTAAAGTTCCACCCTGCCAGATATAATTACTGCCCAGACCAGTGATGACCTGAGTCCAGATTCCTTTGATGATAGTGCACAGCAGAAATAAATGGGTCATGTCCTCGCAGTTTGCAAGACAGTAACAGCATTGTGATGCCCCTTGATAAGCCCGTCTGTGGAGGAATTCCATGGTAGGTATGCAATGATTAAGGATGCACCAGAAAAGGGTTCTGTGCTTGTGTGGGGCCTTCAATTTCCAAATAATGCACCACCACCATGATTTTATTGGGGGTTCCTTGGGTCGAATAAGGGTGAGGTATCCAAGTTTAGGAGCATAGTGACCATCAGGTGAAACAACCCATATTAATTTGTCTTCCTATTCAATGATGCGAATGTTTGAAACTTTTAGAGCCCAGATGTAATTTTGCCAAACCCGAGTGCCAGCCTGTGGATCTCGAGTTCATCTACTTTTAGCCAGGCTTGCCCCCACCAAGAGGAATTTACCATATCCACAATCTGTGCGAGATAGAAAATGTTTCTGTGGGCAAGGTGTTCAATAATGAAATCAGGTAATTTGTAATATTCACTGCTGCTAGACCAAGAATCTGTGCCAATGCGGACAGTAGCACCAGTGCCAATTTGCCATGATAAACCATTCTGTATGATGTGTGCCACCTTAGTGATTGCCTTCCAGATAATAGACGCACCAGATGTCTAACCAATTTTGCCTCGGATCCAATCGAGAGGGTTCCGAGGCGATATGTATTTAGAAACAATGACATCTTTCCAGAGGCTCTGACCAATGATTAAGTGCCAGCACATTTTTGCTGCCAGAGCTCTCAAAAAGATATGTAGATCTTTTAACCCCCAACCTCCCCATTGTTTGGGAATGTTGATGCGATCCCAGGCTATCCAGGCAAATGTAGAGGCCTTTCCATGGTTGCACCAGAGGAATTGTCTGCAAATACTTCTGATTCTGTTATTAATACCAATAGGTATCCAAGCCAGGGTCATCCAATAGACCGCTATAGCTTCCAGCACAAACTTAATCAGGATCATTCGGCCAGCCCTGGATAACCATCTGTTATACCAGACATTTATCCTGCGTTCAATTTTTGCAATGATCCAGTTCCAGTCTTTGATCTTATAATCGTTTGGTTTTATATGATACCCCAGATATTTGAGACCATCGTTGATATCTATGCAGACATAGTCAAATAGATTCAGTGAAGTGCCTTGAATTAAGTTTGTTATTTGTAAGTATATCGATAATTAATCGCAAAAGGTTGAAGGTGCACTTTGCACATTTTGGGTTTGGTTTGTAATATTAAGTTGATTCTTAGTATTTTATTCTAGGATTAGGATTTAATATAAGGATTAGGATTTAACATTAAGATTTAAAATATTGAGTTTATTATGGTGGTTATAATATTAATTTTAATATTAAAATTTAATATTAATATTGTAATTATATTTTTATTAATATTAACATCAAATATTTATTATATAATTAATAATTATTGATATAATTGGTACATGTTTATTTGCCACTTTTATTAATATGATTGTGCTAATAATATCTAATTAAAAAATTGAAATTGAAAAAAAATTGGTAGAGTCCATGTCCATCAATTATACATGAATATTGAATTCTTATAAATTGTCTTTATTTTATATTTAAAAAAAAAATAGTTTTTTATTTTTATTTTTAATATTTATTAGATAATATTTTAAATATTTTATTTTATATTTATGAATTAATATAATTATAATTTTTTTTTGCAAATAATTTTTTAAAAATACTTTAATTTATTTTAATATACGTTTTAATTAATATTAAATTTTACAATATAATAAATGATTTCATAAATAAATTTATTATTTATAATTTATATATATTTTTAAAGAGACACAATCAGTTTAATATAGGTGCCTCTTTCCCGTTTTCATAAACCTTTGCGGGCCAGGTTGCCTATAGAGCCCTAGAAGAGCAAGGATTCACATATAAAGCGTGTGACTACTTTCAATCTATATCATAATGTTTTCCACTTTGTCTCGGATTAAATATAAGAAGAGTTGTATTCATTGTTATTTTTTTTGAAGGTTTATTTTCACGTGAGATCGTTTCTTTGGTTATATTGAAAATATTGCTGGTGAAATTTATTTATTTAATATGTATTTATTTATATGGAGAATATTATATTAAGTTATAAAGGTTTAATATATTAAATATTGAGATGAATCAAAAAATTTAGTTGGAATTTTTTAATGCAATATTTGAAGAATAGTTTACATTTTAGAGGCTTTTTCCATATCCATAATTGATAGCTATGGAATTTATATAAATATTTTTATATATAAAACATAAATTTTATGGAATGTAATAGTTTTCCACTTTTGTTATTTTAAGTTATTTGGAGATCGAAAATCATTTTTTTAGTTGATTTATCTTATACACACATTCTATTATATTTTCTAAATATTTGTCACATAATGAACTATCATGACTTTATAACTCAACAAAACTATGGTGATATAGGAATTCTTTTCTCACAAATTTTTAGACCTACAAATAATTTCAAAAAATAAATTGATTGACATCACATCTTCTCAAGACCCTGTAAACCATATAGGTATTAGTGGTCACAACATGGCTAAAACTTATAGTTCCAACAAAGTTTTACTATATTTTGAACAAAATTGACCAAAAAAGTAAAGTGACCAAAATATACAATAATTTAGAATCCACATATTGAAATTTTTTATTTATACACTGAATTGATTTCAATTAAAATTAAATAAATAAAAAACACCTTTAATTAAGAAATAATTAATTTTTTTTAGATATATAAAAAGTTTGGCTGAAGTTATGTATTTAATATAGATATTGAAATAATTTATTTATGGATGTTAGTGAAATATTCTATTCTTATTAATATTTTATCAAAATACTGGATACCATGTAACATACACGGATAACCTCACATGGAAATGCAAGGAGTTAAATTTTTTTATACAATATACCCATAGGTAACTATCAAAATCACTATTAAATATTCGTTACTAATCATTAGAGAGAATGTTCACCAGTCCATAGTGTAAATTTAGTATAAGAATAGTAAGTTGCTTAACCATTAACAACCTCTATTGTAGTACATTAACATAAAATTGTATGATGTAGCCTTGCATTCATTTCATTATTCATGTAGTCATCACATACTTGACATTATGAACATCACAACAAGAAATAAACATCATCAATTTGACACAATAATCAATTACATCATTGAACACCAATATACCCTAGGTGTCCAATATACTTGACATTAGAATTCTATCATCGTGAAATACTATTTTAATGAAAAAATATTAACATAATACCAATATTTTCAAGATATTTTTCTTCTTAAGAATATTAGCATAGTAACTTTCCTTATGCCTTTTACCATGGTATATGACTAAGAACAATATCTTTGTAAAATATTAACATAACAATATTTCCAAGAACTGACATAGATTATGTCTTTTACCATGGTAATTCACTAAGATCAATATCTTTCTAAAAGTTTAGAAAAATACCAATCTTTTCAAGTAAGAAACATATATAATACAACATAATATTTTACCAAGAAGTAATTATTATGAATTTTCCCAAAGAAAATAACCTATCATCAAACCCATGAAATATCTTCAAGAATTAACTACTAAATTATTTTCAAGAAAAGTAACCTTATGAACTTATATTTAATGTGCATAAACTATATTTTCTTATAGAAATGTTTAATGCTCACTAACATTTGTATATATTCCATTTATAATATGATTCACAAATTCATAAGTTAGAGTTTGCTCACATTATAACCTTAAGCTTTGAATAAAAGCATTGTTAACTTAAGTAGTTAGGTTTTTAACAAGATATAGTAATCCAATATTAGAAATGCTAATCACGAAGGGTTAATGCATTCTTTAAAAAAAGCTATTCTCGTTTGTTTTATTTTCTTTTTATAAACTTATCGATGAAGTTTACCATGGAATTCATAAATGATTATTTTTACCACTTTGTCAAAGCCTTTAATAGTCAATACTTAAGATGGCTTATTTGATCTTGGGCATAATTATTTTAAATAATTTCAGTAAAAATTAACAAAGTACTTATCTTTAAATTTTGAAAATTGTTTGTGTAGGTTCTCCTACAACGATTCCTCAATGGCCATGCGCATGAAACTCAGTGGCAATGTGCATGAAATATCCATCGCCTGCGTTGTGGAAAGACAACAGAGTTACACCACAATTGATGCTCTTCCTCATATACTAAATTTAATCAAGAATCTAGTGAACGCGTCCCCAAAATCCATGAATTAGTTTTCATAATTCAATTTATATTTCTTTCTTGACTCGACCCACTAATAACTGTCTCTTACATCTGTGCCCGGAGAAGGTAGTGAGATTCAAACCCTTTCCCTTTGAAATGCCACCCTGCCATTGCCGTTGCGAGTGTGAGCTTGCGGAGGTCATAAACATAATAGTTCATGCCACCTAAATTTAATTCTTTCCTTTTCCCTTCCTGTACATGCCGATAAAGTCGTCTAACGAAAAGAAAACCAGAACAGTGATGCTTTGTTTAAATTCGCCATCGCCTTCTTTGACAAGAAGTCTGCTAACATGATAAAAACATAACAGAAAGGGGTCTCCGGTCTCATTCATTGCACTCCATCTAATCCTGTCATGGGAATCCCCCCCCCCCGCCCACCCCAATATTATGAAATCATCCATCCCCATAAATAAAGAATACCCAGGTCGTTATCAAGAAGTTGTTAAACTTACAACCAATTCTTGATAAAATTTTAATTAATATTTCTTTATTAATTCCACATGGTTTTAGGGATGTTACATATTCCCCCCTTAAGAGAACACTGTACTCGGTGTGCTTCTCTCACTGAAACTTAAAATTATACTCATGATATAATAATATAAAAAACCCAAAGGGGGTCCTTCCCCTTCACAATGAAACACTTTGGTTTCCTTAAATGCCATTAATTAAAACAATAATGCTTTTATCCATAGTCATAAGTATGTATAGCTTAAAATATATTCCATTTCCATTTTTAACTACTTATCCATTATTCAAATTCACAAATATATAAAAAAAATATCTATATCATCTTACCATTACTTGCCAATTATTATTGGAAGTAGTGATGAATTTTACACAAGCTCTCTGAGAATGGTTGAAAAACCTGTCAACACTCCATGGAAAGAGCCTGTAATGTATGAATAAAAAATTCAATCACATTAGTCGCATACTTTTAATAAAATGAAATACTTGCAACTATCAAACATTCATGCGATATCAAGAGATGTTTTAATCAGAGTACTTCCACAAGTACTCAGAGCACCAACCCTCTAATCAATGCATCATGTGCACACTGTCTTAGCTCATGCTAAAGACATCAACACAGTAAGTACTTCAAAAAAAATACTCAGAGAGCACCTAGCTCTCTAATCGTACCAATGAACAATCAATGCACCATGGGCATATCCTAGCCTCTTCCAAGACATTCAAAAAAATTAATAATAAAATAAATGAACTTATACATTCAATAATTCATTTTCTGAGTGCTAAGCTCATTTCCTCTTAATATCTACATAAGATATTTACACAATCATATAAAAATTCATTTTAATATAACACATAACTTGTTACTTAACTTATTCTAATATGAGAACCACAATGGTAAACAAAATTCTCCTCCCAACCCATGGGAGTTAGTTTCCGCAGCCAAATCGAGTCATTTTCACATCCAAACAATTATTTAACAAAAACCCATTCTAGGTCCAGTATGTAATTCCACTAGCAAACCAGCTCGAGAATTCCAATGAACACCCAAGTTCCAGTATAGTATTCCTCTTGGCAACATCATGTCTATCCTATGACATGGTCCCGTCTTTAAGGAATTTTGGACCTCCTCCAGCAGGCTTCAAAAACAATAGAGTTGCCTCAGGTTTTTCTCTCTTCACCATCTTGGCCAACTCTTTTCCCTTACTGAGATCATATATCTCTAGGGAGAGGAAATCCGGGCAGGAAAACACCATCAACCCCTCCGAGCAGGCAACCTCCATCAACCTAAGGCCTTCTAGACTTTGACAATTATTCACAATTGTCTGGCATGCTAAATTTCTCTTTTAGCATTGTTTCCCATAGTAAATTACATAATGAACTCTTTGTGCATTATACATAAAGAAAAAAAAACCTTATGTATATCATACATCATACTTGGCCCTCCTCATGGGTCCAATGATATCTATATTAATAGGGAATATGAATAACATACATGTGTTATACATTATTATTTCCCAAATAATACAATCATTCACATTATATCATATACTTTAAAATCTACTATTGCAATTCAAATTTCCATGTTTGCGATGTTTTACTTTCACAGGTTTTATTGTTGCCATTACGATAACCAGGTTTTCTTGTTGCCATTAAGATATCCATGCTTAATCTCATCAATGACACCAATCTGTAATGCCTCTCATCCATATTTTTTTTTCTACATATTATCCATCTTTTATTTTTATAGTTGTTCGTCATAGTTTGACAAACTTTTGTTTTCATGCTGCACTGATCTTTTTGTCAAAATTAGATGATATCTGTCAATGATATCATTCTCGATAATATTGTAAGGGGCACATTCTAGATAATAGCATTTCCACTTCAACTTTACCTTACCCTCATATGAAATTATTATAAAAAAATTCTACTATATTATTATTATCATTTTAATTTCACATGTAACTTCTTTTCTTATAGTCTCATTCAATTCCCTTACATTCTATACGTTCATTACATCAAAACTATAATAGGATGCATTTACACATTCTCAATTCAAATTTATTAAACACTCTGACTAACCGAGGTATTTACATCAAGTATTAATCACCTAGTTAGTAATATTAATACATCTATTAATATGTTTAATAATATTAATAGTATTAATAATATTCATACTATTAACATTTTTCACCCAATTTATATGAAACTCACTTTATTTAGCTTCACTAATTATCATTGACTCTAGGATTTCAATCCTAGCTCTAAAATTTTCAATTCTACCCAATGTTTGAATTCCATTATTGAACTTGGAATTTAATTTAAATATGTAGGGTTTCACTTCCACTTATTTCATTTTATACCACCTCATGATGTTATTTCCTTTATAATTTAGGAATTTCATTAATTTCACACGACCTTATAATATAACTATTTTTATTAAAGTTCCCATATTTTATTTATTTCTCGAAAATTCCATACTCATTGGTTTTCATTACCTTTTAAGGTTTATTATTTATGTAATTGAGAAATGGCTTATCCCTTAGACTTCTATGCTTATAATGAACTAAAAATATAGTAAAATATATTAACTAGCTCTTTTAATCCCCTTTAAAAGTACTAGATTTATCTATCCACATTTTTTTTTTCGTCTATACACCTCGATAATATAAATCTATTGTCCCTCCAAGTACATCATATCCTCTTGGATTCAAGAAATTTAATACATAGTTTAAAAACCTACGATAGTCATATGGTTAATAAATGAAGCCAGCTTTACACTTGACTCCCATATTCGTTGAGATCTACGCATATCCACACGTACAGGTAAATGTTCAGATTATTTATCACCATAGAACTTTATCTCATAATTTTCATTTGGTCTCACACTTAAGTTCTCGGTTTTCTCCCTGGTTCATTGATCCCCACATGAGACATTCATATCATGACACTTGTAGGGTCACTAAGGATTAGGGTTTTGTGCATCGATGGTTTTTAAACTTGGATTTTTCTAAATTAGTCTCATTCTCGTTATGCATTGAAGTTTCAGGTTGTTGGTATTTGCTTTCAAAACGCACAGGAACACAATGCACTTCCATTTTGAGTTTAACTCCTCGGAAACTGGTAAACCTATGATATTTAATTTTGATGATATACTTGTTGAGTTAAACTTTTGCTAGTTTTTTTTTCTTGTATTCGTATTACTGCTCTTTTAATAGTAAGGTGATTTTCTGTATGGATTTCCTTAGAGTGATAACCAAAATGTTTATATTCGTTATGAATTTACCTTCAAAGTCATTTTCTTCACTTAGTGTCTCTTATGATGCCTAAATCTAAATGACGATCTCCTCATCCATCGTTTGACGGATTTTGATTTTATCCCTGTGGCAATTTTCCTGAAAGTTGACAGTTCTAAACTTCAACACATTAAGGAAACACCTTTCATTTTTGAACCAAATCTGCTATTGTAAATCCTGAAGATTATTTTCTTTATCTCTTATGAATCATTTCCGTATTTCCCAATTTCTAAACCATCCCTTTTCGTTTTCACGAGTTTGGGGTTCATTTTCCCATTTTTATAGTAGGGTCGTGGCAATTTTACAAGATCCCCTCACATTGAGGCGTCTATATTTTTTCCCAGAATGTTGATTTTTCCGCATGAATATCTAGGGTTATGAAGAATTTCTGGTTTCCCTTCTCAGAAATGTAGACAGAGACTTCGATTTTCTTCTGTTTTTGGTCTCTTAGCAGATTCATCGCGTTTTTGCTGTAAGCAAACGTTTTACCTCTCTAACTTCCTTCTATTGTTCAGGTCACCGACTATCGTTGGATTTTGTTCCTATTAGTCCGGATTTAGTTTCATAGGTTCTTCCTTGTTGGTTATTCTCTCCAGTCCCTTGCGAGGTAACGAGAGTTGAATTCTAGTTTTATATTTCCTTTAGTTACTTCAGATTTTCACTTCCTTACATTGCTAATCGTTTATCATTTATGTGTAGGTATCATTTGATTTTGACTCATTAACTCTTGAATAAATTTTGTAAGATCTCGTATCGAGACCTGCTTTATGTAATTGATCCATATGTTTACTCTTCTACAGGTTGGTAATACGTGGAAATATACCCTTTTAGAATTCGAAACCATTTCTTTGGTTCTTCGGCACTCACGAGTCCATTAAATGTTTTTCGGATATACCATTTTGTTTCTGTAATGACAATACTTATTTAAATTTTGGGAATTTTTCCCAGCCATGGAATGATAATTTCATTTATATTTTATAAACCTAACCTCAAGTAAAAGGCTTCCAAATTTTTCTCTGTTGAAGGATATATACATATATAATTGGATCTATATATACCAGAATTTATTTTTTTGTTAAATTGCGAGATTTCTGCTACACTGGAAGCAATGTATATTTTTATGAGACATACTGATATAGCGTTGTAATTTATAACAAAGTGATATCAGTTATACAAAATCACATATGGTTGATTTTAAGTATCCCCTTTGTTTCTCATCGATACTTATCATTATAGCTATTAATGTCTTCAAATGCTTTAATTTAGTTGGAATTATTTCTTTTTTTTCATGGTTTTCCTATTTACTGGAAAAGATGGTAACAATACCTACTATTATAGTGTGAGAACCTATATAACGCTATCTTCTCTAGTTTTATTCAATTTCTAATTTCACCTTTGTCCTTCTGCTAGGACAAATTTTAAAGTATTATTAACACAACATAGTATAACTTTTGCTATTGTTCATGTTTGAATACAATTAAAAATTGTATTGCTTTCCTTTCTAGTGTACTTAACTTCATTTACTCATTCTAATAATTGTATATAGAAATAAATACATTTATACTATTCAGTGTTGTTTGCATTTGAAATTATGTACTATGCTTATATAGGTAACAGCTGTAAATCCCATTAGTATAATTTGTTCTATAACTAGAACTTAATTATTGAGAGAAGAACTAATCTCCATATTTAAGCTTTAAGGCTTAGACATTCTAGTAGATTCGGTTTATTTAATACTTCTATGCAACATTACAGATTCTCAATACCTTGGTATTATAAATCTGTTAAATCTATAGAAATAAATCAGCTAAGTAACTAAAAATTATTCAACAACTAAATTTTTCCAGAATGAATTTCAGTATCGTCTACTATTCATATCGTTCATCACATATTTTCACATATAACATTTCTAATATTTGCAAAATTTAAAGTAGTTCCATGTGCATACCAGTTATTATGACCAAATCCTCCCAACCTTAAAGTCCTTTATCTCCCGAACTCACCCCCAAGCTAAGATCTTCCAGTGACAGACTACCCTCAGTCTGTTCTGGAGCAGCTTATTTAAGTTGTGCTTTCCCCAAGCTTGTTTCCAATTTCTGCGTCTAGAAATTTCAGGATGCTTTCTTCTTGTTTTGCCTAGGATTTCCCTCAATGAGGTACTTTAAAGCTGCTTTCTCTGCTTTTCCAACTTTTCCACCTCTTCCCAATTACTTTCCTCTTCATTGGGAAACCTTAGATATTTATTTTTATTATAATTTAGAATTATTCGTTTCAAGGCTTTTTGAAAGGTTTTGCGAAAGTCTTAACCTATCCATATCCTCTTGGATCAGGTTTATGATCTCTTATCTCATTATAGTTATAGTGCACACATAATACTTCATCTATTTTCATTAAAATTTATTTAAATAAACTCCACACAATAATTCTCCATTGGGGTTCACTCTGCTTTGGATTTTTGTTCAAATGTCTAATTTAAAAAAACATAAAGCTAGGGGAGTTACATATCCCCCCCCTAACACTGAACACCATCTTGGTGTTACACTTTGAGGTTGATTATTCAACTCAAGATGATGATTCCTCCTTCATCTTTGCTCCCAGCTTCCATTAGTTTTCTTCAGACTACCAATCCTTCCTCTTTTCTCGCTCTACTTATCGATACCCTCTGGAGTTTGATTTTCTTCCCACTTCATTGCAAGAAGTCTTTCTGGAAGAATATTTTATCTTGCTCTCTTTCTGCCCACAATTCATGCCAATTCATATAAGTAATATCATATACCTGTATTGATAATCACAACAACATTCTGAACTTTAATAATTTCAATAAATTCAGCTGTTGGCCAAACCGTTCAGTTTCATAGTAGTTTAGTGCACTTTTAGCACAACTACTTATCATTCCTTGTCTTTTGGTGAGATTTCCTCCTCACGTAAACCTGGTCTAGCTCAACTTTGTTGGTTTTCTTGGTGAGTTCCTTTCACTTATTTTCACCTTTGACTCCTTTTTCTGGAGTATGAATTTCCAATTACACATTTGGCTCAAAAAAATATAAAACTTTTCATTAGTATTTCATGAATTTAGAAAACCAACTTTATCATATACAAATGTTCTGCTTTACCTTTTTCTCAGTGCATTTCTGTACTTCAAGTACCTTCTCGCTGTTTGATTTTTTTCAAACAATCAATTTGATTTGTAATAACCAGGCTCGATAACAAGGTCTAAAATTCAATTTCTACCTTACAGTTGAATTATTTTCTTATCAAGTATATCAGTTAGTACCGTAGATCTTCGACTTGCATCTCAGTCTGTAGTTTCAGCCTTACACTAATTGATCGATTTTCCAACTTCATATTTTTGTATAGGATCTAGATTTCATTGTCTCTTAACAATCCTTCCACATAGGATTTTTCATTATTCTTTCTTCCTATTCATGCATCATGTCTTGTTTTAATTTTAAAACTCTATTGGAGTTATCTGTATGTCCGAACTAAGGACATATTATGAATTTTTTTTCTACCAAATATGCTATGTTAGGGTCACATGATTTATGTACCCTCAATTTTTATTAGTATAATTTCTTTCTCACATGAGATATTTATCATCATTTTAGAAATTTGTACACTTAATAAGTAGTCATCACTTATTTACTTCACTAAAGGAATATGTATTTTGATGTCTATTCTCCACTGTTGAATTTATATAATCACTTGAGATATTCCTTTAGAAATTTGTAGAGGTAATTTAATACTTTATTACTTAAGCATTATTCAAAATTTAAGGATATTCCTCCTTTACAGACATCCCAACAATTTTTCTGTTCCTTTCAACTTATTAAGGAATTGTAAACACCCAATTTGCTTATCATTTTCTTTATTTTTGCAGAATTTTTACTACCATTCTTTTGTTCCTGAATCAACTCCTTCTCATTTTTCTCAAGCATACATTTCAACAAAACCTTTACTACCAACTCAGGGGATATATCCATACTGCAACTAATTTCACTCTTCTTGAGCTTTACTACCACTCCTCTAGGCTTGTAAAATTTTATATCCCAATTTCTCGTTTTTCTTATATCATGATTTAATTGACTGGTAAAATAGGACCAATTGTCCTATAGAATTTCAATTCAAATTTTTTGTTTTTTTTTGTTTTTTTTCAGAAATCTATGGATTTCTTTGAGGTTATATCTCCCCTTTGAACCAACATGACCTAGCAGGGATATACTTGATCCTACATAGGTTTCAAATCAGTAGTACTTCTTGTGGCTTCTATTTTAACTCCTACCAATTTTTAATCTTCGTTTTATAACTAACTTCCTTATTTGGAGATTAATCTGGAATTTCATCCAGAACTATCCTCTTACTATCCTTGGGGTCTGGAATTTTTCCTACCATTTTATATTTCAGTTTGTTATCTTTATCCCACCTAATAAAATTGGCAGCACTTTTCTAGCTAAATTTTGCAGTTCCATCGCTACACTTCCATGAAATGTTTTCTTTCAACGAGTTGGTAGGTCTTTTCTATTATCCTACCTAATTTATTCATGTTTTCTCCTTCATCGAAACATATAATGCAAAATATTGAACTCTATACAATTTTCATTTATACTTGGTATTCTGTTGAATTATTTGGAACATTGCTATGTCAATTCTGTACCAAAATTTTGCATGCCGAATTTCTCCTATCTTTTGTCAAACCCTATCTAGGTTCATAGACTCATGTCTTTTATATCACATATATGGAAAATTCTTTTAAATTTTCTCTAAAATATTTTATGAAATTCATATTCTTACTGACAATATGTCTAAAATGTGCAATAATGTATAGCTTTCTGGTTCATTAGTCATCACAGAGCATATTTTTCATATTGCATATATGAAAATTTCTTTTATTCTACCACAAAATTCATATGCCTTCGAATGGCATGTCTAAAGTGTACAATTAAGTATAACTCTATGTTTTAGCTTTGCCTTCCTGTTGTTTTCATGCAGGTAGGGTTGAATCCATTTCACAATGAAATGGTATATATATATATATATATATATATATATATATATATATATATTTTTTTTTTTTTTTTTTTTTCTGTTCGCCTCAATTTTGAGAATAACGTCACCTAATATCCTCTTATCTAGGCGGGTCTGACACTTGAAGACCTCCACATATGCATTATTGACACAATTTTTGATATGTGCATATCACTAACAATGTCATTTTTGTTCGATTCTGCTTTAGTTGTTACAGACTTATAGAACACTAATACATCAGAAATATCCATTTACTATGATATATATAACTTATTATAATTTCTCAATGATATGTCAAATTCATATGTATTTTTGTCACCTACCACCTTAATTACTTCAGTACACTTATATACTTATAATAACATATTCAACTTTCAATTACATCTATCCTCTAAGACCTGATTCTTTCCCTTTAATTTATATTGATCTGGTTGTTTTAAACATACCCCATGTTTTTCCATTTATGGAATTAATGGTTCGGGCAATTCTTACAACCTCACCCAGTCCTTCTCCTATTACAATGATTAAATCTTATATAGCTATTTAATCATGGATTGTAATATGTAGACTATCCAATTTGGAATAGTATTTAAATTTGTATTCCACTCTATATTTTTATATGTATCTCATTTTGTACCTTATTTCACAATCAACTGCAGTATAATCGTCCATTTACCATCATAGGAGGAAGGTAAAAAAAATATTTATTTATTTATTTATTTAATTTATTTATTTATTATTATTATTATTATTATTATTTTTTTTTTTCTGGAATTCCTCTGAACTTCCTTCTTCCTCCTAGACTGCTGTCTAGAGGCGTCCTCTCTCTCAGAATCTTCTGCGAGATTCTTATTGAGACATACTCTCTGATTTATATATATCTATACATGCACAGGTTGGTACTGCATCGCAAAAGATATATTCAGTATCTAATGGCTATAACTTTTTTATATTTATTTGAACTATTAGCAGGTCTCATAGGGTTCTCCCCTACCTTTAATCACAATTTCTATTATAATCATTATAGCTCAGAATTTTGGGAATTCTCCCAATAGGGCTGTTACGATTTAATTAATTACACTCCGCTTATGCAATATAATGTACTATTAAGTCGTATATACTGAATTTTTAGTAATATATGTTGGTACTTATGTCACATTACTTTTTTTTTTCACAAGAAAAATAAATCATAGCAGTGAGCACTTAAACATCCCAGTGTTCCAACTAGGGCTATGATACCATTTGTAATGCCTCTCATCTATAATTTTTTTTTTTATTATTATTCTTTTTTCATTTTTATAGTTGTTCGTCATAGTTTGAAAAAAAATTGTTTCCATGCTGCACTTATCTTTTTGTCCAAATTAGACGATATCTGTCAACGATATATTTTTAGTGTGACTTAACACCCTAGCACATTATTCTAATTGTGAGGGAAAATATCTTTCTCGATAATATTGTGAGGGGCACATTCTAGATGATAGCATTTCCACTTCAACTTTACCTTACCCTCATATCAAATGATTATAATAAAATTTTACTATATAATTATTATCATTTTAATTTCACATGCAACTTCTTTTCTTATAGTCTCATTCAATTCCCTTACATTCTATATGTTCATTACATCAGAACTATAATAGGATGCATTTACATGTTCTCAATTCACATTTATTAAATACTCTCACTAACCGAGGTATTTACATCAAGTATTAATCACTTAGTTAGTAATATTAATACATTTAATAATATTAATAGTATTAATAATCTTCATACTATTAACATTTTTCACCTAATTTATATGCAACTCACTTTATTTAGCTTCACTAATTATCATTGACTCTAGGATTTCAATCCTAGCTCTCAATTTTTCAATTCTACCCGATGTTATGAATTCCATTATTGAACTAGGAATTTAATTTAAATACGTAGGGATCCACTTCCACTTATTTCATTTTATACCACCTCATGATGTTATTTCCTTTATAATTTAGAAATTTCATTAATTTCACAGGACCTTATAATATAACTATTTCTATTAAAGTTCCCATCTTTTATTTATTTCTCAAAAATTCCATACTCATTGGTTTTCATTACCTTTTAAGGTTTATTATTTATGTAACCGAGAAATGGCTTATCCATTAGACTTCTATGCCTACAATGAACTTAAAATATAGTAAAATATATTAACTAGCTCTTCTAATCCCCCTTAAAATTACTAGATTTATCTATCCACATTTTTTTTTCATCCATACACCTCGATAATATAAATATATTGTCCCTCCAAGTACATCATATCCTCTTGGATTCAAGAAATTTAATACATAGCTTAAAAACCTACGGTAGTCGTATGGTTAATAAATGAAGCCAGCTTTACACTTTACTCCCATATCCCTTGAGATCTGTGCATATCTACACATATGGGTAAACGTTCAGATTATTTATGACCACAGAGCTTTATCTCATAATTTTCATTCGGTCTCACACTTAAGTTCTCGATTTTCTCCCTAGTTCATTGATCCCCACGTGAGACATTCATATCATGACACTTGTAGGGTCACTAGGGATTAGGGTTTTGTGCACCGACAATTTTTAAACTTGGATTTTCCTCAATTAGTCTCATTCTCTTTATGCATTGAAGTTTCGAGTTGTTGGTATTTGCTTTCAAAATGCACAAGAACACAACACACTTCCAGTTTGAGCTTCTCCTTGGCAACTGGTAAACCTTTGATATTTAATTTCATGATATACTTGTTGAGTTAAACTTCTGCTAGTTTTTTTTTTTCTTGTATTCGTATTATTTCTCTTTTAATGGTAAGGTGATTTTCTGTATGGATTTCTTTAGAGCGATAAAAAAAATGTTTAGATTCATTATGACTTTACCTTCAAATTCATTTTCTTCACTTATTGTCTCTTATGATGCCTAAATCTAAATGACAGTCTCTTCATCCGTCGTTTGATGAATTTCAATTTTATCCCTGTTGGCAATTTTCCTGAAAGGTTACAGTTCTAAACTTCAACACATTAAGGAAACACCTTTCATTTCTGAATAAAATCTACTATTGTAAATATTGAAGATTATTTGCTTTATCTCTTATGAATAATTTCTGTATTTCCCAATTTCTAAACCATCCCTTTTCGTTTTCATGAGTTTGGGGTTCAATTGTCCATTAGTATTGTAGGGCCGTGGCAATTTTACAAGATCCCCTCACATTGAGGTGCCTATCTTTTTGCCTAGAATGTCGATTTTTCGGCATGACTATCTAGGGTTATGAAGAAGTTCTAGTTTCCCTTCTCAGAAATGTAGACAGAGACTTTGATTTTCTTCTATTTTTGGTCTCTTAGCAGACTCATCTCGTTTTTACTATATGAAAACTTTTTACCTCTCTAACTTCCTTCTATTGTTCAGTTCACCGACTATCGTTGGATTTTTATTCCTATTAGTCCAGATTTAGTTTCATAGGTTCTTCCTTGTTGCTTATTCTCTCCAGTCCCCTGCGAGGTAACGAGAGTTAAATTATAGTTTTATATTTCATTTAGTTACTTCAGATTTTCACTTCCTTACATTGCTAATCGTTTATCATTTATGTGCAGGTATCATTTGATTTTGACTCATTAACTCTTGAATAAAGTTTGTAAGATCTCGTATCGAGACCTACTTTCTGTGATTGATCCCTATGTTTACTCTTATACAGGTTGGTAATACGTGGAAATCGACCCTTTCAGATTTTGAAACCATTTCTTTGGTTCTTCGGGACTCACGAGTCCATTAGATGTTTTTTGGATATACCATTTCGTCTCTATAATGACAATAGTTAATTAAATTTTGGGAATTTTTCCCAGCCATGGACTGATACTTTCATATATATTTTATAAACCTATCCTCAAGTAAAAGGCTTCCAAATTTCTCTTTGTTGAAGGATATATACATATATAATTGGATCTATATGTACCAGAATTTATTTTTTTGTTAAATTGGGAGATTTCTGCTACACTTGAAGCGATGTATATTTTTATGAGACATACCAATATAGCACTGTAGTGTATAACACAGTGATATCAGTTATACAAAATAACATATGGTTGATTTTAAGTATCCCATTTGTTTCTCATTGATACTTATCATTATAGCTATTAATGTCTTCAAATGCTTTAATTTAGTTGGAATTATTTCTTTTTGTCATGGTTTTCCTATTTACTGGAAAGGATGGTAACAGTACCTACTGTTATAGTGTGAGAACCTATAGAATGCTATCTTCTCTAGTTTTATTCAATTTCTTATTTCACCTTTGCCCTTCTGCTAGGACAAATTTTGAAGTATTATTAACACAACATAGTATAACTTTTTCTATTGTTCATGTTTGAATACAATTAAAAATTGTATTTCTTTCCTTTATAGTGTACTTAACTTCATTTACTCATTCTGATAATTCTATATAGAAATAAATACATTTATACTATTCAGTTTTATTTTCATTTGAAATTATGTACTGTGCTTATATATGTAACAGCTCGAAATCCCATTAGTATAATTTGTTCTATAACTAGAATTTAATTATTGAGAGAATAAATAATCTCCAGATTTAAGCTTTAAGGCTTAGACATTCTGGTAGATTGGGTTTATTTAATACTTCTATGAAACATTACAGATTCTCAATACCATGGTATTAGAAATCTGTTAAATCTATAGAAATAAATCAGCGAAGTAACTAAAAATTATTCAACAACTAAATTTTTCCAGAATGAATTTTAGTATCCTCTATTATTCATATGGTTCATTATAGATTTTCACATATAAAATTTCTAATCTTTGCAAAATTTAAAGTAGTTGCATGTTCATACCAGTTATTATGACTAGATCCTCCCAACCTTAGAGTCCTTTATCTATCGAACTCACCCCCGAGTTGAGATATTCCAGTGATAGACTACCCTCAGTCTGTTCTGGAGCAGATTATTTAAGCGATGCTTTCCCCAAGCTTGTTTCCAATTTCTGCGTCCATAAATTTCAGGATGCTTTCTTCATGTTTTTCCTAGGCTTTCCCTCAATGAGGTACTTTAAAGCTACTTTCTTTGCTTTTCTAGCTTTTCCACCTCTTCCCAATTACTTTCCTCTTCATTAGGGAACCTTAGATTTTTATTTTTAATCTAATTTAGAATTATTCATTTCAAGAATTTTTGAAAGGTTTTGTGAAAGTCTTAACTTATCCATATCCTCTTGGATCAGGTTTATGATCTCTTATCTCATTCTGGTCATAGTACAGACATAACACTTCATTTATTTTCATTAAAATTTATTTAAATAAAATCCACACAATAATTCTCCATTTGGGTCCACTCCCCTTTGGATTTTTGTTCAAATGTCTAATTTAAAAAAACATAGAGCTAGTGGTGTTACACAATCATAAATATGCATTGTTAAAATATATATATATATATATATATATATTCACTTTCAAATCTTTTTTAGTTTGATGCATACAATGTTGTCACGCATGCAAAAACATTCATTAATGCGTAGGTGTCAATAACAATTTGGGTAATAGTCCAACGCGTAAAATTCCAACATTTTCCAATTCCAATAGTGTACTGTTACCAACAGTCTCACACATAAAGTAACTACTTGTTCACCATTTGCAATAATATTTAATCAAAACCAACTCATCCATATAGGTTTTATTAGTTATTCATATAACACTAACTAATCAATGCTATTAATAATCTTAATGCATCCATGACGGCTCATTCAAAAACTAGTCATTATAGTCAAGTCTCACTATTTGACCCATTATGTATTTTAACATCTGAAAGGTCATTCAATTTAATTTTAAAACACTCTCATCCTCTTCAAGGACTTTCCCCGTATTTTTCATTCATGCATTAGTTTCACACACCATCACTATACACATTCGTCTTCTTCGAGTAGTGCATGGTAACTTTAGTTATGTTCACTAAATGTATGATTAATATGTCATATACCCAAATGTTAATAAACAACTCTCACTTTCACTAGTGAGGACTGAATTTGTTCATAAGTACAACAAAGTTTTTATTCTCCTTTATCCTCAACAGAATTCCGATGTTATGAAAACCGTTTTGCAACAATATTTATTAGTTTTTACTCCTCATTGTAGTTATAAACATGAATCACACATCTCATTTCAAGAGTAGACTACTGCATATATCATTCAATATGTAGATTTATAGAATAATATATCAATCAATATGTGTATTTCTAGAATCATACCTTAACTGATTTCCATTAGTATCATACCTCAATTTATTTTCGCTTAACAAATCCCAAAGGTGCTAGTGCTGCAACTTTAGCTCTGATACCACTTGTAACATACACAGATAAAATCACATGGAAATTCAAGGAGTTAAAAATTTTTATACGAGATACCCACGGGTAACTATCAAAATCACTATTAAATATTCCTTACTAATCATTAGATAGAATGTTCCCCAGTTCATAGTGTAACTTTAGTATAAGAATAGTAATTTGCTTAACCATTAACAACCTCTATGATAATACATTAACATAAAAATGTATGATGTAGCCTTGCATTCATTTCATTATGCATGTATTCATCACATACTTGACATTATGAACATCGCAATAAGAAATCAACATCATCAATTTGACACAATAATCAATCACATCATTGAACACCAATATACCCTAGAAACCTCATAGGATGAAAACCAGCAAACGTTAATTTTATTATTAAACACTTGTGAGGGTGATAAACTCTCACTCAATGGATTATAAGGGAGACCATCCCTTAACCATCGTTTATAAATCTTAAAAGAAAATATACAAATATCTAGCTTAAAGCCATTACAATAAATATGATAGCATTTAATCACTAATATTCATATCTTCATATCTTGGTAGCATGGATGTACCTACAATGCACCATGATACAATGGACAATCCTGCAACTCGCACTCATATGCATGAACCATTAATCATCTACCTGCCACCATGTTAAGCCTAATATTTCCTTCTCATAGTCACCATCATTTCCTGTCATTTATGTCATCAATAAGATTTTATAGCATGATTAGATAAATCCTCAATCAATCAATAATCAATCTTTAAGTGATCCTTTAACACATATTCATGAACATACATTAAACGTGAATACAATATCACAACATGCTTTCTTCTAACATCCCTACCTTAGTGTAAGAAAGTAATTATCAATTCATGTCAACATAATCCCTAGATTATTATGACACTTCTCTCACATGCTCACATTCATACAGGACTAATCACTACACTTATCTAGGAATTCGCCTAATGGAAAATGACACATTGTACATTCGAGTTACTTAAACGTTAACAAAAGAACCCGCCCTTCAGCTATTTCTTTTATAGCATGCAAATATAATAAATATAACACGTTGAATGTTGTTCCTATGCATGCTATGCATATAGTTTCCAAAAGAGTCTTCCCAAATAAATTCTTAACACAAGAGAGCATGTAAACACATGTTTTCTTTTCTGTAAAAATAGTGCGATTAAGCATACAAATGCATGTCTTCTTTTTCAAATATTATACTAACAATATTTTCCAATGTAGTGTAACACAACATACTATCTTTTCCCACATACAAATATGTATATTCGTTCCAATGAAAGGAAATACAAATATTGCATGCATATGTAAAAACTAACATAATAGTTATGATATCATAAATGTACTCACATATTTTTCCTAAAGATTAAGAAAGCTCAGTATTTATTTTATCCATGCAAAGAACATACCTCTATTACACAATGGCTATTCTTGGTGCATACAAAAGAGATAACTCTCCCTTGTTGTGCATGTAAGAAAGATAGCTTTTCCTTTAATGTGGGCAACACATAGTCACTTCTTAGAATTCTATCATCATGAAATACTATTTTAAGGAAAAAAAATATTAACATAATACCAATATTTTCAAGAGATTTTTCTTTTTAAGAATATTATCATAGTAACTTTCCTTATGCCTCTTACCATGGTATATCACTAAGAACAATATCTTTCTAAAAGATTAACATAACAACCTTTGCAAGAACTGACATAGATTATGTATTTTACCATGGTAATTCACTAAGATCAATATCTTTCTAAACGTTTAGCATAATACCAATCTTTTCAAGTAAGAAACATATATAATACAACATAATATTTTACCAAAAAGTAATCATTATGAATTTTCCCAAAGAAAATAACTTATCTTCCAACCCATGAAATATCTTCAAGAATTAACTACTAAATTATTTTCAAGAAAAGTAACCTTATGAACTTATCTTTTATGTGCATAAAATCTATTTCCTTATAGAAATGTTTAATGCTTACTAACATTCGTATATATTCCATTTATAATATGATTCATAAATTCATAAGTAATTTAGAGTTCGCTCACATTATAACCTTAAGCTTTGAATAAAAGCGTTGTTAACTTAAGTAGTTAGGTTTTTAACAAGATTTAATAACCCAATATTACTAATGCTAACCACGAAGGGTTAACACATTCTTTGTAAAATCTATTCACATTTTTTTTCTTTTCTTTTTATAAACTTATCGATGACGTTTACCATGGCATTCATAAATAATTATTTTTACCACTTCGTGAAAGCCTTTAATAGTCAATACTTAAGACGACTTATTTGATCTTGGGAATAATTATTTTAAATCCTTTCCATAAAAATTAACAAAGTACTTCTCTTTAATTTCTGGAAATTTTTTGTGCAGGTTTTCCTACAACGACTCAATGGCCATGCGCATGAAAACCAGTGGCAATGTGCATGAAATATACATCGCCTGCCTTGTGGAAAGACAACAGAATTATGCCACAATCAACGCTCTTCCTAATATATTGAATTTAATCAAAAATCCGGTGAACGTGTCCCAAAAATACATGAAGTAGTTTTCATAATTCAATTTCTATTTCTTTCTTGACTCATCCCCCTAATAACTATCTCTTTCATCTTTTCCCAAAGAAGGCAGTGAGATTCAAACCTTGTCCATTTGAAACACCACCATGCCACCGCCACTGCCAGTGTGAGCCTATGGAGGTCATAAAAATAACAGTTCATGTCACCTAAATTGAATTCTCACCTTTTTCCTTCATGTACATGCTAAGAAAGTCGTCGAACAAAAAGAAAACCAGAACAGCGATGCTTTGTATAAATTTTCCATCGCCTTCTTGGACAAGAAGTCTGCTAAGATGAGAAAAATAGAAGATAAAGGTGTGTCCCGTCTCATTCATTGCACTCCAGTTAATCCTGTCATGGGAATCCCCCCTCCCCCATCTTACGAAATAATCCATCCTCGTAAATAAAGAATATCCAGGTCATTATCAAGAAGTTGTTAAACTTCCAACTAGTTCTTGATAAAAATTTAATTAATATTTATTTATTAATTCCACGTGGTTTTAGGGATGTTACATACCAACCTTATGTTAAGCATAGAAAATTACACATCTTCTTTATACTAGGTTGTAACATTAAAAATGGTAACTCAAATCACTTGAGGTGCACATTTCATTTTGAGAAAAAAGATTAAAGAAAATTTTTCACCTTAAAATATTTGATCTTAACTTAATATACCTATGGCTTAGATGGATTCAAGTATCTCTAAGATCAAACCTATTTTACAATACAAAAAGTGAATAAATTTTTGCACCTAGTCACTGGATAAATTTATGCTTAAGAAATATCTACACTAGTTTTTTATATATAAATCTAAAATCCATTAGTAGAGTGTGACAGCTACATTTACTGCTAACTAGTTGTTAACTAGTTAAAATGATTTTTAATATTGTTTAAGGAAAAATACTGAGACAATTATTATTTTTTGGAAAAGTTATTTTTCGTTCTTTTTAATTATGAATAATAAATTGGTTATGGAAATTAAAAGTGAAAAGGCTATTGATAAATGTTTTCCAAGAACTAAAAAGGTAGTTGGACAACTTGAATAGTTACCTACTCCTCTGGGGATAAGGGATTCATCCCAGTGAGGAATGGGGGTTTTATTCATGGGAAAAGGAAGGAGTGGAGATTTTTCTTGAGATGGTAGAGACCAGTGGAAAAACACTCAGTAAATTCCTAAAGATTTATGGCATTGACTGGACTTGGGGTCCTGAGGTCATAGCAGAAAATCTACTGTCAACCCGTACCTCTTCAGGGTGGAGCACGAGGCCAAGCAGAGGACATAATAGCCTCTCTTAAAGGTTGGGTGGACACCAACAGCCAACTATATTTTTCAGATAAGTGACTGTCTAAATTATTGTTATTTAAACAATGGCTATTATTTTATCTAATAATAGACAAGCGAATATTTGTAAGTTGTACATACACAAAATCTGTATTTAATTTTAGGGGAAAGGTTTTTATTATTGTGGATTTTTTCTTATATTGGAAAATAGTAAGATAAAGAAAATTATTGACTTTGTATATAGTAGAGGAATTTTTATATTATTACTACACAATTTATAAACATGTGTATGTTACCGAGTTGCAGAGGATATTCTATTAAACAAAACATACACTGTAGATTTGTATCAAAAAGCCAAATAACAAGTAAAAATTGTAGTTTTAAACATGAATCATTATTCTATTCGAAGGCCTTACAAAGATGAATAGTTTTCTTCTTTGTATGAAGACTAAGTAAAGAAAAAACAAACTGTGTATTATAAAACATGTGGGAACTAGATTTACTAATGGTGGTCTCGAAGAAGCTGTTGGTATTGGGTACAGGGTAAATCCCCAACCCGATAGGCATCTCTCTTTCCTTATTAATTCCATAATCAGACTAAAGAATAGGTGGTCCGGTCACCACAGAAACCCCAAGAAATTTTATAATCTGGTGGACTGTCTTGGTAAATCTTAAATGAAAGAAAATATATGCTAGAGAATAATATAAGATAAGACAGGTACATTTTATTCCAAAAGAACTAAGTTTTCACTCGAATATTGGTCAAATAATTATAAAGAAATGCATGTATATGAGTATAAGCTAAATGTAGAAAAATTCGACAAGGAAATAAACTAATTTCTAAATGAAAAACTACCCCTCTACAATGCGGAACCAATGTAAGATACACTCTCTAACATCATACGCATACTGTCTACATAAGAAAGTTTACAAAGGAAAAATAAGCATTATGTAGTTATTACCATTTATAGAAAAATGAGTAAAGAGGTTATACATAAGGAAAAGAAGCGTAACCATAAGCTTATATAAAAATAATACTTCTGTAAAATTCCTTCAGAACAGAGTATAAGTGCGGGAAGCTATTATAGCCTAAAACCCAGAATCCCTCGCTGAGGAAAACTGAAACTGTCATTACATTATTACATGAACTATTCCTAAATATGTATTTTGATATTACAATCTCCAGTATAAAATGTAAAATAAATCTTAAAATTTGCACAAGAAGAAAGACCTCTATTGTGAGGAAAATGTCCTTTCGTGTACCTGGAGGGATAAATAAGCACATCAGCCAGAGGCCGAAGGAGACCCACTAAAATCGACAAGAAAAACATGGATGCAGAAGACTCCGGGTCAAGATTATTGACCTTCAAGTAATCAACGCAAAGGGATTATTGTGCGGAAGCGAAAGTGTTAAACAAATAACTATAAGACCAGATAATTGAAAATGCAGAAGTTTCCTTAGACACATAACTTTATTGATCAAGCAAAAAGATTACATAGCAAATTATAGGATTTTACACACGTAAACTCACACTCTCACATTTTCTCATTACACACTACAATGAAAATAGGAAACTAACCTATTTATAATCTCTATGCTCTAACTTAATCTAGTTATGGATCACTTGGAAAATAAACAAGTGTCCATTTACAATAAATGAGCTTCTAATCACTCTACTAACTTCACTCCTAACTTAGAGCCTAGGAAACGACTCTTTTCTAGAGTCCTAATTTTTAATAACAAATTTCTATTTCTAAATATCTAAAAGATTTATTAAATATTCTAGAATAATAATTATTAATTTAATATCTTAAATTAATAATTATTTTAGTCAAACACTATAACCTATGATAAAATTTATTTTGGATCATCTAACATTCCCCCCTATGATCCAAAGATACATTACAACAGATTCCAAGTTCATCCCTGAACTTAGTAAACTTTATTCTGTCAATGGGTTTTGTGAAAATGTAGGAGACCTGATCTTATGAAGGAAAAAACACTGGCTTGATGACGTTCATTGCAATGAGAGATCTGATATGATGATACTTCGTGTCCACATCCTTTGTCCTTGAATGGAAAACTGGATTCTTGGAAAGCTTTATTGCTGATTGATTGTCGATGAATAATGAAGTAGCTTCTTCTGGAGGAATCCCCAAGTCCTGTAAAACTCGACGTAACCAAACAATCTCACATGCTTCTTCCCATGCTGAAATGTACTCTGCTTCTGCTGAAGAAGTGGCCACTGTAGTTTGCTTCTTGCAACTCCAGGAAACTGTAGCTGACCCCATGTTCATTAAGTAACCTGAGGTTGATGCCCTGTCATCAATACTGCTAACAAAGTCGGCATCTGAAAATCCACCAAGTACAAAATTTTGAGTCTTTTTGTAAAGAAGACCAAAATCTTTTGTTCCTTGGATATATCAAAGAACTCTCTTGGCTGCATTCCAGTGGCTGTCTAGTGGTTCCTGCATAAAACGTGAAAGAATACTAACTGCATAAGATAGATCGGGACGAGTGGTTGTCAAATAAATCAAGCTACCAATCAACTGTCTGTAAGTAGTGTTGTCCACTTTCCCCCCCCCCCTTCAAATTTTGAAAGTTTTGAGTTTTGTTCCATAGGGGTAAGGACAAGCTTACAATCCTGCATTCCAAATCGCTGAAGAATTTTTGCTGCATATTTACTCTCGGAAATGAAGATCTGATGTGGAAGTTGGAATACTTCAACTCCAAGATAGTAGTGAAGTAGTCCCAAATCTGTCATCTTAAAACCCGCATGTAACTCCTTTTTCACCTGTTCAATGTGATCATCATTTTTTCCTGTAATGATCAAATGATCAACATACATAATGAAAATGACCAGATATTTTCCCTGTTGGTGCACATACAAAGTATCATCAGATTCACTACGATGAAAACCAACTTTGCGAAGGTATTCATCCATTTTGGCATACCAAGCACGGGGAGCTTGTTTTAATCCATATAAAGCCTTGATTAATTTGCAGACTTTATGTTCTTGCCCTTCAACTTCAAACCCTAGTGATTGTGTCATATATACATCTTCCTGTAAGTCCCTGTTGAGAAAAGCGCTTTTGACATCCATTTGATGAACTTTCCACCCTTTCTGAGCTGCTAAGGCAAGTGTAAGGTGGATGGTATTCCATTTGGCGGTGTGAGAAAATGTTTCCTCATAATCGATCCCTTCCTATTGCACAAAACCTTTAGCAACAAGTCGTGCTTTATACTTCCCAATATCACCATTTTGCTTGTACTTAATTTGATAAACCCATTTGCATCCAATAGGCTTAACACGGTGAGGACAATCAACAAGTTGCCAAGTGTTGCTGTCTTTAACTGCCTGATATTCATCAACCACTGCTTGTTGCCATGCTTTATGTTTTACTTCCTCTTGAAAAGAAGAAATCTTAGTAAAATCATTTGCTATCAAAGCAAAATTTCCTTCATTTCGTTTTGATGCCCTTGTTCCTGTTTTGTTTAGTTCATTAGGCCTTACATCTTTCAAGAGTTGAACTGCCAATTTGGAAGTTGTTGCTCACTTGTTTGAGGTGCTGAGAAGTCCCCATCATTGTAAAGGGGATTAATGTAAACTGATGTTCGTCGTTCAGGTGGTGAATCTAGAGAATCACTATCAGAAGAACTGTTGCTACTTGGAGATGCTGATGAACTGCTCGAAGACACAAATGATTTTGTTGAAGTATATGGACTGGATGACTCATCTTGAGAGGAAGGAAAATCAAGTTCATACCAATTTGGTGAATTTGGTTGACTTTGCATATTTCCTTTCCTTTTACTGCCCTTAGTTTCTAACTTGTGAAGAAGACTTTCGATTTCTTCAGTACTCTTACTCTTTGTTTCATCAAAAATGACATCCCTGCTCACAATAAATTTTCCATTTGTCAAAAAATGATACCCTTTATTTTCATCTGAATAGCCAATCATGGTGCATTTCAAACTTCTTGAATCAAGCTTAGTTCTCTTTTCTTTGGGAACTAAGGCATAACAGATGGATCCAAAAACTCTAAGATGTTTAACTTTAGGTTTGAAACCAAACCATGCTTCATAAGGGGTGATTCCTTCTAAAGAAGCAGTTGGAGATCTATTTCTTAAATAGACAGCTGTATGGATTGCTTCTGCCCAATATGTTGGACTTAACCCTTTGAAAGTTAACATGGATCTAGCCATGCCTAACAATGTGCGATTCATCCTTTCTACGACTCCATTTTGCTGTGGAGTGTAAACATTTAGAAGATGCCTCTTGATGCCATTTTAACTTCAATAAGTTTTGAATTCATTTGAATTTAATTCTCCCCCATTATCTATCCTGAGAGTACCTATCTTTTCTTTGACCTCATTTTCAACAAGTTGTCAAAAAATTTTAAATTTCTCAAATGCTTCTGACTTGTTTTTCAAGAAGTAAACCCAAGTCATTCTACTGAAGTCATTAATAAATAGCAAGAAATATTTGCAACCACCTAATGAAGTTTGTAGTGGGCCACACACATCATTGTGAACTAATTGTAGCAGCCTATTTGCACGCCATGTACTTGTTGGAAAACTTTCTCGACTCTGTTTGCCATAAATGCAGGCTTCACATTTAGCATTTTCTTTGTTGAAAGTTGGAAGTCCTTTAACCATCCCTTGTTTCTAAAATTGAGAAAGACTATCAAAATTCAAATGTCCATATCTTACATGCCATAACATTATAGGTGAAATTCCTGTAGTAACTGCCCCTGCAAAATCAGAATGCCTTGGAATAACTGTCCCTTTCATCCTTAACAGTTTTCTGTCTTCATACCCTGTCATCACTATTTGGAAGTTCTATTTAACTGAATTAATCTTAACTAAGACATATTCCATAATTATTTGATGTCTTTCTTGTCGAATCATGACCAAAGACAACAAATTTTTCTTAATGGTGGGTACATACCACACATTGGAAATCAATTTTTCTCCAATGTCAGGGAGAAAAACTTTGACTGCACCTTTTCCATAAGACGTATGTTTTGTATCATCTGCTAGAAATATGGAATTAAGATGGCATTCTTGAAAATTCGAAAAGAAATCTCGTCTACAGGTCATCTGCTGAGTCGTTCCTGAATCCAAAATCCAAGCATCTTCATAATCACTCTTAATATAAGAGGAAATATGGATTGCTGGTGAAGAAGTGAAGACATATTTTGAGTCATTATCATCTTGATCTTGATCATTTGCAAACTGTGCTGAAGGCTATTGAAACTTAGAAATTTTATTGATAGATGTGCGACAATCTGAAGCATAGTGATCAACTCTGTTACATCGCCTACAAACAATTTGACTCAAATCGGTGCATATTCCTTGAGATTGTCCTCTGCCTTGAGACTGTCCTCGACCTCTTATTTGTCCTTTGTTTTGAGATTGTCTTCTCCCTGGATTTTGTCCCGTGCCTCTGTTTTGATTGTTACCTCTGCCTTGAGAATTGTTTCTACCTGAATTGGAGCCTCTGTTGGAGTTTTTTCCTCTGTGTTGACTACGACCATGACCTTGCGCAGCTTGATTTTGATTAAAATTACATTTGCCTTTGTTTTTGGAATTTTCGGCTGAGGAGTTACTAATACTGGCTTTTATGAGAAAAACATCTTCACCAACTTTATTTTTCTTCCCAAAATTTTTATCATGTTGAGTCAACATTTTGTAGAGCTCATCAAACTTTAGCTTTTCTAACTTTCCAGTTAGCTGTAGAGTTTCCAAAAAATGTGTGTAGGAAGAAGGAAGCCCAACAATTAAAATTGTGACCATAAGACTATCATCAACTGCTTGAAAACCAGCATTAACAATATTCTTAAGTATGGAGATGTATTCAAGAATATCTCCTTCTTCAGTCAATTTTTGATGCAACAATTTTAATTGTAGGTCAATTGTTTTTTATTGAGGCTGAGTATCAAACAACTCTTTAAAAGTTCTCAAAGAAAACCAAGCATCTTTAGCATTTTCGATATGGACATACATTTCATCATTGACAAAGGAAATAATGAGAGCTAATGCTTTGGCATTTTTAACTTCCCATTTTGCTAGCGCAGCTGCATCTGTAGGTTTATTTGGCTTTATATCTCCATCACAAATATCATGCCATATTTCATTATAAACAAGAGTGCTTTCGATGAGGCGTTGGCATGTTTTGTAAGATTTTAAGCCTTCAAGTTTGTCGGAATCAGAAAAGAAATTAATCAACTTAGACATTGTAGTGTTTAAAAATTCACACCACGAATCAAGCTCCAAAAAATATCAAGATGCTCAACACAACAGAAACACACGCTGCAAAAAAAATGAACTATCAGAGCTTGGCCTTGACCCTCGAATAGTCATCAAAACAGGAGAAAATTGATTGAGATTTGCACTTGGCTCTAGTCAATTTCTCAAATATTTACAACGCAACTTTCAAAATTTTGACTTTTACAATAGTGCTCTTACACAATCTGGTGAAAAAAAAAAGTTACCCCCCCCTCAAAGTAAAATTACTTTGAGTCACACTTATCTCTCCAGAAACAAATTACAAAAAATCACCTTATTACTCCAAAAATATTACAAATAACCTTATTACTCCAACAAATTACAAAACCCTTATTACTCCAATAAAATTTATAATACCCTTATTACTCCAAAAAAAAACATTAAAAAAACATATGCCTTATCACTCACAAGAACCTTTTAAATGTCCACTTTTAAATTTTTTTTTTTTTTAGATTTCAAACTTCAAAACTGGAATTCTTTCAAATAATCAGAATATAAAAATAATCTCCCACAATATTTATTCAGAAATCATCGACAATGAAAATTTCCTAAAACCTTAGGTCACAATTCTGCCATCAACAAAATGGAACTGAGGTGGAAGCATAACTGAACCGCTTCCTTCCGTTCAATGAAAGGTGTGTAAATGGTTCTTGCGAAACAAAAAATCAAAAACTACCCCTCCATGGCTTAATATACTCTTGCAATGGCTCTAATGCATGGAAAAATTATAGATCGATTTCCTGTGTTATTGAAACACTAAGAAAGCAGTGAGTGAGAGAAGACCTACAGACGGAATGAGTGGACAAAAACACACACGGTGAGTGGGAGTGCTCTTTCAAGTCATTTAAAACGCTTCTTGCAACGCTTCTTCCATTAATTTAAAAGGATGTTTCAAACGCTGGTTCAAAGGTTGGTTCGAACGCTGGTTCAAACGTTGTTTCAAAGGCTGGTTCAAAGGCTGGTTCGAACGTTAGTTCAACGCAACTTCCAATTAAACTCTGGCTATTAATTGAACACTGGTTCTTAATGTTGATCGATGCCACAAAAAATTGGTTCTTAATACTGAATCCATGCCACAAAACGCTATTCTTAATGCTGGATTACAATATGCAGAATCGATGGTAAAAGCAGAAGCGATGGATTACAATATGTAAATGCTTTTAAAATGTAAATGCAGAATTGATGCCACATGTAAATCGATGCCAAAATCGACTCTTTCCTTCAGTGCTAATGCGCTATATCAACAACGGTTTCCTCTTTCTTGTGGAGATTTTTCTTATAAATGTAGAATTATACAATGCTTTTCCTTTTTTTTATTTATTACAACAAAATTCTTACAAACTAAGTTGCCTCAACAATTTGAAACAGGAAATTCACACAAATTTGCATTTTCTCTTTAAAAAAATGATTTTATAATTTTTAGACCGAAAATTAAATAATCAAATTTTTGTTCAAAAAAACCTGACAAATTTCATACCAATATTTTACTGATCGATTCAACAGAGTTGAGTTTTCCACGACTTGGTAGAGCCGTAATCTCCTCCTCACAGCATTACCGTGCCTCTGATACCACATGAAAATGCAGAAGTGTCCTCAGACACATAAATTTATTGATCAAGCAAAAAGATTACATAGCAAATGACAGGATTTTACACACGTAAACTCACACTCTCACATTCTCTCATTATACACTACAATGAAAATAGGAAACTAACCTATTTATAAGCTCTATGTTCTAACTTAATCTAGTTATGGATCACTTGGAAAATAAACAAGTGTCCATTTACAATAAATGAGCTTCTAACCACTCTACTAACTTCACTCCTAACTTAGAGCCTAGGAAACTACTCTTTTCTAGAGTCCTAATTTTTAATAAAAAATTTCTATTTCTAAATATCTCAAGGATTTATTAAATATTCTAGAATAATAATTATTAATTTAATATCTTAAATTAATAATTATTTTATTCAAACACTATAACCTATGATGTAATGTACCTCTATTAACACAATTTTTTTTTTTTTTTTGACATTAACAATTTATAGCCTAGGATGTATTTCCACACTTATGTATCGAATCGGGCCATAACCTTCATGTTGAGGTTTAATTGACTTTCCCAATTATATACTTGGTCTTGGGGCATATGATATATATATACATATAGTATGACATATGACATAATTTCTACACATGATAAAGATCATTTCCATAAAACTTATATATAGGCAGATGATATATATATCTTTCTGATTTATATATGTGTATGACTACTCCTCTTATACCACGCACCAATCATAAAAATGTATAACGCACTAACCATAGCCGTGACGAAACATTGGTATATATATCAGAAACGTTGGGTTTATATATATATCACTTATATATAACGTAAGGCCTAATGAAATTGAAACATTGGTACACAACGATCACATACTCTTGGACCACATATTAACACAGATATATATATTCATTTGAGACCCTAAGGATTTAAATATGTTTCGATCTGAACTCTGGTAGAATTTTCGAGGTTCATCATTTCGTTCTGCGTACGTTGATTTGGCCCGATCTTGGCGTTTAAGTCCGGGGTACCACTTTAATAAAGGTTGTGCCACCTCGGCTTGGGTTCGCATGGCTATATGTTGGAACGATACGCTATTCACCCTCAAGCGTGTTTGAGACTATGGCTTATTAACTTGTTCCGTAGTACACTACCTACCTTGGTTGACAGATATGGAGGATGTAAGTTCGGAATTTAATTGTTACAGTTCAGCCGATTTTGCTCATCCCCATGACCGTCGTTGTGATGAGGACAAGTGTAGGGCGCTGGCGGGTTAGGGTTTGTAGATTTTGATTCCAGTTGTTCTTTAATTCACCCATTGCATAACTCTATTCTTTTCTCTCTTTCCGAATGAATAATGCGACCATCCCTTGGCTTGGCAAACCGATGCAGGAGTGAAGTCTCTCAGAAAGGGTTCTTTCGTTCTGTTCTCCCCACGCCATCTCTCGGCCTGTTGAGGTCGTTTTCTCCCACAGTCGACTGAAACTCTGAAATCGTGGGTATCTCTGACTTCAACGCAGGTAACTTGTTTGTTTGGGAGATTGTATTTAGTTCGATAGTCATTTACCATAATCATATTTCTATTACGAAATATTTTCAATCTTTTCACCAGGCATTTGTTTCAGTGGTTATGAATTTTTACGAGTTGAACAATTTTGTTTACAGTTAACTAAATTTTTCTCCGGTACGTGGTTTCATCTCGGTGCCTGGGGCGTTTCGCGAAAGAGCTTTCACTCCAAAATCTCTCGGCGTTCAGGTAATAGTCTTGATGATTGATTTTTAGTCCCATCGTCTCTGGTTACGTATCCTTGGTTGCATGCTACTGACTGTAGTCTTTCAGTTGGGGAACGGCTGTAACTTTTATTGGTTACTAAATAGCGATACCTGAACCTTTACATCTGTACCCATTTTCTTTGAATTGAGATATGCACTTGGCTCTTACTCCCATCAAATTTTCATGGATTTCTAATACATCTTCTCTGGTATGTGCAGGTGTCAGTTCTTACTTACCGAGGTGAAGTCTTTCGTTCCCTGTGTATACCCTAGCCTCAGCTACGCGGATTTCTCGCACAGGTTGCTTCATGTACTAACTTGAAACTTTTGCTCATACCTACAGGTCGGTATTCGTGGCATTCTCCTATTCAGATAGCTTCCAGATGAATGCTTGATGGCAAGAATTCGGTTCCTAAATTTTTCGTGATGGAACGATGCCATCATTACTCGCTATAAACTTCTGGTTTTGTCAATCTCAGACATATAATGGATAAAGTTTTGTTTCTAATTCACACTGCGAACGGTGTTATCACCGTCGACAATAATCTCTGCATTTTAAGTTCTGTTGTGTTTTATTTGGCATTTATGCCGAGACTCGTTAAGCTTCTAATGCTACTTTTTGGTCGTGGAACAGTGAATATCGATTCCGGATTGATATATATATATATGTTGCACATTTTGGTTAATTTGTTTTGACTGAGTTCTCGGCATAATACATTTATTTCGTTGTGATGCCGAAGGACAGTGATTGACTATGTTAAAAGCCTTCAGTTATTCATCGTGTTAATTTTAGACTTGTTCTATATCTATAATGTTCTCCTCTATTGGAATTATATACAAAATTTTTCGTATTTCCAGTCCTGCTAGAGGAAGGTCTGTAGAGTTAATACATTTAATATCTACTGTAGGCTTCCATTTGTTATTTCTCGCATTAAAAAATATACAATGTTTGTCAAGTCTCTTTTTATATCTACCTAGTTCCTTACAGTGTTTACTTCCGTATAGTTATCATAAATAAATCACATGCGGTCAGGATAATACATTAAAATTGATGGGCAGCTAGCTATGACTCTCCCATGTGATATTCCATAATGTTTTCTATTTGCTATATAAGTACTAGTCATATTAATCCTCTAATCTCATATATAACCAGAATTTCAGGTGACAGTTACATACCTCCTAGGGTTTGGGATTGCTGCCTTACAACACATGTATGAAATATATTTCCGTGCTGAATAAGTTTTCAATTGATTCCACTACTACTTTAATAAAAGAAGATTCAGAGTACTTTGTATTATGTCTATACTCTTCCATGTATTTACAGAAATGTTTATTTGCACATTACATGTTCTATTTTAGATGTATCCATGATAAAGTTGACTAAAATTATCTCCATTGGAGAATCTAGTTCAGGATATTTCAGTATCCCTAATTTGTACAGGCAGTAACATTTTTTTTGTTTCTATAATTTTTTTTCTTAGGATCTAGAGTATTTCATTCTAGTAACTGCTTAAATTTTTACTTGAATCCCCCTTGGGTATTTCCTTTATACAGTATCTCTAGATTTAGACTCAGGTTGGGTTTAGACATTCTGGTGGATACTGTCCCAGGCTAATGTTCTTACTACCATACAGAGGGTAGAAGATTGTCTTCTGCTATCTACCTCTGTTAAAAGTAAGAACACCACAGACTTCAACAATTTCTCCTTTCTCTGTCATTAGTGTTGAATGATTCATTTCCTACTGTTCCTCTCTTCTTGGTTGAAGCAGCTTAAAGTTACAAATAAAATTATTCTTACTATAATAAAGACTGATAGGTCAGAATTTCCTATATTTAATATTCTTGTATACCGTCACACAGAATACTGAATGTAAATTCATGATAACCAATTCTGTTGAAGAAACATTTACACTTCTAATATATAAGTAGTAAATTTTATGTAGCCAATTCATACTGCAAGAATTAAAATCCCTGGGTGGTTTAAATACATACCACTCATGCAATAGACCAACCTCCCAACCGTAGAGTTCTTTTTTTTCTCCCAGAACTCACCCCCGAGCTAAGACCACCTCCATCATAGATCAACCCCCTGATCTGTTTAGGAGCAGCTTATTTAAGCTAATAGTTCCCCAAAGCCTGTTTCTAATTCTGCGTCCAGAATAGCAGGATGCTTTTCTTCCTGTTTGCCTAGGCTTCCCATTTTTGGGATTCTTTAAAGCTGTTTTATGCTTTCCCTTAGCTTTTCCAGCTTTTTACCTCTTCCCAACTACTTTCCTCATCATTGGGGAAATTTAGATTCTTCCTCAAAATCTATATTAGAAATAATTCCTTCCAAGGATTTTTGAAGGATTGTGGGGAATAGTTGCCTTATCCCTCCTCATGGATTTAGGAAGTGATCTCAAATCTCATTTTTGGTCAACATGCACACCAGTATTTTATTCATTTCCTCAAATTAAAAATTAAATTACATTCACAATTTATTTATCCTTTGGGGTCCACTCCCCTTAGGATTAAAGTTCAAATGTCTAACTTTGAAATTCCAACACATAAATTGGGGGTGTTACATATTCGCCCTATAAAAATAAACACCGTCCTCGGTGTTGTTATTTAACTACTAGAGTTCATTTAAAAAAAAAAAAACGGATATCTTTCCATCATTTCAGCTTCTCTTTCCCAGGTAGCTTCTTCAGCAGTAAAGTGCTTCCACTGCATTTTTACTCTGGCTACTGTTCTGTTTCTCAATTCAATTTCTTCCCGCTCCAATACTTGAAGCGGTTCTGGCAGAAACTCCCCTTCTGGTTCCACCTGGACAACATTCCAATCAACTATGTGAGAAGCATCATGCACATATCTTTTTAATAATGAAACATGAAACACATCATGAACTCTAACATGGGGTGGTAAGGCCAGCTTGTAAGCCACTGGTCCCACCCTTTCTAAGACTTCAAAAGGACCACAATATCTAGGAGCCAATTTTGCACAACTTCCAACGTAAAGTGTGCTCTTTTTGGGTTTAATACGCAAATACACATGATCTCCCACTTTGAATTCTCGGTGCACTCGTTTCTTATCAGCATAGCTTTTCTGGCGATCTTGTGTTGTCTTGATGTTTCTTTGTATTTGTTTAACAATTATTTCCATCTCTTGTAAGGCATCGGGTCCCAACATTAGTTCATCCTCTGGTTGACTCCAGCTCAAAGGAGTACGACACTTTCTTCCATACAGTGCCTCAAACGGACTCATTTTGATAGAGGATTGGTAGCTGTTATTATAGGCAAATTCAGCTAAATGAAAATACTCTTACCACTTTGATGGTCTATCCATCACATACATTCTCAGCATATCCTCCAAAATTTGATTAGTCCTCTCTGTTTTCCCATCGGTCTGAGGGTGATAGGCAGTACTAAAATTCAACTTAGTACCCATCCCTCAAAACAATCCTTTCCAAAAGGCTGCGGTAAACTTAGCATCCCGGTCTAAAACAATAACTTTTGGAACCCCATGTAACCTTACTATTTATTTTAAAAACACTTCTGCTACCTGGGCTGTCCCAAAAGTAGACTTAACAGGTATAAAGTGGGCAGCTTTTTTTAGAGTGTTTACTACTACCATTACAGAATCATGTTGATATTTGGTTTTGGGTAACCCTGTTATAAAGTCCATGGAAACTGTGTCCCATTTCCATTCTGCAATTGGCAAAGGGTTTAAAAGACCTGCTGGATGTTGATGCTCAACTTTGACTAGTTGACATTCCATGCACCTAATTAAATATTCTGCCACATCTCTCTTCATTCCTGGCCAGAAAAACTTCTTTTTCAGGGCTGTTAACATTTTCTGATATCCTGGATGTCCTGCATATGGATGTTTGTGATATTCATCCAAAATTTCTCTTTTTAAGGACTCTACATTTGGAATATACAACCTGTTTTTATAATAGAGCAGCCCCTTTTGGTTTTGAGTGAAATCAATTTTCTCCCTTTTCTGTAGTTTCACCAAGAGTGTTTCATAGTTTGAATCTTGATTTGCTGCTTTTCTCACCCACTCTTCTACTTCGATCTGGGCACTACTTCCAATGCTGTTTATATTCTGACAAGCATTCCTGCTTAATGCATCAACAACTTTATTTTCTTTTCCCTTGATATGTTTTATGTCCATATCAAATTCACTTAAAAAGGACAACCATCTGGCTTGCCTTGCATTTAGATCAGTTTGGGAAAATAAGTATTTGAGACTAATGTGATCAGTCATCAAGGTAAACTTTTTCCCAAGAAGATAGTGCTGCCACATTTTCAAAGCATGGATAACAGCTGCTAATTCCAAATCATAGGCACTATAATTCTGTTCATGTATTTTCAGTTTCCGAGATTCATAGGCAATAACTGAGTTTTCCTGCAACAGGACTCCTCCCAACCCCTCTCTGCAAGCATCTCTACATACAACAAATTCTTTATTAGGTTCTGCAATCTTTAGTATAGGGGCTGAAGTAAGTTTTTGTTTTAATTGCTCGAAACTGATTTGACATTTTTCAGTCCACACGAACTTGACACCCTTTCTTTGCAATGAAGTGATGGGATGTGCTATAGCAGAAAATCTCTCCACAAATCTGCGATAATAGCCTGCAATCCCCATGAATGACCTTACTACTGAAACATCAGTTGGGACTGGTGATTCGTTAATGGCTTTTATCTTTTCAGGGTCAACCGCCAGCCCTTTTTCAGAAATAATATGACCCAGATATTGAATTTTATCTTTATAAAATTCACATTTGTTGAACTTGGCATATAACTGGTTTTCTTTTAAAGTCTGCAACACTATTCTCAAGTGTTCTTTATGTTCATCCTCATTTTTGGAGTAGACTAAGATATCATCTATGAACATAGGAACAAATTTATCCAAATACTTATTTAATACACTGTTCATCAGACACATAAATGTGGCAGGGGCATTTGTCAATCCAAAAGGTAAGACTACAAATTCGTAGTGTCCATACCGGGTTCGAAAAGTTGTTTTGCTGATGTCTTCTTCCTTGATTCTGAGCTGGTGATACCCAGTTCTTAAGTCAATCTTCGAAAAGACTGAGGCCCCTCTCACCTGATCAAAAAGATCATCAATTCTAGGGAGCGGATATCTATTCTTTATGGTCAACTTGTTCAGTTGACGATAATCAATGCACATCCTAAAAGTTCCATATTTCTTTTTCACAAATAAGACCGGTGCTCCCCAAGGAGACACACTTGGTCTAATGTAACCTTTATCTAGTAATTCTTGCAATTGCATCTTCAGCTCCATAAGTTCAGGAGGACTCATTCGATAGGGGGCTCGGGAAACAGGTGTTGCTCCCGGCACCAGATCTATGGTAAAGTCAATTTCTCTTTTGGGGGGAAGATGAGGAATCTCATCTGGAAAAACTTCTTTAAATTCCCTTACCACCGGTAATTCATTCAGCAGATTTTCTCCAGTTTTCTGTTCTACTTCCTCCACATGTACTGCATAAACTTGGTATCCTTTTCTAGTTGTTCGTTTTAATTGTAAGGCTGATATTTGTCTTACTGAAATGGATTTTGGTTTTCCTTTTAGAGTAAAAGGTTTCCCTTCTTCATCCACACAATGCAGGGTTTTATCCCAACAATTCATCAAGGCTTTCCTCTTTTCCAGCCAATCCATTCCTATCAGCAAGTCATAGGATCCTAACGGCAGTACGTTCAGATTTACTTCTGTTGGAAAACCATTTAATTGAATTGTTGTTTTGGGCAATTTATGTGTTACTTTTCTCTTAGTCCCAGTGGCCAGCTGTACCAACCATGACTGCTGAAATTTTTCAGGTTTAATTTTACATTTTTCTACAATTCCGGGACTAATGTAACTCAAAGAAGCACCCAAATCAATCAAAACAGTAACAGGTAGGTCAGAAATCTTACCCTCCATTTCCACCATGGTTGCTTGATGTTCTGCTTGCCGATTTTCTAAGGCTGCACTGATAGTTGGTATATTTCTGGCGATGTCATTTACTGTTGTCGCTTCCCGCTCTCTTCTGATCATATGAATGTTTCGATGGGGACAGTCCCTCAAAAGATGGGGTTCTCCACAGCCCCAACATTTCAAGGGTTCCTTCATTCTGACTATCCCTTCCTTTTTATTGTCCCCCTATATTTGTTTTGAAGCCACCTGGGATTGAGCAGTTTGGCTCTCTTTGGGTTTATTAAACTTTTTCCGCTGATGATCTCTGCCAAAATTCTTTACATATGCTGGTTTTTGTCTTTTTCCCTTAAACTCCCCCTTGTTTAACCATATTTTTCCTTGTTCAGCCTTTCCTTTAAACTGTTGATAGCATAATATCGCTTTTCTAACAGCTTCGTCCATTGTCTTTGGGTTGTCAAACTCAATTTTCTCTTTGTATACTGTAGGCAAACAATTCATAAACCTTTGTACTTTTGCCTTTTCTTCCCTAATGTAGGGTACATATCTCAACAGGTTTGTAAACTTAGTAACAAACTCATCAATAGTGAGTTGTCCTAGTCTAAGTTCGTGAAATTCTTTTGCTTTATCATCATAGTAACGCTCGTTCAAATAATGATTTTTGATCTTAACCTGGAAATCTTCCCAAGTAACTGTCTTTTCATCAATGGCATGCACCATTTTTGTCTCCTCCCACCACAAGGTAGCTTTACCTTGTAGCTGGTAAATAGCTAATCTGGCCTTCAGATTGCTCTCATATTCATAAACTTGGAAATACTTAATCATGTTCAGCAACCAAGCTTCAGCATCTTCCTCCTTCTCCCCATCATAGGAGGGAGGTTTGATCTTTCAGAATTCCCCCTGCAATTCTCTTTTCTGTTTATATTGATGTCTAGCAGCATCATCATCATCAGACTCATCCATCTTCCTCTTTCCGGAACCTTCGCCTTCTTGGCTGTTCCGGGAAGTTAGTTCTCTGATGAGCTTTTCCTGCTCCTTACTAGCTGATGACAATATGTCATTCTGGCTTCTTAGTTCAGCCAATTCTCGTTGCAACCTATGCAACATAGCTAGTACCGAGGCATTGGGATCTGGTCAACCAAACTCATCACACAGATCCACATAAATTTCTCCACCTTCAGCCATTTTAGCACCACTGTACAAACTCATAATATTGATCAGTAAAATTGAAAAAAAAAACAATCTCTACAATATTCATTTATAAAAATAACATTCAGAATTTAGTGAGCACAATAACGACAGCCCAGTTTTATAACTTGGGCTCTGATACCATTTTGCAATGTACCTCTATTAACACAATTTTTTTTTTTTCTTTTCACATTAACAGTTTATAGCCTAGGATGTATTTCCACACTTATGTATCAAATCGGGCCATAACCTTCATGTTGAGGTTTAATTGACTTTCCCAATTATTTACTTGGTCTTGGGGCATATGATATATATATACATATAGTATGACATATGACATAATTTCTACACATGATAAAGATCATTTCCATAAAACTTATATATAGGCAGATGATATATATATATATTTCTGATTTATATATGTGTATGACTACTCCTCTTATACCACGCACCAATCATAAAAATGTATAACGCACTAACCATAGCCGTGACGAAACGTTGGTATATATATCAGAAACGTTGGGTTTATATATATATCACATATATATAACGTAAGGCCTAATGAAATTGAAACATTGGTACACAACGATCACATACTCTCGGAACACATATTAACATAGATATATATATTCATTTGAGACCCTAAGGATTTACATATGTTTCGATCTGAACTCTGGTAGCATTTTTGAGGTTCATCATTTCGTTCTGCGTACGTTGATTTGGCCCGATCTTGGCGTTTAAGTCCGGGGTACCACTTTAATAAAGGTTGTGCCACCTCGGCTTGGGTTCACATGGCTATACGTTGGAACAATAAGCTATTCACCCTCAAGCGTGTTCGAGACTGTGGCTTATTAACTTGTTTCGTAGTACGCTACCTAGCCTGGTTGACAGATATGGAGGATGTAAGTTCGGAATTTAATTGTTACAGTTCAGCCGAGTTTGCTCATCCCCATGACCGTCATTGTGATGAGGACAAGTGTAGGGCACTGGCGGGTTAGGGTTTGTAGATTTTGATTCCAGTTGTTCTTTAATTCACCCATTGCATAACTCTGTTCTTTTCTCTCTTTCCGAACGAATAATGCGGCCATCCCTTGGCTTGGAAAACCGATGTAGGAGTGAAGTCTCTCAGAGAGGGTTCTTTCATTCTGTTCTCCCCACGCCATCTCTCGGCCTGTTGAGGTCTTTTTCTCCCACAGTCGACTGAAACTCTGAAATCGTGGGTATCTCTGACTTCAACGCAGGTAACTTGTTTGTTTGGGAGTTTGTATTTAGTTCGATAATCATTTACCAGAATCATATTTCTATTACGAAATATTTTCAATCTTTTCACCAGGCATTTGTTTCAGTGGTTATGAATTTTTACGAGTCGAACAATTTTGTTTA
This sequence comes from Pinus albicaulis, assembly GCA_034641835.2. Classification (NCBI taxonomy): domain Eukaryota; kingdom Viridiplantae; phylum Streptophyta; class Pinopsida; order Pinales; family Pinaceae; genus Pinus; species Pinus albicaulis. The sequence continues at coordinate 866,565,274 of CM076572.1, forward strand.
CAGTTAACTAAATCTTTCTCCGGTACGTGGTTTCATCTCGGTGCCTGGGGCATTTCGCGGAAGAGCTTTCGCTCCAAAATCTCTCGGTGTTCAGGTAATAGTATTGATGATTGATTTTTCATCCCATCGTCTCTGGTTACATATCCTTGGTTGCATGCTACTAACTGTAGTCTTTCAGTTGGGGAATGGCTGTAACTTTTATTGGTTACTAAATAGCGATACCTGAACCTTTACATATGTACCCATTTTCTTTGAATTGATATACACACTTGGCTCTTACTGCCATCAGATTTTAGTGGATTTCTAATACATCTTCTCTGGTATGTGCAGGTGTCAGTTCTTACTTACCGAGGTGAAGTATTTCGTTCCCTGTGTATACCCTAGCCTCAGCTACGCGGATTTCTCGCACAGGTTGCTTCATGTACTAACTTGAAACTTCTTCTCATACCTACAGGTCGGTATTTGTGGCATTCTCCTATTTAGATAGCTTCCAGATGAATGCTTGATGGCAAGAAGTCGGTTCCTGAATTTTTCATGATGGAACGATGCCATCATTACTCGCTATAAACTTCTGGTTTTGTCAATCTCAGACATATAATGGATAAAGTTTTGTTTCTAATTCACACTGCGAATGGTGTTTATCACTGTCGACAGTAATCTCTGCGTTTTAAGTTCTGTTGTGTTTTATTCGGCATTTATGCTGAGACTTGTTAAGCTTCTGATGCTACTTTTTGGTCGTGGAACAGTGAATATCGATTCTGGATTGATATATATATATATATGTTGCATATTCTGGTTAATTTGTTTTGACTGAGTTCTCGGCATAATATATTTATTTCGTTGTGATGCCGAAGGACAGTGATTGACTATATTAAAAGCCTTCATTTATTCATCGTGTTCATTTTAGACTTGTTCTATATCTATAATGTTCTCCTCTATTGGCATTATATACGAAATTTTCCGTATTTCCAGTCCTGCTAGAGGAATGTCTGTAGAGTTAATACATTTAATATCCACTGTAGGCTTCCATTTGTTATTTCTCGCATTGAAAAATATACAATGTCTGTCAAGTCTCTTTTTATATCTACCTAGTTCCTTACAGTGTTTACTTCCGTATGGTTATCATAAATAAATCACATGCGGCCAAGATAATACATTAAAATTGATGGGCAGCTAGCTATGACTCTCCCATGTGATATTCCATAATGTTTTCTGTTTGCTATATAAGTATTGGTCATATTAATCCTCTAATCTCATATATAACCAGAATTTCAGGTGACAGTTGCATACCTCCTAGGGTTTGTGATTGCGGCCTTACAACACATGTATGAAATATATTTCCGTGCTGAATAAGTTTTCAATTGATTCCACTACTGCTTTAATAAAAGAAGATTCAGAGTACTTTGTATTATGTCTATACTCTTCCATGTATTTACAGAAATGTTTATTTTCACATTACATGTTCTATTTTAGATGTATCCATGATAAAGTTGACTGAAATTATCTCCATTGGAGAATCTGGTTCAGGATATTTCAGTATCCCTAATTGGTACAGGCAGTAACATTGTTTTTGTTTCTATAATTGTTTTTCTTAGGATCTGGAGTATTTCATTCTAGTAACTACTTAAATTTTTACTTGAATCCCCCTTGGGTATTTCCTTTATACAGTATCTCCAGATTTAGACTCAGGTTGGGTTTAGACATTCTGGTGGATACTGTCCCAGGCTATTGTTCTTACTACCATACAGAGGGTAGAAGATTGTCTTCTGCTATCTACCTCTGTTAAAAGTAAGAACACCACAGACTTCAACAATTTCTCCTTTCTCTGTCATTAGGGTTGAATGATTCATTTCCTACTGTTCCTCTCTTCTTGGTTGAAGCAGCTTAAAGTTACAAATAAAATTCTTCTTACTATAATAAATACTGATAGGTCAGAATTTCCTATAGTTAAAATTCTTGTATACCATCACACAGAATACTTAATGTAAATTCATGATAACCAATTCTGTTGAAGAAACATTTACACTTCTAATATATAAGTAGTAAATTTTATGTAGCCAATTCATACTGCAAGAATTAAAATCCCTGGGTGGTTTAAATACATACCACTCATGCAATAGACCAACCTCCCAACCGTAGAGTTATTTTTTTTCTCCCAGAACTCAGCCCCGAGCTGAGACCACCTCCATCATAGATCAACCCCCTGATATGTTTAGGAGCAGCTTATTTAAGCTAATATTTCCCCAAAGCCTGTTTCTAATTCTGCGTCCAGAATAGCAGGATGCTTTTCTTCCTGTTTGCCTAGGCTTCCCATTTTTGGGATTCTTTAAAGTTGTTTTATGCTTTCCCTCGGCTTTAGATTGGGGAAATTTAGATTCTTCCTCAAAATATAAATTAGAAATAATTCCTTCCAAGGATTTTTGAAGGATTGTGGGGAATAGTTGCCTTATCCCTCCTCATGGATTTAGCAAGTGATCTCAAATCTCATTTTTGGTCAACATGCACACCAGTATTTTATTCATTTCCTCAAATTAAATATTAAATTACATTCACAATTTATTTATCCTTTGGGGTCCACTCCCCTTAGGATTAAAGTTCAAATGTCTAACTTTGAAATTCCAACACATAAATTGGGGGTGTTACATATGATAAAATTTATTTTGGATCATCTAACAATAATGAGAAACGAAGTAATAAGAACAAGAGTAAGAGAGGTTAACCTGATAAAGGGGTTCCTTCATTCTTCCAGATCAACAATATGAGAAACATGGTAATACAACAGAACCAAAGAGCTAAATAAATTAACCAGTAGAGAGAAATAAACCTCGCTTACAGTGAAATCAAGTGAAGATTCAAACTTAACAAAGTTTTAAAGGGTTCACCCTTACTTGACTGTGTGTATGAAGTGCGTGCAGACAACGCAGGTAGGAGGCCATGGCAGAATGAAATCGAGCTTCATTATCCCTCTCTTCCAAGACTCCTTATCACTGTGCAATTGGTTAACCGGATGATGTAAACCTCTCAAGATCCTTATCAAATCAGTCGAAATGCATGGCCATCACTATAGTGACGAAGCCCCAACTCATAGGCCGAACACTGACATCAAGCCGTAAAATATGTACCCCAGAGCCGAAGGAGTTTCTCTATGCAGACAAAGAAATGAAAATGATCAACTAGGTTGGGTTGGGCGTGAATATTCAAGGCGTTTCCCGCATGAATTGTAGACCGTTGATCTAAAAGGAGATCGACGATGAAAAGTCTATCCAGGTACCATTGAAACCTACGCAACTTATCTATAGAATCCAACAGCTGTTGGGTGGAGTAAGTGCCAGGTACATCCATATTGAACTCCCTATCATGCCAGCTATTCTGCCGATGGAGACTGAGGTAAGGTTTATGCATCGGTTAAATATCATTATATCGGTGGGATGGCTTCGGTGATTAAGTTATAACAAAAACCTTAAAACTAACCAGACTTGACCATAAATAACGTTGCAAGATATATGTTATGTTAAACATTATGATATTAAGGTTGAATTTCATAAGTAGGTATAGGCTTATAATGATAATTGAGGTTAGAACGTTTGATTAAATAATTGATTAGTGGATGTAATTAAGTGATGCTAAGAACTTAAATAATGATGTGACTCTCTTTCAAAAATATTCATGTTTTAAAGTAATTATCCATGGAGGGTAAAATAAAAAAATAAAAAAATATTTGTGTGTATATCTTACATAGAGTGAAACTAACTATAGATTTTGTATAAAATCTTTAGGTGAAAATTACATTATAGAAAATTGTGTCAACGTGTTTCAAACATGCGAGTGTGGTTCATTATCAGAACAAGGTGAGAAATCTGATCTAGGACGAGGACCAGCTTAAATAGATAAGAAAGCTCCAACTAACCATTTTAGAATAATGACATAAAAATAAAAAATAAAAGTAAAATTAAATTAATTAATTAATTAAATCAATAAATAAAATATAAATAAATAAATAACTAAATAAATAATCATAATAAATAATAATAATTAATAATAAATAAATAATTAATTAATTAATAACTAAAAAATAATAAATGAAAAAATAAATAATAGATTTATTTTTTAGAAAAAAAACACATATAATCATCATATTGACTATGACCATGGTAAGAATTGTACATATTTTTTGTTAAAGTTAAATATGGTATAAATATATTTAGTATTAAACTACATACTCTAAATTTTCAATTGCAACAAATATTTACTTTAAAACAAAAATATAAAAACAAAATATAAAATAATTAAACTACACAAATTATTTTAATCATACTTTCTTTTCAACTAAATTGTATAATATATAACATATAAATATTTTGTAACAAGCATACATGTATTGAAATATCTTTTTCATATCTTTTATATGTATATAAAAATTTTATTTAACATTAAATATTGAGTTTTTTTTAATGATGTATTCCAATTCTCTTGTTGTTAATATTTCTTAAATATTTCATACGACATCATACTTCATATTTTGAACGAATTAGAAAGCTTCTTCTTATTAACCATTATTATTATTATTATTTTTTAATTTTTGTTTTCATATATATAGATATTATTTGATTTAAAATTGATATTAAAATAATTTATTATTATGATTTATTTATTTTTTATATATTAATATATATGAACTTGATATTAAAATAGATTAATTAATTTTAATATTTATATGTTTTATTTAAAATTTTACATTATTAAAGTAAAAACAATAACTTTTATAAATTAAATCTATATAAATTTCCGGTACAAAGAAATTTCATTATAAATTCAGAATTTAGATAGATATATATATATATATATATAATATTATTTGTATTCTAGATAAATTTTACAGTTTTATGTATATCTTTGTGCATCAAACCATTGATATATTTATAACTCTTTTCGTTAAATTTTTAAATGTATGTATATGTATATATGAAAACGAGTATATGACAATAATTATTAATGAAATTTAAATATAAAAATATAAAATATTATAGTTTATGAGAAAAATTTAAATTTTTTCATTTTAATATATATATATATATATATATATATATATATATATATATATATATATATATATTATTTCTAATTTTATTAAAATCTCAAATATGATGATGATATTGATGATTAACGTCTTCTAAGATCAATATTATCTATTGAACTTTGAGAAAGTAAAGGAATAGTTGAGGTTCTTTAGAATTCTATTTCTATGATTAAAAAACATAGGGAAAGAAGTTCTCCAATATCGCTATAATTTTTCTAACTTAACAAATCAAAAAGGATGATTGTGTGAAAAATGTTTTCTAAGAATTAATAAGATGTAAAAATATATATAACTATATAAATATCTAGATAACAATTTTTTAGACATGTTTTATAATTTTTTACTTTTTATTTTTAATATGATATGTATTGTGGGAAAAATACTTATTGTAAATATTACAAATTTATGTTGTTATTAACTTAATTTAAATATCATGATTACTAATGTGAATTATTATTGTTTAAATTTTTTAAATGTAGAATATATGAATAGTTTTAAGAAAAAATTATCTATCATTTACTTCATAAAAATAAAATTGTAATATAACAAATTGAATTGAAAACCATTATTATTATTATTATTATACATTTTTAATATATATTCTAAATTCCAGAAGAAATTATATTTTATTATTATTATTAGTCCATGAAATCTACCGATCAATTTGCACTATTATTAGTTTAGTTTTAAAATATGTAAAATCTAATATTAAATTTTATAAATAAATAATGTTTATTTATTATAATTAAAAAAATAATAATTTGTAAACACTTCATTCGATACAAATTTTAGTGCCTTATTCCAGTAATAATCTCCTTTGTCTTAGTCTCACCTAACTTTAGGAAAGTCTGTACATTGTTGTGAATGAATCAACTGTAATCTTGGATTTGAAGCCAAATCTAACGTGGTCATTGCACTGACTAATGGTGGATATTACATGACAGTTGATGGTACGAGATGTAAGTTTGAAGATTCGAAGAACTTGAATAGCGGATTTTACACAATAAATATTTATTATAAGGATTTATGTTATTATTTGTTGTGTGATTTTGGACGAAGGATCCATTATTTCCGCGGATTAGCTAAAGCAGACTGAAATCTTAAAATAGATTAAAAGAAGGAAAAAATTGACAGGCGGAAGGACATTTGTTAATATTTATATTGCAAATAGTATATTATGAATAGAAATCAAATTTTGATTTAATAAAAATTAAATATGGAAGTGAATTCCATAAAAGATAAATAGATTGATGGTAAAAAGTAATTCAGGAATTGAGAGATAATTGAATATAATTAGTTCAAACAGTTACCCAACTTCTAGAGATAAAAAGTTATCCTAGTAAGGAAGAAGGGTTTTGTTTGGTGACTGAAGAAGGAAAATTGCAGAAAAGAATTCCCGATCTGGTGTAACTAGTGGAATACTCTGATTTCTGAAAATTGATTGGAATAGAGGACTGGACCGGAATGTGCCGATGACTCTTCTAAGACTTCTGTCAACTCTTATACAGCAGACTTGGAGCACGAGAGAGAGACGAGGACGTGATTTCCTCTCTCAAGGTAGGGAGGAACATCATCAGTTAGAAGTGGAAAAACATATAAGTATCGGTTACTGAATAATTATTAGTTGATCATGAATTCTCAGGTTATGAAATTCTGTGGAATATCATGTGATTTTATTTTACAAGCAAAGGATTAAATTAGAACAATTCAATTACTATTAACTTCTAGGTAGAGAACCAAACCGTTAACACCAATCCTCAAGCGAGGTTTTGTGTAAATTGTTCTCTGTATCTATGATATTACACAGACAGAATTGGTTTGGTCATTTTAGTTATCATACAGGAAACTGTAACTAGAAAAGGAAACAAGAAATAGAATTATGTGGAGATTATAACTATGTCTAAATAATTGTAAGTGGAGATGCATGTTTTTAACTTTGTGCAAAGCTGACCACATAAAACAAATAGATACTAGCCTTTAGTATGAAGAAAGAAAACTTTGCTGTGTAACGCTAAAACTCGAAAAAATCCAAATAATTAAGCTACAAAATATCTTTCTAGATTCTACAAAGAAATTAGGAAATAAGTAAAAAAAATAGCCAGAACATTTATTTTTTACTCTAGAAATATTCGGAGTAATATTTTCATGAATAGAAGAAGAAATATTACATTGCTTGCTGGAAGGATTTCCGGTAGCCCAGAAAGATATTAGCAAGGGGAAAACAAAGACTAGTGCAGAAGGAATAACTCCACGAAAACTAGATGCAAAATATAACTGAAAGACACTACAAGAGAACTTATTATTGGAATGTAAAATCCTATAGACACCAATAATAATGTTTAACAAATAAATTCCATAAAATATATATATTGGTTGGAATCTTTCACCCCGGAAGAAAAACAATAGAGTCCAATATAAAAGCTTGAAATATGATAAGGTTATGTTTAGAGACTACACGGATACTGCACATGCATGCGCTTTCAAAATATACATAAATAACATTTGTTTACACATAAACTACTACGACTAGCTCAAACTTAAAATAATACTCAGGAACAGAGTTCCTTAAGTCGCAGTGTCTGAGAATACAAGATGTTAAACTAAATTATGTTTAGTACCAGAAACCCCGAAGCCCTTAAGAGCAAAATACCCGTTGAAGCAGGATTAGGAGGTTGAAAAATTGTTGACGAGAAGTGCAATAGGAATTTTCCGCCGCAAACCTAAATCCATAGTATACCTTTGACACTACATATAAAAGGGTAAATTCCATATTGTAAATGCCCAAAGAAAGAAAAAAATAAAAATAAATTTATAACGGAAAATATAAGATTACCTGTATAAGATCTCTTCTAGAAGTAGAAATCCATGCTATAAGGCAAAAACAACTAGTTTGGTGAATATTGAAACTTCGAGGAAAATTATACCACACAAAATCAAAATGCAAGGGTTAGGGCTTTACCGAGAACCCACCGGCGTCTTGTTTACTGTGAGAAGACAGAATGGTAAGACAGAACTTGTGCATCATGGCAACCTTGTAAGTGTAAAGAAAACATATCTGTAAAACTTAGAGACAGAGGTAAAATGCATAAATAATCCTACAGTAAGAACCCAGAAGTAAGAACTTCAACCTGCGAGTTTAAGTATATCCTTTCTCATGGTAAAGATAATAAAAGCTATAGCAGATATAGTGGAGCTACTTATCGGTGAAGTGTTACACATCAGAAGGGCTGATAACTCTAGAAATGAACCCGTGGAACAAGTTACAGAGAATCTAAGAGCTCCCCGAAGAAGCGCGAAGGAACATCGCTAAATGACCTCGATGGTTACAGTGAGGGGGTTGTATATTAGTTTCGAAACCCTAACTTCGAAAATCCATGGGATCTCGATGCCTTAAGATCGAAGGTGTGGAGAAAGAACAATTGTCCATCATTCAATCAATGCTAGTACCAGGAGTGGAGCTCCAATGGTAAAACAAATATTCACAAAATCTAAACTATAACCAAACCAGAGCTCATACAATTCTTAATCAATGCAGTCAATAAATAAATGATATTGTCACGTACAGTTTCAGATAGTACGAGAAGGTGAATATCAACTCGTACCATAATGTAGATTTCCATCATATCAATTCGATTAGTTGGATAAACCATTTAAATTGCCACTTGATTTATATTTAAAACTAGATCGTCAAGTTACCATCGTGGAGTTAATGTCATAAATGTTATACATGTTAGAAAATCAATCATGACATTGTTTGTGTAATGTGATAATTTTAATTATAAGAAGGTTAAACTTCGAAAGTAATTTTTTTTTTTAATGTGAATATGCTTGTATGTTACAAGTGGTATCAAAGCAGCGTTCACACACCAGGACCCTAAAGGGTCAACTAATGATTAAGCTGTGTGTATACAGATGCACTGAGAAAAAACGTTTATACATGAGACATTATGCGCTGTGTGTATACAGATGCACAGAGAAATTTTTTTTATACATGAGACATTATGTGAAGGGGGCAAACACAACAATCACCCCAGAACAATGGGGAATCCCAACCCTGACCAAAAATGAATCCGGAGATACGATTGCAGCTAAGTGTAGATCAGCACCAGTAAACAAGTAGACTGCTGGAGGAACGACACCACCAAACTAGCATTCTATTAAATACAATACAAAAAATATAAGAAGAAATGGTGAGGGTTCGAAGCGATAATGTAAATTTGATGCATGTACAGGAGAGGATATTACAAATCCTCTCAGATAAACAAAATCAAGGAATAGAACAACCCAGTCCGGACAGGGACATGCAAGAAGGAAATGAGCAACGAGCAAGAAATCATACAACTGAAAGAGTGGAAAGAAGTAAATATTAGCAAAGTAATAGAAATAAAAAATACAATGAGTCTGGGTCAGATAATGTGTCTGATCAGAAAGAAGTTAAGAGACAGAAAGTGGAACTACAAGGAGAATTTTAAAAAATAAAACCACCTACACTTGATGGAGTAGAGGAAGAGGTGGCTAAGGCATGGCTGATAAATATGAATAAGTATTTTCAAGTTTACGAATATAGAAACAACCGTAAAGCCATATTGGCCTTTTATCAGTTGAGGGAGAAGGGCACATTATAGTGGGAGGAAGTGAAAAATGTCTGCAGTATAGATGATCAGGACGTGACTTTGGATTCATTCCAGCAGTATTTTAAATATAAATACTTAATTGAACGCTTCTATGATAAAAAATCTAGAGAGTTCCATGACTTAAATCTAGGACAAATGATGATGGATGAGTACATCACTAAGTTCACTTCCTTACTCCATCACGTTCCTTATGTAAAGGATAAGAAGGAAAAGGTACAGTGTTTCTTGAGTAGTTTTCTGACTTATATGAAGGAACAAATTGAGTTTGTGAATCCCAAAACTGTTGATGACGCAATTCGGAAAACAAGAATGTGTTACCAGCAAACTAAAGCAAAAGGAAAACAAGGTAAAATCTGGCAAACAAAGAAGGAACATAAGGGCAGTTCTGGTTTCAAGAAAAACAAAACCTGTAATTACAAGAGTGCTGCCAGAAGTTCATTGAGAAAAAAATTTGGAAGGAATCATCAAAGAATAAGAATTCCTGCAGAAGATAAACCCATGGAAGCTTCCAACAAACCAGAACAAGCAAAAAATCATAAACCACCCTTACAGTGTTCGGGGTGTGGTGAGGCACACTACTATAGAAAATGTCTACAGTGAGGAAGAAGCGAGGCAGTTACTAACATAGAGGAGGCCTCAACGATGGGAGATGTAGCCAGAAATGTACCTAGAATTAATGCAACCCTGGAAGATCGACATGCAGAATACCAACCGACAAAGATAGAATTAGAAGGTAAATTACTAACTCAACCTGTTTCTATTTTGGTAGACCCAGGTGCAAGTTTAAGCTATGTAAGTTACAAAGTAGTAGAGATTTTTAAATTGCAGAGTCATAAATTCAAAAATCCATGGCTGGTACAGTTAGCCACGGGAGCAAAGAGGAAGGTTTGTGATAAAATTCCGAACTGTGCACTAGAAATTAGTGAATAAAAATTAACTGTGGATCTAAATATATTACCTCTGGGTTCTTACGATGTGCTACTAGGTATGGACTGGTTGGAGAAGCACTCGACGTTGGTAGACTGTAAAGAAAAATTTATATACTACAAAATGAAAGATGGAACCCATAAAGAAATTAAAGGTATAAAGAAACCTCTGCAGTTGTGTCCAATCACAACATCTCAAATGGGTAAGTGCAGGAGGAAAGGATGCCAATTATATGCCACACAAGTGGGCTTTACTAATTCCAAAGAAAAGGCTCCAATGATGGAGAACATTCTGATAGTGCAAGGGTTTATGGATGTATTGCCAGAGGAAATACCAGGCTTACCGCCTAGAAGAGACATAGATTTTACTATTGAATTGATACTTGGAGCATCACATATTTCAAGGAAACCCTACTGAATGAGAATACCATAATTAACTGAATTAAATATGCAATTACAAGAACTACTAGATAAAGGGTACATTCGACCAAGTGTATCCCCTTGGGGAGCACCAGTGATGTTCATGAAGAAGAAAGATGGAACCATGCGGATGTGGATGGATTATCACCAACTTAAAAAATTAACTGTAAAAAATAGTTACCCTTTACCGTAGATTGATGATCTATTTGATCGAGTGAAGGGAGAAATAGTGTTTTCAAAGATAGATCTAAGGTCGGGATACCATCAAATCTAGATAAAAGATGAAGATATACATAAAAATTCTTTTCGTACTAAGTACAGACATAACGAGTTTGTGGTGTTACCTTTTGGACTGACTAATGCACTGGGCAACATTTATGAGGCCGATGCATGGTATATTTCTCCCCTTTCTAGATAATTTTCTGTTAATATTCATTGAGGAAATTTTAGTTTATTCCAAGAATGTGGAAGAACATAAAGAGCACTTACAGATAGTGTTGGAAATGCTATGAAAGCAAGTTTAGCAAGTGTGATTTTTTCAAGGAAGAAACACAGTACGTTTTTCATGTTATTTCTGCTAAAGGTATTTTAGTTGACCCGGAGAAAATTAGAACGATTATGGAATGGAAAGTACCTCAGAACATGGCAGACATTCGTTCCTTTATGGGTTTGGCCAGTTATTATCAAAATTTTATTGAAGGTTTTTCAAAAATTTATTTTCTAATTACTTCATTACAAAGGAAGGGAAAAATATTTAGATGGACAAAGGAATGTCAAGACAATTTTGAAAAGTTGAAACTGTTATTGAATACAGCTCCAGTGTTAAGAGTAGCAGATTCTAATAAAGAGTTTGAAGTCTACACAGATGCATGTAAAGGAGTTGGGGCAATTTTGTCACAAGAAGGTAAGGTTGTTGCATATGAATCAGGAAAACTAAAAGAGAAAGAGAAACAGTAATCAGCTTATGATTTGGAGCTGACAGCAGTGGTGCATGCACTCCTAGTATGGAGGCACTCCCTGCTTGGAAAGAGGTTTTTACTTAAAACTGATCATAGCAGCTTAGCCAGTTATTTTAAACAAACAAACCTCAATTCTCGCCAGGCAAGGTGGAATGATTTCTTGAGCGAGTTTGACATTGATATGCAACATGTGAAGGGTAAGGAGAATAGAGTAGTTGATGCGTTAAGTAGGAAATTGCATGGTGTGTATGAGTTGTACTATAATCAGTTTAAGTACAAATTTTTGGAGAAAATAAAAGCAGAAGCTAAGAAATATCCTAAATACCAGTTTATGTGGCAGCAAGCAGAGGAGTTCATAAAATAAGGAAAATCTGCTAATTATGAAATTAATAAAGATGGCTTGCTAACTTTCAAGAAGAGGATTTTTGTTCCAAACATAATGTAGTTGAAGGAACTAATTCTAAATGAGCATCATCAAAGTAACTACTCTAGACATCCTGGGTATCAGAAGATGCTAATAGTGATTAGGAAGAACTAATTCTGGCCATGTATGAGAAGAGATATTGCAGAATATCTAAACAAGTGTTTAGAGTGCCAGTAAGTGAAAGTGGGACACCAACACCCAGTCGGGTTGATGCAGCCTATACCAGTACCTAGGTCACTATTTCACCAAGGTCAAAGAAGCATAATGATTCTATAATGCTAGTGGTGGATCAATTAAGCAAAGCATCATATTTTATACTAGTGCAATCCACTTATAAGATGGTGAAAATAGCAGATATATTTATGCGTGAGATATTTAGATGGCATGGTATCCCAAAGACTGTCATATCTAACAGGGGTGTGAAATTTACTTCAACTTTCTGGAAAAAATTATTTACAGGTTTGGGAACTCAAATTAATTTTAGCACCACCTACCATTTGCAGACGGTTGGAAAAACGGAGCAAGTGAATCAGATCTTGGATGATATGTTATGTATGTATGTAATGCAACAACCAACTAGGTGGGAATAATATCTGCACCTAGTGGAGTTTGCATACAATAACAGATATCAGGAATCTCTTAAGATGATTTCGTTCGAAACCTTATATTGGCGACAATGAAGAACTCCTATTAAATGGAGTAGTCCAGAAACCGAGTTAATGCTTGGATTGGAAATGCTAGCTGAAATGGAGTTAGAAGTAAGAAAGATCTGACATAATCTGAAGGAAGATCAGGATAGAAAAAAAGTATATGCAGATAAAAAAAGGTCTTACTATTAGTTTGAGGTGGGATACCATGTATACGTAATGATCAAACCAAAGAAAAGCACTTTAAGGTGAGCTTCTTGTGCCAAGTTGGCACCCAGGTTTTGTGGTCCTTTCAAAATATTGGAAAGGGTAGAACCCATGGCCTACCAAATGGCACTGCCCAGCCATATTCTTGTACACAACTTCTTTCATGTATTGTTATTGAAACGATACATTCACGATCCAAATTAAATAATCCACTGGAAGAGTATTCAAGTAGGATATGAATATAATACTTGATTGGAAATGTTGAGTTTTTTGAGAAAAATTAACTCAAATTTTGTTTTTTACAGGTCGAACCAGATGACGAGTTTCTGGTCGAGCCTGAATCTATAATCGATCAGAGAGAAATCATGCTCCAAAAACGAGCCATCACCCAGGTTAAGGTGCAGTTGAAGCACTTTGGCCCAGATGAGGCTACCTGGGAGGATGGAGGATTTGTTTGGGAAGCATATACAAAACTATTTGCTGGAGCAAAATGAGAACACCGAGGATGGTGTTCACTTCCAGGGGGGAAGTTGTAACAACTGGTTTAATATTAACTAATGATTAAGTATATTGTAAAGATATTAAGACATTTATTAATATTAATATTGCGAATAGTACATTATGAACATAACTTAAATTTGATTTAATAAAAATTAAATATGGAAGTGAATTCCATAAAAGAGAAACAGATTGATGGTAAAAACTAATTCAAGAACTGAGAGTTAGTTGAACAGAATCAGTTCAAAAATTTTCCCAACCTCTAGGGATAAAGGTTTATCCCAGTGAGGAAGAAGGGTTTTGTTTGGTGACTGGAGAAGGAAAACTGCATAGAATAATTCATGATCTGGTGTAACCAGTGGAATACTCTAATTTCTGAAAATTGATTGGAATAGAGGACTGGACCAGAATGTCTCGAGAACTCTTCCAAGACTTCTGTCAACTTTTATAGCTCAAAATTGGAGCACGGGAGAAAGACGAGGATATGACTTCCTCTCTCGAGGTAGGGAGGAACATAATCAGTCAGAAGTGGAAAAAAATATAAGTATTGGTTACTGAATAATTATTATTTTCTCATGAATTCTCAGGTTGTGAAATTCTATGGAATAGTATGTGATTTTATTTTACAAGAAAAGCATTAAATTAGAACAATTCAATTACTATTAACTGCTAGACAAAGAATCGTTAACACCAATCCTCAAGCGAGGTTTTGTGTAAATCATTCTCTTTATCTATGATATTACATGGACATAAATGGTCCGATCGTTTTAGTTATGATACAGAAAATTATAACTAGAAAAGGAAACAAGAAATAGAATTATGCAGAGATTATAACTATGTCTAAATGACTGTAATTAGAGATGCATGTTTTTAACTTTGTGCAACACTGATCACATAAAACAAATACATACTAGCCTTTAGTATGGAGAAGGAAAATTTTTTTGTGTAATGCTAAAACTGGAAAAAATACAAATAATCAAGCTACAAAATCTCTTTCTGGATTTTGCAAAGAAATTAAGATAGAAGTAAAAAAAAGTAGCTAGAACATTTATTTTGTACTCTAGAAATATTGAGAGTAATATTTTCATGAATAGAAGAATACATATTACACTGCTTGCTAGAAGGATTTCTGGTAGCCTAGAAATATATTAGCAAAGGAAAAACAACGACTAGTGCAGAAGGAATAACTCCATGAAAACTAGATGAAAAATATAACTGAAAGACACTACAAGAGAGCTTATTATTGGAATGTAAAAACCTGTAGACACCAACATTAATGTTTAACAAGTAAATTTCATCGCATATATATATATATATATATATATATATATATATTGGCTGGAATCTTTCAGTGTAGAAGGAAAATAATATGGTCCAATCTGAAAGCTTGAAATATGATAAGGTTATGTCTAGAGTCTACATGGATACCACACATGCATGCATTTTCAAAAGATACATAACTAACATTTGTTTACACATAAACTGATACGGCTAGTTCAAACTTCAAAATAATACTCAGGAATAGAGTTCCTTAAGTCCCAGTATCTGAGAATACAAGATGTTATACTAAATTCTGTTTCATACCAGAAACCTTGAGGCCATTGAGTGCAAAATACCTGTTAAAGAATTGTCAAAGAGAAGTGCAATGGAAAGTTTCTGCCGCAAACCTAAATCCAAAGTATACCTGTGACATTGCATGTAAAAGGGTAAATTCCATATTGTAAATTCCCAAAGAAAGAAAATAGTAAAAATAACTTTATAACAGAAGCTAGAATATTACCTATATAAGATCTCTTCCCGAAGTGGAAATCCATGCTCAAGGTAAAAACAACTAGTTTGGAGAATATTGCAACTTCAAGGAAAATTATACCACACAAAGTCAAAATGCAAGGGTTAGGGCTTTACTGAGAACCCACCGATGGCTTGTTTGCTGTGAGAAGATAGAATGGTAAGATAGAACCTACGCATCATGGTAACCTTGTAAGTGTAAACAAAACAGAACTGCAAAACCTAGAGACAGAGGCAAAATGCATAAAGAATCCTACAGTAAGAAACCATAAGTAAAAAATTCAACCTAAGAGTTTAAGTATATCCTTTCTTATGGTAAAGATAATAAAATCTATAGCAGATATAGTGGAGCTACTTACCGGTGAAGGTTTACGCATGGGAAGGGCTGATAACTCCAGAAATGAACCTACATAACAAGTTGCAGAGACTCTAAGAGTTCCCCGAAGAAACGTGAAGAAACATCCCCGAATGACCCATATGATTACAACGAGGGGGTCATATATTAGTTTCTAAACCCTAACTTTGAACAATCGTGGGATCTCGATGCCTTAAGATAGACAGTGTGGAGAAAGCACAGTTGTCCATCACTCAATCAATGCTAGTATCGGGAGCGGAGCTCTAGTCGTAAAACAAATATTCGCTAAATCTAAACTATAACCAAACCAGAGCTCATGCAGTTCTTAATCAATGCAGTTAATAAATAAATGGTTATTGCCACGTACAGTTCTGGATAGTAAGAGAAGGCGAATATCAACTCGTACCATAAAGTAGATCTCTGTATCAATTCAATTAGTTGGATAAACCATTTAAATTGCCACTTGATTGATATTTAAAAATGGATCGTCAAGTTACCATGGTGGATTTAATATCATAAATGTTATACATGTTAGAAAATGCATCATGGCATTGTTTGTGTAATGTGATTATTTTAATTATAAGAAGGTTAAACTTCGAAAGTTATTTTTTTTTAAATGTGAGTATGCTTGTATGTTACACTGTCAATATTTTAGTCATGTTTCATACATATATTTGTTTCTGCAGTGGACAAGAGCTTATTATTATAATTTCATTGCATGTAGTGTTCGGCTAATTTGTTGTAATTCTATCTTCTAAATAACATTGTTGCAATTTAAGGTTAAATATCATTGCTGGCTAAATTGCGTTAGTATGGATTAAATTATAAAATTTTAGGTTAAATGGTTGCAATTAGGTTTCAATGAAATAAATTTTAGGTTGAATTGTCGTAATTGTTTCATTTTTAGAATAAATTTTACAGCGAGTAGAAGTCTGAGGTAAGCTTTCAAAATATTTATATTGTTTTAGAATACGTTTTACAATGAATACAAGTCCAAGGTAAGCTTTCAAAATATTGATAATTTAGGTCGAATTGTGCAGTTGGGGTTGAACAACATAAATCTCATATATTCGTGTTTATAGAGTATATATGTTTTAACTAAATGGTTATATATTAATCTTAAATCAAGGTTTCCATTGTATATATAATGGAGAAATAAATTATTTTTCCAGAAAATAATTGACTGTGTGTGATACTACGCAACATTCAAATTAGGGTGAATTGTATAGTTGAGATAAACATCTTAAATCTTGGATATATTTGTATTTATGGAATATATAAAATTTAAGGATAAATTATTATATATTAGTTTTAAATTATTGTTTTCTTCATGGTTGGATTTTAATGTTTAAAATATTTAACGATTTATATATCACTAATTGTAACATTAAATACTGTATTACATACTGTATATGCAATACAATATTACGCACTGTATACCCACCTCTATATTTGTACTTACAGGGAACATTTATTCTATATGTTAGAACAATCTCTGCTTCCTCTGGTGGAAAAGTAATGTGTTGTGAGAAGTTAGAGGATAATTGTAACATGTGTTATTTCAAGTTTTGGTTATGATTTTTGAAGAAGTTAGAGATGGGGCTATATTGTTTCTTTGTTTATTACTAGTTCCTTACCAAGCAACATTATTGTAATTGATTCACATTTTGATTTATACAAAATTTAATGTTAAATTTTAGAAAAAAATAAAATATTTTTTATTATAACTAAAAATAATAATTTGTAAATATTTGATTAGACAAAAAAAAATTGATGTCTTATTTCGGTGACTAGTTGGGATGTGTCATTTGGAATTTACAATTTAGATATGGGTGCAAATTTGAAGTTGGGTTACACTTCTTGCTCTTTTTTAAGAAAAAAACTTTCATTTTTTTTCGGTTCTTCAACTTTCTACAAGCTAAAAAAAATTTTCTCTTTAGAATTTCATTTTGCAATAAAAATAAAAGTTGTTAGAAGTTTTGTTAGCTTTCTATTAATTATTTTTTGGAATTTTTTTATACACATTTGATATGTCAACTTATCGTTTCTTTGAGTGTGTGTTTTTTAACAATCAACGGATTCATAAGAATTCATGTTAATATGCAATGTTGTATTCTTTGAAAATTTGTGTTTTTGAGAAAAAAAATGTGTTACATCAATCTAGACAGAGTCTACTTCGGTTTCTTCATATTTACAAAGCCAATGGATGTATATCATAATTAATAGAATATTTTGAACTGGTCCAATATGAAAAAATGCATATTTTGAATATGTTTCGCGACACAAGAAATTTCTTAACATATAAGTTATAAACTAAAAATCTAAAAGCTACCCATTAGAGACGACGGACCAATGTAATGTACCATAATTTTTTCAATTTTTTTTTACAATGTATTTTGGAAGATATGGAACTTTGATTTCACTGAATCACAATTACATTCAGAAATTGTTTGCATCCATTTTATTACAAAATTAATTAAAATTAGTAAATATTTATGAAATTCCATAAAAGTTTTATTTCCTTAAAGTAGATTTAATTCTAAAAATGCTTGTCTTGGTTTCGATAGTTAATTCAGAATGTTTCATGGAGTTTAATTAGTTCAAAGTTGCAGAAACATATTCAGTGCTTGGCTCTGCGTAACTGGTGACGCCTTAGTTTGGCCGAACTCTTAAACAAAGTTTGGCCGAATTATTTTTTGCACTGACGGCCCGTTAAGTCAAACGACAAAGTAGTTCAGCCAAACTATTTCTAAAAATTTCGGCCGAACTTTTACCTAACTTTCTGTCGGCCAGGAAGTACTGTTGAGCCCCTGCAAAAAACCATTTCATGGAAATATAAATTGCCGCGCAATCATTCATTATTTTCGCATATTTTCGCACGTTTGGTCTGATTCTACAAAAGTCTTGATCTGATTTTGCAAATAATTGTTTTGGGTTTAAGGACTTTTCTTGGAGGTACATTCAAAGGAATTTTCTTTCAGGCACATTATTATCGAACATTTGATCTGATTTTGCAAGGAATTGTTTCGGGTTTAAAGAATTTTCTTGGAGGTACATTCAAAGAGCATTTTTGAAGAATTTTGTGGGAGGTACATTCAAAGGACATTTCTTGGAGGTATGTGATATAGTTTTTTGGATGCTTTTTGGGCTTCATTTTTTTTTTAAGTATGGATTTGGGCTTTATTTTCATTATTTTTGAAGGTATGGATTTGGGCTTAATTCATAAAGGAAAGTTTTTGGTTTTGGGTTGAAGTAAATCTTTTAGAATGATTTTTTAAAATGAGCTTTTGTGTAACATTTTATATGAATTTTTTTTGTAGGACTTGGAAGGAAATATTTTGAACTTCGTTTCATTTTTATAAGACATTTTTTTCTTGAATTTTTTAAAGTAAGTGTTTTGGATTGGAGTATGTATTTTTTGCAAAATTTTTAAAATGAGTTTTTTTTAAAATTAAATCTTTTGTGATGTTTTTTTTTAAATTGAGTTTTTGTCTAAATTTTTGAAGGAATTTTTTTGAACTTCATACTCTATTATCACGGGAAATCGAAGGAATTCTACGAGAAAATATGATCGAAAAAGAGACCCTGAGGAACATAGAGAAGAGACGAGACAATCTTGAAAAAGAAAGATAGAAGCACTCTCAAATATTGAAGGGGAAAATAAACCTCAATTAGAAGTTGAAATAGGTATGTAAATGTAAATATTATGATTATGATATATTTAAAATTTTCCTAGTCTAAAATGTGAAGCTTAATTTTTATTTGATGAAGTAATTTGTAAAATATTTTGCAATGTAAACAGAGAGAGATATTCCTCAGAACATTGATGATGAGATACAATATTTTCAAAGAGAAAGTGAAAGAGATATTGAACCAATAATTGAAGATGGTGAAAATGTTGAAAGAAATTCAAGTGAAGAAATTGAATCACAAGGTATATATATATATGTTGAACACATGCATGTATTATTTAAATTATACATATATTTATTAGTTTAGTTATTTATTGAATATGAAAACTTATTATGTACTACTCATTCGAATATGTACAGATGAAATCAATGTCGATAATGAGATGCTAGAAAATGTTGACACTCACACATATGGAGATAAAAAAGCTAACCATTATATACGATATCGTGTTAACCGCATTTTTTAGAATTATTTCATAAAGGAAAAGGTGACAGTTCAAGCTCAAATGTTGAAAGGTCTCCTCTCATTAAGGAAATTAAAAAAAGCTATGAATTTATTGGGTATTCAAAAATCAACCAAAGATAAAAAAAATGAAGGAAAATGTGATACAAAATATAAATAGTGCTATAAATTCAATTAGAAGATCTAGAAAAAAAATTGTTTCAGTTGTACGTAGAGAAATACATATGGCAGTGGTTTCATCAAGTACTAAAGAGAATAACTTGATAAAATCTATGGCACGAGCATTAGGAACCTCGCAAAAAACTTTGCACAAAAATTGAAAATTTCGGTTGCAAATAGGTGTAAATGATGAAGTTGATTGTTGGAGAGCTATTTGTAGGCAACCATGCAATGATAGACTTGGATAAAATGTTAAAAAAATAATATATGAATATTGGAGGAAAAATTTGCGTGTTTTTCCAACTGCAAGGCATGTGATGCAAAGGAGAATAGCACGAAATTAGTACGAAGAACATGAAAAAAATTTCCTGGAAACCACTCAGATATAGTTGTTCAACAAGTTCAAGGAAGAAAATCGTGAAATTCATGTTTCAATCAGTGCTTTTGTTCAACAAAAATCATGGTATGTAAAACCTATCACCGTATGCGACACTTGTTGTTGTCGTTATCATGTGGAATTTGAGTTATATTATGACACATTCCTTGATTTGGGTAGAAAATTTTAGAAGGATTCACCTCCTCCTCCCACTATTCATGATTTCATATCTCAAATTCTATGTGAAAGAGAAAGCGATGAACTATTTTACGAAAAGAAATGTGTTGGTGGTAAAAAAATGCGATGATTGCGGAAATTTGTCTAAATTTTAAACAATTATCATACTGATATAAATGATCAATCATTGTCCAACATGAAAGTGAAATGGAAGAGATATGAATATATCCATACATCAATTCAAGGTGCAAATAGTATTAAAAGAATTGAATTACGAGAAGAAGAAATTTTTGTGATAGAGTTTTTGAGAAACTTTGAGGCAGAAATTTACAAATACACCAAGCATTCCCATAGAGCTCAATGGCAAGACTTGCAATTCAAAGAATCCCATGAATTTTTTCCACCAGGGACCATTTTGTCAGTAATTGATTTTGTAGAAAACTACACATTTGTTCCACAAAAACAAATTTAGAGTGAATACTCTCATTCTGACCAAGTCTCCATGCTCGTTCGTATTCTATATAGACATGCTAAACAAAACATTGATCATATAGAAAAAAATAGTGAAAATTGACATATTATTAAAGAATATCACTTTTATATCAGTGACGATCGTACACATGATACATATTTTGTACAACATTGTTTTGGAAAAATTTATGATTCCTTGAAAAATCATGGAATAACATTTAATGAACATTGGATATGGTCAGACGGATGTGTAGGACAATTCAAATCTGCACGATCATTCTTTTGGTTGTGTTGTCTTTATAAGAAAACCTGCATTAAACATTGTTGGAATTTATTTGAGATTGGCCATGGAAAAGGAGAACATGACGATGCAGGGGCATGCATAAAATGAGCACTTCGAAGATATCAAATGAACCCCTTTGCAAGTTGACTTGTGGACGCGCAAGAAGTTGTTCAATGGTGCATCGCTGCTCTAAGACATGAGGCTAACCGATCAAGGGAAGTGCGAATGTACATTCAATTTATTTTTTATTGAATATCTAATTGAATAAATAGTGTACATTTATCACAATGATTATATTTGATTGTATTTTGATATCATATTTACATTCTTCTTTAAATTTTCCATATAAAGGTTTTTTTGGCATATTGGGATCGAAGACGTAGATAGATCAATTGGAAATGACGTTGAAACAATAAAAGGGACTCGAAAATTGCATTCAATTAAAACAAAGTCATCCAGAAATGTGTTTGCATTGGATAAAATAAAATATTCTTGTTTTTGTCATGTTTGCATAGACAACACAAAATCCAATGACGTTTGTGAAAACAAAATGTATGTAAAAGATTGGAAACATACAGAGCTAAATACAAAGGCCAAAATGTCCATTGCAATGTTTGAAGAAATGCAATCAGAGGAGACTACAATATCATCCGATGGTGATCGAGTTTCTAATCTTGTTAGAGAAGGTAACATTTGAATTTCTTTCTAATGATAAAGATCTAGAAATAAATTTGAATATGTATAATTTTGTTAAGTTTGTTTTATTGTGCAGGAGATGTTTTTGCTGTAATTGCACCTACTGACAATGATGAAAATGTGAAGTATTATTTGATGCGTTGCATTGAACGAAAAATGAAATTATTAGAAGACTATAATGATCATGGATTTCCATATGAAAGAGGATCTATTATACTGAAAGGTTATTTTTTCAGACAAACTAATCAAAGTGGGGATTTTGTTTACTTTGAAGACTATGAACCTGATTTCATAAGTTGTCAATATAGTCACTTGGTGTGTGCAGCACGCATAAAGTTGATCAAGGTTCAATCAAAGAAAAAAACGAAAATTAAGAAATGGAAAATGTCAAAATCTGATCATGAACGAATTATTGAAGATGGCATTCCATTGGAATTTTTTTGATTGAACTGCCCAACAATTTATTCTCTTTGGATTATATGTTCTAGAACTTCCAGTACTCAATTAAAAATTGAGCTACCTTGTTATGTTATCTGTGCAAGTGTTTGCACATGTACAAATTGTTTTGGTACATGCACACTCTAGTATCAACTGAAAGTAGCTTTTCTATACATGCATTGATGAAAAATGTTGCATGTATTGGATATATATATATATATATATATATATATATATGTTCTAGAATGCAATTAACTATTCAAGTAGTTTTACTATGTGTATTGATGAAAAATGTTTCACATACTCAATATATATGTTCTAGAATGCAATTAACTGAAAGTAGTTTTTCTATGTGCATTGATGAAAAATGTTGCATGTACTGGATATATACACGAACTCAATGCACACCCAGTTTTTCTTGTGGGATTTTTTGGTAAAAAGTATCCACAATGTAAATAAATCATCCACAGTATAATTTTGTACGAATATTACTTTTAGACAAGAGACTCGGAGCACTTCTCCGACTTTTGATGGGATTTGACCCACATCTCTATTCCTGATTAAAAATCTAGTACAAAATTTTTCTATCCAATGGTCGGATATGTTCTATGTGCATTGATGAAAATTTTTGGGCACACACACACACACACACACACACACACACACATATATATGTTCTAGAATGCAATTAATTGTTCAAGTAGTTTTCCCATGTGCATTGATGAAAAATGTTTCATGTACTGAATATATATGTTCTAGAATGCAATTAACTAAATGTCATCAATTTACCAATTTATAAATCAACAAGGCTACCTAGTTGAGTGCATTAATGACATTGACCCAAATTCAACAAACATATATCTACTTCTTATATTTCCAATCAAAATTAAAGGGATTTATATGGGAAAGAGGCAGAACATATAGCCCATGAACTACTTTTTAGAGGTCAATGAAGGTATCATCATGTGGGAAAATGTTTCAAGAACACTTGATCGTACTTAAAAGTAATCTTAAGATTGTTTTTG
Organism: Pinus albicaulis; assembly: GCA_034641835.2. Classification (NCBI taxonomy): domain Eukaryota; kingdom Viridiplantae; phylum Streptophyta; class Pinopsida; order Pinales; family Pinaceae; genus Pinus; species Pinus albicaulis. The sequence continues at coordinate 866,588,989 of CM076572.1, forward strand.
ATCTCTACATACTACATACTATTGTTTGAGTGAAAAAAAATTCCAATGAAAAGAACATAGCTTTTCAATCCAACTAACCATATCAATTGAGCTCTATTTCAAAAAAAAGTAAAAAAAACCAAAAATCCAACAAAATAACATCCTTGGTTGTTATTTTTATTGGAATAACTAAATCATATTAAGGATTCTCTTCATTGAAATTGTTTTTCGATGGAGAATCCTTAAAATATGATTTAGCTATTCCAACAAAAATGACAACCATGAATATTATTTTGTTGACATGTTTTGTGGCATGTTAACTTTTCTTTACTCTTTTTTCAATTAGAGCTCAATTGATATGGTTAGTTGCATTGAAAAACTATGTTCTTCCCATTGGAAATTTTTTCACTCAAACAAGAGAAGAGTATGTAGAGATCAAAAGAAATCTTAAGATGCCAAATGTACTTCAACCATCCAAAACTTGAATTTTAAAAACTTTTTGATTATATCAAAAAAAATTACTTCACATGTCATGCCAATTGTAATTCAAGTATCCAATAAAAACATTAAACATTTAACATTATATCACATGCCAAATGTAGATTGAAACCATCCAAAACTTATTTTTAAAAACTTTTTGATTATATCACAACATTACTTCACATGCCTAATGTACTTCAACCATCGAAAACTTGAGTTTTATTTATTTTTTATTATATCACAACATTACTTCACATGCCATGCCAATTGTAGTTCAACTATCCAATAAAAACATTTAACATTATATCACATGCCAAATGTAGATTGAAACCATCCAAAACTTAAGTTTTAAATTTTTTTTTGTTATATATCACAACATTACTTCACATGCCATGCCAATGATAGTTCAACTATCCAATAAAAAAATTTAACATTATATCACATGCCAAATGTAGATTCAAACCATCCAAAACTTAACCTTTAATTTAACAAAAAATTATAGATCACAACATTAATTCACATGCCATGTCAATTGTAGTTCAACTATCCAATAAAAACATTAAAATTTTAACATTATATCACATGCCAAATATAGATTGAAACCATCCAAAACTTAACTTTTTGGAACAAAAAAAAATATATTAACTCAATAAAATATGTCCAAAAATTGTAGATCTCACAACTATCAAGTTATATATATATATATGACTGTGAATCTACATAATATATAGAAAAAGTAAATTTAATACTAGAAATCTCAATCAAATCTACAAATCATGTCCATCAAATACAGATGGATGTAGTGTCTTTCCTAGAAAAGTCTCAATCCGTGCACTACCTTGCGAATCATGGGGAACCTGTACACAATGCACATACAAATATTAAAATTTGATGTCTTAAAAATGAGTGAGAATATATAGAACTTCATGTAAAAAATATATATATATGTAAAAAAATATCATGCAATACCTCTTGAGGTTCCCTCTCCATTTGCTCGCCTACTAAAACTTCCCCCATGGGAACATCTCCAACAGTAAATTGTACAATATACATGTATAGTTAAATATATATATATATATATATATATATATATATATATATATATATATATATATATATATATTAAAAATTTTCATATGAAAATGCACATGTGTATATATAAACTTTTTTTCTATAATATTAAAAAAAAAGTTAGACAACTTGTTGAAATGGTTGAAATGGTATGGATGTTCTTATATTCATCGCTAAAGTCCGTGGATTAAATAAATCTTCTACATGAAAATGAAAAAATTCAATATTTAAAACTATTCCAGATATTGATTGACTGTAGGGGCATTTACTCTTAGGTTAAAACCTATGTTTTGTATCAAATCACTCTTGGTTTCAATGGGAAAATTTTATGGCTAATTTGTGTTTTACGTGTTGAAAATGAAAGGTTTTTTTTCTCTCTCACTTTTTGAGACCATGGATATGAAAATTAAAAACTTCTATTTAGATCTATTCTAGAGATGTGGCTAATTTGTGTTTTACATACATTGAATATAAAAGGTTTTTTCTCTCATTGTTTGAGACCATGGATATGAAAATGAGAAACTTCTATTTAAAGATATTCCAGAGATTGACTATAGGGGCATTTACTCTTAGGTTAAAACCTATGTTTTGTATCAAATCACTTTTGGTTTCAATGGGAAACTTTTATGGCTAATTTGTGTTTTACATGTTGAATATAAAAGGCTTTTTCTCTCTCATTGTTTGAGACCATGGATATGAAAATGAAAAGCTATATACTTGGTTAAAACCTATTTTTTTTATCAAAATAATTTTTGTTTCTAAATACTATATACATGTTGAATGTAGGGGAATTTACTTTAGGAGCATTTAAATCCATTCCAGAGATTGACTGTAGGGGCATTTACTAGATATGTCACCTTTCATGAAATTTGAGATCCAGAGGCTACCTGGCCCTTTACAAACTCTGCCTATAGAACTACCATGGATATGAAAATAAAAAACTTCTAATTAGATATATTCTAGAGATTTAATGTAGGGGCATTTTCTCTTAGGTTAAAACCTATGTTTTGTATCAAATCACTTTTGGTTTCAATGAGAAACTTTTATGGCTAATTTGTGTTTTACATGTTGAATATAAAAGGTTTTTTTTCTCTCTCGTTGTTTGAGAGGTCATGGATATGAAAATGAAAAACTTATATTTAAAACTATTTCGGAGATTAACTGTAGGGGAATTTACTCTTAGGTGAAAACCTATGTTTTGTATCAAATCACTTTTGGTTTGAATGGGAAACTTTTATCGCTAATTTGTGTTTTACATGTTGAATATAAAAGGTTTTTTTCTCTCTCATTGTTTGAGACCATGGATATGAAAATGAAAAACTTATATTTAGATCTATTCTAGAGATATGGCTAATTTGTGTTTTACATACATTGAATATAAAAGGTTTCTTCTCTCATTGTTTGAGACCATGGATATGAAAACCAAAAAATTCTATTTAAAAATATTCCAGAGATTGACCGTAGGGGCATTTACTCTTAGGTTAAAACCTATGTTTTGTATCAAATCACTTATGGTTTCAAGGGAAAATTTTATGGCTAATTTTTGTTTTACATGTTGAATGTAAAAGGTTTTTTTCTCTCTCTCATTGTTTGAGACCATGGATATGAAAATGAAAAACTTCTATTTAGATCTATTCTAGAGATGTGGCCAATTTGTGTTTTACATACATTGAATATAAAAGGATTTTTCTCTCATTGTTTGAGACCATGGATATGAAAATGAAAAACTTCTATATTTAAAATATTCCAGAGATTGATTGACTGTAGGGGAATTTACTCTTAGGTTAAAACCTATGTTTTGTATCAAATCACTTTTGGTTTCATCGGGAAACTTTTATGGCTACTTTGTGTTTTACATGTTGAATATAAAAGGTTTTTTTCTCTCTCATTGTTTGAGACCATGGATATGAAAATGAAAAAATTCTATTTAGATCTATTCTAGAGATGTTTCTAATTTGTGTTTTACATGCATCGAATATAAAAGGTTTTTTCTCTCATTGTTTGAGACCATGGATATTAAAATGAAAAAATTCTATTTAAAACTATTCCAGAGATTGATTGTCGGGGCATTTACTCTTAGGTTAAAACCTATGTTTTGTATCGAAACACTTTTGGTTTCAATGGGAAACTTTTATGGCTAATTTGTGTTTTACATGTTGAATATAAAATGTTTTTTCTGTCTCATTGTTTGAGACCATGGATACGAAAATGAAAAACTATATACTTGGTTAAAACCTATGTTTTGTATCAAATTACATTTTGTTTCTAAATATAATATACATGTTGACTGTAGGGGCATTTAGATCTATTCCAGAGATTGATTGTAGAGGAATTTACTAGATATGTCACCTTTCATAAAAGATAAGATCCAGAGGCTACCTGGCCCTTTACAGACTCTTCCCATAAAACTACCATGGATATGAAAATGAAAAATTTCTAATTAGATCTATTCTAGAGATTGAACGTAGGGGTATTTACTCTTAGGTTAAAACCTATGTTTTGTATCACACCCCTTTTGGTTTCAATCGTAAAATTTTATGTCTAATTTGTGTTTTACATGTTGAATATAAAAGGTTTTTTCTCTCTCATTGTTTGAGAGGTAATGGATATGAAAATGAAAAACTTCTATTCAAAACTATTCCAGTGATTGACTGTAGGGGCATTTACTCTTAGGTTAAAACCTATGTTTTGTATCAAATCACTTTTGGTTTAAATGGGAAACTTTTATGGCTAATTTGTGTTTTACATGTTGAATATAAAAGGGTTTTTCATCTCTAATTGTTTGAGACCATGGATATGAAAATTAAAAACTTCTATTTAGATCTATTCTAGAGATATGGCTAATTTGTGTTTTACATACATTGAATATAAAAGGTTTTTTCTCTCATTGTTTGAGACCATGGATATGAAAATGAAAAACTTCTATTTAAAAATATTCTAGAGATTGACTGTAGGGGCATTTACTCTTAGGTTAAAACTTATGTTTTCTATTAAATCACTTATGGTTTCAATGGGAAACTTTTATGGCTAATTTGTGTTCTGCATGTTGAATATAAAAGGTTTTTTTCTCTCTCATTGTTTGAGACCATGGATATGGAAATGAAAAACTTCTATTTAGATCTATTCTAGTGATGTGGCTAATTTGTGTTTTACATACATTGAATATAAAAGGTTTTTTCTCTCATTGTTTGAGACCATGGATATGAAAATGAAAAAATCTATATTTAAAACTATTCCAGAGATTGATTGACGTTAGGGGCTTTTACTCTTAGGTTAAAATCTATGTTTTGTATCAAATCACTTTTAGTTTCAATGGGAAACTTTTATGGCTAATTTGTGTTTTACATGTTGAATATAAAAGGTTTTTTTCTCTCTCATTGTTTGATACCATGGATATGAAAATGAAAAACTTCTATTTTGATCTATTCTAGAGATGTGGCTAATTTATGTTTTACATGCATCGAATATAAAATATTTTTTCTCTCATTGTTTGAGACCATGGATATGAAAATGAAAAACTTATATTTAAAACTATTCCAGAGATTGATTGTAGGGGCATTTGCTAAGTTTAAAACCTATGTTTTGTATCAAATCACTTTTGGTTTCAATGGGAAAATTTTATGGCTAATTTGTGTTTTACATGTTGAATATAAAAGGTTTTTTCTCTCTCTCATTGTTTGAGACCATGGATATGAAAATGAAAAAATTCTATTTAGATCTATTGCAGAGATTGACTGTAGGGGAATTTACTGGATATGTCACCTTTCATAAAAGGTTTGATCCGGAGGCTACCTGGCCCTTTACAAACTCTTCCTATAGAACTTGTAGAAGTTAACACTACTTATCCCAACTATACCCTATCAAGGGTGTAGAAGACTCGTGGAATCACTCAAATTACTTTACATAGACATAAGCGTGTATAAGAATGCATAAGAATACATGTGTTTTGCATTGAATATTTTTCATTTTCTTAAGAATATATTTTCAAAACAATTAACTATATACTAGGTTGAAACCTATAAGTTTTGTATCAAATTACTTTTTGTCTCTAAATAATATGTTTTTTACATTGAATATTTTTCATTTTATTAAAAATCTATTTGAAACCCTTAAACTATATAAGGTTAAAACCTATGTTTTGTATCAAATCACTTTTAGTTTCAATGGGAAACTTTTATGGCTAATTTTTGTTTTACATGTTGAATATAAAAGGTTTTTTCTCTCTAATTATTTGAGACCATGGATATGAAAATGAAAAACTTCTATTTAGATCTATTCCAGAGATATGGCTAATTTGTGTTTTACATGTAGAATATAAAAGGTTTTTTCTCTCTCATTGTTTGAGACCATGGATATGAAAATGAAAAACTTCTATTTAGATCTATTCCAGAGATTGACTGTAGGGGAATTTACTCTTAGGTTAAAACCTATGTTTTGTATCAAATCACTTTTGGTTTCAATGGGAAACTTTTATAGCTAATTTGTGTTTTACATGTTGAATATAAAAGGTTTTTTCTCTCTCAATGTTTGAGACCATGGATATGAAAATGAAAAAAGTCCATTTAGATCTATTCCAGAGATTGACTATAGGGCCATTTAGTGGATATGTCACCTTTCATAAAAGATGGGATCTAAAGGCTACCTGGCCCTTTACAAACTCTGCCTATAGAACTATCAAATCAATTTTGCTTTCAATGGTTTGTTTATTGGCTAATGTGTTTTTATAAAATCAATTGGATGTAAGTTATGTGCAGATGATGGATGATGAATGAGGTGATGTTGATCATAACCTTTACATATATATGATAGGAAGCTTGATATACATAGCAAGGTTTAGACTAGATATAATTTTTGAATTTATATTAGTTGGAATATTTCAATATAACAGAGTCATCTATTACCAACAAACAGATATTAAGATACTTGAAAGAGACTACAAATAATGGACTATAGTACCCAAAAGGTGAGATATTTACATTGACAACATAGAGAGATTCAACTAGGCTTGTGTGGATGACATTAAAAGTACAAGTGGACAATGTATAATTCTACTTATAAGAGTGTTTGGTTGTTTGTTTAAGCAAGAAAGAGTCATTACTTGGAAAATGTATAATTCTACTTAGAAGAGTCTTTGGTTGTATGGTTAAGAAAGAAAGAGTGATTAATTTCTCTATCTAGAGTAGAAGTGGAATACATTCTAGTTACTTATTTTAAATGAATATGGAATGAATCTAAAAATGAATATGGAATGAATCATTGTACAGTATGATAAATATTGTGTTTAAATGACATTTGATATATGAATAATATGTAATGAATCATTGTACATTACAAGGAGTCATGAGATCCACATTTCCACCATACTATTTGCAAGTTCTATATGAATATATGTAGTCTAATAACTAATTAGTTATGATATTTGTGTAAATATGAAAATGGTTCTCTGATATAAAGGCCAACATGGGATCAAACTACAATGTTACATTTCATTCCATCACTACTATTCCTCTAAATCCTTTAGCTTTGTATTATGAAAGAAAATTTATATATGCTATGCTATATTTGAATGCTATATTTAAATGTATACAAATGGTGAATGGTTAAGGTATTAAAGTAGAAATTGGTTGTAGGTCTTATAAATGATAAACTTCATTTGCAGAAGAAGAATTAACATCACACACTTCATATCTCTCCAAGAGGACTATATTTATCACAATGTTTTGAGTAGATCATGAAGATAATAAAAAAAAGACATTTGGAAAATGAAAATAAAGATCTAAATGCACATCACAGTTAATAAGGTAGTGCATAAATTCAAGCAAACAATGAAACAAAACTCAAAAAAAATACTAATATTGCAGGGGAATTTCATACATGCAATAAAAAAACCAAAAAAAGATGGAAACAAAAAATTTCACAATCAGATATCATTGAAAGAGACACCACTAGTACTAATATATTGAATAACTTCATAAATTTAAATACTATAAATGGAAATGAAGAAACAAACATCAATAGACTCTAAATGGCCTTTCGTACAATTATTTTTTTGACAGAACCCTCTAAGACTTAGACTAATGCCCTACAATGAAATTTTCACATACATCCAGAAACAATAAAAAACAATTTATGTTCTAAAGAGAAAGAAAGAACCAAAAAATATGTATATATCTGCAAAAATCCATGTATCTACATAGAAGGATTGAGAAACAAACAAAATAAAAGGGAATAGGACACATTAATAAACAAAACAAAATAAAAGGGATCAAGACACACTAAGTTGGGGTAAGAGGAGTTTTATATTGGGAGGAAAGTTAAAAATAAAATGTTTCAAAGAAGCATTGGGAGAGGGTACACATAATTGGGCGAAACTGAAGTGTACCAAGTTATATTGTAATTTTTACCTCTAAATTGTAATTAGTTGGAAAGGACAAACAATCAATCCATTAACGATTGATTGGGGCTCGAGTCGTGTTTATAGAGAACAAAACATATTCGAAAACTGGTATCAATGTAAAAACATAACAGATTGGAAAATTGGTATCAATCTAAAAACAAACAGAACAGATTGGAAAACTGGTATCAATCTAAAAACATAAAATATTGGAAAACTGTATCAATCTAAAAACAGAACAAATTGGAACATTGGTATCAATCTAAAAAAAGAACAGATTGGAACGCTGGGATCAATATATGAATGAAAAAACATAACAGATTGAAACACTGGTATCAATCTATGAATGAAAGTAAGTAACTGCTGCACACGTCATGGCATTCACACCCTCTCACACAGCAACCAAACAACTATATCGTGTTCAATCATCTGGTTGATAGGCCACATTGCAATAATTCTAAGGAACATTCTTGTTGATCCTTCCCATGATTATCTCACAAAATTTTATCAGGGGATGTTAGGATTTTCACAATCCAAGAAAGGTTATTGATTGGTGTGATTCTTTTGAATTAAGGATATTATTTATATTTAAAAATGTTGGTGCTACTACCTAGATAGTTCCCAGTGAACTAAAATAAGTAAAAAAAAATTGAATGCACATTGTGTTAACTTGTAAATAGTAAAAGAAATATGAAAGAATAATGAATAATTTGTAAATAATAAAATATATAAAACGAATAGATTTAGAGTAAATAGGGGATTGTGACCAGTCAATTCTTACTTATACATGTCTCTCCCTATATATCTTCCATTCTAAATGCCTTTGGTCATTGTGCATCATAAATAAAAAAAACACCTAAATCCACATACTTTTTCTCTATGCTAAACCCACTCCTAGTTCTGAAACAAGCCTAAATCTCACCTTTAAATCCAAATAAAGAAAAGTGAAAAAATAGACATGAATAAACCTTTTAGAATATTAAAATAATAATTACATTGTTGTATTAATATTATTTCTAATAACCAAAATCATCAAAAAGATTTGGTATCACACTCCGGCCTTAATAGCTTGCTGTGATGTCTCTAGCAGGTGCTTGTGGGTAAGTACTCACTGTAGTAACTAACTGTGTTTCCATAGGAGTAAGCTATGTAGGGGTAAATTTTTTGTGTTCTATTTTATTATTCCCTCAAAACTGACTTACTTACTAGATTTCAATACGTGTAGCCTTACCATTACATGGTTTTCCATATATCTTTGTAATCAATACAATCCCTAGAAGTAGCACCAGATTAGGGGATGGAGTCTCTAGAAGCTAGGAATATGACAGCTGCTGGAAGGTATAGCCTCTATTAACTACTACGTTTGTTTAGTATTTCACCTTACAGAAATATAGTATATGTTGTTGTCCTAGAACATGAGGTCTTTAAGTTACCCGTTACCTTTTAGAGCCACTCCTAAAAAGACCAAAAAATCAAACAGATTAGGGGATGCGTTGGGATAGAGTAGAAGCTAGGAACACACAAACAAGTAGCCTCAAATATGTTCATAAAAGCTACTCGAACATATGGGATATAACAGAGATCTTATAAGTGGCCTTAATAGTTGGTTGTAATAGCTTGTTGTGGTGTCTCTGAAAGGTGCTTGTGGGTAAGTACTCACTGTAGTAACTGACTGTGTTTCCACAAGAGTAAGTTGTGTAGGGGGAAGTTTTTTGTGTCTTATTTTATTATTCCCTCAATACTGACTTACTTACTAGCTTTCAATACATGTATCCTTACCATTACATGGTTTTACATGTATCTCCGTAATCAATACAAGAATATATGGGATATAACAGAGCCCTTATAAGCAGCCTTAATAGCTATGCATGGATGTTTAAAAAAATATAAACAAACAGAATAAAATGAACACTGTCTGAAATGTGTCCACTAAGATGATACCTTAAACAAGGAGAAAATATTCAGTCACGATTAAAGCAATCTCTCTTAACTATATTGGAAAACACCTCAAATAATTCATTTCATGGTTTTAGATTACCTAGAAATTCGCTCGGCGCAAATCTTGAGCAGCAATTCGCAGGCGCCAAATTAGCAACAGAGCAGCAGCGCCACAGAAACAATTCGCGAGCACCAAATCAACAATAGAGCATCAGCGACACCACAAAAATGAATAGAAACGAAAATCACAGCAGAATCCCGCAAAAAACAGACTGTGCAAACAAAGGTGCGCGAAAATGAGAAAAGTTCGCCGGTGATATATTTATAAAATATGAGTTTGGCCGAACTATTTTAAAATTTCGGCCGAACTAAAACTTCGACCGAACTATTGTTGCCGGTTTTCCCATCTCCGGCCAAAAATCATTTTTCCCACGTCGGCAATATGCCATCAATCTAAACGACCAAACTATTGCGGAAAAATGTTTTCTGCCCCCGATTCTCACAAAAGTGTAACCCAACTTCACATTTTCACCCAATAGATAGTATAGATTTAAGTGAGAATAGTTTTTGGATGTGTATATAAAGATATGTTTCTATTTTTTTTGTTCTTTCCCTTCACTTTTCAAGTTACACATTTACAATTTAAAGATATGGATAGTATAGATTTATGTGAGAATAGTTTTTATTTGTGTATATAAGAAAATGATTTCTAATTTTTTTGTTCTTTACTTTTACTTTTCCAGTTACAGATTTACAATTTTACTATGCACTCTATCTTCATGAAATTTTTTTTTTAGAATTTACATTTTAAAAAAATATAAAAAAAGTTAAGGATAATTTATATTTATGTTAGAATATTTTTTGTTTTTGTATATAAATAAAAAATTTCCAAAAATTTGTTTTCCTAATTTCACTTTTCAAGTTACACATGGTCATATTTACAAATGATAAATTAGTATTTTAGTGACTATCTACCTTTTTTAACCTTTTAATCTAATTTATATAAATAAATATACTTTAATATCCACTTGTACTAAATGAATTTTTTTGTATATCTTTATTCCGTTTATAATTACACTATTTCTTTATATACGATTCATGTACAAAAATATTAAAGATTAAGTTATTGGGAAATGAAAAAATCACAACAAAATACGTTTTCATATTCATACGAGAATCACATTTGAAAAATTTTATTCACCAACATACAACCAAACTTGTTACTTTATGTAATGCTTCACTCCAATATCTTCCTCATATCGACACTAGTGTGTTTCCTCATACCAACTCCACAATGTTTATCCTCATACCAACTCCACAATGTTTATTGGAGCAACAACGAAGAAATACAATGCTCCTATAATGATACCATGAAATTATTCATGGCTTGTAGTGATCTTAATTAAAATAACCAAATCCGTATACTTAACTTGTAACAACTAACAAATACGATGCTCCTATAATGATACCATGAAATTATTGATGGCTTGTAATGATCTTAATTAAAATAACCAAATCCGTATACTTAGTTTTGTTTTTTATTATAGCTAGGATTTTATTTGATATTGTAATTTTTTGTTTTGTTTTTTAAATGATGCACTTCATTCCAAATTAAGCACAGAAAGGAATACACATTTTTTTAATATTATACTATAGAATTCACTTCTTAATGTAATAAATTAATAATATCAATCAATGAGTTAAGTGAGAATAGTACAATTAACATTATTAATATTTTTATAATTCTTTGAATGGAAACTAATAAAAAATTATATATATATTTATTTTTTCTAGTGTAGTATTTATTGGATATCTTTTTGTTACTTTAAAAATGATACATTTTAGCTTTATGTTAAGTATTAAAGGAATTGGGTTTATGTTAAGTATTAAATGGAAAGAGTGTGACTCTTTCCATTTTATAAAATATTAATGCATAAAGTCTAACTCTCCAACTTGGTATAAGAAGATGCAATAAAAGTTAATAAAATAAAATAAGAATAAAATATAATGTAAGATTGGCTAAAAATATAATGGAAAGTAAAAAAAAAAAAAAATAACGAGTCCAATAAATTCAATTTCTTATACTATAATTTTGTCAATTTTATTTATCTTAGAAAAATTATAAACAAAATTTCAAAACAAAAATAAATAATAGATACATGTCAAATTTATTATAATCTCTATTGATAAATAATATTTTAAATGATATATGAGAATTAAAAATAACAAAATTATTAAACATGCTAAAGAAAAATGTCATATTATAAAAATTATAAACAAAATTTCAAAAGAAAAATAAAATATACATGTGAAACTAATTATATTAAATGATATTTTAAATTCTCCCTCTCTCTCTCTCTATATATATATATATTCTGAGAAACTTATTTTAGATTGTAAATTAAAAAAAAACGCATCTTTATCATCTTTTTATAAATTAAGAAATTATCATGAATATTAGTCGTTTAATGTGTAATTTTTCTTTGTTTAAATTATTTGTTTTAATGTTATATGGATTATATATTTTAAAATTGAAAGTAAAAAATATATTTCTTGGATTTCAAGAAAGATAAAAAACAATATACTTAAAAAACACCAAAATGTAAAATAGTGACACATTCAAAAATTTTGATTATAAAAATTTATTTTTTCAATTTCTCTATATGTCATACATATATATATTTTTTAAACAACATATGATATCTATGTAGTTGACATTAAAATATTTTACATAACATGTGCATTGAGACATTTTATCTGTGAATTACATTGTCCACATTAAAGTGATTATTTTTGTTATCAATATATTTGTATGTATATGCAATATTATTTAAATTTTCATATTAAAAAAAATTATTTATTTATTTTTTTGTTGGTTTCACTCACCAGATATTTAAATCTTGAATTTTGTTGTTCACACATTACTTCATAACTGAGTTATCGAGGTAGGCTAAAATATTTTATTAATGGACCATATTAATTTTTTTTTTTAAATGTCACATATTAAGGTTATATTAAGAATTGAATAACTTACACATCTCCCTCTTATTATTATTATTCATAAATACTTGATATTTTATATATTATTTTTTTAATTTGAAATTACTTTTTTCTTCTCCATAACTTAAAATATTTTATTAATGAGGCACATTAAATTTTTTTATTATTGTGGATATTTTTAAATGTCACATATTAATTTTGTATTAATAATTTAACTTACATGTATCCCTCTTATTATTGTTATTCCCAAGTGCTTGATATTTTATGATTTTTTTTTCTTTTTTTTTTAAATTACTTTTTTTTTTATTGAATAGTTTATTATATAAAAAAAGTATTTTTTTTTTAATTTTAATATTTAATTTTATATATTTTTATATAAGAAGTTTATATGAACATAAACATAGATCTTTAAATTATTTATTTAAATGCTATGTTGAAATAGTTTTGAAAAGTATAAGTGGATCTAATGGTTAAGAGCATGTGTTTCCTCCTAGTAGGTCACATGTTCAAAACTAGAGGGGGTAGAGTATGCATGCCTTGCTAGACTTAGCAATCAAATAGTTGTGTGGAGGTGGATCCCTTGTCCCACAAACAAAGGGATCTGATACACCAATTTGGGGTTATTGATGTTTTATATTTCTTTTAAGTAAATTTAACTAAACATGCATACTCTTTTTTATTTATTTTTATTATAGTCAAGATTTCATTTTTGCTTAGAGAATAATTTATTTTTATTTTAAGAGAAACACTTGTCAAATACATGTTGATCATGGACAAGAACACACATCAGGATGCCTCTATGCGCACTAACATTAAAATTAAAAATTAAAAAACCTTTAGGCATAATAAATTAAAATAAAATAAAATTAAGAAAAGTAATAAAACATGTCAACCAACAATGCAATGAGCCTATGTATGTAGCTATAAGTTTTTAATAAATATATATATATATATATATATATATATATATATATATATATATATATATATATATATATATATACATATATATATATATATATATATATATATATGTATGTACACACTATTAATATTCAAATAAATAAATATATATATACTATTTATATTCTCTGAACCACAATTCAATTATTATTATTTTATATATAATAAATCTATCAAGTGATTAGAAGGATCAAAATATCTTAAGGTGAAACATTTCCCCGTATTTTATATTGAAAATTTACATTGCAACTTAAGATATTTTATTCCACTAGAAACTTGGTAAATATAGAAAGAAGATAAATCTATGCTTGAAAATCAATTTGGAAAAGATTTCAAAAGAAAAATAATAATAATAATAATATCCATTAAATTTTAAAAAATAATATAAATAATATTACATTAAAAATATAAAATAATATATTTTCACATAATTTAATATAATATTAAATTAAAAAATAACCACTAAGAATTTACAAATAATAAAATCTTAATAATAAAAACCACATTAGAGATTGATCATATCAGTACGAAATTTAAATAGCCCAACACTTGTATAATAAATGGTTATAGATTAATATATAACTCGTAGATAATTTTTTTTTTCATTGTTAATAAATAATGAAAAATATGACTACAATCGAGGAAAATTATTTTCTACATAGGAGTTGAATTAAAAAAATCAAGTCAACAAGATATTTGTAACAATAAAAGGACAATAATCAGACATGAACTAAGAAATCAAAAAATATTTCCGATTCATTTATATATATATATATATATGAAATATATATTTGAAATATAATAAAAATGGATTGTATTTCAACATGAAATTATAAGGATATCTCTACAAAGATTCTACAAAAGAGAATTTTACCAAACTTTGATCTATGTTTGGGTTTCAGGAAAGTTATCATTAAGGGGATAGGTTCTAATGCCTCAAGAACACGATCATGAATGAAATTTCTAATGATGTGTATGTGTAGCTCAAAGTTTTTCATGCACTCATGTTGGACTAGATCTTTGCATAGCTGAATGGCACTCTGATTATCACACCAAAGAGTAGCTGGATGCTATTGATGAAGACCAAATTCAGACAGCATGTGACAAAGCCACATGGATTCCTTTTTGGCCTCAACTGCACCATGATTCTCTTCTTCTGCCGAAGAAAGAGAGATGGCATTTTTTTTCCTACAATACCATGTAATAGGTTGTGAACCAAGAGTGAATACATAAGCTGCAGTATACTTTCGATCATCAGAGTCACTAGCCTAATCAGAATCCATGAAACCAATCAACAATGGAGATGCTCCTACACTGTAATGAATCCTGAACTGATTTTACCTCGAATATATCGAAGTATTATTTTAGCTCTGATACCATGTAGGAATTTACAAGTTAATTTCATTAGATCAAACCCCAAAGTTCACCGCTCAAAAAAAGATCACAGATCAATACACCAGTATTTGACAGGTTAAGTCCCTTAGATAGGGAAACAGTCCATGGCCTGAGCCAACACATCTACTTTTGGAATTTTATTAATAAATAAAGAAAATTTACATAAGATTCTCTCATAAACGTTTACCATACAAATGACCCTCCATGCTCTTGAAATTGAGTTCATGGACCAATCGAGTGTTAAGCCACAAATCAAGTGTCGATAAAACTGAGGAGGGAATGAATTGTCCGATCACTACATATCATGACCAACAGATTATATGTTACAAATGTACATAGTAAAGAAACACATTTTACCTAACTCTATGCTAGACCAAGTTATACTTAAATATTTCCTATGTGTTGGAATATCCTAACAAAATTAACACATTGACTTTAGTTGTATATTTTTCAATTTAGTGTTTCTATTTTCCTTTTTTGATAAATTTACGTTAAAAAGGATAAATTGGAGTTTAAACAGAGATTGGCATTCAATATAATTTGAGATTGAGTTAAATAATTTTTTATATGCACTATACATGCATAAATTTTGGATTTCTCATTGTATAAGAAAAATATGGTGGCAAGACATGCTAAGTAATTTTTTTTATAGGTGTTGGATTAGAAATTTTATAAGAGGTAGTCAAACTGTGTGTTTTGGTTAAGTTGGAATATTATGCGTATAAACTACATAACATTAACAATATAAAATTAAATTAAAAGTAATTTCACATGTAAATGAAATACAAGTTGGCATATAAATTGAATAGAAAATTTGATTGACAACTAAATCCTCAAAATTTAAGGAAAAAATTGGAAATATTCTTCTTGATAAGTAGGACCTTCAAAAATAGATGAAAGCTCTCGAACAAGAAAAAATTCTCCAAGGAATATGGGATGATATAATAATTAAAAAAGTGTTATTATTTATAAAACTTGAGGAGTGATGAGAATAGGAGATCCTGAAACAAAAAGATGCACACATTCAACAACTAAGGAATTGGTAATGGAACACTACCTTTTTCCACAACTCATTGCTACAACATATGAACCACAACCAATTTTTTTTTTTAAAGGAATCAAACCCTAAAACCATGAATAAATTGCATAATATATTGTTGATATCTACAAAAAAATATTGTATCTAATCCTCAGCTGCAAAGTGACCTTTCCATTCAAAAAAAAATTCTAGAATATACCATCCCTAATTAAATTTGAGTAGAAATATTCCCTACTTTGTGATACCAATATGGAAGATATTGAAAGTGGTGGTAAACTACCTATCTAAAAGTAAGGCCCCTAGACCCAATGGATTTATGGTGAAATTTTTGTAATATTTTCCTTAATATTCTTATATCTAAAAAGGATGATGGTCCTATCTCTTACCAAGTATTTTGTAAGAATTTATACACAAATAAATATATACATTCCAAGTCCAATCATTATCCTACTAAAAAATGGGGAATTATCAACACTTTGGAAACTCATGCTTTAATAATTTCTCGTGGAATTCACATGGAGAATGAGATCACCCATCTTCTTAAGGAATTTCAAAATAATGGCTATAATAAGCAACAATTTCTTAAGACTTTCTTAAGGGCTAGAAAAAGTCCTAGGATAAAGAAAGATCCCAAAGATTTGTTCCGCAGTGTTCTTCTTCAATTTATCCAATGGTCCACATATAGGAATTTTCGGATCCTTAAGAAGCATGAGGCCCCTTCCACTTTAAGGCCCCTAGAGACCATTTAATTATCCCTAATATGAATATTATGTTATATACTTTAGTAGATTTACATTAATCTTTAGCTATTATCAATTCATGAATATGCTAACAAATAGTTCATTTTTTTTTGTCTTCTTTCCATTATCTCATTTGTATAGTTTGGTATTTTAAAATTCCTTTCTTTGATTATTAGATGTTTCATTATAATAGTAGCATTGGGATCATTTATTATTTTTTAACTTGAAAATTTTATTGGAAATACTAGATTTTACATTTTTTGCCGTCAAAAATTTAGTCGCTGTAATTTATTTGTATCTCTACATAATTTAACTATAGGCTTGAATGGGACTCTCCATATTTTCCCTAATGATGAATCACATCAGGCGGTTAAAAATTCGTTGACCATATATTTCTGAATGTGATCTCACCAAAATTTCTCTTGTAACAATATGAATAATAGAAGCCTAAATTCAGATATTTTTCTGATCATGTTACACAATCATTGGTATAGATCTATGGGAATCAATTGAAGAGTGACATGGATCATGGCCCATCCTAAAATCCCATAATTCCACCTTCTTCACACTCATACCTAAAAAATGTAGCATCAACTACTCTAGTGGGCTCATTCATGCAACACTCTATAACATATTGTACATGCTCATCACTAAAATAATTGCTAATTTACTCAATACCCTTTTTCCTCGTCCCATCTCTCCTAAATAAAAAATCAACATCCAAGAGAGACAAATCATGGATGGCATCATGATAGCCCATGAAGCGATCCACTCCCTCAAGACCTCTAAAAAACTTAGTATGCTTCTAAAATTGAACCTATCCAAAACCTTTTACAAAGTTATATGGTACTACCGCTACTAGAAAATTGGGTAGTTTAACATATTTATTTAAGACAAAATTAGTATTTCCTCTTAAATATATAAGCTATTATTTTAATTATGTTAGTTTAAAAAATAAAACTATTTTTATGCCTTAAGTTAAGTAAAAAATAGAATCAATGCATGTTCTAATAGGCTAAAGGGTCATAAGTTATTTTTTGGGTTATATGAAATTTGCAAGTAGACCTACATGCACACATTAAGAAATGAGAAGAAATTGCATCAACTCCTTTGATAGGCATGAAAACCATTGGTTTATTTTGGCTTTTCTATTGTGTGGGTTTTGTTATTTATAATGGAGGAGAACCACAATGTTATAGAGACCCATTTGACATCAGCGATAAATTTTTTGGATGGTGGTGTGCATGAACCTTGTGATTGTATTTTGGGTTTTTTCTTGTGTGGGTTTTGGTATTGGAAAGGAAGGAGAATGATCTAGTTACATAAATCCATTTGACATCACAAAGATATTTGTATAAGGAGGTGTAAAGGACCCTTGTGAATTTAATTTTGGTTTGTTCGTGTGTGGGTTTCGGTAGTGGGAATGGAGGATAATGACAAAGTTACAGAGACCATTTTGACAATGGAGACAAATTTAATGGAAGAAGGTGTGTAGGACCCTTGTGGCTATATTTTGTTTGTGTTTGTTCTTGTGTGCGTTTTTCTATTGGGAATGGAGGAGAGAGAGAAAGTTATAGAGACCCATTTGAAATCGGTGGTAACTTTTGTGGAAGAATATATGTAGGGCCCTTGTGACTATGCTTGTAGCATCTATCTTGAATCCTTCATGGATAATGATCCCACCATGGTAATGATTTTTTCCAATTCATAAGGTTTATGATTAATTTATTCCATTGTTTACATTAGATTTTGGGTTTTAAATATTATGGGTTGTGAGCCATTATATTTTGGATCAATGAAGGGTGAAGATACATATTTTTGTCTGTGAATTATTTTGTTTCCTCCATATCTTTTCTAAGAATAATAATCCATCGTCGTCCTCTCCGTCCACATAAAATTATTAGACTCATAATAATGATATGTCCATTTCATTGAAAGAAGACATAGTAGAAGAACAATCAAGGGAATTTCCTAAGGTAAGTTACGTCCTTGTACTCTCTATCATGGATTAATTGGAAATTCTCAATAAAATTTTAAAGGGAATGTTGAATGAGACTTATATATATCCAATATTTTCTGAATTATGCATTTTCATTTTTCCTTAATTTGGTAGGAACTGTGAGGCGAGGAGGTAACTCATAATGAATTGTATTTTTCCATTAAGGTTGATCATAGATATATACATGAAGGGAGAGACTCTTGGGATTCATCTCATAGTGTCTCTTCATATTCCAATTCTCCTTATTTTCTATCTACATTATTTTACATAGATTACCTAATCCAAAAGATTAGGTGTCAACATTCCCCACCTTAATCTGAAGGGACATTGGTGAGTCCAAGCATCAGTCTGAATATTTCGAACTTTTCTCTTCCTAGATGTTTGGTGAATATGTCTACAATATGCCCATTTCTGGAACAATGGCATAAATGGATTGTCTATGCATCAACATGATGTTGAATCAGATGGTATTTTATATTGATGTGCCTCGTTTAATCATAAAAGGTGTAATATCCCTAGCTTAAGCCACCGTAAAAACTCTCATAAAATGAGGATTCTTAAATAATTAAATATTATTTATTCTATATTGATATTACATGAAGAATATTCTTATAATTCTTAATTATAAGAATATTCAAATAATTACTTTTTAATTATTTTATTTATAAGAATTTATATTCTTCTATGGAAATATATTATATTTCCAAGTTTGTATAGTTTATGAGTTTTAGAAATAATGAGTAATAGATTGGGAAAAATTATGGATAAGTGATAATTTTTCTCATAAGGAAAAAGAAAATCTAGCTTTAAAAATTAAAGCATGAGTGATTTATGTAGTGCGTTTATGATTTAGAAAAAATAGAATGCTTTTATGATTTAGAAAATATGAAATTCTTCCATGATTTAGAAAAAGCTGGAATGCTTTTATGATTTATAAAGCTATTCCATTTTATTAATTCTATTTTCCATATGTTCGTAATACGCATCCAAATTGGATGACTAAAACATGAAAAACGGAGTGAAACATAGTGCTTCCATTTATTTTTTCAATGAGATAAGAATAATTGTTTATGTACATATATACATAACAATTATGCTGATGATTATTTATAAGAAATTAATTTATATAATTACCAAGAATATGCATTAAATGTTTTAAATATAAATATTTGACTGTTGAAGAGAGTAAACACTGTTACTGATGAAATAGGGAACTCTAGCCCAAAAAGACTCAAAAAACATGAAAAAACGCCCGAAAAACAAAAAAAGTGCATTCCAGAACACACTTGGTTTTTTTTTAAGGTCAAATTTCAACATTTTATAAAATTATGCCAAAAACAAAATTGTTTCTTGAAAAAAGGATTGGAAAAACACCTTCAAAACAAAACCACCTGATGCTGGAATAACAAAAAAAAAATTATGTCATATTTTTGACATTTTTAAAAATAGAAATAACATTTTTTAATTTTTTAAATTCAAATATTAAAAAAACCTAAAATTTAAGAAAAAAAAATAAATTTAAAAAATAAAAACATTTTAAACCTTAAAATTTAAAAATATATAGGAATAAAAAAATAAAAATAAAAACAAAATAAAAATTTTAATTGAAACATTAAAAAAAAACCTAAAATTAAAGAAAAAATAAAAAAATAAAAAAAATAAAAAAATAAACATTAAAATTTCAATATGTATAGAAATAAAAAAAAAATAAGAAAAAAATAAATTAAAAATATTAAATTAAAAGAAAAAAAGTTAAAAAAGAAATAAATTATAAAAAATTAAATATAGAAATTAAATTTAAAAAAGAAAAAGAAATTTTTTATTAAATTAAAAAAAAAAAAATTTAATTTTAAAATAAAAACTTAAATTTAAAGAAATATATTAAATTTTAATAAATTTAAAACTTTAAAATAAAAATTAAAAAAAAAAACATTATTGAAATTAAAAGAAAAAAAATTAAAAATTAATTAAAAATCAAAAAATGAAAAATAAAATACAATAAAAATGTTAAATTAAAAAAATATATATTTAAAAAAAAACAGATTTTAAAAAATAAATTAAATTTAAATTATAAAAAATAATATATATTAGATTTTAAATTAACTTAAATTAAAAATATATATATTAGATTTTATTAAATTAAAAAAAAATGTGAATATTAAAATAACAAATTAAATTAAAAAAAATATATTAAATTTTAATAAATAAATGAACAAACGAATAAATTTTGAAATAAAAAATAAATTTTAAATATAACGAAAAATAAAAAACATTGTTAAAATAAAAGGTTAAAAAAATTTAAAAATCAATTAAAATTGAAAAATTGAAAAAAAAATATTAAATAAAAAATAAAAAAAATAAAAAAATAATTTGAAAATATTAAGTTTAATTAAAAAAAAATCTAATTTTAAATACACAATTTTAATTGAAATAAAAAAATATAAAAATTTTATGTAATTAAAAAAATAATAAAAAAAAATAAAGAATTTTAAAAAAGTATTAAATTCAAATAAATTTAAAAAAAAAACAAAATTTAGTAAATTTTAAAAAATTAAATGAAAAAACTAAACATAAAATTTAATAATTAAAAAAAAATATGGAAAAAAAAAATCAATTAAATAAAAAAAAATGGAAAATTTAATAAAAATTATTAACAAAATTTAGAAAAAATAATTTAAAAAAAAAATTAAAACAAATTAAATTTAAAAGATAAAAATTAAATTAAAAAAAAAAATTTAAATTTTTTGAATTTAAAAATAAAAATTAAAATTAAAATTAAAAAAAAAAGTTATTAAAAATAAAAAATAAAAATAAAAATAAAAAGAATTTTTCGATCGTGGTCATGCCGCCAATCGGCCTCCCGCCCAGGTGGCGGCGGAGGCCGTTCGCTGGGCGGGAGGCCTATTGAGGGAATCTCCCTCCCACGACACAGGAGGCCGATTTTTGGAATCGCTCTCCCGCAGCGGGAGGCTGATTCTGGGAATCGCCCTCCCTCCGCAGGAATTCGATTCCAGGAATCGACGCCCCGCCCAGGTGGCGGCGGAGGTCGACCGCTGGGCGGGCGGGGGGATGTCGGCCGCGGGAGTCCGATTCTAGGAATCAGCCTCCTGCCCAGGTGCCAGCGGAGGTCGGTCGCTGGGCGGACGGGGAAAGGCTGGCCGTTGGGCGGGCGGGGGGCTGCATGCAGCCTCCCCACCCGCCTAGCGGCCGGCCTCTACTGCCACCTAAGCAGGAGGCCAATTGGCGATGCCACCACGATCAAAAAATTCTTTTTTTTTTTTTTAAATTTGATTTTTTTTTAAATTCAAAAAATTTAATTTTTTTTTTTTTTTAAACTCAAATTTTTTATTTTAAACTTAATTTGTTTTATTTTTTATTTTTTTATTTTTATGTTTTAAATTTCATATTTTAGATTAATTATTTTTTAAAATTTAAAATTTATTTTTTAAATTTATTAAATTTTAATTAAATATATATATTTTTTAATCTTTTAGTTTATTTAATTTTTCATTTTTAAAATTTATAAATGGTTTCATTTAAAAAAAAAAAACAGTAAATTTATGGATATTTGTCTTTTAATTTTTTGCACGTGCTTTTTTTCATTTTTTTGTTTTTTAATGATATTTTTTTTATTTTAATTCTTTTATTTTAATTTTCTTTTTCAATTTTAAATTTTGGTTTTTTTTTTAACTTGTTTTTTGTTAATTTTAAAATTTGTAATTCTTTTCTTCTTATTATTATTTTTTTAATTTAAATTTTTAAATTTAATTTTTTTCTTGTTTGTATTTTATTTTTTTTATCTAAATTTTAATTTTGTAATTTAAATTATTTTTTAATTTTCAATTTTTTTTTTTTTAATTATATGGTTTTTTAATAACTTAGAAAAAAATGTTTTTGATGTTTTTTTTTCAATTTTTTTGGTTAATTTTTGTTTTTTTCTTTAAATTATGTGTTTTTTTTTCAAATTTTGTCATTTCTTTTGATATCATTATCGATTTTTTTTTGTTTTTTGTTTCTGTTCTTTTTTTAATTTATTTTTGTTTAGATTTTTTATTTTTACGAGTTAATTTTGTTTTTTTTTACATTTTTATTGGTTTTTTTTATTGTTTTTATATATATTTTGTTTTGTCTAAGTTTTGTGTTTTATTACCAACATGAAAATCACCACTCTAAAAAAAAAGGTTGATGCTGCATCAATACGTTTCAAAATTAGCATGAAAATCACCGCTCTAAAAAAAAAAAGTTGATGTTGCATCAATACGTTTCAAAATTAGCATGAAAATCACTAACATTTTAAAACAAATATTCATACTTCATAAATAAAAATATTAGAGTGTCAAAAATGTGCTCCAAAAAAAAAACGTGATTCTGCATCACCACTTTTCAAAATTGGGTGTTTTTTATGCTACCAAAAAAAATTAGGTAATAGTGCGGTTACCTATTTCATTGGTAACAGTGTTAGTATGTGCTTAAGTGCACATGAATAATATCTAGTATATTTGATCTACTAGAAATTATTATGTGATTTTACATGCATGAGGAGTTTGAGTCATGTAAAAATATATAAATAACTTATGTGAGGGGTAGCTCACATAAAACCTTTGCGTAAAATGTAATTGGTTGTGTTATTTGAGAATGATTTGTTATTCATGTTATTCTGGAGGAAATATTACAAATATCTCTGTTATGTGAAATGATAAGAAAATATTATCTATTTCATGCATAATAGCTATTGAGTTATCTATCTTTTGGAAAAAGAATAATTAAGGTATTAAATTCCTTCGAAAATAAATATATATAATTGTATGCAAGGAAGTAATTTTTGTGTTAAAACTCTTCGAAAATAATAGAAGAGAAAAATATATCCTTGTACGCATTATTGTATTAGATTATTAGAGAGGAAAAAGAGTAATCACATGCTTTATTATGTAAGATTATTTAAACAAACATATATGCTTGCATGCATGGGAAAAATATATTTTTTAGTATTAGATTTCTAGAGAAAAGGAATATGCAATCACATAATATTTATTTTGTTAGCCTTATTTTGGGAAAAATAATATGTATTTTGCAAACTTGAAGCGCTATCTATGGTATTAGCTTTATTTTGGGAGAATATTATGCATAGTTATTGGTTATAGCTTTTGGATGAGAGGGAAATGTCACTTTGCATGCATGAAATAATAAGTGGCATGCGCTTGACCCTTGAAAAGGAAATGTGTTTATTTTTCCATGAAATATTTATTTAGTTTGTTTTGGAAAGAAATATATGTTTTACATGCAGGAAGAACAAGATATGTTATTTCATGCACAAAACTATAACTTGTATGTTAACTTTGTTTGAAATAGAGTTGGCATTGTTATACATAATAACCATTATGAATATATCTTGGGTGGAAAAGATGTTTTGGAAAAGAAGATGTATTCACATGCATAAGTATAACATATATTGCATTAATCCATTTTGAAAAGAAAACATAAGAGTAGGAAAAAAGAGAAATTTCTTGTTGGGATAGTTATCTTGAAATCTTGTTATGCATTTGCATGCACAATATTATTATATAGTATGTTAGCTTTCTTTTGGAAATAATATGAAAGTGCATGCAAGATTTTGTTAGTGTTTGTTAGAAAGAGGATGCTTGATAGTGATTTATTTATTACTAATGCATGTGAAATGATGTTAAATAAGGAAATGAATGTAAAGGTGGTTATGTTCTATACATGCATACAAATATTTGTTGAAGTGTCACAAATAAAGATTGATTATTGTTTTATTAATATTTTATCTAATCATGATATCAAGTGTGCTGACGACAGTAATGGCAGGAAAGAAGGATGGCTTGAGAAAAGGATTTTTCAAGTTTAACATTGTGGAAGATAAAGATTTGCTAGTCCATGCAGGATTAGTAGTTCCAATTGCACGATGATCCACTCAAGGAAACAGTTTGACTACAAAGACAGAGATTGATGATTCGTGGGTAAATGGTATCATGATGATTGTAATAGCTTATAACTAGTTATGTTTTGTTTAAGATTACTTTTCTATGTAATTTTTATGACAATGGTCAAGGGATGGACTCCCTTACAACCATTGAGTGAGGGGTGACAACCCTCATGAGCATTTAATAATAAAATTAAACGTTTGTTGGTTTTCACCCTACGGGGTTTCCAGGGTATATCGATGTCTATTTATGTGATTGTTCATTGTGTCAATTTCATGATGTTAATTTCTTTCATGATGTGATGTTTATATTATCAATTAGGTGATGTACTAATTGAATTAAAATGACCATGGGATTGATACATAGTTATAACAGGAAATTTAAGTTAATATGCTACAACAAGGACAATTAATGGTTGTGTAAGTTACTAAGATTTGTACTAAATGTTCCTATAAGTGATTATGATGGGTATTTAAATAGTTAACATGGAAATATAAAAGGTAATTCATAAGGTTACACATTCGTATATTTTGAAAACAAATTCCTAACTCCATGCATTTTCTTGCGAGGTTATCGGGGTATGTTACAAATGGCATCAAAGTAAAGGGTTACAACAGTGGCACCTTTTTGGGAATCGTTATGCAAAAAAGAAAAGAAAAAAATAAGTAGAGGTATGATGCTAGTGGGCATCATCTCAGGTATGATTTTAATTAAACTTGTAGTATACTACAATTAACATGAGATGCACAATGCCTGATTAATGACCGCATGAAAGAGTAGAAAGTTATAATGTTTTTTTTTTAAGTTGTGCTCATGAAATTTGAATATGGATGTGGATAAGAGACAATAAAACCTCTATTGTACCTATGAACCATCCTGAGCACTCACCCGGTTATAGTGTAGATTAATTACGAACCTTTGCATGCATAATATTAGAAAAATGATTATGGTGCATAAGAAAAATAAAGTAGAAAAACATGACTAAAGTTACCATGCACTTCCTATAAAGAATGAATACATACATGGTTGGTGTGATAGCTAAATAATTTAGAAGTTGGGGTTGACCCTGAAGAGGACAATAGAATGTTGTGAAAAAAATAAAAACTAACGAACCTCTTTAGTTGTTAAAAATAAGCAATGAGTGAAGTGGAACTCAAATAGGGAACTTAAAGTCGATGAAAAAATCATAGTAGCATAATTGTGGGTTCTCTTTCTTCATTTAGAGTTGTAAAGGAAAGTTTTGCATTCCATCTGTTCGACAAAAAAAGGTAATTGAGATCCAGAGTTTTGTTGTTTTAAATAATTTCATCTGTGGAAGTTTTGGATGTGATTAATCTTAACAACAAGGGGTTTTCATACCTTGAGATCATGTAACCCTCGTGTTGATACCAAGAAAAATATATGTTCAAACTTGGATCCATAATTTGGTTGACTTTCCTAATTAGACTCTCCTTTAGGGATTTTTGGTTGTGTTGTTGGCAGAAATTTTACCGTTGATGATATCAATATCATTCATGCTATTCTATAAATTCTAGTTTTACTATCTCTCTGAAAATTTTGAACATATTTATGGAAAATTATTTCATGTCTGCTAACTTGTCTCTCAATGGCGGTAGATTGTATGCTTGCCAAATATTAGGTAGAATGTCTCATTGACCATAGATTTCATACTTGCGAATTGTTGTTATAATTCCAAGATGGATGTAGATTGTATGCTTGCAAACTATTTGTTGGAATGTCGAATTGGTTGTATATTGCATGCTTGCATACTATTTGATAAAAGTCTACAGCGGTTGTAGATTACATGATTGCAAATTATTTTCCCAAAATTCCTCAATGGTTGTTGCTTACATGGCTAGAAGCTAATGGTAAGGAAAGAAAAAAAACACATTTTGTGTCCTAGTGTTCTATGGGACTGTTAGTTCTCTACAATATTGATGGTTGCTAAGGTGAGACCTTAAATAAAGTATAATTCTATGGTATGAGAGATATCTTAATGTATTTTTTCTAAGTTGCATTATTGTTATTATGTGGCAATTGTGAATGTATACCATGTATGTTACATGTGATGAATTGTTCTCAATGTACTTTGACAAATTATGAGACCCTTAATTGTGGATCAAGTATAGAGGCATGGTGTAAATAAATGTTCCTTTGCCTTAATGATAATATGCAAATGGAAAATGATGTAAATTACAGTGGATTTGTCGATATTGACTATTTTTAGACATTGAATTTTTATTGGATTCAATGGCTATGGATGCCATGATGAGGCTGATCGAATGATGTAATATTTTATTTTATTATTGAGTTAATGAATACATTGGTTGGGGTATTCAGGAAATAACTCTAGATTTTTAGAAGACTTTTTGCCAGCTTATGAAAAGATATTGGTGGTTAAGTTCAACTTGGACCTTCCATAAAAGTCTCATAAAAATCCCTAGGAGAAAATAATAAAGAGGAAAATATTAACATAATGGGAGAGAAAGATTATGTTAATGACTTAGTTGGAGATAAGTACTAAGTGGGGTAAAATAAATCATATCAGGAGAGAAAGGCATGCCTTAAAGAAAAAGAAGAGTATCTTTTTCAAAAATATAAAACAAAAAGGCCTAGGAAAAAAGGTTGGTAGACCTTAAAGCAGGACGCTGCTAAAAATATGCTAGGAAGAAATCACCAAGGAATCAATGAGGTTGTTGATTCTAGTGGCAAGTAGATCTTAACTCATTGGATAACTATTGGATATAGTTCACAGTTGGGTGGAATATGTTTCATTCCTCAATAGTTCCCAGAAATTAAGTATGTTTAGATGAAATTATTTTTATGTTTTTTTACTGATTTTAAAATTGTCTAAAGATGTTGGATGTTACAATGGACTGTAAATTTCATGTCTCAAAGTTGTTGCATGTGTTATAGTTTTGCATGCATGATACATAAATTTTTCTTAGCAAAAATTTTGATGAAATAGGTTGTGCTTGTAGATTTTTATGAGAAAACGAACATGTCAGATATGACTTATATATATGCATGCATAGAGGAAATTAATTGAAATATATAGGCGACTAAAATAACTCATGTTAGATAAAATAATGAGTTATTGAACTTTAAATTCCTAACACACTAGAGGAAAATGGCTGGAGATTAATGCTATGAGTTTGAATTTAAATGAAATTTTTGTGGGAGAGAAAGACAGTAATTTTCAAAGGAAATGGTTGGAGATAAATACCATGAGTTTCAATTTGATTGAAATTATTGTGGGAGAGAAATACAGTAATTTGCAAAAACATTAGTGGGAGAGAAAGACTAGTGTAACTACTAAATAAAATACAAAATGCACTTGATAGAGTTTTTCTTATCATTTTGATGATTAAAGGGCTAAGTGCTCCTTGAGTTTTTGTGAAAGTATTATGATTTAAGTATTATTTTAAATTTCCTAAATCATTGCTAATGAAAATTAAAGGTTAATGTTCCAACGAGAAAAGAACATCGAGAACGATGTTCTCTTTAAGGGGGGGAGTTTGTAATATCCCTAGCTTAAGCCACTATAAAAACTCTCATAAAATGAGGATTCTTAAATAGTTAAATATTATTTATTCTTATATTGATATTACATGAAGAATATTCTTGTAATTCTTAATTATAAGAATATTGAAAGAATTATTTTTTAATTATCTTATTTATAAGAATTTATATTCTTCTATGGAAATAAATTATATTTCCAAGTTGGTATATTTTATGAGTTTTAGAAATAATGAGTAATAGATCTGGAAAAATAATGGATAAGTGATAATTTTTCTCATAAGGAAAAAGAAAATCTAGCTTTAAAAATAAAAGCATGAGAGATTTATGTAGTGCTTTTATGATTTAGAAAAACTAGAATGCTTTTATGATTTAGAAAAGCTGAAATTCTTTTATGATTTAGAAAAAGCTGAAATGCTTTTATGATTTATAAAAGCTATTCCATTTTATTAATTCTATTTATTATAAGCCTATGAGAGAAATAGAGGAGGGGAATGGGAGAATACATGGAGAATGGAGCCAAGGAAGAGGAAGATACTATTCCAAGCATGCATCAAGAGATAAGTAACCATATTCTTTGAAGATCCTTTTGTTTGCATATGGGCCATGATGATATAATGAATGAAGTTATTTGTAAGAAAATTTTCATGTGATAAAGAATTAAGATTAATTCTTTAGTAAACCTCTATAGAATTTTGTTCATAGAGGAATAAGTGTCTTATTCATTGAATTATGAGATTAATTCATGTGTTTTGAATTGATAAAATATTTTCCTGGCTAAATATTTCTGTGAATTGCATGAATTATTGGAAAATAGGGTCTAAGTATGACTTTGTATCTCCCAAACCGAAATAGATATGAAAAAAGTGAAAGAGGTTTTTATAAAAGAGGATGTTAGGACCACAAGCCTCTTTTACATTTTAAAAATTACTTTCCCATGTCTCGAGAACCATGTCCTAAATGGATGTAAAATAACAGGGAATTAATTATTATTTAAATCTGGAAAAATGAGCTCCAAAGATTCATTTTAATCTTCCAAACCGTAACACCTGTGTAAAAAAAGAGAGAGGTTATTTTTAATGAACCCATTAGAAACAGAAACCTCTTTGTGGTTTTCAAAAATCGTTTCCAATTGGTTGGAAACCGTGTCTAAATTTGATGACAAAAACAAGAAATTATTAAATATTTAAATCTGGAAAAATGGGCATCAAAGGTTCATTCGAATCTTAAAAACCATGACACCTGTGACAAAAATGAGAGATTTTATTCTTATTATGTCTGTTCCAAACAAAAAACTCTTTTTTTTATGAATTTATTTTCCATATGTTCACAATACGCATCCAAATTGGATGACTAAAACAGGAAAAACAGAGTGAAACATAGTGCTTCCATTTCTTTTTTCAATGAGATAAGGATAATTGTTTATGTACATATATACATAACAATTATGCTAATGATTATTTACAAGAAATTAATCTATATAATTACCAAGCATATGCATTAAATGTTTTAAATATAAATATTTGACTCTTGAAGAGAGTATGTGCTTAGGTGCACATGAATAATATCTAGTATATTTGATCTACTAGAAATTATTATGTGATTTTACATGCATGAGTTTGAGTCATGTAAAAATATATAAATAACTTATGTGAGGGGTATCTCACATAAAACCTTTGTGTAAAATGCAATTGGATGTGTTATTTGAGAAGGATTTGTTATTCATGTTATTCTGGAGGAAATATTATAAATCTCTCTGTTATGTGAAATGATAAAAAAATATTATCTATTTCATGCATAATAGCTATCGAGTTATCTATCTTTTGGAAAAAGAATAATTAAGTTATTAAATTCCTTCGAAAATAAATATATATAATCGTATGCAAGGAAGTAATTATTGTGTTAAAACTCTTCAAAAAGAATAGAAGAGAAAAATATATCCTTGTATGCATTATTGTATTAGATTCTTAGAGAGGAAAAAGAGTAATCACATGCTTTATTATGTTAGATTATTTAGAGAAACATATATGCTTTCATGCATGGGAAAAATATATTTTTTAGTATTAGATTTCTAGAGAAAGGGAAGATGCAATCACATAATATTTATTGTGTTAGCCTTCTTTTGGGAAAAATAATATGTATTTTGCAAACCTAAAGGGATTAGCTATGGTATTAGCTTTATTTTGGGAAAATATTATGCATGGTTATTGGTTATATCTTTTGGATGAGAGATAAATGTCACTTTTCATTCATGAAATAATAAGTGGTATGTGTTTGACCCTTGGAAAATAAATGTGTTTATTTTTCCATGAAATATTTATTTAGTTTCTTTTGGAAATAAATATATGTTTTACATGCAGGAAGAACAAGATATGTTATTGCATGCACATAACTATAACTTGTATGTTAACTTTGTTTGAAATAGAGTTGGCATTGTTATACATAATAACCATTATGAATAGATCTTAGGTGGAAAAGATATTTTTGTAAAAGAATATGTATTCACATGCATAAGTATAACATCTATTTCATTAATCCATTTTGAAAAGAAAACATAAGAGTAGGAAAAAAGAGAAATTTCTTGTTGGGACAGTTATCTTGAAATTTTGTTATGCATTTGCATGCACAATATTATTATATAGTATGTTAACTTTCTTTTGGAAATAATATGAAAGTGCATGCAATATTTTGTTAGTGTTTGTTAGAAAGAGGATGCTTGATAGTGATTTATTTGTTACTAATGCATGTGAATGATGTTAAATAAGGAAATTAATGTCAAGGTGGTTATGTTCTATACATGCATACAAATATTTATTGAAGTGTCACAAATAGAGATTGATTATTGGTCTATTAATATTTTATCTAATCATGATATCAAGTGTGTTGACGATAGCAATGGAAAGAAAGAAGGATGACTTGAGAAAAGTATTTTTCAAGTTTAACATTGTGGAAGATAAAGAGTTGTTAGTCCATGCAGCATTAGTAGTTCCAATTGCACGATGATCCACTGAAGGAAACAGTCTGAATACAAAGACAGAGATTCATGATTCGTGGGTAAATGGTATCATGATGATTGTAATATCTTATAGCTAGTTATGTTTCATTTAATATTAGTTTTCTGTGTAATCTTTATGACAATGGTCAAGGGATGGACTCCCTTACAACCATTGACTGAGGGGTTACAACCCTCACTAGCGTCTACTAATAAAATTAAACGTTTGTTGGTTTTCATCCTATGGGGTTTCCAGGGTATATCGGTGTCTATTTATGTGATTGTTCATTGTGTCATTTTCATGATGTTAATTTCTTTCATGATGTGGTTTTTATATTATCAATTAGGTGATGTACTAATTGAATTAAAATGAGCATGGGATTGATACATAGTTATAACAGGAAATTTAAGTTAATATGCTACAACAAGGACAATTAATGGTTGTGTACGTCACTATAATTTTTACTAAATGTTTCTCTAAGTGATGATGATTGGTATTTAAATGGTTAATACAGAAATATAAAAGGTAATTTATAAGGTTACACATTCATATATTTCAAAAAAAATTCCTAACTCCATGCATTTTCTTGCGAGGTTATCGGGGTATGTTACAAAAGGTTTCTTGAAAAAAAGTATTGAAAAAGTGTTTTCAATCATGATAGGAGTTGAACGCACTTGTTTCTCCTAAAAATATTCTAGAATTTTCCTAAGCCATATAATTTCATTTGTTTTTGTAGTTGCTACCACATATTCTTCGTCAGTTGTGAAATCAGTCGGAACTGATTGTTTGTGTGACCTCTGGGAGATAGCTCTTGATCCAAGAATCATATCATAACTTGAAGTGGATACCCTAATTTATTTATCTCCATTGAAGTATGAATCATAGTATCCAATCAAGATGAAGTGGCCCACCTGTGTATACTTAAGTTCAAATTCTTTAGTTCCCTTCAATTACTTTAGAACCCTTTTTATATCAGATCGATGTCCCTAACAAGGATTTTTCATAAGCTTAGAGAGGATTCCAACAACAAATGAAATGTCTGGTGTAGTAGTAGTTAGTTAGTTGAGACTTCCTACAAGTTGTCTATACTATCTTGTATCCTTAAATTTTTTTCCTTCAATGGATGTGAGCTTTAAGTTTTGTTCCATTGGAGTAGTCAAAGGATTGTACTCAGCCATGCCAAACATGTCCAAAAAATATCCAATGATCTTCTTCTAAGAGAGGAATATAAACTTCATATGTTGAGTTACTTCAAGCCGAAGATAGTAGCGAATGTAGCCCAAGTCATTCATTTCAAAACCTTTCATGAATTCCTTATTTATGGAAGCAATGTAGCTCTCATTATTCCCTATCATCAAAATAGCATCTACATGCATGACAAGATATAGAATTTTTTTTACAAATTTATTGAAAAACAAAGTTGCATCATCGAGATCATAATGTTTGAAGTTGAGTTTCAGAAGATGATGAGTTAACTTCTCACACCAGGCTCACAGTGTAAGGATTTTACAAGCTTGCATACTTTTTGTTCTTGACCTTTCACAACAAATCCTTCTAGATGGGACGTAAAACCATTATCTTTCAGATATACATTCAAGAAAGTAGTTTTTACATCCATTTGATGTACTTTCCAACCATTCTAAGCTTCCGAGTCAAAGAGTGTCCATACGGTAGCCCATTTTTTTTAGGGGGGGATGGGGGCGGGGGGAGGGGGGGGGGGGGGGGGTGGGGGGGGTTTCTAATCATAGTCAACTGCTTCCTTCTGTGAATTTTTTTTCCACAAGACTGCCTTTGTGCTTCTCAAATGAGAGATATGATTTATATTTTTTCTTGTAGACCCACTTGTATCCTATTGTTTTGGCTCCCAATGGAGGATCAACTAGCTTCTAGGTGCCATTATTTATAAAGGAATCATATTGTCTCTACATCGCTTCTTTCCATTCATCGTGAGAAACAACTTATTTGAAGGAATTTGGTTGAAAATATGTAGAAAAATTTAGTTCACAATAATAAGAAACATCCATATAAACATGTGAATTAAAATCGTCTACATCACATAGATTTTTCCTGGTTATACTTTGTGTTCTTTTCTTTGCAACCTCATCAGGATGAACACTTTCAAGTGTCTTTGTAAACCATTTTGGAGGACCTTTTTGAGATGGCCCGGGCTGATCAGTTGAATGAGTTGGGGCTGAATCAAGATTTAGTTTCCCAATTTTGTCAATCACATCACTCAAAGTGTCATTAGTGGATGAAGCTTCAAGTGGGGGAGATAATTCTTCAGAAGTATATTCCACATATTGATCAAGTATAGGAATCCCCCCTTCAAGACATGGAATATCGTTATAAAATTATTGAAAAGACTTTGCATGTCTGAATTTATCCAACCGATCAAATATTCACTCAACAAAATTGTGAGTCTTGGAACATTCAAGAAATATCAAATCTCTAGATAATACAAACTTCTTGTTAATGTCAGCATAGAGATGGTATGCTTTGTAGGTATTTTAATACCCCAAGAAGATACACTTATGACTCCTTGCACCAAGTTTTTTTCTTTGTTCCTTAAGTATCAAGGCATAACAAGTGGAACAAAAGACCTTGAGATGCTTTACGAAAGGAATGTGGCCATAACACATCTCATAAGGAGTCTTTTTTCCAATAACATTAGATGGACACCTATTCTTTTTATACACTGCACATAGAATTGCATCAGCCCAAAATATGAGTTTAAAATTCTTGAAAAACATCATAGAACACACCATATTTATGATTGTCCTGTTCATTATTTTAGATACCTCCTTCTGTTGGGGATTATAAGGCTCAATTGTTTGATGTTTAATCCCATGTTGGAAAAGATATTTTTCAAATTAATTTAAAGTGTACTCTTTTCCATTATTAGTGCGAATAGATCTAATATGATATTATGCATCATTTTCAATCCATGCATGAAAGTTATTGAATGTTTGAAAAGCATTATATTTATTATTCAATAAATAAACCCAACAGATTGTGGTGTAGCCATAAATAAATGTCATCATATATTTATTACCATTTTCAGAGGAAACATGCATTGAGCCACGTAAGTGTGAATGAACAAGTTCAAGTTTTCTATGTGATCTGGAATGAGAACCATGAAGAGACTGTTTACTATGTTTTCCAAGAATAAAAGCATCACACTACTTAAGTTTCCTAGAAATTGTAAGAAAATTAGTAACACCCTTTTTCTTAAACAAGAGAAAGCTTTCATAGTTCAAGTGTGCAAATATAGCATGCCATAAAAGACTTTATGGAA
Source organism: Pinus albicaulis (assembly GCA_034641835.2). Classification (NCBI taxonomy): domain Eukaryota; kingdom Viridiplantae; phylum Streptophyta; class Pinopsida; order Pinales; family Pinaceae; genus Pinus; species Pinus albicaulis. The sequence continues at coordinate 866,623,736 of CM076572.1, forward strand.
ATTTACCTTTATCATTATGAGAAATGCATGAAAATATTTGTGCACAAGTAGAGGTACCTTGGAGCTTCAAAAGTATTTCTTATTCTTTCCCCATCATGAAAAGTGAGTGATATGATGCTTTTCTCACCTCGAACTTGCCATCAAATATATGAATGGAATTTCCTTGCTAGCGGATGTGGAACAAAGACAAGTTTCTCCTGAGATACGGGAGGTATAGAACATCATGTAGAAGAAAGTATGGAAGACCAGGAAATTTAATCATGATGGTTTCAAACCTCGATGGCTTGAGTTTGGACTTATCTTCAAAATATACTGCTCCATCAACATTGTCTATGAATTCTTCAAAAAAATATCTCTTAAAATTCATGTCGAAATTTTCTCCTAAATCAAGCAACCAATCATTTTTCCATGAAGTAAGTGAAGAATTGAACAAGTATTTAGTTACTCCAATATTGTAATGTGCCACAACATAAGTGGGTGATTCAAGTGCTTTGCTTTTAATTTGTAATTGGTTTCTTTATTTGTTTTTTTCTTTTTCCAACTCAATTTTCTCCCAAAGGAAAATTACATGTGGATGCATCATGTCCATCTATATTGCATCGAATGCGGTGAATATCAGCTTTCCCCCTTGGAACTATTTTCCCTCCCTGCCACTAAAATTCATTCTTCCTCTTCCTCTTCAACCAAGTATTCCTCTAGAAGAATATTTTGCATGATTATTCTATCTATGTAAAAGACACACAACTTCTTGAGGAGATTAAGGAGTTTTATTCTTACCAAACGCCTTATCTCTCTCAAGAAACTACTTCTCAAGGGATTCAAAGGTAATCTCCTTGAGATTTCCACTTTCTTGCAATTACTCAAGATAATGTGAATAAGTGGGATATAGCGCCTTGACATAAGCAATGAGAGGAATGTATATTAACACCACTTGTGTTTATGTCATTCATAATGCATCTTACTTCTGATGCTAAAACAAGAGGGTCATCATTTTTCAATTCAAGGCTGAACAATTTAATCATCAATTTGACAACTTCAAGTTCAGAGTGTGACTCACACAATTCCTTCAACTTATTTAAGAAATCAAAATAATTTGAGAATCATGAAAAATAGTGACTCGCCTCTTCATTTATTAATGCTAGAATCAAGGCATAGGACTTGTTGTTCTTATTTTCCAAAATGGAAATCTCCTTATCTAAATTAGGCTTTGCAAGTGCATTATCTCCTTCTCCTTCACAAAATCCTCTCCACAACTCATTAAAAAAGAGAGTGTTTTTTATCTTCCTTGACCATTCAGGATAGTTTTCATTTCTAGGGAGAACTACTCCAAAAATTGATATCAATGAATCCTTTTTAAAATTTGTGTATTGTGTAAAAAATGTACTCTGTTGGCTATATATTGTTAAAAAATGCAATTCTTGTATATAAAAAAAAGCACTTCTGGTTACGCCGATAGGCGTAACACCCTGTCGGAAGGAGCATGTTTTGTGATTAGGCTAATTAATTTTTTTGATCTGACGGTCAGGATTGGAAGATGCCAGTATATTCTGGTCATTGCCACTAAATCGATGGATGAAATCTACCCCACTAACTTCCTTGCATATCTAAATCAGGTGTTTAAACCGTACTTAAATTAATTTTTTACAAATCTGGATTAAAAATTTACTGTGCCATTTATTAATTGACACCTATCAAGATTAACCTTTCGAATGAAACTGAAAGACTAACGCTTGTCCAAGTGTGTGACACTGTTATGCCAAGTGTCTGAAGGTGCCCGCGGACAAGGACACGTCATGAGAAGAAAGGTTGTGGGCGCCCTGGTCGGTCGTTTCAAAGCGGATAACGGTTATGCCAAGTGCTTGAAGGCACGAGCAAACAGAGATTGGTCGTTTCAAAGCGGATAACGGTTATGCAAAGTGTTTGAAGGCGCGAGCGGACAAAGACACGTCGTGAGAGGAAACTTCATGGGCGCCCGCGGACGAGCTGGAACATGTAGTTGGAATGGAACGCATGGTGCGTGAATCTGATATTCCTCGTCTCCCTTATTTACAAGCTGTGGTCAGAGAAACTCTTAGACTCCATCCACCTGGGCCGCTTTCCCTTCCGCACTTATCTGTGGGAGCCTGCAATGTGTTGGGCTATCAAATTCCCAAAAACACACTGGTTTTGGTGAATCTTTGGGCGATCGAAAGGGACCCAACGTCATGGCAGGATGCTGAAAGGTTTGTGGCTGAGAGATTCATAAATGGCTGCTCCCTCGATGAAAAAGTTCGGAACTGTGAGTGGATTCCGTTTGGAGCAGGAAGGAGAGCATGCCCTGGAGAGCAGCTGGGAATGCTTCTTGCTCAATTTATATTGGCGCAGCTATTGCACTGTTTTGAGTGGACACTTCCCGATAAGATGAATGGGAAGGAGCTGGATATGTCTGAAAGGTTTGGCCTCACAGTGGGCAGAGCACATGATCTCCATGCTGTTCGGTCCCGTCGCCTGAAACTGTAACTTGTGGCTTACTCTATGCAAGAGTTGGTTAAATTTAGGAGATTTAGTTAATTGAGTTAAGTCTAGTGATTTTGATTTAAGTTATATTTTCGTAGAAGTCCAATTAATAAAGAAGCGCAGTAGCTCCTATAGTTTATATATTAATTTGTCTTTTCTCCTGTCTCTTTCTCACAAATTGACTCTTATGATTTGCCTGTTAATTTTTCTTTCCTCCTCTTCCTTTCCCACAAATTGGTATCAAAACCGAGTCCAGAAATAACAGAAATTTCAAAAGCATGTGTGTGTCGAAGTGGTGTGCAGCCGTAGTCGCCAGAAAACATTACTTGTTTATTATCTGTTAAGGTGTTGTAAGCAAAGGCAGCTGCCGTCAGCTACCATCGCGAGCGCGTCAGAGGAGAGAGCAGCCAAGAGCCTCCACCATAACTAGCAGCATCCACCACTGCCAACGGCCGCGGGTGAAACAGAAAACTCGTGAGCAAATTTCAAAGGTCTTAATTTAATTTAAAGAGAGGCGCAACTCTTTCTCCGCAGCCAATAGCCAGAGCAACCCGCAACCCATGCTCTGATCAATTTATTAGCTATCTTTATCAAAAGGGTTTCTTACCAGCACAACAGAATAACTTGGCAAGTATATTTTAAAGGGTTTCTTACCAGCACAACATAATAATTTGTCAAGTATATTTTTATTGGAACCAGTTAAAACACAATTAAAAAAAAATCAGTGTTTTAATAAAAAAAATTTAGAGAAGATGCTTATTCTACAACTGTCTGCGCTCTGGATTCTAGAATCAACGTCTTCAATCTTGAATAAACGCTGAACTGTGGTTCCTTATTCAAAATTTTCATGTTAAATCCACTTCCTTTCCGATGAAGATAACTATTGACAAACATAGTACAAAGTTTTGTACCACAGCTCTGAAACCCTCATCAAAATAGATAACAAAACCCATAATTAGAATAATAGCTAGATAACTCGTTGCCAGTTCATGACTGATCTACTTATAGCGTCCGCTTACACTGAAAATTGATTCAAAATACGGGTTAGTGCCCCAAATGACTCGTTGGTACATCAAGACCATATTCGTGGAGCCCCTCTATATGCAGATAGTCTAATCGAAACCAGGGGTTGCTTAAGGCTCCTATGGCAAAATATTTATATAGCTTAAAAAAAGAAGACTTGTGAGCCACTTGAAATAGTCCTTTTATCAACAAAATCAGCCTGGGATTTGTTATTGTTTATTTGGTTTCCTTCTTAGCCGTTAGATTCTCAAATATTTCTAAAATCTATACAGAATAATTCTCTTATTCTCATTTACACCTTTGGATTTGCTTTTTTTTTTAAATTTAAGCCCTTCATGTTTTGAGACAGCCACACAGCACCATGTTTTCGCGCACTCGCTTGCCTCTGCCTTCTTTTCATTTAGTTGTATCATGGGAATTTTCGAGAGTTTTCCTTTACAACTTTCTAAATAACATAAATCATAAGTAACAATGAAGAAAAACGAAATTCCAAATAACATAAATCACTTATCTCTTAAGTAACAATGACGAAAGAATTACCAATTGTAATGGTCAACTTTGATAAAAATATATTAACAACTTGTTTATGATTTTTTTCAAATTAAGGAGCTTTTATTTGAAATTGTTTCTCTCGTGCATTCAAATTGAAATTTGATAAGTATGATTGAAACCTATAAAGTATGCCTATTTATTGCTTACTACCTGCTCATCTATCCACCATCCACAGATGTGAAGCAATAAATAAAATTGAATTTGGAAGGCCTCATAATTATTCACGAGGGTCGTTACTTATATTCAATATAACCTGTATAATAACGATTGTCACATGGACTCCTTTCCATACCCAATTCAAGTGTGACAAAATGCTCCTACGCATGCTACATCTCAATAATTATGAACTTGATACCACCTTCAGCCACATATAGTACAAACCATCATTTAGGGTTCACCTTCAGCCACATGTAGTACGAACTATCATTTAGGGTTTGAAAATTTGGAATCCCAAATAACACTGAGGCACATGGTATTTCGTGAGTTACAAGTACAGAACCTTGAACATCCTACTTCTTTGTTGTTTTGCGCAACGGCAAATGAAAATGCAAGGTTTGCAATACAGATATAGTATTTAATGTCTTGTCTGTTATTTGTTAATGATAGTTGCACATGCATGCAGGCTGTAATCTGGTTGGCATAATGGGTGACATGTTCCCCATTAACTTTGAGGGCGGATGCACATGTCTGCCCAATGGAAAATAAGATTACTTCACTGGATGAAATACCTTGAAAATGGTCAGGTACCATGTATTTAGATTGAATTTCGATAACTTAATTTATAATCGATTCTATAAACATAACCAGGTAACATGCCAAATATTAAAGTTACATATATTAAGCTGATGATCATATACAGTCGCCCAACCTATGATTTTATTTGAATCATGTGAAGTCGAAATTTTGATCACTTATTTTCTACTTATAAACCAGATGAATTCGAAATCTTAGGATTACATTTAATAAACCCACTATTATTTTATATAGTAATTTTGGAGTGTTTTTTTTTTTAACATATAAAATTTGAACAAATTCTATTTTTTTTAATTTCAAGATAAATTTTATTAAACACTAATCATTATTATTAATTATTATTATTAATTTTTTTATAATCAAAATAAAAGAAAATGAAATTAATAATAAAAATAAAACTTGAAGTTTACTTAAAAAAATTAAATTTTTTATATCATATGTTTTAAATATTAATTTAGGAAAATAAAATATTAAAAAGGTTTAAAAATATAAATTTGGTAGTATAAGTAATACAATTTTTATTATCTAAAAGTGTATGAGATGTATGATTCTTTTTATGCTTACTCTAGCTTTGACACATCTTTCCTAAAGTAAAAATAAAATGTTCATTAAATTAAGAAATAATGTCAACCATAATGAAAACAAAAAAATTTACATATGTTTGGTTAATTTTAATTAAAAACATTATTTTACCAATAGATGCATTATAAAACCCTATATGATAGAGATATCTAATTCATTTTGTTCTCAATCTTAGTTTGCATGTCAAATAAAATAATATCTAACTAAAAACTAATGTGAGCTATAATTAAACAACTATACATATTTGGTCAAAATTAATTAAAAACATTATAAAACATGAATAATCCATTATTATTGCGCTTATTCACTTTGTTCTTGAAATTACAACTCACTATGAAGGACTCGTGGTTAACATATTTCATTCTCACCCTCAACCATCAATAACATATTTTGATGGAAGAAGAGAAAAAAAAATTATATTTCAAATTTTTAATATATATATATATTATTCTAAAATGTTTCATTCCCTAAACAAAACAAATAATTTAAATCAATTCCCTTGTGTTTACCAATTCCTTTGGTTTATAATATTAAACCCTTGGGTTTATTAGTTCTTTGATTTCAATATGAATAATGGAGTTATTATATCTCCATGAACAGTATCCATTCTGACAAATATTGTCTCAATATAAAAATCACCCATGGCCAACCCTGGTCATAGTTGGTCCAATGTCGCATTGTGACAACAATTGTCTCAATGTTTAAATCAATTCCCTTGGGTTCACCAATTGCTTTGGTTTATAATTTTTTGGGTAATGGTTGTCCCTTGGGTTCACCAATTCCTTTGGTTTATAATATTAAACCCTTGGGTTTATTAGTTTTTTTGGTTTATAATATGAATAATCGATCAATGTCATCCATGATCAAATGTAACATTTTGACAAACATTGTCTCAATATGAAAATCACCCATGGCCAACCATGGTCATAGTTGGCCGAACGTCGCATTCTGACAACAATTGTCTCAATGTTTAAATCAATTCCCTTGGGTTCACCAATTCCTTTGGTTTATAATTTGTTGGGTAATGGTTTCCCTTGGGTTCACCAATTCCTTTGGTTTATAATATTAAACCCTTGGGTTTATTAGTTCTTTTGGTTTATAATATGAATAATCGATCAATGTCATCCATCATCAAATTGTCTGAATATGAAATCAGCCATAGCCAACCATGGTCATACTTGGTCCAACGTCGCATTGTGACAACAATTGTCTCAATGTTTTAATGAATTCCCTTGGGTTCACCAATTCCTTTGGTTTATAATTTGATGGGTAATGGTTTTCCCTTGGGTTCACCAATTCCTTTGGTTTGTAATATTAGCTCTTCCTTGGGTTTATGTAAATATTACGATCAAATGTCACATTCTCACAAATATTGTCTCAATATGAAAATCACCCATTGCCAACCCTGGTCATAGTTGGTCCAACGTCGCATTGTGACAACAATTGTCTCAATGTTTAAATCAATTCCCTTGGGTTCACCAATTCCTTTGGTTTATAATTTGTTGGGTAATGGTTTTCCCTTGGGTTCACCAATTCTTTTGGTTTATAATATTAAACCCTTGGGTTTATGTCATCCACTATCAAATGTCACATTCTCACAAACATTGTCTCAATATGAATATCACCCATGGCCAACCATGGTCATAGTTGGTCGAACGTCGCATTGTGACAACAACTGTCTCAATGTTTAAATCAATTCCCTTGGGTTCACCAATTCCTTTTGGTTTATAATTTGTTGGGTAATGGTTGTCCCTTGGGTTCACCAATTCCTCTGGTTTATAATATTAAACCCTTGGGTTTATTAGTTTTTTTGGTTTATAATATGAATAATTGATCAATGTCATCCATGATCAAATGTCACATTCTGATCATAGTCAACTGCTTCCTTCTGTGAATTTTTTTTCCACAAGACTGCCTTTGTGCTTCTCAAATGAGAGATATGATTTATATTTTTTCTTGTAGACCCACATGTATCCTATTGTTTTGGCTCCCAATGGAGGATCAACTAGCTTCTAGGTGCCATTATTTATAAAGGAATCATATTCTCTCTACATCGCTTCTTTCCATTCATCGTGAGAAACAACTTATTTGAAGGAATTTGGTTGAAAATATGTAGAAAAATTTAGTTCACAATAATAAGAAACATCCATATAAACATGTGAATTAAAATCGTCTACATCACATAGATTTTTCCTGGTTATACTTTGTGTTCTTTTCTTTGCAACCTCATCAGGATGAACACTTTCAAGTGTCTTTGTAAACCATTTTGGAGGACCTTTTTGAGATGGCCCGGGCTGATCAGTTGAATGAGTTGGGGCTGAATCAAGATTTAGTTTCCCAATTTTGTCAATCACATCACTCAAAGTGTCATTAGTGGATGAAGCTTC